>JAAGVU020000036.1:1797528-1832526 GCA_011763525.2 Mormyrus iriodes | reverse complement strand
CTCCACCCCCCACCCCCCCAGGCCACCCCACCGGCACACCTTGTACTCTACCTCAGACATGAGTGACACATAGGGGGCGCAAGCATGAGCACACTAGAGATGTCAGAAGTGCAGTGCGGGCCGTGTGGAAGCTAAAGGGGGGGGGGGGGGGGGGAGCGGACACGCCAACCCAGAGTGTTCCCAGCGTATAAATATGAAAGGTAAACATCAAGATATATAGACTACAGCTTTTACAGTAACACGGAAAGCTTTTACAAGGCTCAGTCGGACCAAAGTAGGAAAATAAAAGAATCATTAGTCGCAAAGACATAGCAGCTGCTTCATTTACAGCTTTACTGTGCAGAGGCCATCCCAACCATTTAAACATAAACACATAAATAAGAATGGCACTGCTTCTTTGCACACACACATTCAAATCATACCTTGTTCCCCAACCCCGGGAATAAATAGACCAAATAAAACTGAAACGTTATCAGAGTACTGCATCACCGCTAAGAGGTGTGATGTAAGCCTTTACAGAAAATCCAATTAGACAGGTGCAAAAGAAAATCGGAAGGTTTATATATAAGCCAGCCGTAGCAGGAAGACAGAGCGCAGATTGCTTCTACATCTGACGCAGTAGCTCCTGAAATATGTGAGTGACTTCTCGGTGGGTGGATTGGGGGGAGGAGGGGGTGAGAGGCAGATAATGGGTCTGATGAAATCCTCGGTTGAAACAGTAGAGCAAAAACACCTGTCTCGGCTTGGAACAGGTGGCGCTCACGGCTAGAAGCGAGCTATAACAGTAGGCATCTTCCAGGACCTGACATACACCACTCGCACGCATTAAATGGATGTATCTGTCAGTGTGCCACGTTACAGTGCATGTGGGGCACCTTGGCTTTTTAAAATATGGAAAGTCACCTGTTTCACATTTTAAAGGACATTGCGGCATTCTCTGGAAAGAATAAAAGAAAGTTTTTGCATATCTCTCCAAAGGGCAGGGACATACATTATGGACTGAGGAAGTTATGGAGAATCCAGTGTACAGAGGGATGAAAATGCACAGGTCTGCAGTGTGTGACAGATCTGCACAGGACTGGAACGTGTGACAGATGTGCACAGGTCGGCAGAGTGTCTGCAAAGGTCTCCAACTTTTCCCAGGTCTTTACATATCTGCAGTGTCACACAGATCTGCACAGGTCTGTAATGTGTCACAGATCTACACACGTAAGCAGAGCTGCGCACATAGACAACAAGCCTCACAGACCTGCACCGGTCTGCCACCTCTCACAGATCTGCACAGAGCTGCGCAGTTCTGCGGAGCTTCCCTTAGTCGCTTGTGGTGAAACACTCGCGAGGTTTTACTCTGTCTCGTTATTACGCGCGCATACAGCCTTCCACCCTGATCCTCACCGCACTAAAGGCCGCCTGTACGACCGGTAGGTGATCAGGATGGCGTTTTTCTGTCCTTATGATACTAATGCTGAAACGCAGACGCTTTTCGCGACCGTCCGGTCATTTCCCAGCGATAATAACGACATTGTTCATATCAATGGCGGAGTCTGTGCAAAAACTTCGCGAATGTCTTAGTAAGTTTCACTTTGTGGCCGCAGTAACAAGTGTGCTGCTGTAAGGTAAAAATAAAGCAGTGATGCGGGGGGCGTGGCTCTATTATCCACCGTGCCTGATCGTAGGTTTTTCTTTGCATTTATCCCCTCCGTTCATTTCTTATAGGTGTTTATTCCCTCCTTTCGTTGTAGTAGCGATGTGTTCTTCTGGATCTTCTCCAGAACCTCCGGCAAACGCCCAGCTTTCCCGATGATCACTGCCATCAAGCAGCGGCGTTTAAGATGCGTGGTGTAGCCTATCCAGATGTATTGGCACAGCATGCAAGATTAAATCTTCAACATGTTTTCATGTGTTTAAGGTGTACGCTTTTTCGCCGCACTCATGGGAGGGCCAGTATCTTTGCGTAAAAAGGAGATAAAGAGAAAACTTGAATGCGTTCATCGTTTAATATATTCATTTTAATTAACATGAACTTGCAAACCAAAAACAAAATGAACATGAACAGCAAACCAAAATGTAAAAAGGAAACAATCTTGTGGTCAACGGGGAGAGGTGCCCAGCCCACAACGACCCTGCAGCCACCGGTTAAAGTTACCGAAAGCGGAACATTTGCGCGAATCAGCGGGCTTTGCTTTCTGTTCTAGACAGAACGCAGATTGCGGACCAGCATCTCTACGGTTTGACTTACACTGCGGGTCACCTTATTTTTTGCAATGTGAGTATTTAAGTATAATATGCGGTTACTCTGTGGGTGCAGTTTCGCGTTGCTGTAAAAATAATCAGACAGTTAAATTAAGAAAGTGCATAACTGGGCTCGTTGCACATAAATAAGGTAACAGTAGTCTAGGCACTTTGTGACCCTGGGTTTGTGTCTCCATAAACTTTTTCCGGAAAAGGATTATTTGCATTTCAGGACGGTCCTCCTAATAGCGTGGGGGCTCCCACAGGTTTAAGCCTCTGCATTCTTAGCTACAAAAGCAGAGGTTTGAGTCATGGCTCTTGCCTTTGACTGTGATGTCCAAAGCCAGATGAATGGTCAGGATGCGCACGCTAGTGGGGGCTGCCTGTATCTGCTGATCCATGTCTCTCTTAAGTATATGCACATACTTAATACATACTTAATGCACTATTTAATACATACATTAGTAAATACTTAATGCATGTATACCGTGGACCGGGATTTTCCAGAAAAGCAAGACTGCTGTTTTTACAGTCCGGCAAGAGGAAAGGGGAGCCTTTTTTAGGAATGTTTGTTGAAGGACAATGGAAGAAGAACATGAACAAGCATTTACATAGAACATAACCAACTCCCCACCCCACCCCCACCGTAGGAATGTCAATTGTTTGTGGAAAGATCTGTCATCTAGCAGATCAGTTTATCGATCTGGGTGTTAGCAAGTGAAAGAGCCCCCCTCTTGTTTTCGAAAGCAGGATTTCTTGCTCAGCCGGATAACTTGTCGAATTTAAGACTAAATGTAAGTGAACAAAGATAAAGGCTATTTAAACTGGGGTACTTTAAATCCTACAAGTTATCTGGCTAAGCGAGAAATCTTGCTTTTTGAAACAGGTCCCTGGTTTTGCGAAATGGCTCTCCAACTTGCTGTACTGGAACGCAGTTATCTCTGTAGTGATGTCATTCCCAACTCCAACTTCCGACCTCTGAAGTAAATGGAGACGCAGCATAAGCTGGGGTGGGAGGCGACTGTTGTTAGCGCTCTCATCCTGATTGTGGCCGGTTGAAGGTCATTTGGGGGTCACGTTGGCGGTGGATCTGCTTTAGTGGATACGCTGCTCATGGCCACACCTTTGCCCAAGGTCGAAGCACTGTAATCCACAGGCTGGATGTGTGGGGTCTGCCAAGAGCAGATTATATAGCCCCAGCGTGTCATGCCGAAATAATCACGCCGTTCCTCGTCCTGACCATGGCACTGGTATTAAGGAATTTAAAAAGAAACCTGGATTTGACTTTGAAGGACAGCATGCTTGCATGTGTATGTGCGCATGTATGGGCAAAACGTCCAGCAGAGCGTCATAAAAATTGCAAGTGCATTTTGACGTGATAACTCACTACTCAGATTCTTCTCGCACATCTCAGCTCATTGTCTGATGCTGTTGATTCACTCTGGCAGAATGGACGGCAAGCTGGCCCTCCCCTGCAGCCCTCGGCCCTCCACCAGCGAGTGTAACAGCACCTGGGTCGTGCTGAGGTTCTATTATCGCCTCAGACAATCGTGGTGGGCCCCGTGACACCTCACCTGCCAGCCCATCCCAGCTCGTTCCTACATGTGACACACCGGCCCTTTAAGAGAGCTGTGTGCGTAACAGCAATCCCTAACCACGGCAGCGCAGGGCCTGTGTCGTGGCCCCTTTTCTCTCCTATTTCCCAGAATCCCACTGGGTTTTCGCAGACTGGAGCGTGACTGCTAATTTTCTACTGTAACTATCACCCCCATGGTAACCTGTAAAGTTACCTTTTTTTCTTACTTATGTAGCCAAGTTTCTATGGCAGCAACAACAGAGATTTACACATTTAGGGCAAAATATTAATTAAGACTGCATATTTTAGAACCATTAATGAGAAGCAACGTTTACTTGTTTATCCAGCCATCCATCTTCCACTTATGCTGGTCAGGGTGCTGGTTTGGCTGGAGCCTCTCCCAGGCAGCAGGGGGCACCCTGGGTGGGGTGGTTTGCTTGCGGGTTTTTCCACTGCAGGTTGCATCACACTTATGTTTTCTTTGCATGTCTGTAAATAGAAGCATAGACAGGAAGGGCTATCAGCACTAATAATATGACATCATCATCATCATCATCATCACAAGTGGCTCCTACACCCACAGCCTTTGCTGCAGTTCCTCTCGATTATTATCTTCCGCCTTGAGGCTCTTAGTCCCTTTCTCAGTGACTGCCAAGCAGGCTACATTATCATTGTTAGAGCCTATTTGCATATCTATAATTTCTGTTGTATGTTTATGAATGAGTCACTGTTTGTAGACTTTTAATTTGATGTTAGTTACCACCTGGGGTCGGTATTTAGTGCACAACACTTTATTTCCCATTTAAACGGGCACATAGGAATTCTTTAGGTGACACATATCCCACCATGTATTTCTTTGAGACGCACGGATGACAGCACAGAGATGGCCATTTACCCAGCTCTGCGGGAGTAGGACTTGAGGTTAAGGGCTGCGCTCTAGCGCCTAACGGTGAGCCGATTCTAGCCATGGGGTTTGAACCAGCAACCTTCTGATTACAGCATAGAATGCTAACCCACATAACCACACGGATTGGCGTGCGTGCGTGCGTGTGTGTGTAGGTGTGTGTGTGTGTGCACATGCATGCGTGCGTGTGTGTGTGTGTGCACATGCATGCGTGCGTGTGTGTGTGTGTGCACATGCATGCGTGCGTGTGTGTGTGTGCCTGCGTGCGTGTGCCTGTGTGTGTATGTGTGTGCGCTCATTTATTTCACCCCAGTTGAATGTGTTTTTTATTCAGCTACCACTCAGTGTGAATGAAGTGATAAGAAGGAAAAAAAAAAGTTTGGGTACAATCTCTTTCTCCCCTCTTTCAGCAGCAAATCAGATCTCCCCGGCTCAGGGCGTCTTCCCAGATGCCTGGCTGCATTCGGCTTTGTGGGAGTTTGATTTTTTATTTTTTGACAGAAAAGGGGAAAAAAGAAAAAAACTATTGCAAGTCGGGGGAAAACTGATATTTTCATTTTCATATTCCTGCAAAATAATCTTGAAAACTGTACACGCTGCAGATAAACAAATAAAACGGTAACGTAATGCAGAGATCGAGGCTTTGCTGAGGAGGTTATTAACTGCTCAGATCTGATAATGGGGGCCGCTGAGGACCCCACTTCGCACACGCCTGCCCGTTCACCCGTCTCGAGCTCAAGTCACCGTCGGCTTGATTAAAATCTCATGCTCAGGCTGGAGAATCTGTCTCCCCACTTTTTCCTTATCCCCCCCGTGTCAATTACGGATGGACGAGATGCTGGCTGTTGTTTTCTCAAGGGTCTCAGCCTAACAGCTAATCCTGCTTTATAAATGGTCAGATCTGCCCCCCCCGAATGGCTGACACACGGACCGCTCCCCATACCCCCAAGCGTGTCCATTTGCACACACACGGTACCAGTCTGTGCCCCGTGGAAGTCGGCACAGTGAGCATGATCTCATCGCTGTGGTATTTTGAATCTGGAATATTCTGACACGTTCTGGGTGAGTGGCTCCACAGGTTAGGACCCTACGCCTGTGATTTGAAGGTTGCTGGTTCAAATC
Organism: Mormyrus iriodes; assembly: GCA_011763525.2. NCBI lineage: Eukaryota > Metazoa > Chordata > Actinopteri > Osteoglossiformes > Mormyridae > Mormyrus > Mormyrus iriodes. The sequence goes on along the minus strand of JAAGVU020000036.1, from coordinate 1,826,692 downwards.
TCAGGGTTGGTAGAGTGGTTTCACTATTGGGCCCCTGAGCAAGGCTCTTAACCCAAAATTACTCCAAGAACTGGCTGACCCTGCTTTCTGAAAAAAATTTCAAATGTATGCTGCTTTAGATGAAAGCCTCTGATAACCCCCCCCCATAAAAGTACTACTTTAAAACAGATTCACTGGGTTTATTGCTAGATTTTGGCAGCAGATGCTTTTATCCAAGGCTACGTACGTATTTGAGAAAGCCGGGTCAGCCCGTCCCTGGAGCGATTTGGAGGTTCAGGGCCTGAAAACCCCTTTGCCAACCACAGGATGTGAATGAGTGACCTTATGATCATAAGCATAGAGTCTTAATCTTCAGAGCCACGCACTGCTCTCAGTTTCATCTCCATCATGCCTTGATTGGGATGCTGAACAAAAGCCCCATCAAACACCGCAGAACCATTCACGGGGAACCTGCCTGTGAACCGTGGGTGTGAGCTGCGGGTTTCTCCAGAGGAACCCTGAGCTTCACTGTGTTCTCCTTACTCCTTCATGCTGTTTGGTCGGTCCGCTTTGCCCATTTTGACAGACTGAAACTAATTAAAACAGAGGTATGCATGATCAAAGAAAGCTGCTAGGACTTCACTAATCTGGGTCTGGAGTTAAGTGAGTCACAGGGATCTTTTGAAGTCTGAAGAACTTTTTCCCTCCTTTGAATCACGGCTCGTAAGCATTTGTTTTGTGTTGTTTTTATGCTGGATGTTTAGCTTAGAGCAGTGTTTCCTAGTCCGGTCCTCGGGGACCCATATTCAGTCCATGTTTTTGCTCCCTTCTCAACCTACAAGACGGTCCACATTTTTGCACCCTCCCAGCTCCTGGGAGGGAGCAAAAACGTGGACTGTCTGTGGGATCCCAGAGGACCGGATTGAGAAACACTGACTTAGAGCATAGAGTACAGGTATTCAAGATCGGTCCTCCACCCCTTAAGTCCTGATTTTGCTCTCTCTCTGTGACCGACGATCTTGATCTTATGATTACCAGGGTGATGGTCATGCTCTCCCCCTTGTGTTTTCACTGTAGGATTAAGGAACTCATCATGGTCAAACTGTCCACCTTGTCTCACCTATTACTGGGGGTCCAACTGCTTGCAGTTTCTCATGCTGAGGACCAACTCACCATCCTCACAAAGCAGGGTTCAGTTCTGGGGCTGCGGGTCCCCTTGCCGGGGGGGCATGTTTCGGCATTCCTAGGCATCCCATACGCGGAACCTCCTGTCAGTGATCTCCGTTTCAAGCAACCCGTTCCTAAGAAGCCGTGGTCTGGAGTATGGGAGGTGACGCGGTACTCCTCGTCTTGTCACCAACCTCTAGACAAGACTTTCCCAGGGTTCCTGGGGTCGGAGATGTGGAACCCTAACACACAGATGAGCGAGGATTGCCTCTACCTGAACGTATGGGTGCCGCACCCTAAGCCAGCCCGTGCCTCCGTCATGGTGTGGATCTATGGAGGCGGCTTCTCCACAGGGTCCGCCTCCCTGCCTCTGTATGACGGCCGTTTTCTGAGCCACACGGAGGGCGTGTTGGTGGTCTCTATGAACTACCGGCTGGGTCCCCTTGGCTTCCTGGCGTTGCCAGATAGTAAGAATGTTCTGGGAAACGCCGGCTTGTTTGACCAGCGGCTGGCTCTTCAGTGGGTAGCTGAGAACATCGAAAGCTTCGGCGGGGATCCTCGTTCCGTCACGCTGTTTGGCGAGAGTGCTGGTGCCGCCGCCGTCGGCTTCCACGTACTGTCTTTAGGCAGTCGCGGCCTATTTGCACGAGCCATCTTGCAGAGTGGCACCGTCAACGCGCCGTGGGCGGCCATCCCGCTTGAGGAAGCCCAAAACCGCTCCATGGCGCTAGCCAGGCTTCTAGGATGCCCACCAGGGCCCGGTGTCGATGTGGAGTCCTGTCTCCGAAGTGTGCAGCCCGCAGACCTCGTGAACCGACAGTATGATGTGGTGAAGCTCCCACTAGCTGGGGTGACTTTTCCTCCCACGGTCGACGGAGTCTTCCTCACCGACCCGCCCGATGTTCTTCTCCAGTCAGGGCAGTTCAGCACGAGTGACCTGCTCCTGGGGGTGAACAGAGACGAGGGGACGTACTTCCTGCCGTACGGAGCTCCCGGCTTTAGCATCATGCACGAGAGCCTGATCTCCCGGGATGACTTCTTAGCGGGGGTGGCGCTGGCTCTGCCGGGATTCAGTGCGATCTCTCGGGAGGCCGTCGTCCTCCAGTACACTGACTGGGAAGATGAGTTCAGTGGCTGCAAAAACCGGGATGCACTCAACCATGTGGTCGGCGACCAGTTCTTCATCTGCCCCCTGCTGGGCTTTGCGCGCACATTCGCCAGCTTCGGAAACAGAGCTTTCGTCTACTACTTCGGCCAGCGGTCTTCGAGGAACCCGTGGCCGCAGTGGATGGGCGTGATGCACGGCTACGAGATCGAGTTTGTGTTCGGCCTGCCGCTGAATCGCAGCCTGGGCTACAAGGAGGAGGAGGAGGCCGTGAGCCGGAAGATGATGAAATACTGGGCTAATTTTGCCAAAACCGGGTCAGTCTGCTCCGCTGCATTGTTAGCAGAACACCAAGCGAGTCACGTGGCCCCCCATGTTAATGAAACCGTTCAGCTGTATGCTAAGTATTGGCCGCTTGCTATCTATCGTAAATTCAACATTTTATGTTAGGCTTCTAGGTTATTTCATCACATGGGGCTACGATATGGCGCATTTGGGTCTATTCATGCCGCAGTATGCAGTGGTCTTCCTAGCGGTCACGTATTTGACACTTCAGTGGTGACATGGATGATGTGGTTAACGGGGAGTTAGCTTCCTTGTAATGTCGGTTTTGCCAGGAGCCCCACTGCTTCAGGATCAGACTGGCCGCCGTTCGAGGGAGTGCGGCAACAGTACGTCTCCTTGGATGCGGATGCGCTTAAGATCCAGCGCTTCCTGAGAGCCAAGCAGTGCAAGCTTTGGGACAGCTTCCTGTACAAACTCCAGGCCATAACAGGTAGGACGCTCAGCCGGTCATAGGCTCGCATGTACGTACCCTTATGTCCAGCATGATTTTACCATCTTTTGAACAACGGATTTATTGCTTGGCATTTCACCCAGTTGAGAATGCTCACTGTAGCAGTTTGAGCTATGATGGAATTTCCCTCTAGGGATTTGAATCCTTTAGGTCAGAAACTTCCTGATTCTTAGCTGCTTGATTCCTCTCCCTGCTTTCAGGGATCAAAGCTGGTGAATTTAGATTTGGGTATATTGTGTTTCGGTGAGTGGCTAACGTTGGTGGTTGGGGTGTGTGGGGGAGACGTGTCAGTGGGTGAGTTGGTCAGTCAGCACATCAGAAAAATATCTTATTAGAAAATTAATAATAATCAGCCTTGTTCTCAGAGCTAATTATACAAACATGATCCTTGCCCTTATAGTTCTGAAATGAGGAATTTTTATTGTAGGGTTGGTTTTACATGCATATAAGTTTCACCCCAGGGACGTTCCAAGTCACATTGTTCATCCTTCAACTGTTTGGCTATTAGAAGTCAAAAGAAACTGTTAGAATATGAAAGTGGCAGAATTTGTTTTGACGTATTTTAAAACCCTTAAAGGCTGCATTTTCAAAAAATGTAATTAACATTTGAAATTAATTTACATTTGTTTAAGTAAAATGCATGTGCATTTTTTTTCTGGCTATGCAGGAGAATATATGTGTAAACAGTGTGTAGTACTAACAATGAGTGAAGTGTGTAGAGTGTGTTTTTCCACTTTTAGTGTACACCTCTGTATTTGTTTAGGGATTTATTCCAAGCTGAAATAACAAGCTTGTATAATAAGTAAAGACAGCCACGTGTGATCTTTTCTGAGAACAGAACAGCCATCACTAAAATGGGAACTCAAACCCTTCCCAGATCAGGAACAATGAAAACCTGTTGCCAAGCAATCTAATATTTCACCCAAAATGCTGGATAAAAATAAATTTAAAAGCCCAGACCCACTAGGATGACTGCTATTGATGAGGACGGGCAATAGGTGATGGACATGCCAGCAGAGGCAGCGAGGGAACCAGAGTCCGAGATGGATGTTGAACAGAGCCGAGGGGGCATGGGGTTCTGGCTCGGCTTCGATGGTAGCGGGGTCGGTGTCAGGCAAGGGAGGAGCCGCAGGCACAGGTGATGGGGGGACAGGCAGCCTGGCTGTGCTCCCGGTGATCGTCTGGCTGTTGTTGCTCTCCTCAGTCTCCATGGACGAGGTGGAACAGCATTGGAAGATTGAATTTCAGCGCTGGGCTTCATACATGCAGAGCTGGAAGACCCAATTTGGCGATTATACGGCCCAGAAGCAGAGGTGCGAGGAACCTTGATGCCGCTGCCACGGGTCTGTGTGTCTGTGTGCGTCTGCACCTGGTTCACCTTCCCAGGCCCGGTAAAAAGACCACTCGCTCTCAGGCTTTAGCGATACACACTAAGTACTACCCCCGCCCCCCTGGTAATGTTTGGCCATTACAGTCTCCAAACATCACAATAGGAAGAGCAGTATGTTATTTAACCGTTGATGAGATTCGCATTTGTTGTAAGTAACCAGTTTTCCATAGATTGCCTGAAATCAGCATTTCTCAGCCCTGGGACTGAGCAGAAATGTGGCCTGTCTGGGGGTCCCTGAGGGCCGTGTTGAGAGACATTGCCTTAGATGATACATGTCCATGGAAATGGAAGAGATCAGATTGAAAAAGTATTACTGCAGTATGGATCCATTGTCCTAAACTGTGGAGTCATAGGAGTGCCATAAAAAAAGAGTAAATCTGTAAAAGAATAAGGAAATAACTTTTTCTTTATTGCTTTTCGTTTTGGCTTTGCTTTTTCTCGAAGGGCCAAGCTGTCAAGCAACTGGCTCTGGCCCGGGCCTTCCCCTCAGATGTTTTGCCACTCAGTCCATGCTGCAACATGTCTTATTTTAGTCTGGGAAACCGCAAAACAAATGATTATCTGCTTAAGTTAAATGCAGTTGGACTTGACGAGGATTCGTGCAACTTCCGAAAGGACCAGCGGACCATGGGCATTGATATGTGGCCAGGAATTGGGTTTCCTGCCAACATATTTTGTAGAAGCTTTGAAAGTGATCTGGCTGACTAAACGTTTTTTTCTGGATTTCCTTATAAGGAGAACTGGGTTTGTCTGGTCTAGCTAACACTGTCTGACCATCCCTCACTTTGCAAGGCTCATCATCATGGATGTTTTTTAATAAATGTAGACAAAAACTTTACAGTTACATAGAATATAAATGAATAATGCTATATATTTAATTGATGAGTAGTCAGTACAGTGTATAACTTTAGGTATGATCTTACCGAAAAACCCAGCATAATTGACACAATATGGTGTCCGAAAATCCACGTTTTGGAGCTTGGATTTCAGCCGTAGCTGCAGACTGTAGCAATCCATTCGCTGTTTTTCTGTAGTTTTTAGCAGTCTGTAAAAAGATTTCTCGTTAAATCGTACAATCAATCGCACAACAGCTGTTTCCCATTTTAAATCATTCACAATCTTTCACGGCATACAACCCGAGCCCTAACGCTGCCCCAGACTTTTTGCCACTCGGTGGGTGTAACCAGAATGTGACCCTGCACTGTGACATCATGTGCATTCCCCTTGTTGACCACTCAGCCTGGAAGGGAAGGCCCAGCCAGGATAAGTTGATTGACAGCTTGGCCCTTTGAGAAAAAGCTCAATATGAAAATAGCAATAAAGGAAAGCATTTATTCTTGTTTATGGCACTCCTATGACTCCATACAAAACCCTATAACTCACCTTCCATATTTACTCGATAAGTTGACCTCTCTGGCCTGTTTCATCATTTCATCAATCCTTTGAATGTTTCACCTTTAATCGTCTGTTTATTGCCAAAACGCTTTTTCAATCTAAATCAGTCATATTTTTTATAAACCTACATACGCTTTTGGGTACAAAACTTTTTTATATAATTATTGTGAAACTAGAACTCTGATTTTGTAAGTATCTGAGTACAAAAATTGTTTGAGGGAGTTAATGAATATAATTTTTCATGTTTCCTGCAGTACATACACATCCACGTTGACTAATCCTTCATTCCTCTTTGTTCTGAAGGGAAACACAGAGGGAATGCTAACGGGGAACACCAGCTGCCATAGCGGCAGGTTCTGGAATGTAGCTGCAGTAATTCCACAGCGATAAGACAACGGAATGTAGTAGAAATTGAATCAGTCCCCTCCTTTTGTACCTTGTAAGGGGGGCTGTAATACAGTGATTGCTGGTAATTACTTAATTTGATTAGAGAGCGATGATTGGGCATATCGGCAACACGCTGTTATTAACCGCTAGGCTGCTGAGGATAGGCTGGTCACCTCCCTGTCTGTCAGGGCCTGGCTCCTTGCTGTTGAAACTCACCACACTTCTTCCTTCTTGCTGTGTAAAACCACACAGATTGAGTCCTGTTTATATGAGTGTGCCCCCATATCCCATCCACACTAGGCCGCTTTTTTCATGAGTTGTGAATCCATATCCAGCCGGCTGCCCTTTCTGTGTTCCGCCCTTCTTATATATCTACTCTAAACTCTGTATTTTGTTCATTATGGCACCATTGGGACGGTGTGGTATTTGCTTGTTTGGGTGTGGCTTGCCTGTTCGTTGCATGTCAGGGATGTAAAAATATCACCACTTGTGTGACCCACAGAGCTGACCCCCCCCCCCCCATCAGAGACCCTGTGTGACACCCATGTGTGTGTCTCAGGATTTGATATGTAAGTGTCTCTGGGGTAAGAGTAGCACTGTGGGATACATTAACACACTGTAAAATGTATTATATGTAAAACTCTTATATGGAGCGATAAAGTTTTTAAAGGTGAAATCTACCACCTCTGTCCTGATGTGAAAGTCATTTCTGTGAGTGTTTTCTTTTTAATTCCCCTTCAGTTTTACATCTACAGATGGTGTGATCCCCCTCCGAACACGGTGATGCATTCTATGAAAATCCTGATCAGGGACAGGTTTGCGGGGCCTTTCATTTATTTATTAACAAGACGGAAGCCTGGAATCTTTGAAATGCCAGCTCCACTTGTTTGTAAGCTAATCGCTAGGACGCACTTCCGCTCTGACCTTTCGGAAAGAGCTGTGGTGGTAAAGTGCTCTTGGCACTTTTTAGGAGGCACTGAGCTGTGCCGCCACGTCCCGCTCCCTGTTAGCTGTATAAATATAATTTGTCATCGTTTTTGCTTGTCGCCCGTTTTTAAAAGGATGTGGAGGACCTCGCAGGAGGAAACGGTGGGCTGGAGGGGGCCGGGCAGCAGTGCAGGCTTGGGTTTAACTGACTTCACGCTTCTGCAGTGATTGATCAGCAGCCCCATGGCCGGAGAAACTTGGTAATGAAATCCAGCTGGCCCTTAACGCTGATTGCAGTTGTAGGGATGAATGGTGGCCAGCCGGGCAAATGTGGAAAGGCTGCTGTCCTCCTTCTGTGTAGTCAGCACATGGCCAGATGCCCTACCCTCCTCCTACCCAATCAGCACATGGCCAGAAGCCTCGCCCTCCTCTTACCCAATCAGGTCATGGCCAGAAGCCTCGCCCTCCTCTTACCCAATCAGCACATGGACAGAAGCCTCGCCCTCCTTTTACCCAATCAGGTCATGGCCAGAAGCCTCACCCTCCTCTTACCCAATCCGGACATGGCCGTAAACCCCACTTTCTTCATGCTTAGTCAGTACAGTGTTGGGAGCCCTGCCCTCCTCATGTCTAGTCAGCATAGGGTCAAAAGCCCGGCCCATCTCTTGGCCAATCAGCACGTGGCTGCTTTTATGTCATTTTTTCAAGTTTGTCCTTACCTCAAATAGTTTATTCTTTTTTATTTATCTGAAAAGACCCAATTAGCATCAGGTATCTCCACCTATGATGTTTCATTATGATGCTTAAAACCTCATTCTTGTTCTTGCTTAGTGTTAAACACTATCCTAAAATTGCCGACCTTAGAAAGTTCTTCAGTGTAATTAAGAATGGAAGTGCAGTAGTGGTGATGGCCGTCGGTTTAATGGTGTGTCGGGAAGCTCTGCCAGCACTCGCTGACTGCATTAGCCTCTTAAGGGGCCGACCTCTTACTCTGCTGCCGTTAACGCAGATCCTCTCCTGCACACGGACTCTCACCCTCTCGAGGCCCGATTTAACGCACCCGTGTCACGCTCCATGTCCTGCCGAATTGGGCCACGCGGCTCCGTCTGTTGACACGCTCTGCCGGTGCTCTCAGCGCTCGCCATCCATCGAATTAGGTAGGAGTTAATCTCTGGACGGATGCGATCCGCTCCGTTCCCGGCCCGGACCTAATCGACTCGCGATTTATCTGCCGGGGAAGATGAGCGAGGCTGGGGGAATCGGGGGCCACTCCTGCCATGGGCCTTAATACTCTTGGCGCGCCGTTGGCCTCCAGCGCTAATTCAAACGCTGTAGCTCTTCCAGGACACTTAGCAGCGTGTTCAAGAGGGTCACTGCTAAAGAAATCATCGCCCCAATTGAACTCGATCAGCATCTCCTTCGCTGGAGGCAAAAAGCCATGAGAAATGATACTTCCTTCACTGTTTGAAAACGTGCATTGGAATGTGCTTATTCTGACAAATCCCATCCTGCTCTCCTTTTATAACCATACACACATAACAAGGGTCAGCCATCCCTCCAGCACCCCGGAGCAAATTTCCGTGGGGGGTTAATTAAGTTTGGCCAAGGGCCTGATGAAGATGTGGCTGTACTGCTGAGCACAGGATTCGACCTGATCAGAGGCACAGAAGCCTCACCCACTGAGCCATACACCACACAGGAGGTGTGAGGGGGTTATGTTTAGCCATGCCTTCCATCAGGGCGGGGGACGCTGGCTCTTTTCAGTGCATCACGCTACAGCTTTTAGCCTCTGGCATAATGTTGTGTTCTCGGACCTCCAGCTCTTTTGAAGATGCCCCACGAAAACCAGAGATTATTCACCAATCCTGCCAACGTCACCCTTTTGCGCAAACCACAAGCCCTGTCTATGACCCTCCACCCCACCCCAGCTGCCCATGTCCCAGGGATCTGCTTCTTCATTTGAGAGATCTTTTCGAGCAGGACCCCTCCTACAGTTTGAATGGCCTCACTTCCTGCTTCCTAAGCCTGGGCTCCTCAGGTTGTACCATTGCGGATTTGAGGGGTGTGTGAGTTGGGTGTCTTTTCTTCAATAAGATGAGAAGTTCCATTTCTACACAGAGACACGATTCTGCCTTTATGTGTGTCAGTATGAGAGGATGAGCTGAGCAGGTATATCACAATGACTTCAACATCACAGTTGGAAATTAGGTGAGCCCTGCTTGGCAGTCCCAGTGGAGATGGCTTGGATGGGTCCAAACTATGTCCAAGACTTCTAGCCACACAAGGCGACTCCTGCAGTCTTTCAAGCTTCTCCCATTGGGGCAGAATCATTCAAAACAGACAGTAGAGTCTTGAAAAAAGTGCCGGTTTGAATTTTAAAGTCAGTTCGATTTTCTTTACACTGGAGAGGAAAAAAGAGCAACTGCAGTTTATTAAAACGACTGAAGGTAGATTTTCTAACTTTCTAACTTTTTTTTTTCTGAAGGCAACTTCTGCAAGAGTGTTGTTCATGTGCACAGTACATTTTTGCAATGTTTGGGCCGGTAAATTAAAACACACACACACACCGGCCTGCTGGATGTCCTTTCTTTTTTTCTTTCTCTCTTCCTCTATCTTTACGTCACCCTTGTCTCTGCTGTCACCCAGGGAAAGTAAGGCAGGTGATTCGGCTGCGCTGATACTGAAAAGGTCGGCCGTGCGATTTCTTGAGCTGCCGTAATCGGGGGGACGGGATGAAGATTAGCAGTCTTGAATGTGGCACTCTCTGATTCATCCGTGAAAGAGTCTTTGATGTGAGATTATATCCAGGTGAACTGGGAGGCTTTTCCAGAGCCGGCTCTGAATCGAAGGTGCATTTGAATTGATTTAGAGAGATTTTCCGACAGCCCTCATGGATACGGTCCCGGCCGCGGCGTGTTGTGATTGGCAGAGGCTGTCTGGTCATGTGACTTGCTTCAAAATGGAATGAAATGGGAAGTGCTGGAGTACCGTGTCAAAGATTAGACAATGTGCAGTTACTGAGCAACATAGTTATGGTATGTCCAGCTCCCCCCCCCCAACTTTAAAAATGCAGCTGTCAGTTTCTGCTCTGCAGCTTGCTAGTAAGTAGGTGGACTGTCTGGGGGGGGGGAGGGCTGGATCTCATGAGACTAACCAAACCCCGGAGACTGCCTCCACCTGGCAGCAGTAGGATTTATTGTGGAGTGGCACATGAGACTGCGATCAACACTTTTAAAATGGCAGCAAATCAGGCCTCTTACTCCGCCCGGCCGTGTGTGTGTACGTACGTACGTGTGTTTGTGTGTGTGTGCGTTCAACGTCACTGCTCTCTCCAGGCAGAGAAACGCCGGCCTCACACAGCGCCTCCCTTGTCTACAAAAGGAATGTCAGCGTGCGCTTCATGTTTATTCATCAGCCGCCGGGCCACCGGGTGCTGCAAAGTGACCTCACCTTGCGACGTCACGGCCGCGGAGTGAAAGGGAAAGCAGGATGGGTAACAGCCACATCTGCGGAGCGAAACTAAAGGAGGGGCCCGCGGAGGAAAACAGGCTACAGATGGACATCCACACTGACAAGGACATTTTAAAGAAAAATTCATTGAAATCTGAATGCAGAAGGCCAGCTTTGTTGTATTAGCACCCAGATCAAAGCCTGAGAACCAGGTACGAGTACGGCGCATGTCCGGCCATCGAGCAGGAGCTGTCTGACCTCTTTTGTCTGCGGAGATCGTTATCTCGCTCCTCTTATGTAGGACTCCCATTCCCTTTCAGGTGGGGAAAATTACAGTGAGGCTTTAATCCCCCCCCCCCACTGTGAGGGGGGAGCCCAGGTCATAATCAGCTTACATGTGTTGAGACATCCAAATCTTGCAATTCACTCCACGCAGCGGTGAGCACTCCTGTTAAAACAATCCTTTATACTAGCATACTTTTCTCAAGGAGGGAGTGTCCAGCAGCCATAGTTAAGTGGTGGAGTGGGGGGGGGGGAGGAGGTTAACTGTAATGGACCTATTTAACATTTAAAAGGCTGAATCAAACTCAAGACGTCCACAGAAATGAAATGGACCAGGCTCATCCAGACTTTTCCGGGCTCCTTGGAGGATGCTGTCGGCTCGCTGATGCAATCCCCGGTCCTGAGAGTTCCGTACAGAAAGGTTCTGATCCTCCTCGCCTATAATAGTGGAATTTTAATGGCCTTCTATTGATTGGAGGGGGGGTATGTTTCCCCTTGCCTGGCAACATTAATGTAATCGCTAAAAAACACTCCCCCCTAAAATAAATCTATTTTAATTTCATTTTCGGCTAAAGAAATTTGATTAAATATGACTGGGAAGGTCACATTATATTTACTGTTGTGGGAAGAAGTCTGCAGCGCCCACACCAAGGTCATGTGACCTACAAGAAGGAAGAAGGGGCTGTGACGTCCTTATAAAGGACCTCAGATGTTACGGATCACAAGTGTGTGTGTTTGTGTGTATTAAAGGAGAATGCCCAAGGTTCTCCCTAGAAAAGAAGACAGAGGCTTAACTCTGTGCATGTGTGGGCATGTGTATATATGACATAGTGGGGACATAACGTGATAAAGACCTGCTATTTTGACCTTATGGAGACATTTTTTTGGTCTCCACAAGGGTAAACTCACTTTTATAAAAATCTGTGAATGCAATCAAAAAACTAAAAATGCCAGAAGTTACTTACAGATAAAGTTAGAACTGGATAGGGGTTAAGGTTGTATGTCATAGTTGTGTATCATAGTTGGGATTAGTGTTATGCCCATAGAAATAAATGGAGAGTCTCCACAAAGAATAAAGATATATACCAGATGAATACAGAACCCCACCCCCCTGCCTAAATCCAGTTGCGTTGAGGTATCAGGAGAGCTGGCTAAGCTTGCATGGGTGTCTGGGCAGAAAACCCATAATTCAGCAGACATCAGTCTGATCCAGCCACTAAGCTGCCACTGCACCACGATCAGGGGCCCCCATTTCACCCGCCTCCCTCCCCAACTCCTGTCTCATCCTCCTCTGTCTCCCGCACTCCGCATTCCCCTGCCCCCGACTCTCTCCTACAGTACAGCACAGCTACTCAGCTGCTGGCAGTGGGCTGTGCCTGTGGTCTGTAGCAGGCAGCGGGGTGGGCCTGTGGTCTGTAGAAGGTGGTGGGGCAGGCCTGTGGTCTGTAGCAGGCAGTGGGGTAGGCCTGTGGTTTATAGCAGGTGATGGGGTGAGCCTGAAGTCTGTAGCAGGCAGTGGGGCGGGCCTGAAGTCTGTAGCAGGCAGTGGGGTAGGCCTGTGGTCTATAGCAGGTGGTGGGGCGGGCCTGAAGTCTGTAGCAGGCAGTGGCATGGGCCTGAAGTCTGTAGCAGGCAGTGGGGCGGGCCTTTTCTTGACATGCGGAGGTGAGGAGTTGCGCTCGTCATTCTACGGCTGCATCTTAATTGTTCTAGGTTCCTTGACGCTTGTCGAACGCTGGTCAAAATTTGGCCCCTTTATGCAGAACAATCCCTGCTGTTGTTTGCGTGGTTGTCAGCATGAGCTGATGTTTAATGGAGAGGTCACTTCTCAAATTAAGTATGAGCAGGACTCCCTGAATCCAGAACCATTCGATCCACCTCCTTGACCGCCCTTTCCAGCTTCCACACCTCCTGCTCTTGGCTGTGGCAACAGACCATGATCCCACAGACACCAGTGCTTTCACAGCTTCACCACCAGACAATGTTTTACAGACGCCTGTGTCTCTGTTGTACATAAATATCAGCAAAGGTGCCACCAGGCTAACATAACATCATTCACAGGTCAAATTACAGTCTTGCTCTGTAATGGGCTTTCAGTGGCATTCGATATTTATCTGTAAACCGCTGGAAAGTGGCAGTTATCCCGTGGTTTTCCGAGAGGTGTCTCTGCCGGTGACTCTTTTACTGCGGATCCAACCGGAGCCCCACAGTGAGGGACAGCATGACCAGCATTGTCCCTCTCCCCGTCATGTGGAGAAGATGCAGGTGTCCATGGGTGAGTGGCTTTGTCTCCGTGGTGCCGGAATATTTACATTTCACTCAGGTTCCAGTATCGTGCTGATTAATGATTAGGTTGTTATGGTGCTATAACCCCGTGCCTTAATCCCAGTAAACGGAACTCACCAGGGGCGAGCCTCGTGAGGCGGACGAAGATGCGGTTACTGACGGCGACTCGGACTGCCTGTTTAGCGCCCTTTAGTTCTGTTTCTCCTCCCCCACACCTTTCATTAAAATCGTGCTGACCCCTGAAGCATGGGTGTCCATTCATCTCACCCTCGACGGATTCCATCTGCCAAGCCATCGATCAGTGCCAGCAAGAAATGGAAAAACAACATCGAGTTTCAGTCGGCGGTCACACGGAAGTGTGTTTAAACACATAAAGACATGCCGTCTCAAAGCTCATGTCGGCTTTTAACCCATCTGGTGACAGGATCTCAGGCAGATGTGTAAGTGGGGGCGGGACTATGGTGGCACTGGCCACAGCTGAAAGCTGTTTGGCCTCCACAGTGTCCCCTCCCCTGTCACTCAAATTCAAAACATTTCATTGGCTAATAATACTGATGGCCCCTCTATATGAGTTATGACCCCGCCCCCCCCACCTTAAAAAATCCTGGAATCACCTCTGATCTCAGGAGGGTTCATGACTCATACTGAGGGCTGAGAATCCCTCGTTGTCCAGCAGCTGAGGCCCCGAACACATGGGCGTCGAAGCTGCCGCCCACCAGTGAGAAATTTACACGGTAATTCAGGCACAGGAAAGATGGCCATTTTCAGTGGCCAGCCGACTCGTCTGACACATTTGGAACAAAGTGGGTTCAGGAGGCTGATGTGCAGCGTGGGGTGATTGGAAATAAACTGGTCCGGCCTGGAGTCCAAACCGTCAGGGCCGGGACCTGACAGAAGCTCCCCCCGCTGCCGACAGCTCAGTAAGCAGGATGGAGGGCGCGGAACCTGTGTAATCAGGAAACGCCAGACTCACTCACCCAGGGGACCGAAATCCAATCGCTTTGGCTTCACGTCGCACCATGGGCCAAATGGATGTTTATGAGATGCGTTATGTGCAAAACGTAGAGCCGCTTCCGAGCAGCGCCTCGATGTCTCCTCTATATTCTTTAAAAACCCACTTGATTTTTTTTCTAAATAAATAAAACAAACTGAATGGAGGTAGCTGGAGCTGAAGGAGTCTTTAATCAGGAATATAAGAATTTTAAAACTTTGTTATCGCAGAAACTGCACAGGCCTTTGTCTTGTGTCCCTCCCCTCCCACCTGAGAGAGCCCAAGACTGTAACACTCTGCAATCCCAGCACCCCGGACTTCCCCCAAAAATCCCAACACCCTGGATTCCCAAAAGGCCTTGGCTAGAGCTTTACAGTTACAGCAGCGGCAGGAATCTGACATGCAGGGAGTGAGTGAGTAACAGAGCTTATAACAAACCTGTGTCTGCTTTACAAAACGCGGGTTGCATGTTTCCTTTAACGCTCTAGATTTGTTACAAACAAAAGCTCACATGCTTGCCATATATATTTCCCAGGTCCGCCATAAAAGAGATTTAAAATGCAGTTAGAGGCCGGCACTCCTTTTCACAGGCAGAACCCAGTGGCTCTGGGAACGTACACATGTTTCTGTGTGACTGATGGCTGGTGCAGGGGAATGGCGCCTCTCAGGATAGCTGGCCCTGCTCGACTGCACTCCACCACCTGCCTCTTTTTCTCTGACTTATTTCTACGCCCACTGTGGAGCCCAGTGCTGCCAGCCCCGCCGCGAGGTCAGGCCTGATATGAGGGCTGCTCCCGAAACAGAGATGGAGTTCTGTGACAAGGGTTTTTGAACAGAAGCTCAACTTATTAATTTCCTTAATATTCTTTTTTAGAATGTTCTGTTTGTGTACTGTGTACTTTTTAAAATGTGTTTGCACTCTATGTACTGCCTTGTTTTGCACTTTGTCTTGTTTTGCACTTTGTTTGTCTGCACTTTACCTACCTCGCTGCTCTATGCACCAGAATGTTCTCCTGGGATATATAAAGTTTATTTCATCTTATAAGGGCAGGATGAACAGATTCACATAAAAATGCTGGAGATTCTGGTTCAGTCTCTGATGCATTGCAGATAAAGTTCTTTGATTGAGGCTCCGGTCAAATTACAGGGTTTTAACAGTGACAATTTGACCTGGGCTTCAAACACGGCAGTGGCACGGATGATATTCCCTCCGAGTGAAAGATATAGAACGATCCATTTCTCATCCATCATCAGGAGCTGCAGCTAAGCAGTCCCGCAATGAGTTAATTACACAAAAGGCATTTCCCACCATGATTCGGCACACAGACCCGGCCCGCCGGCCATCTCGCCCAGCACCTGGTGTTTATATACCCCATCTGTAACAACGTTGTCACTTCCTGTTAGGAGTTAGCCTCCTGCTAGGCCTCTTCGGTGTGCTCTGTACCCTCCGTGACTGCCGTACGTGGGATGTGCCAACGGAATCCAGCTTTCCTTCGAGGGGGGCGACCCCCCCCCCCCACCCCGACAATCCACCCACCTTGTTCCCGTGCAGTGGTGTAGATTAAACCGGGGGTAAAATGTAATTACCTACCCGGCGAGGCCCGGCAGTTACCACTCACCTCGAAGCTCTTAGCTATCGATCCCAGGTCCAGACGCGAATTACGGCCGTCCGACCTCCGCTGAGCAGAGCGGCTCGTATTTATTTTGTCTTAATTGATCCAGGCATCAGCAGTAAAATAGGTGTGGGGTGGGGTGGGGGGGGTAAATTCTTGCTCCAGTCTAGTGACAGTTCCCTGACTGGACAAAAGTCTCCGACTGACAGCTCAGCGTTGATGAGGAAAACAGAACCACTCTGTCCCTGTTTACGTTCCTCTGAATCTAATCACCACCCCCCCACCCCACAAGACTCCCTACCTCTCTGAGCCGAAAAGCACATACGACACGCTTGATTTGCACAGCATCGGGGGAACGTCGAAGGAACGTGGTCCTTTACCTGTCTCCCATTCGCGAGCGATGGGGTGAAATTCGATTAGACCTGTTTCAATGGGAGCGGCCGCACTGTGTAATCACTGCCAGCACTCGGGAGAAATATTCAGCACATAATCCCCGCATTATGGAGCTGTTCACCCTGGTGACTATCGACCAGCGGTCTCGTTTAGACAGATCTAATTCAATCATGTTGAAAGACAACAAAAAAAAAACTAAATCCAAAATATTTGTATAGCTCACAGCCACGAGTATCAGATATAAACATTTAGTAACAATAGCGACTCAGAGCAGCCTCTCTGTGTGCAGTTGGGCCGCGAGCAGATGGGTGATGTATTATGGGCTGGCGAGTAGCAGCTCTTTGGTGGAGCTCTCTCACTCAGGCAGCTGCCCACATACTCTGAGAGGTCCCTGTAGAAAAGGTCGCAGAGCCGGGAGGCAGCCGGCTTGGGGACAAGCTCCTTCTAAGCAGGGCCCTCTTTGTTCTTTCTGGGGTCTCACTCAAAAAGTCACGTTGACCCCCCCGCCATCGCCTGCGTTTATATAGTTTGCCACATTCTAATCAGGCTTTTCTTTGTTTACAGTGAAGAATCTGGTCAACCTAGGCAAACTTATCTTCTTTCTTTCTGTGGAGCTGCTGGGATACATTCACTTCATGGCTGCCTATAATGTCAGTTAGCAAGTCAGAAGGTTGGTGCCAGCTAGCTGGTGAGAAGAGGATGTTGCTACATCCATCCATTCATCCATCCATCCAGTCATTTTCTGTACCCATTTGTCACAGGAGGTCCAGAGCCTATGGCCTCAAGGCAGGGAACAACCAAGGATGGGCGCCAACCCATTGCAGGGCACACTCACACACCATTCACTCGCACATGCACACCAACAGGTAATTTGGAAACTTCAATTAATCTCAGCATGTTCTTGGACAGTGGGGGGTGGAATGTAATACCCAGAGGAAACCCCATAATGGGCAGAACATGGAAAGTTCACTCACATGGAGCCATGGCGGGCACTCGAGCCCTGGTTCCTGAGGTGTGAAGCAACAATGCCAACCACTGTGCAACCGTGCCACCATGCCACCCCCACATTGCTTCAGCATCTCCTAAATAAGGACTGTGTTTTTTTCATATATAGTGTAGTAGCTGTGGGGAGGGGTATGCAAATGCATGATTTGAGTGGTGATGAACCCTGTTGCTCCTTGAGAGGGGTCGTCAGTTTCGATGACAGCTGGCTTGCTGCAAGTGGCCCATGGATGTTTTCTTGGTAAAGGGAAGGAGTCTGGCTCCTAGCCCAAAGCGGCAAGCCTTCCAGAATCGAGGGGTGTTTCTATGCCATTCGAGTCATAGTTTGCGATTTTAAGGTGGCTGTGGTGAGCTGTCTGTATTTACACAAGAAGCACAAAGAAATTAGCAGTATTAGAAGTGAGGACATCTCCCAAGCTTAGGAGGATACCAAGTGGTGGTCATGATCTGAAATATGCTGTCACCACCCCCTTAGGGTGACATCTGTATGTGCTACTGCTTTGCTATTGTGGGTATCCATGGGGTGAGTGTAAATTTGTGTATTGATGTATAAGCAAAATATAGATAATATGTCTTACCCTTATACGTACAGTGAACTTAATCATTTCCCAATATCTAGATTCTGGTCTCATTTATTACTGTGCTGGTTTGTAAGAGGAAGCAGTCAGAAAAGCCCAGCTCACTGTGACGGGAGTCGTTTCAGGAAATGACACAAGCGGCAGGGGGTCTGGGTACACACGTCATTTCTCAGTCCATTCATGAACGCTTGGTGACTCTCCCCTCACGTGCAATGAATTAGAATGGAAAAACAAAGGCATTCCTGAAGAAAAGATGACGAATGTTTCAATCGGGAGTGAAATCCCCATGGTGGTGTGAAGTCTCCTCAGATCCATCCCAATTATGAACAGTGGGAGTCGTGAAATGCCTTGAACATCTGTCCTGTCCATTTAGACGGCAAAATCGCTCTGACCCATTAATAACTGGGCCAATGGGTGATTTCTCAGCCATTATTTAATCTTCTTCTCGTGGCACAGAGATGCATTATCCAGAGGAGGGCGGAGGTGATGTACACACAGAGTGAAAACAGAGCACTAAAGCCGTTCCTTTAACACCATTTATGATGTCATCATCGTCACCATTATTATCACCATCATCATCATCATCAGCAGCATCGCCATCATCAGCATCGTCATCATCATCATCACCATCATCATCATCATCATCGTCACCATCATCATCACCATCATCATTGCCAGCATCATCATCACCACCACCATCATCATCATCGTCACCATCATCATCACCATCATTATCATCAGCAGCAGCAGCATCGCCATCATCAGCATCGTCATCATCATCATCACCATCATCATCGCCAGCATCATCATCAGCAGCAGCATCATCATCATCATCATCACCATCATCATCATCACCATCGCCATCATCAGCATCATCACATCATCATCACTATCGCCATCATCATCAGCACCATCATCAACATTGTCACCATCATCCTCATAATCAACTCCATCATCATCATCATCGCCATGATGAAGATATTCCAGCCGCTTGTTAACCCCTTTCCTTAACCACCCCTATTAGTTAGTACTGATATAACTATAAATCAGAGACTATCATCCCGGGTTCTGTGTCGGACCAGAAGTTCAGTTAGGTTTCCCAAGGCCTGTCTCACCTTGCCTTCAGGACGGCCTTCACAGGTGACACTCCCCCCACGTCAGCGTGTGCTGCTATGACGGCCTGCTGCTCCCTCCTGACACCTGGTCTCTCCGCCCTCACACAATGTCAGACACTTAGCCTGCTCCTCATAGACCCATTTGCATGGCAGATAAGACAGTATTGGGCACCTAATTGAACAACATGCTATTTCTGAATGAATCCCCAAGCCTTGCCAAGCACAAAGCCACAGTGTAAATGCAATTGTCTCCATTCCCATGAATTGTCTGAGAAATGTGTATCTGGTGCAGGGTTGCAGTGAGCAGTATAGGCGAGGCCCACTGGTCCCTCACAAGACAAGAGAGGTGACTTAAACACTAGATGGGGGAAGGCCAGAGCACCCCACAGAAACCCACATGGACAGAGAGTACTCGCAAGCTGCAGAGCCGGGTGGGACTTGAACCCACAGTGCTGCCCACGGAGGTGTCAGGATAGTTAACGCAATTGTAGACATACAGATCAGGCAGCTCTGAATAGAGGTTGCTCTTTGAATGCGATGCCCTTGAGGTGTATATTTAATACCTCTGTGAATCATCCCGGATGTATGTGTGTGTGTATGTGCGCGTGTGTGTGTGTGTGTGTGTGTGCGCTTCGTTCTCACA
This sequence comes from Mormyrus iriodes, assembly GCA_011763525.2. Classification (NCBI taxonomy): domain Eukaryota; kingdom Metazoa; phylum Chordata; class Actinopteri; order Osteoglossiformes; family Mormyridae; genus Mormyrus; species Mormyrus iriodes. The sequence continues at coordinate 1,807,193 of JAAGVU020000036.1, read as the reverse complement.
GCAAGCAAGCGAATGACTGTCCTTCGCGTTTTGTTGTACTTCCCACACTGACAACCCCCCCCATCCGCTGATCAGCTGCTTTAAAGGATCTAATTACAAGTCAGTGCGACTTTAGCTGAGTGCAGACAGACAATAACCCTTCTTCTCCCTGAGGGACAAGGAGAGCATTTTGAACCTGGGGCCGTGGTTATGGACTGTAAGCCAGTATGCTACTCAGCGGTGTAGGCTAACATAATGAGAGCCGAGAGTTCAGGGGTCACCTCTTGTACCGTTGAGTTGTACTGGACCTCTAATGCTTCAGGGTAACAGGCAGCCATGCAAGGGAGTAAAAGAGGCTGTTAGGAGACGGTAATGAGATGTCCCGTCTTAGATTAGATGCAGAGAAACACGGGCTGTGCAAAATGGGCAGACGCTTTCATAACTAAACTCAAACGGGTGCTTCCCAAAAGCTTTCATAAGGCTCCTTCCCAAAAAAGATGTTATTATGATGTCTCCGAGGGTGGCATTGATGGGTCCCCGACACCCATCCTGCCAGGCCCTTTAAATGGGTGACGGCTGCCAAGTTGGAAAATGTCAAAAGCAATCGAGCGACGGGGACCTGGAAGCTCTCCTGGATCTCAAACCTTACAAATGGGACTAAGGGGGGCTGTAAAAAGAGGGCCAGACCTCAAGGTTTTAAGTATTTCAACATGCTGGGGAGAAACAGGCACTTGTAGGGCGCCAGTTGCTCTACTTTAGAGGATACAGGTGGCAGGAGATGAATGTGGGTCCTGAGAACCTTAGAGCGACTAGGTGGCGCCCTCCTTCTGAAACGCGTCCAGTTAGCATTGGATAACATCACCTACTAAGCAAATAAATTGATAATGAATGATATATGGTGCTGCCACAAATCCTTGAACTGGAATACAAGGGTGTCTGGCTTGAATCTGGGAACGTCCATGGAAAATATGACCAAGGTCTGCAGCACAGCTCGCTACACGCTACGGTCTCCTGTTTGCAGCAGTGTTTATCAAGCAGCAGGAATTATCGATCCTTACTGCAAGAGAAGGACCTCTGTTTTCTTCTGTGTGGAAAGTCCCATCCTTCTCTGAGAATTCCGTTCAGACTGGAATCTGTCTCATTGAAGCAACCCTTAACAGGTTTTGTCATATCAGGTCCTGGGACGGGAACGCAAATCCCGTCAAGTGGGCAATCCCCTGGAATGTGTACCCACATGGTATGGCGAGTCAGTAAAAAATGTTAAAAATACATCTAAACATAAGGCAGATTGAATACTAGAGTTATGGTGGAGTTAATTAGAGTTTTGAGCAATTTGTGACCTCAGGGCGATTGTATAACGAGGCCAGGCAAAGACTTTCATACAGAGAGGGTTCAGTCTACATTGAGTAGGTGTTCTTAACCTGAAGGAAGTCTAAAATGAAAGGCAAGGACAAACAGATTAGCATAAACTGTCAAGAGGAAAGAGAAAATGCAATTTCCTTAGTGCATCTCAGTAGAATATAAACATGCTATTAGGTTTATAGGCTAATGTATAATTTTGTACAGTTTTAAGTCCTTTCTTGGTCTGAGAGCATGTGAATAGTTATTGTGTGTTCAGAGTGTTATGAGACAATAGGTCAAATTTCTGATAATAAACCAAAGAGTCAATGGGGGAGGCGGGGGCAAGATCTTTCTGGAAAGGGGGTTCTGGAAATAACATGCTGGTTATGAGTAACTTGCAGTCAATGCACACATCATGACACTACAAAGAGCTCCACATCTTCTCAGTCTGGGAAAGCTTCATTCAGTCAGTAAATTGTTTATTCAGAGGTAATCCCAGTGCAGGCGGCATATTCACATCTTAAATATGGTAAAATGTGCCATCCGTGGAACGGCAAAGACGACCAGTAACCAGAGTGGAAGAGACTCTTCGGACTGTTCAGGATGGCAAACCTTCGGCCTCACACTCCGAAGTTCCCATGGTAACTGACTCCACCACTGATTGACAATAAAGGAAGTTTGATAAATTAGTTCAGGCAAAACATTGGTCACCTCAGCTTCCTGGCCGCCAACACCTGTTGGTTCCTGATTTTACTGTGCTGTTTCCCTATGTATCTAAGGAGGTCAGCGGTTCTGTAATTAGCTGCTAACAGACCAGTTTGTGTCAGAACCCTACACAACCATCCCTCACAGTCATGTCCAGCAATTAGGACATCCCACCTCGTTATTACATCACAACGACCTGAGAGATTTCTTGTAATTGAAAGGTGTCATTGATGATGCGGGCACGTCTTCTAAGATGATGGAACAAAAAATAAGACCACAGAGACCCTAAAGTGATGATGTGAGTGGAGGCAGAGCAAATCACAGTGTTTCGTTTTGCACAGAGCACTGCGTACATAAATTAAAATTTCAGATGCATTTTAATTTACTCGGATAAAGTGAAAAAATGCATCTAATAATGTGGTTTTATTTGAAAGGGTAATTGTTAAATAACAGAACACATTAAGGACTCTTCAGAGATTTCTGCACGCAGACCAGCGAGACTTTAATTGTCCCTAAAGGAGTGTAGGTGTTTAATTACACATGCCTGGCAGGGATCCAGAGCTCTCCCACCAGCCTTGCCCCTCTTCCCATTGGCTGGCCGGCTGTTGCATAACAACGACAGAATGAGGCTGTAACCAGAAATACCTGGCCTGGGTCACGCCCCGCTCACCGTTACGCATCGCATACGTTCTTCTTTCTGTGCGTCAGGGGTGATATCCTGATGTCCCAGGCTGGGTCGGGAAGAGGGGGCCATGTTTCCTCGGGCATGTCGTGGCGGTCTCTCATGTTGGAGGGTGAAAGTCTCTGATGTGGATGCCATGTGTCTCAGCAGGTACAGACCCTGTTTCTGTTATCAGTAGGTTGCCATTGTGAATCCCAGGGTCGGCGGAGTGATATTACCACAATTTCTCAGCCTGCTGGTGACTCTGTGTAACTGCAGAAACTGCCCCAAAGGAGTAACAGATTTTGTTTTTTTTTTTATTCAAGGAGGTTCAAGCAACATTGCTATAACTTTGCTATCACGTTGCCTACTTTCAGCCACAGTGATTTTGTGGAGACTCCCTCTACTATGGGACTGATGTGCGCAGATGTTCCGTGTCAATGAACACTCAGTGCCGGTGTGTGCTCCGGCCACTAGCAGCTACTGCAGTTTAATTGTGTCAGTTGTCAGCCTGATGCAGTAAAAATAGAGCAGCACACATAACTCCCTAAATCCGCCAGGCTCCGCCCCTCGTCGCGTCCCCTTCGCCCTCCCTTCCCTGTTCCCTCATATATTATACAAATGGCTGAGATCCTCACCTTGAATGACACAGCAAGCCTGATGCATGTTGATTTATGTGTTTATTTATGTATTTACTTGTGAGTCTGTTAAAAGCTCTTTGCGGGACATGGGGTAGAAGAAATGACCTCATTCATCCCATCAGCGGCAGGCGGTCTATGGCAGCCAAGGGAAGGGTACGGTACGGTAGCCCCGAGGCAGCTGCGTCTACATTAACAGGGTGTGTACTCTGCTGGAACGCTTAGCTGAACCTGCAGCTCAATGTAAACTTCAGACCAGACCTGAACTGGAAACTACACCTAAACCTAAATCTAGACCTGATCCTGGACCAGAACTACAAGCTAAATTTTAGTCAGAATCTAAACCTGAGCCTGGATCTCAACTGGGAGCTAAACCCAGAGGTGGAAAGTTTAGGTCCAGAAAGTAAAAATCCAGATAAAGATTTTGTTTCAGCCAACCAGTTGAGTACTCTGTGAATGCGACTCTTTATACTCAATTGGTTGGTTGAAACAAAATAGTGGTCTGGATTTGTACTTTCTGGACCTAAACTTTCCACCTCTGGCTAAACCTGAACTTGGACCTGAACCATAAACTAAACCTGAACTTGAAAGTAAACTTGAATCTAGACCTGACCCGGAAACTGAACCAGAAACTAAACCTAAACTTAAACTGAACCTGATCCTGGACCGTAACCAGAAGCTAAATCTGAGTCAGAATCTAAACTTGAACCTGGACCTGAATCAGAAACTAAATCTTAATCAAATTTGGGAAACTAACCTTGACCCTGAATCTAAACCTGAGCCAGGACCTGATTCAGAAACTAACCCTGAACCTGATCCAAAAGCTAAACCTGAACATGAACCTAAACCTGATCATATCTGCCTTTATTTTGCGTAAAAAAAAAGAATCACTGGTGATGGGGGGAGAAGGAAGGAGTAGAAAGAGAAACAGGAAAAATAATAAAAAGAGGAAGGAAGAAGGAGGGACATGATGGACATGTGGAGGTAAAGTGCTCACAGAGACAGCAGAAAGAGGAAGGAGACCACATGGAACAGCTGAAGATGGACAGCAAGAAGAAAGACAGAAGCTGTTTTAGTGACATTGAGCGACCCAAAGGACAGCAGACAAATAAACGCGGCTCAAAGCGAGGCTACCTGCTGCTAGCACCGGCTAGTGTGACCTTTGATTAATTGTCTCCCATTGGGAGCTTGGGGCATTAGCCACTCATTTGGTGTCTCTCTACATTAAGACATTTGCAGGGAGAAAGTCAAACCCCTTTGTCCTGCAGATGAAAGGAAAGAAAGAGCAAATTAATCAAAGATGGAATTTAAGAATCTGGGTGCAGCCTAGATGGGCTGATCAGATAATCCAAGTCAGGGGGGGCACTTTGAGCTACTTCAGGTTTTACAAACTACTTTAAAACTGAAAGGCTCCTGCGCTCGGCTAAATAGTTCAGTTCTTCTTGTGCTTTGACTGGTTTGTTTCCTTGACTGAAAGACTCATCCAGCTTCATTTTAACATTGGTGACATATGCATAATTATAAGGGACTCACTAATCAGCACACAGCAAGAATTCAGTGCTTAAGTGAAATCCAGATCCTTTTAATTGAAATGGTAGTTTAAAAATCTTGTCCTAGCTCAGTGTGTGCTCCCTGACATGGATTTGGTGGTATCCCTAAGCCTACAGAAATGCTCAGCTTATTGATTTACTGATACCAGCCTCGATGCAATGCAATTCCACCATCCATTCTGCTTAAAATACAAGTGGACTGCATATAGCAGTGCATTGTGGGTTGGGGAACCCACTCAAGCTCCCCTGGTGCCCAATTAGGCACGTCTGCTAAAGTGTGACCGAGAGGAGGCCTACAGTACAGATGTTTGGGATATGGGGGGTGCATATGATTTCCCCCTCATCCGTGCACCAAATCCAAACCTACAGCTACATACTCAGGAAGGTCTGTACCCTGCTGCCTGGAGAATCGACAACAAATACCAAACTCACACTGAGAAATTGCTTTAAAAGGATCTGGAACCATTGGATGAAGTCTTTGTGTTGCCAGGGGGAATGAAATTTGTGGCGCACAATGGTGTAACGGTAAAAAGGGGGAGTGATATCACAGAGGCAGCGTGGGACTCATAGGCAGCGTGTGTGGGGCTGCCGACTCTCACTTATTAATTTATTATGTGTGTGCCGAAGTGAGGAAGATTAAAGCGAGAGAAGGTGACAAATGCCGGTGAAACAAAAAAAAGGGAGAGCGTTTCAACAAAAATTAGGAGTTTAGCAGGAATGAAGCTCCCAGGAAGCTGTCACTGGCCGTTTATGAGCGATAGGGTGATGCACTTGGGCAGTGGTGACAATCCCTCCGTCTGACAGGGGGCCCTCCTTAGTGAAAGGCTGGCCCGTCGGATTTTTTTTCACTCGCTCCCTCACTCCCTCCCCCTTCCCCGCGCCCCCCCCCCCCCTCGGTCACACGCTCTCCCCAGCTGCCCACGCAGTCAAAGCTCAAGTATCTGGCGACGGTGACACAGGCAGGGACTTGAAGGGCAGCGTGACTCATGCGAGAGGCTTTTCCCAAGCTTCTCCCAGGCACTTCAGGTGATGCCAAAAAAGCGGGGAGGCTGACGATCACGTAACGCTGGGTAATTATGCAAAAGCACGCATGGGGGGAGGCTGGCTGAGTGAGAGACTCACATGCCTGACTCACAGGGTTTTATTTTTATCCCCGATCATATTTTCATGCAGAATAAGCAGGAGGAGGAGGATTCACTGCTGGCCCGAGAAAGTTAGGGCCCCACGCTGCTTTTTGTCTGTTACTTTATCCCAAATGCGCCGAAAGACTCGAGCATAGCTTCCTGTTCGATGGAAAGCAGTGAAATAATAGTAAAAAGGATTTTTTTCCCACCTGGAGTGGATCAGAAGGAGCATCATGCTAATTGCTTGCTTTCTGTTATGTGACCTTAGAGAAGAAAAAAAAATTGAGTGACATGCTCTATATTCCTGAAACTTTCTCTCTCACTGCTGAGCAATCAAGGATCGTATCTGGTTTGTGATTGTAATTAATTTATAAAGGACCTCAATACAGCTGTAAATACATGTTTTTTTTTCCTGCAATTGTGTGTCCTGGACAAAAATGCTATTTTGGGCTCCTCACTAAAAATTTTGCAGTCTTAACAATAGCACCGTTCTGTCTCTTTTGGGGCCTTAAGCTCGTGACGTTACTGTACCACTTCCCAGAAATCTGTGCTGTGAGTCATGCTGCTCAGGTTGCTAGTCTGGATGTGGCAGCAATACAGACACACACCCGTGCCAGTGCCATGTTAATTAGGGCTACGGAGTATAACCAGCGGCAACAGGCTGTGAGCGATGGCCGCCTTGAGGGGTACATTCTCTGAAAACCTGCCAGCTGGCAGATCTCAAAAGTATGACAGGGATATCACACATCCCTTTGTAGTGCGGTTTAAAGAGCACTAGAATAGTGAAGTGTGTGTGCGTGCGTGTGTGTGTGTGTGTGTGTGTGTGTGTGAATTTGCATATCTGTGCACTGTGACATGCCATATGTAATGGCAGACTGTCACTGGGATGCCCTATTCCCCATGGCACTACAGAAGGCTGAGAGAGTCACAGGGACTCCCACACACCCCTCATCCGGCTCCCCCTGGTGTCCACGGTGCAGCAATGCAGCTCCTTTCACAGCCCACTCAACCCACCCACCTCAGGCCTGTCTGCGCTCTTACACAAATCCAGCTACACAAATCAATAAGACTTTCATTCCGTGTAAGACCCATCCTTAGGTGGTTTTCCATTAGTTGTCCTCCATGTGAAAGTTTGGAAGCAGCTGGGTCTCGGATTGGCAAGCACTGCTCTTCACAGAGAACAAACAGAAAATCCCTAACAGTGCAAATGTAGAGATCAAATGGGCTGTTGGACAAAGGCCTGCAAACTTGACATCCATCTGCAGGGGCTCATAAGGGTCCAACATCTGGTGCATCATATAATCCAGACGTACATATTCACCAGGATGCCAGCAGTGAGAAATAATCTTTCCACAGTTCAATGAATTCAATTCAAGTTGGCATTGTGAAGACATATTTTCTCTCAGATTCTCTGGACAGTACTCTGTTATTCTCAGTGCAGTATTTTGTTAGTCTCTCTATATAGTATTCTGTCATTCTCAGTACCGCAAGCTGTCAGCCTCTCAGTACAGTTCTATGCCATTTTCAGTACTGTATTCTGTCATTTTCCATACAGTACGTTTTTGGTCTCTCTGTACAGTACTCTGTCATGCTCAGTATAGTACTCCATCTTTCTAAGTACAATACATGGTCAATATGTACAGTACTCAGTCATTCTCAATACAGTACTCCATAATTCTCAGTACAATGTTCTGTCATTCCCAGTACAGTACTCTCTCAGACTCTCAGCACAGTACTTTGTCATTCGCAGTACAGTAATCCTTCATTGTCAGTACAGAAGTCTCTCAGACTCTCAATACAGTTCTCTGTAATTATCAGTACAGAACTCTGTCTCTCAGTACTCCATAATTCTCAGTACAGTATTTTGTCTTTCCCAGTACAGTACTCTCTAAGACTCTCAGTACAGTACTCCATAAATGCCAGTATGGGACTCTCTGAGACGCTCAGTGCAGTACTCCATCAGTTTCTCAGTACCTGGTCATGCATGGGTTTAAACAGCTTAGATTTTGGCACACCTTGCTGGAAGTTAATCATTTTTCTGTGCTATTGTGTACTCTCACTGAAGAGCAGATCCACAGGTAAGAAGTCTACTGATCCTCAAGAGTCCTGTAGTTCTAGCATCAGCCGCATGACACCTGGCTCACCTTGCCCTGCAGACTATGCTGACCCGTGTTTCCCCTGTAGAGTGTGTGGTTTGCGCTTGCTAATAGACTCGATATATGTTCCTAAACTTTTAAAGATATGCAAATCTGAAATGAGTATTTGGGTCATCTTGTATAACCAGCAATCCAGCTGTTGTTAGTTCCAGCTGTCTCAAGACACGTTAACCAATATAACTGCGCATGAATTTCTCAAAATATTCACACTGGAATCCCTGAAAGACATTTGCTCCTCATTTTCTTTTGGGTTTTCACTCAAATAAGCCATTTCACTGGGTTTTTGGGATGCGTCATTTGGTGCACGATACTACTGCTGCCGTCAAAAGGCTATTATGGTGGAAATGGATATCATTTGCGCATAATCTGTAGATAAATATTATCAGAAGCAATACTTAAGCAACACACACGTCAGGTATCGCTAGTGAGCTGTCATAAGCACACTCCTCGGTTTACATACGACAGGCTATTGAATGGAATACTCATCATACCGGGGATCCGTAAGGTGCGAAATGGGACCGGGTCGTCTAAGTACAGGCAGAATCAGGTGAGATAAATCTGGAGACTCGGCACGGAAGCAGATGGTCGCTCTAAATATATCAGCAAACACCAATCCCCTTCAAAGAAGAATCTGAGATTTAGCGCGCACTTATGCACACGGACACGCCAGGCCGCGCCAGGCAGTAACCAGCTCACACCAACTGCCTCGCGGTTGCATGTTAAACGTCAGGCGGTGGGCCAGGCCAGAAAGGGATGAATGTGCTCCATATCATGGCTGTCTAACCTTACCCCCCTGCCACTTGTGACATTTACAGATTTTATTGGCTAAACATACCAATGGGCGTTACTGGAAGAAGGAGCCTTTCCATCATATTGGTGTAGCTGGTCTGCAATAATGCTAAATAAACATACATTTATTGTGCTGTGCACACAGATGGGGTAACATTTGAGCAGAGGGCAGGGGCCAGCTAGCCAAGGCCTTCCTGTAATAGGATGATTGTGACTTTAAATCTCAAATGTGGCTGGGGTCACGCGGCACCTCCTCCGCTGAACCCTTAAAAACACACACCCCCTTCCAAATCAGCGGGGCCACGCTCCTCTCAGCAGATCAGCCTGACCCCGCCGTTAAAAGGACTCGAGCTCTGCCACAGGCAACCTTGCCGCAGTGAACCCATCATGCACCTGTCACGGTCAGCAGCAGGCTGCTCCTCCCTAGGTCGGCTGAATTCGACCAGCACATCTACTGCTGTTACAGACTACTTCCAATCCGGCTAATGCTGCTACTATAGATCTGTTACTGCTGCATCAACTGCTGCTAGATTTTTTAATACTGTTACTGCGGTTTCAGCTGCTGATAATATAGATCTGCTACTGCTTTAACTGCTGCTTCACTCACCACTACTATAGATCTGTTACTATTGTTACTGCTGCTTCAACTGCTGCTAATATAGATCTGCTACTGCTGTAACTGCTGCTAATATAGATCTGCTACTGCTGTAACTGCTGCTAAT
>JAAGVU020000036.1:1786736-1797428 GCA_011763525.2 Mormyrus iriodes | reverse complement strand
TAATATAGATCTGCTACTGCTGTAACTGCTGCTAATATAGATCTGCTACTGCTGTAACTGCTGCTAATATAGATCTGTTACTGTTTAATACTTTCATATTATTATTATTAATAATTATCAAAGACTTAAGAGATTCTTAAGCAGGACATTGTGGCTTTCCACCTCCATGGTTGTGGGTTCGAATCATGACCCTGCTCTTTGCGGGCTCAGTTTGCATGTTTTCCCTCTGTTACACAGGTAAACTCTTGGTACTCTATATTCTCTTGCAGTCCAACAACATACAAGTAGGATGTGTGGCATCCCGTGGACTGGCCTCCTGTCCAGAGTGTACCTCAGCCTTGCATCCTATGCTGACTGGGATGTGTTCCCCCCATGACTCTATCCAGGATACACAGTGGGAAAATGGATGGCTGGACGGATGATCTCCTGTTCCTCATTCGTTGGATTAAGCCAAAGCAGAATCCATTCATAGTTTTGCAGGGCTGGCCAACCTTCCTATACAGTTGGTGACCTCGTGCCCCGTCCGCTCCCAGACCCATTTACTCCAACATTCAGCTCACCAGCTGAGTCCGCTGCTGGCCAGGCAGGTGGGGGAGGGCCTCCATCACACTCCGTTCCGGGTGGCAGCAGTTGGAGACTCTTGTCGCCGTTGTCGTACGGACGCGTCAATCACGCGGCGAGCCCGCGGCTCCATCGCCAGAGGGAAAAGTCACGCTGGCATTCAGGGAACACTATGAGAAAGGGAACATTCTCCAAGGAGGTGTTATACAAAAAAATAGAGCTTTTAGCTCAGTTTAGCTTTAAGAACAGAAGCATCCATTAGCCCATCGGCGCTTTCCGGAACCACATGGAAATGAACCATCCCTGCCTGCGCAAAGGTCACCTGACTCCTTGTGTGGGAGGGCGGAGTCAGGGGGGGTGCTGAGGTTTTCAAGCAAGGAAGGGGTCGGATTTATGCCGTGCGTGTGTGTGTGTGTGTGATTTGTATATTAAAAATGTCCCCATAATGTGATAAAAACCTGTTATTTTGACCTTGTGGAGATATTTTTCTGGTTCCCACAAGGGGAAACTCACTCCTATAAAATTTTGTAACTGCAATCAAAAAACTAAAATAGCAAAAATCTGGGGTTAAGGTTGCCACAGTTGAGATTAGGGTTTTGCCCATAGAAATAAATCGACAGTCCCCACAAAGATATGAATACAAGCATCTGTGCGTGTGTGTGTATGTGTGTGTGTGTCTATCTGTCTGTCTGTGTGCGTGTGTATGTGTGTGTCTATCTGTCTGTCTGTGTGTGTGTGTATGTGTGGGTCTTTATGTGTGTGTGTGTGAGCCCAAGCTCACACTGTCTGTCATCTGTCAATCACAGGGCAGAAGTGGTTTGCAGAGAGCATCCATCCATTAAACATGATCCTGTTTCCTCCCGTCCGGGCCGTGAGGAGGCACCTGCAACGCTGTGGGTTTCGGGAAACGACAGTGTGTGCGGAATGCTAATATCGCACTGTGAGGCTCCTACAATCGCATCGGAAAATCCACACACTAATAGGTCAAAAATAATGTAGTGCAGGAGCGGTGCAAAGTACGCCGTGTTTCTGTGCTGGGGGAGCAACAGATGGCGGTACGAGGTGTATTTGGGGTGGGGGCGGGGATAAGTGTGAGGAGAGGATGCAGCGCTGTGCGTGGAGAGCTGGATTTCCCAGAGGACCAAGCTCCAGCACTTTGCAGGCGTTTGAGGCTCAGAGCAGGGCTTCCCCCTCTGCTCTGCTCCCAGAGACTGCTAGCTCCCAGCATGCATCTGCACACACGTACACACACACACACACACACACACACACACACACAAGATATCTATATCTTTGTGGGGACTCGTCATTAATTTCTATGGGCAAAACCCTAATACCAAAAGTGAGAGCCTTAACCCCTACCCAGCAAGACTTTTGGCATTTTTAGTTTTTTAATTGCAGTCACAGATTTTTATTAAATTGAATTTCCTGCTGTGGGGACTGGAAATAAATATCCCCACAAGGTCAAACTAAGAGGTTTTTATCACATTGTGAGGACATTTGGTCCCCACAATGTAATATATACATGACCACACACACATTTTATTGTGCATATCATTTGTCTTTGTCTTCTAGACACATAAGTGTACAAGCCCTAGTGCTGTTGCTTTACCATATGCATGTTCAGCACACCCCCCCAAGCTGCAGGCCATAAATCAACATGGAGATCGCAGTCCTGTCATCCGGAAGAGCATCCCTCCTAGTCATACCTGAGAGAGAGTCGCCACCAAGCTCCTCCATGGCGTCTGTTAGCTGCTCATCGCTAGTGGCCAGTTGCTAGTATAATCATCCACGTGGGATTTGGGCACTAGTGCCAACCGGCACTTGCTACCTTTCCCCATGACTGAAATTACATCGTACCCCTCCCCATGGTTACGCTACAACTAAACATGAACGTCTGCTTGAAGCTAAGCTCCCTGACGTGACTAAAGCTACAGCTAACTATTTACTTATGGCAGGGCTGCCAACTCTCATGCATCTAGTGCGGCACTCACACTTTCAGACTGTCACACAAGAAATCCATCCATTTTCTGCAACCGCTTATCCCATTTGGGGTCACGGGGGTCCGGAGCCTATCCCGGAGGCTGCGGGCACACTCACATGCATGCATACCTAGAGGCAATTTGGCAACTCCAATCAGCCTCAGCATCTTTTTGGACCGTGGGGGAAAACCAGAGTACCTAGAGGAAACCTCATGACAACACAGGGAGAACATGCAATCTCCACACACATGGAACACAGGCAGAGACTTGAACCCTGGTCCCAGAAGTGTAAGGCAACAATGCTAACCACTGCACTTGAGCTCAGTTCTATATTTGCATGTTTCCAGGTGTCTCTCTTTAAAAGCATACCCCTCTGCATACTGTTGTGTAACAGCAGCAGTCTCCCCAGGTTTTGTAGGCCCCAGCGCCCAGCTGGTATCTAGCTTTTCCTGACCTGCCTCTGTCCCACGGAGATTAAGACGCAGAGAGCTGCACTCTACATCTTCACCCGCTGAGTACAAGGTGCATTAGCACACAACGTGCCATTCCTGGTCATGCCGTACTGCGAGACACACCGTGTGCCCACTCCAGTCCCAAGATCTATGAGATGGCTGTGGAGGGGAATATGATCAAGAAATAATCATATAATCATTTCTTCTCTTTAAGACCCTGACACAGATAATTCTCTCAGCAGGTGGCAGCGTGTGTCCGCCTTCGTTTCACTCATAAGTGGAAATAAGTGGTCCTTGAGCCGAAGCTTGATGGGTGAAGATGTCGAGACAGGTAAGAACTTTTGTGTTCAATACCCTGCCTTCAGAACGGAGGTCTGCAGCTCTCGTTTTAGTGGCTGCGGATCAAAACGTGAACATCTTCTTAGCAGCTAAGAATACATACACATGCATGTGTACAACGTGAATTATTAGCATCGCATGGACGTCCGCCGTGCCATGTGGAAATCTAAATCAGCTTAAAAAAGGAGATTAATCGAGAGCCAAGAGCTGGAGGCAGCGTCAGCGAGAGCAGCACTGGTGGGAGTGAGGAGATGAAGGCCCAGCGGGGTGCTGTGAGCAGGAGGTACAGGGAAGAACGAGGAACAGGGTCACCCGCTACCGATGGGGGGGCAGGGCGTGGGGGTGAGCAGTACCAACCAAAGATGAGCAGCGCTGTAAACCCAAATGTATGGCAGTGGAACGTCACTGGAGCTCCTGGTCACCTGGCAGCTGGTGTGCATTCAGAGCTGGCCTGCCAGGCAGGATTTTACCTCAACAGGGTACAGGGGCCTCCTTTAAGACAGGTAGGGCGCTGTCGTTTTCTAACCGACTTTACAAAAGCCTTACATTAACCGAAAGCTGCGTCTCACCTCTCTGTAGCACGGCCTTGTTCCTGAGGTGCACAGTGACCCGGCGGGTAGCACTTTTGGCTTGTACCTCCAGGCGTGTGGACCCGTGTTTGGTGCCACCTCTTTCCCACTGCTGTTTCTCTGGCCATTCAGAGCTGAGCCTGGAGACAGACCATGGAGCAGGACTGGGCAGGTCATGTAATTGCCCCTTATGTTCCTTTCCCTCCAGGGAACGGCCCCCAGACCCATCTTCTGCACCTCCTCCTCTCGCTCCTGGAGCATCCTGCTGCCACATATCCATCCAGCCTCCTACGAGTTTTTCTTATTAGATGCATTGATTTTCTTGATGATAAATATCTCAATATATTCAAAGTGAAGTGAAATCCTTTCCTTCTGGAAATTAACGCATCAATAATATTCCAATATTCCAATATTCAAGATCCCAGAATCAAAGCTCATATGCACTTGGAAGCTGGCGTATTTTCTGGTCAGATGGCGGACCTGAAGCTGCATCTTGAGCTGGCATCTCTGAAAAACCAGGTAGCTCTTCCCAGTTTCTTACCAAGCCGACGCTAAATGATTCCCCTCTCACTGCCCTATAAACTTACAAAACAATGAGGTCTCTTTGATCCTGGGCCCCAGTTTGTTCATTAATCTTCTTTATGGCCATTGTTTACTGTCATTTTAACCCAGGATGAAGGAATAAAACTATTATAATAGGTTGCCAGGCAAGGAAATTTCAACTGACGAAACCTTTTTATGGATATTTATGGTTTACATTCAAAATGAGCCTCTGCATCGTATAAGGACATCGATACGTAGCAGCGATGCACATTTCAGGCATATGGTCTTTGTCCCTCCTGCACTCAGCATAACGTGCAGCATGCAGTGAGGTCTGGTCTGCACATCTCCAAACCATGCTCCGGGTCGCCCAGGATGCTTCTTCACGTACGTTCTGGTGTTGTGGCGATCATTGCCTTGAGGTCCATAGGAGTGGCATGTGGCTCAGTAGGTTATGATGTTGTGTTTTTGATCTGAAGGTCCTTGGTTCATATCCCAGGATCAGCAGATTGGTTTCAGTGTCAGGCCCTTCAGCAAGACCCTTAATCCCCCCCAGTTCCTCTAGGCATTAGCTGACCGTCCTTTCTCAAAAAATGAATGCTTCTTTGGATAAAAGCATCTGCTATATAAATTAAAATGTATCTCCTCCTTACTTTTGGTTCTCTTCCGGTGTCTGGATAAGAGTGTAGCTCCCACTGAGTCAGCCCTGGCGAAGGCTGGAGAGATGTCATCCAGGCTCAACATTCGGAGCCAGAAGGCTGGCCTTCCTTACATCCCAGCAGGGACACAGCCTCAGTGCCTGATCAGTTGTGGGCAGCGGCGCTTTGTTCCCTTGAGGGACAGTGCTGTTGTCTTACCCTGAAGCAAGGTACTTAACCTGAAAACACCACAGCAAATATCTCACTGCAGCCAGCCTCTAACACGCATATTGTAAGCTTAGCATGTTCAGCTTATAATTGTCCCTGAGCCAAAAATAAACGTCCAGCAGCGAGGCGCTAATTTTTTTCTAAATAATCACTAATAACTGGTAACAGTAATATGTGATGGTTTGTGATAGGATATGTGTGACAGTATACATGGCAGTGTGTGTGTGTGTGTGTGTGTGTGTGTGTGCAGATGTACCACCAGCCTAGGCCTGGGATCACATGGCATCCATTTGCTTAGATTTGCAGTGCATGCGCTGTGTCTGCCCTGGTGTATACAGAGCAATCAGAGGTGAATAATGTCGCCTTAGGGTACAACAAATGTTCCTCTAAAGGCTTGTCGTATTGAATAGAAGGGTATAATTCTGCCCTTTATATCTCCTGTATGGACGTGTTACGATACTTAAGTAAACTTTCTAGACATTATTATCACTGAAACCAATTGAAATGAAACATTGTGAGCGGATGTAGTAAGCTCTGTGGGAATGCACCTGACTGCAGTGTTCTCAGGGTGAACGGGTACTGGCATCTGACATCAGAAACTTGAGGAACCTTGGTGGGGATGCTGCAAATGCGAGATTCTTGTTCCTCCTGACGCCCCAGAGAGCAAATGCTTCGGGAAGCTCTGCGTCTCACAGGCATTTCAATTTCAGTGGTGCATACGAGTAATGCCTGTTCTATCTGTGCACAATCAGGCAAATACATCAGATTGCACTTGTTTGAAGTGGAGGCTTTACTCACCATTACATGAAAAGAGCATAATCACAAGGCAAACTCTGTAAGGCTTATTATCTCACCCCTGTGGGCCATTAAAACTAAACCAATTGCATCTTACAATGAGACTGGACAGAAATATCAAAAGATGTGCAGTTATTTCTAAATACATTTCTATGCCAATTTGATGAATAGATTTGTTTTCGTATATTGTTTTCATGTCCCAGTTGGCTGAAAAGAAAGTGTAAGTTTGCTGCCAAAAGCAAAAACAGCTAGATCATGGTTAACTGGTGGCACATATGCATGCATGTATGTATATATGTATGTATGACTGTATGTATGTATGTATGTATGTATGTATGTATGTATGTATGTATATGTATGTATGTATGTATGTATGTATGTATGTATGTATGTATGAATGTATGCATGCATGCATGTATGTATGTATGCATGTATGTATGAATGTATGTATGTATGTATGTATGTATGTATGCATGTATGTATGTATGTGTGTGTGTATGTATGTATGTATGTTGTATCATTCCCCTTGCTTAGTGGACTGCAAATCTCTGGCTCTAAAGAGAACAGCTTGGTATGGCGACAAATCCCATTCATTGTCATAAATGTCTCTGCGAGTCCTTTAAAGTCTGGATCCACGTGCAATTAATGCCCTAACTACCCATAGTACTCAATTACAGCCCATAATGTCTCAGGGTTATCTGGGCTGCCCGATTCAGCTGGGAGTGTGGGGCTTTGGGCCGTCTTTCCTGCTTGATATGAGCACCGTAAAACTCGAGGGCACACCCAGGCTCCCCTACTTTGTGTGCTTTATGTCTCCTGCCTTTGGTCGGGACCCAGGACACCTCAGATAAAGCATAACCAGGAGGATCTCCTTCCCATCAGAGGCCACAGTCTCCAGCTGTGAGGAGATGGTGAGCAAGTTCATGTGTGTGTGTGTGTTTCACTGCACATTTTATCCCACACTTTAAATTCAGTGTCTGTCTTCAGATCTAAAGAAATGAGCAGATTTTGAGTAACGGTAAAGTTGGAAATTACAGAACCTCTGCAGAGGTAGGGTGGTGATTTGCCTCTGCGATAAACAAAGATGTCTGCGTCCCCCTGGCTGATGGTCACCCGCTCCCCTGAATGCCTCCAGCTGCCCGTTCCATTGCCTGGGGGGGAGGGGGGGCGTAGTCCACAGGAACAGGAAGTGCCCCCATCCATCTCAGAGGAGCCTGTAATCCTCCTCTCTCTATATGTTACCTGCCAGAAAAAATGTCAAAACGTTACTCAGTCCAGCCCCTCACCAGTTCTTTTTGGTCAGAGGGTTAAAGGCTTTTCAGTAGAATTCAGTGACCTTGGTGTTTAGGAGAGTTACCAGAAAACAGCTCTTTACAGCGTAAGTATGTGTGCTTTTACGTGGAGAGCATCCAAACTGCATCCCAAAGCAGCAGGGAAGGTCTGCGGTGAAATCCCAGCACCACGATGTAAAACTGAGCCTTTTAACTTCAAGTCCAGGTCTATTATTATATTTTTAAGTAGTGAAAATGTGGCTAAATGGTGAGTGCAATATTATTACATGTTATTTTACATATCCCAGCATGCCCACACATATAGAGGTGAGAGTGAAGCTTGGGGTCAGAGTGCAGGGTCATCCAGCACCCCTGGAGCATTTTTGGGGATTTAAGGACTTTTCTGAAGGGCCTCACAGATATGTGGCTGTTCTGCCAAGCACAGGATCTGAACCACCAACCTTCCGATCGCGATGGCAGAAGGTTCTCACCCTGAGCTACACACCCTCTCCTGGGAGAGAAGGTCACAGACGTGAGGTGTGTGGTGTAGATGGTCCAGGAGCCCTGGGAAATGGAGGAAGCCGTCTGCCTGAATGGGTAAAAGCTGAAGATGCGAGTTCCTCATGATGAGGTGGGGAACTGCTCAGTGTCATGGCGGACTGAAGCTGGCCTGGCCTTTGCAGGAGCGCGGCATGCAGGATGTACCTCAGGCCGCTGTCTCCGTGGTCTCCATGGCAGCAGCACCGCGGATGCCTCCGACCGGCGATAATGAATAAGTAATTAAGAGACAAATGTGAAGTGATTACAGCAACCAACTGCTGGGCACTATTACCCATAGTGCACTGCTGCGAAGGCAGGTTCTCTCCTATGTCACGCAGCGAGTCCAGTCGTGCGAGCGATCCACTCGTCCGAGTTCTATCCTGATGGAGTAGGGAGGGGGGGGTGTCTATTTATGCTGCTTTGACCAATCACCGAGGACGAGGGTCATTAACGGTCTGAGACGTGCCACTGTAGAAGGTTGTTTGACATTGTCACAACGAGGTGTAAATGCGAAGGCAAACAGCAGACCATTAATTACTCTGGGCTTGTTTGCGTACCGGGTGAGACAAAAATAACATCTGAATCCAGCAATACAAGAAATTAATAATCTGTGATTAAAAATCAAACAGCAGTAATACTGGCTAGGCCAACATATGACACTTTGTACACAGTCATAATTGAAATTCAAGCAGTATTTACCTGTTTTATGCCTGAACAGATTTCCATTAAAGAATCTTCAAAGAATCTTCGTCTTCATTATTAAGCCAATGCAAACGAAGGACAGTGGGATATATTGTAGACTATCCAGGATGTAGAGAAAACAAAAATTGAATTAAGTTCCTATATCATCAGAGGAATCCCCATGCAGACGAAATCCTGTGTATTCTCCGCTTAACCCTCCCGGTGTAACATTTGCACAAGTGATGGGGAGAGATGGGCGGGCAATGGTGCTGGCGTGCGGCTAAAAATAGCACCACAAGGGTGGCAACATGGGGAGCCGAAAGGGTTTCTTTGGAGGTCAGCGTGATCCCGCGAGTGGAGCCAACAGCTGCTAGAGCGTCAGAATCTGACAGGAACGGGACGGCCGCACGCTGACTCACCCCCGCCAACAGACAGAACGGTGGCATGCTAAACAGACAGGCGCACGCATGCTGCGAGGCATTCACAAAGCTCCTACGCTAAACACACACGCATGCAGCGTTATTTTAAGGAGCCTGTGTCGGCACCAGATGGAGTCGTAGTTTACAAAGGATTCAGGGATCACTGCAGGTGTGTAAAAATGTATGTAGAAAGTACGCCAGGTGAGCTTGTCAAAGCGGTTATTCATGAAACATTAACACCGCATAATATTTACCACCTCTGATACTATCTTCTGGTGTAAAACATCATCTCTTCATCATGCTCTTCAGGGCACCAATAATTCATGAGTTACTTAAAGTACAAAAGATGTTTCTCCTAAATTTTTCATTTTGGAATACGGCCCTGATTTTCTCTTTCTGGTAGCTGAAAGAAAACAGATTGCATTTAAGATCATTTTAATATTTCATCACTGCCCATCACAGTCACATTAATCCTGCTTTTATGAATATGATCCCCCGTCGAAATGTTTTATTTATTCTTAATGTCATTCTCCAGGACGCAGGAGATACCTGGTGGAGGAGGAGATGATTGGGAAGCCTCTTGCTGGGTCTTGTCAGTTGTGTGAATCTTAGTAGTTAACTGCAGGGAGAGATGGCAGCACTTTCACAGCTCACCAATAACCTGCAGGCACTTCTCCTCACTCTTGTTGCCTGTTGTCTTTCCCTCTCACGCGCCCTCTGTCCGAGTGGAAGTGGGACTCTTCTGGGTGTTTTTTCCCCTGACTTCGTTCCGCTGTGAAGCAGTGTTTCACCCGAAGCAAAGCTTCCCACAGCATCTTACCCGCCGGATTGCAAGCCCAGCTCAGCACGTCACGCCTCTCCCAAATCCCCAAGCTCGAGGTTTCCACGAAGATCTGAAGCTCGGGGCCGGAGGGGAGAGAGCGGATGTCCTTGGGTGGATGAGTCAAAGTTAAACAATGTCGAGAATGACCCCCTCCCCCCCCAAGCCTCCACCCCCCAAGCTTTAGTAAGTATCTGCAAACAACATCCAGGGTCAGGCCTCGACCGACAATTAAGCTTAAAAAATGTGCATGCATCATTTTGTAATGTGTCGAGAGGAAAGTCAGCATTTACTTCTGCAAGTAATTAGGCCGCAAGAAAAGGCTGCTGTGTTTGCATGTGTGTGTAAATAGATAAAGGCTGTACGTGTATATTTACTGCATATGTGTGTATATATAGCGAGCTGCAGTGTGTGTATATAGACAGATACTGAATTCCTGTGCTGTATTCAGTGCTACCGCATAAAATGATAAATGGTTCCATTTCTCACTTCCGCTGTGAATTTTAATTTGTTCTATACAGAGCCCGGTGTGACCAAGAGGCCCACGAGCGTGCATGCCGTTTAAATTAACAATGATAGTAATTGCTTCAATTTAAAACACCAGGAAAAAAAAAGACCTTACACCAGGATCCGAGGCAGAAGAAAAAGGAATGCACCACGAAACAGCTGCAGAGGCGAATAACAGGCTGACCTGGATAAATGGTGAGTTTAGAGGGCGAGCCGTCACCCCCCCCCCCCCCCCCCACCCCCAACAAACCCCCCCCCCCCCCCCCCCCCCCCCCCCCCCTCCCTCCCCCCCCCCCCCCCCCCCCCCCCCCCACCCCCCCCCCCCCCCCTCTCCCTCCCTCCTCTCCCCC
>JAAGVU020000036.1:1764221-1783483 GCA_011763525.2 Mormyrus iriodes | reverse complement strand
CTGGGTTGACTTTGCTGTTTGAACTACATTGAACTACACATATATATTATATGGTACTTAGTTGAGTATTCTGCCTATTACTATGTGTACTTCATAGTTCTCCGGGATGACTGAATTTTCTGGCTCTTAAATGCTCATGTTTTTCTGACTAACTGCCCTTATATCAGGTGATGTAATGTCTGACACTCAAGCAGATGACCAACATCTGTGTAATATGTGTTTGTGTAACTTTCGATAGTGAGTGATGTTCTGCGTGTGCCCTGCTCTGACTGTGTACGTGTGCACCTGTGTGTTAGCTGGTATGTGCATGGGTGTTTGCTGATAAATGTCGGTGCACTGTAAAGTTCTGATACCATCCCCCCTCTCAGCGGGATCGCTATGAGTGATTTGCTGAAAGCCCTTGGGGTAAAGTGTATGAGGAAGCCTGAGAGATGGAGCGGACTGTCACGACAGGAAGGAGAAACTGCTCTCAGGCATCTGCCAGGAGAGCTTCTCTTTGAGGATGAAGCTGGGGGAGAGTCTCAGTGTGTGCACCTTCCTGTGCGTCTCTCACGCCTATTAAATGCCTTTTACATCGGTATCAGAAAGACGCGTTTGTCCAAAACAACTTCCATAGAGCTCTTACATGAGATTAGATCATCAACATGATATTGCTTTTATGCTACAATATACAGTACAACAAGGTAGTACTGTAAAATACTTTATATTACATAATACATCGCTACCACATAATCTTGTATAACATGGCCATATAGGATAATACTGTAAAATATGGCAGTATTGCATAACGCCCTATATAATAGGATATAGCACATGAGTTCAGTGCATTGAATAGGGTGGTGTCAAGCAGACAGGTGTAGTGGGATGAGAACAGAGCAGGTCTCTCTAACAGAGCGCCGGCTTCAATCGTGGGTCGAAAGAATCGAAGCTGGAAGGATTCATTCTAGCAAAGGAAGATTGGTAATTGGTCCGACATACAGGGGAGCAGTGTGGATAAGGTGGTGGTGGAGGGGTTTAAGAGATGTGGAGGATCAGCTTGGAGAATGTGGGGGTTGAGTGATTTTGGAGATGAGGAGGAGCAATTTGGAGAAGGTGGGGGTGAACGGGTTTTGGAGAAGAGGAGGTGCAGTTTGGAGAAGGTGGGGCTGAAGGGGCTTTGGAGATGTGGAGGAGCAATGTGGAGAAAGTGGGGTGGAGGGGCTTTGGAGATGCACAGGAGCAGTGTGGAGAGATGTTTGTGAATTCAGTGAAGGAGACCAGGTGCTGAGTATTGTGTATGATGTGAGGTGACTGTTGATGTAGAGTACGTGGGGATGTGTTTTATACATGTGTAGCTAGTAGGCGTGTTTGTATGGAGTGAATCGACCTGTTCCATCTGTACTGGTTTTTAAGTAGCTTCACATTGAGCATTTTTTCCTACGAATGAATCTGAGCAGCCAGGTGCTGTCAGTGTGTATCGTGAACATTTTGACCGGGTGGAAACTGCACACGTGTTCGGTGTGTACACACTGTGTACTCATTTATTTATGCCCTTATACTTCCTCTGCTTTCCAAGGTCTGGGCATTTCTGTTTTTGCGATCTTGCTTGCTTCATTCCTCTTATGTTGCCCGACCGAGGAGCACACGAGAAGCAGCATGCTGTGGAATGTTCTGGACTTGTTCACACGTGGCATTTCGCAGCCCAGTGACAGATCTGTTCTGCTGTGTGACTTGTGAGGAATTCCAGGCAGAAAAAGAAGTTCTCTCCAGATTTTTACAAGAGATCTGAAGTTAAAAAAAAAAAAAGGAATTAGTCAAGACTAAGATGGAGGGCTGATAAAGGAGGCAGGCCAGCAACACATGCCCAACTGAGCTGAGATAGGGTCCATGTTCTCCAGAAGATGCCACGGTGAGGAGACCAGCATGATTCATGCCCCTGTCTGTCATACCTGACAGCTACGCTGAGCTGGTTGGGGCAGTTATTTGGCTTCATCTTCCCATCAGTCTCTTCCTCCGCACCTATTTATGTTTCTGCAATGGTGCCCATCTCTAACGGTTTGCAGTAGTGCCGTCCACTTCCAGCCAAGCTCTTGCCCACCAGCGTCTGCTTGTGTGATGGATGGTTCAGACACGAGAGCAGGGTGGGGTGTCTCCCCCTCCATTTTTGAACCATACCTTCATATCAGGGTCTGCCGGGCATGGGATGGATCAATTCAAATGCTAGTACATTATCTTTGGCATGGAGTCTGGCAAAGGGAATTGCACCTGGCAGTTGAGGTGAGGTTGCTGGTTTCCCATTAAGACATTGTAAACCGGGAAAGGGAGGTGGAGGTAGGGAGCTTGAAGTGGCCAATCCAATGCTGTAGTGACCTTTGAGGCCCGTTGGTGATGCCTGAACAAAACCTGTTCTACTAGTTTTTGTTAGCTTGACTGCTACTTAGCTTCTCTTCGAAACCTTTGCTGAATCATTCAATAATAATTTCCATCTCATTAGTCTGAGGTACAAAACAACCTCCAAGTGTTGTTATACTCACATGCAGGATATGTGTGGACCTGGGAATGCTCTCTGACCATTAATGTGTAGCAGAGAGACACAGGATTCCCTCTCTTTGCTCTCTACCACCCCCTAATGGATGGAGTCATTGCCCAGGGGTCAAACAATATATGCATAGCATGTGCAGATCAGAGAGGCAATCTCAGTCTTAAACTGTACATACACTGATCTGTACACATTCTCAGGTATGTTCAAATCCACCCTGAGAGTGTTTGCGTGCGTGTTTGCGTTTTGCATGGATCGTGCATGCTGTTGTGGGCATTGCTCTGTAGTGCCGTGTGCTGTGTGGGTACGTGTTACTTTGTCACTGTGAGTGTAGGAGGGAGTATTTGGAGCCTAAGGAGGTGTTTAAACTCCAGCTGTCTTCCCGAGGGCCAGGCGGAGGAGCCGAACTTTAAGCAGAATATCAGACTGATTCGATGAGGGGCCAGTCTGGATCACAGTGAATGATTGAGTTGGGGCTGAGGGGGCCAGGACTGCCTCCCCCTGGGTCATAGTTGCTCTGCATGCCTGCCTTCTTGAACAGAAAAGCGATGCAATGTGACTCCAGCATGCATGGGACTCCAGCTGCAAAATCCAAGCAGAAGACATGGTGGACTCATGCCAGAGGCTGGCCAGAGGAGGTGCGGTACATCCTCCGGGACTGTCTGGGTTCGGAAGAGCCCCGAGCAGGCCAGAGCTGCCCAGATGCTGCGTCAGGCCGACGGCTGTAGCTGGCTGTGAAGTGTGGTGCTTGTCGTTTGGGCCGCGCCGTGCCTATTTGGAGGCTGGCCGCTGGGATGATGTGCGTTTATTAGCCCCCCGTCGAGGGCTTCTCCCTGCTCAGATGGTTGCGTGTTTGCGTTGCCATGGAATCGGGGGTATTTGAAGAGGGCCGGACCCAGCTAACATATGGCGGTTAGCCTGGGTGAGGCCTGTAAATTTGTGTGTGTGTGTGTGTGTGTGTGTGTGTTATTGGGAAAAAGAGGGAAACATTAATGATGAAGCAAAATGCAAAAAGCTCAAATGCTAACAATGAAAAGAGTAACAGCTAAAATGTTAATAATACAAAGAAAAACAGATAAAATGTCACCAATACAAAAGGTAACAGCTAAACAAAAACAATACAAAGTATAATAGTTAAATGCTAACAATGCAAAGGGTAATAGCTACATGAAGAAATTCAAATGATAACAGCTAAATGCTAACCTCCCATTTCCATGACTAAAACTCATAGGTCTGTGTCACATATTGTCTTTCTGGGGTAGAGAAAAAAATCCTACCCAATATTAGTATATAAAAAAGAGAAAGACTGGCCTCATGTTTCTGTGTTGGGACGTAGGAGACAGGACCTCATGTAGGGTTGCCAGGCCGTGATTAAGCAGACGGGTGGACTCTGCCCCCTACCCACTGCTTATTAACATTACGCAACGTCAGTTCATCACCCGGTAGCTGAGTGATTAATTGCAATGGGCACAGCAAGGCATGCTGGGAGCCCCAGTGACAGGCTACAAGACTGCAGTGTAACCAGAAACGCTGCCTTCCTCAGACTTTGAAATCTATATCTCCTGGAGTGTGGGTGTGCACGGTGCCTCTGCTCTGTGAGCTCATTAATCACCCTCGTTGTGGTGTGATCCGGGGATTAAATCCCTGTGCTCCTGTCGGTCCCGAGAGCCAATGGAGAGGCTGCTGGAGCTCCCCCTGGAGGGAGCCAATGACAGATCACTGTCCCTTCCCTGCTCGAGTGGGACTTTGTGTAGACAGGTGAGAGCATCTGTAGCTTTTGTGGGTCTGTTCATGTCTAGTGCTTGTTTGTTCAATTAAAAAAAATATATCCCTAAACAGAAACTGATAACACTTTCTCAAAACTTTGTCAAAAAATGCTCCGCAGTCAAGGCTTCTCATAACTGGTGGTGGTATGTGGATCAATGGGTTTGGATGCGGTACCTGAATTTGGAAGGTCACTTGTTCCAATATCAGCATTACCCCTGTATTGGGTTTCGTTGGGTTCTCCACACTGCTCCTCCAGCACAGGAAATGAGTAGGTCTACCATCAATACAATCTAAGTCAACAACATATTGTAAGCTCCCGAATTTGGCAGAACAATGATCACTGTTGGCCCCCTGAGCAAGGCCTCTAACCCCCAGTTGCTTCAGGGACTGTCTGATCATGCTTCCTCAATTGCAAGTTGCTTTGGATAATGGGATCTGTTAAATAAATAAAATGCAAATAGCCGTGAAGCCTTTAACTAGATAACAAGCAAGAACAGTTCTGTGGAAATATGTGAGGCACAAGGCAGGTTCTGATTGGCTACTGATACTGAGTTATGCTCCTAATCTACAGTAAAATAAGACTAAAGACCCCACAGGCAAGTGCTTTAGTAGAAACATTTTTCCTCTGCCCCATATTCTCCCAGCAGCCCCGTGCTCCCGTTACATCTGTCACAGCCCAGCCAGCTCTACACGTCTGCACCTCTGGTCCATCACGGCCGGGGGTGACCGGGATGTCCTGATCTTATTTTAACGGTGACCAGTAGCTGTTGCTAGGCACAGAATGCGGTTCTCTGTGTCTCCAAAGGTCACACCAGATTCATGACTGTCTTTCGGTGAACATGGATCATTTTCAGGTGAGATGTGAAGCTCAGAAACACGAAGTTGAAAATGATAAGATGCAGGGTGTCCCCAAGACAGCGCGTGATCCGAGGAGCCCGGGTGTGAGTGTGAAGCACAAAGTCATTTCAAAGGATGATTCAGTAAAGGGTTCCGGGATACGGCTGAGTATGCATGCTGATAAAAACTATCACAGACAGTCCGGAGGAATGAGGAGACCCCATGTCGTAACACAGCTTGGTGATCTGGACTCACCTATATTCAGTACATGCCAGCACATAGCTAAATACAGCAAGTACACATAATCAGTACTCACAGTCAATACAGGCAGTCCCCGGGTTAACAGCGTCTGACTTATGGACAGCTCGTACTTACGGATGGGCTGCCATAAAGTCTATTACATTAAAAATGTGGGTTAAATACAATGGTTTGTAATAACGAACACACACACTGCTTTGTGACGCTCGTGAAAACATTATGCGGCCTCAGTGGCTTATTAACTCGGGGTACAGTACGGTACCATTTTTAGGTATTATTATTATTATTAATCATAAAAATAACAATAATAATATTAATAATGATAATAATAATTAATATAATTGATTGATAATTAATTCATAATAGTACTCTATTGTTATTTTTCCAACTTACCTACAAATTCAACTTAAAGACAGACATAGGAAACAGACCTCATTTATCTCCTAGGGACTCCCCGTACACACCTACACACAGTACACACATAGTCAATACACTCCTACACACAATCAGTACACATATACTCAGTACACATCTACACACAGCCAGTACACACCTACACAGTTAGTACACACGTACACACAGTCTATACACACCCACACACAGTTTGTAAGTGCTCTGAAACGACACAGGATTGTCACAGCAGCTCTCTGGCTGGACACACTATCACAGTTTTTGGTTTGGGGAGTCTGGCCCAGCACCCGGGAGAGGTTCTCTTCTGCCGAGCCCCATGTTTCCATGGCAACCCTGGGATCGGTATGCCAGCCCATAAGCGACCCCCCTGTGCACCATGGCAACCTTCGACAGACATGCAGTCCGCGCCTCTTGCCTTGCCAGTGCTGCTCACGTCACGGACCCCGGAGCGCCATACTGACCCCCCCACCCCCTGCTTCTGAAGCGAGACAGCGGGCCGTGACAGGCCACGGGTCACTGGAAACCCCCCACCCTCCGTTTGGGCTGGGCTCTATGAGCCACCCACACACAGAGGGCTTGCTGAAGGGGGACTCGCATTCCGGTTGGTGTGGCTAATTAATCAACAAGTGGAATCGTGTACTTGTGTCCAGTGGGAACACATGAGTACACACAGAGGTGAGTACATATAGATTAGTGCACACGGAGAAGTACACACAGATGAGTACATACTGACGAGTAGACACAGATGAGTACACACTGACGAGTATACATTGACGAGTACACACAGATGAGTACATACTGACGAGTAGACACAGATGAGTACACACTGACGAGTACACATTGACAAGTACACACAGATGAGTACACACTGACGAATACACAGATATGAGTACACACTGACAAGTATAAACAAATGAGTACACATTGACAAGTACACACAGATGAGTACACAAAGATGAGTACACAGCTGAGTACACACAAAGAACTATAAACAGGTGGGTACATGCGGACGAGTAGACACATGAGTATATATGGATGAATACACACAAAGGAGTAAATACAGATGAGTACATATGGATGAGTACATAGAGATGTACACACACATGACCATGAGTATATATGGATGGTGGAGCACACAAATAATTATACGCCTGCTTTTGTGTAGGTTGTTGTATTCTCAGCCAGAGGGTGAAACTTACTGTTGCCATTTAGTGACTGACAGATATTTTTATGATGAAAAAAATTATTAATTGTCTAAAATAAACTCCCATCACAATTTCTGTTAGTCTGTTTGTGTGTTCATTTGTTAAACTTAATAGTTCTGTGGTTAAGATGGCAAATATTTTTCTGTCTAAATGTAAGGCAGCTGAGCCTTCCTTTGGACTGAAGGAATGTCGGGGGTAGGGGGGGAGTTTCTGCTGGAAACCTTTCCCAAGCCCTGAGCCTGAGTCGTGCATTTCATAAAAAGTGCATGTCCTTATGATTCAGTCATTTATCCACCACAGAAACTCTTCATGGTTGTTTTCAACAAGCATCTTGTATGTCATTGATCGTCTCAGTTGAGAAAGTTCAAGTTGTGTTTAGGGATGACCCCTGAGTTCCTGCTGCTTTCATGGTAAGGCAACGCTGTGTACTTAAGGGCCGCCGTCCAGGGGAGGGCGGTCGGCCAGGGGCTGATGGGATTGCTACCTTCAGCTCCCTCTTCTCTGATGTTTGGATCATTTCCCTTGGCTGCAGCTGCACGTGACTGCGTGCTCCGATTTCTCAGTGTCCCGCTGCTTATGGGGACCCAGACACAGTGGCATGACGAGGAAGGCCTTCATTGCAGAGGACAAAGGCTATCGGCATCCTCGAGTGCTTTGAGAGATTACAAAATCTCAGTGGCATAGTCCAGTGGAAAATTCCAGCAAGGAGATAGTGTCTGAAAGTGCACTTTACCCTTCTGGGTCTCAGCCAGGCTTAACTTGGCACCATGTATAGTCTCTCTCTCTCTCTTAGTCTTGCTCTCTCACCCACTCACTCTCACACACAAACAATTATTTACAAGCTATTTACAAGTTAATGGAAAATAAATGCACAACAGATCACGTGTCAGTGTTGAATGCTCAGTTGAAATATAATAACAAACAAATTCAACAATGTAGTGTTATGCTTAGTCTGGCAAAACCGAAATAGTTGCATAAATTGCTGGAGGTTTTCAAGCTTGGGTAATACGTCTAAAAAGGACATTGTTATGTTGTTGCATTCATCATCTTTATTATTGCTGGAGACTGAGACAGAGCTTGGGGGGGACACCCCCCCCCCGTCCCTGAAAGAATGTTCCTCTTCTATATTTTGCCCTGACCTCCTGCTTCTGTTCTGGGTGTTAGGGGTGTTAGTCTGCTAAGTGGTTGTGACTACATTAGGCTGGTTAGGTCACAAAACAGGCACAGGAATTAGCTGGAGTAGTTGTTAGGCTGAATAATTTTCACTGGGGATGTTTGTGAGACATTAGCGAAGCGTTTTGCTGTTTCCTTGGGGACTAAGCTCCATTTCGATACGCAATCAGCGGCTGGACACATCACCCCAGCATCATTAACAAAAGGTAAGGCGAGATGTTGCTTTTTACAGATGTTTTCTCTGTTACTGAGACACTCTTTCTCACCTGCGATTTTGTTTCTGCCAGCTTTCTGTTCTTCCGTAACGCTGGGCATTAATTACTCACATTGCAACCTAGTAGTTTGTGGAGAACTTATAGTGAGCATTAAACACTGGCCAAGTTAATTTCTCTTTTATGGATCCACGGCTGACCGAGTCCAGGAATAACAACTGGATTAATTATTATTTAAAGTACAATATAACATGATATGTCTTCCACCACGAGACTCTCCATATGAATCATAACAAGAAAGTTAATGAATTTACGAGGGTTTGTCTTTATGGCTGCTAACACTGAAGGCTAAACTGTACCTCCATCTGCACTTGGCATGAATATAGTGTTTTTTCCATGTTCTATGAGCTTGCGCTGGCATCCCGACGCTCTGAGGGTGGTGCCACAGTTCAGCTTTATGTCTTTTGTTAATTGCTTATTTTCACATACTTGCAAACTTACATGTGACCTGGTCAAAGCGAGTCCTTCTCCAGAGTATGGCGCTCTGCAGTGGATTTTGGCACTGAATATAGTTTCACACAGACAGTAAGGTGACCTGTACCCACTAACACTCTTTGTGTGTCTGTAATGCCATGTTCCACCCACCCCTTATTCCCCCCAAATGCTGTGAACGGCCATTCAGCTTTTCTTTACTCTCATAAAGGCGCCAGAAAAATCCAGTTTCCACGCCCACTGTTCTCTGACCCCACCTCTCCACATCATGTGACCCTTCTGAAGGATTATAACAGATTCTGTTCCTCTCCTTCATTTCATGCCCACTCCCATTCTATACCGGCATTCTTTCCTTGCACGCTGCCTCCTGCACCCACAGGCTAACGTAATTGCATCCCGCTCTGTCAAACGAAAGCTCTACCTTCCATCTGAGACCCAAGACCCTGGTTCCTGCCTGCTCTGCGCACATCTAGAGTGTTCAAAGGTCTGCACAGTTCCTCTTCACTGGGTTTAATGGCCTGCATAGGCAATGAGTACCATAAATGTACTATGTCATCAGTTTAGTAGATCATTAAAATACTGTAAGTTTCTCTGATTGAGTAGAATATTTAGTTGTGTAGCTCAGTGAGTTAGGATTCTGTGCTTGTGATCAGAAGGTCCCCATTCAAATCCAATGGTTGGCAGATTGATTCCACTATTAGACCCTCGCGCACGGCCCTAACCCCCCAGTTTCTCCAGGGACTAGCTGACCGTGCTTTCTCAATTGTACATCACTTTGGGTTAAAGCTTCTGCTACATACATGTAATGTAATCATCCAAATACTGCAAGTATGTCTGGTTTTGCAGACCTTCAACCTACTGTGATTTGTCCAGGTCAGGTCATCATAATGTTGTAAATTTCACCAGGATTCCTTGCGTACTGAAACAGCAGAACCTGGAGCTTGTATTGAGTGCCTGGGTGACCAGGAACAGTGCAGGAAGAAAGAACATGTCTGAAAATGTTCTACTTCCTGGTGTGACCCCAGGTGACAGTACCACAGTGGGTGTGCCATAGGCCTTGTGGCCAATCAGGCTTCTCCTCAGAAGAATCACTGCTTGCTGCTTATATTCACTGTGCCTGTGACATGGGATTAACTCGGCCCTTTCCATATGATTCTCATTCGCAGTCCTGAGAAGGGAGTCCTTGGTTTGACATTTCCCAAACTTTCACAAACGTTGCGGCTTGAGTCCAAGAAATGCTGCCTTACTCAACACCCATCTTGCAGAGTTTAAGGGCACCGAATTGCTTAGTGTTGTGCAGGGCTTACATGACATCTCTGTTTATGTACGTACATGAGCACCACTTTCTGAATCTAGCTTGTGTCTACCTGATCTTTTAACAGACATATCAGGACCTCACTACAGTGGCCTGGATGTACAATAGTTTGAAGCAATCAATTCAATAACATTTACTGTCAATGCAGGTGTAACTTTAGATTTGCTGAACCCTGGAGCACCTGGACAAGGTTCATGTCTCTACCTGTCTGACGTATTACATCTGAAGAGGATCTCTTCTAACCCACCCGTGGAAAGGCTGAGAGGACTGTTGGTCCCTGTCAGAATGCTGTGGTTTTCCCAAAATTGATAGTCAGGCATAACAAATCCAGCTTTAGTAAAAATCTTTATTCCATCACAGCTTTCATGCAAATTGTGGGCCATCCGTCACTTTTTTAGCATCATGCCAACTCTCCCGCT
Organism: Mormyrus iriodes; assembly: GCA_011763525.2. NCBI lineage: Eukaryota > Metazoa > Chordata > Actinopteri > Osteoglossiformes > Mormyridae > Mormyrus > Mormyrus iriodes. Next base: position 1,772,876 of record JAAGVU020000036.1, on the reverse strand, counting down.
CTTATCCTCATCAGATCTATCCAGAGATGCAATAATATGCTGTCAAAGTCAGTTATAAAAACAAAAACACAGCAATAAAATTCAAATCAAATAATCATCACAGCACAGACGTGCACCACAACAACAACAACAACAACAATAATAATAATAATAATGTCATTGATGACATTGTTATACTTTTGAAGGAATTTTAAGGACTTTATTTTTCATCATACTTGAATAAATGCTGTGTTATCACTGATTTACAAAGGTTTTTTTCAGCCGCTGAAGTCACTGTATTCAGCAGCTCATGGTAAAATCAGCTACACGCATTTGTCTCCATGGGCCGCAGAAAGCGCTGTGCCACGGTCTCTGCTTTGCTTCGTTTCTCCCGCTAGCCCTGGCGATCGTCCGCTACCCCGGAGCCGCACTTAGCCCCTAGGCTGCGGATCTTTATTGATACGGCCATTCAGACTCTCAGCTGTAAAGTAGCATTTACTGACGGATGCATGACGCTGTGCATCTCTGTATCACGGCTGATAATCGGAGCCACTCAAAGGGCTAAAACTCGCCGGCGGCCCAGTGGGGTAACGCCCCACAGTGTCGCCGTTTTTACCCCGCTCCCAATCTGTATGTTTATTTGCTGTACAGCTGAGTAATAAATTATCATAGAGCCCCAATCGTGAAGGATTGCAGTCACGGAGCGGATGAAACAGGAAGCTTCACTTAAACATTAAACATCTGTGTTTTTCTGTAAATGATTCCAAATCTTACGCAAGCCAGGGTATATTGTAGTCATCGGGCTACAAAATGGTATGGGCTTTATCATTAATGCTGTTTGATAAATGCATAATTTTACAGCTGGGCCATAAACACAAACTCACATGCAAACACTGGCGCATTGTCCCTGTGGTATAAAGGTTATAAAGGGCCAGGCTGGAAGGCAGTGCTGTCCTGCTGCGTGCTCTCTACAGCAGGCAAGGTAAGGTGTCACTGTCCTCCTTTAACTTTCCTGTGTCACATCTTGGACACTTCTGGTTCTGCAGTGTCACTCATACCATTTTTGGCCGTCCGAAATGTGCTTTTATCAACATTTTAAACCGCCTTTGGGTCACACTTGCGAAAAACAACGACTCAGCCAGAGATCAGTGTCCAGATTCAGTCAGTTACTGGTAAAACAGCAGCACAACCTGGGGTCATGTACCCTCTGAAAATGTGTAAATTGCGGGGGGCTGGGCAGTAAGGGATGGATATTCAGGGTGCTGAAGTTAGTGTTGAGCTGGAGATACAGGGAGTGTGTTGTTCACAGAGAGCAGATCGATGGACACACTTTCTCTGCATGACTGCGTTACGCCTCACTGTCAAACTAGCTGATGGATGAATCCATTCCTTCTGGAAGTTTGGAAGTTTTCATCCAGTTCAGAGGACAGTAGACCTGTTCTCTGGAAACTGAGATCCTTTGGTCAGTGTCATAGTTGTGTGTGGGACCCTGGCGTTTTTAGACACCCATCATGGTTTATGGGGCCCAGTGGGGGTTTCAAATCATGCTGGGACTCCCCTCTGTAATGCCGCTGACTGCGTCCCACTGACAGGTAAACAGGCTGATGGTTCAGACCAGACGCACACAAAGGCGATTACGTTTGGATGCTCGAAAGCCGCTTAATTAGATTGTTCCCACAGTGGTGGGAAAGCCCGCCATGGCTGCATTCTGCTGCGTCGGTGCTGGTTGCCGGCTGGCCCCTCGCCTGCATCCTCCTCTGATCTTCACGCCACATTAAGCCTTTGGCTGCACGCACCATGGTGGCAGACAGGTTGCTTTAATATCATAATGCATCATATTAATATGTAAGCGGTGAGCCTCGTCGCCTGTGCTGTCGTCCACATCTGCTTGCGGATTCATTCATTCATACAGCTTGGTGCAAAGCCTTCTGAACTCCAAGGAATGGTTCAGGTCACAAACCACACCCTTCCCCCCGCGACAGCAAGCCTCTCGGTGGAATCCATATTTTCTGCTGGTTTCAGTGTCGCTTGAGAGTCTGACAGGGTTATGTTCTTTCCCTTTACCCGTGGACTCCATGTTTGCATGCCGCGAGGCCACTGAGGGTTCAGGCTGTTCCCACTGCACCTTCTCTCACTCGATCGTCCTCATACATCATTTGAATGTTGACCATGTGACCTCAATGCTCACTTCAATAAGTGTGGCTGGGGAATAGTAGGTATTATTTTGTTGAGGCAAGTAGATCCTTTTAGTGGGAGCTGGGTGGTGATTGATTCCCCTCTCAGGCTGCTGGGAGGAGAAAGGGCTCATCTCTTACTGTTATTTTGGGGGGAGAGCAACTGGAGATGAATCGTGATGTTTACAATTTATTGTGTTTATGCATAGATTGCGTGGGATCTGTGTAACCATGGCACTATGTGGTGTTGTCTGGAATGTATCTGCTGTCCTTCGGTTCAAGGCCTGAGCTGATGGTGTGCGTGTGCGAGGCTGAGCGTGACTTTGTGTGAAACATCTACAGATGGGGAAGAAGAAGTTCTCGGGGTTGGAGGTGACCCTGATTGTGATGTTCCTCCTGGTCGCGACAGTGGCAATCGCCCTGGTGGTGGTGCTGGCCACAGGAGAGCCAGCCGTGATCACCAACAAGGATGGTGAGTGTCTGCAGTGCAGTGGCCAACCAGTGGGGGGGGGCGACATGGGGAAACATGGAAATAGAGACTTGAATGGACAAGGCAGACAGACATAAAGGTGCAGAATGTGGGTTGAATCCCAGCTCAGGGATTTGGTCTTGTTTAAAACTATTGAAGTCGAACTTATGGTTTCCATTTCGGTTACACTGGTCAGATAAGAGCCAGCCAAACGTGTCCGCCGCTAATTGGTCGATGTGTTTGGAGAAAAAAGTTGTTTGTACAACTGGGTAAACAAGTTCCAAGTTGATGCCATCCCCATGTGCCATTGGGACCGAAATGTTTGATCATTTGTTTGCGTGCCGTTTGTAGAAGAGGTGTCCAATTTCGTGCCAGAATGTCCCAATATCGTCCCGGGTGAGAGAGTGGACTGCTTCCCAGAATCCGGAGCATCAATGGTGAGTTTAAGCGACGTGTCTTCACACGCTGGGACCCCAATGGGCCCAATGGTCCCTGACACGGCTCTGACGCCGCCTATGACTCTCTGTAGGACAAATGTGCGAAGCGGGGGTGCTGTTGGCAGCCCCTGGACGACAACAATGCGCCCTGGTGCTTCTTCCCAGGCAACCAGGGCTACGAGGTGACCAGCGAGGAGAATCCCAGCAGCTATAGTACGCATCACACCACCTCGACCCCTCCCGGTTCACAGGCACTTGCCGCACCCTCTATTTCCAGATGACCGGGATCTAGGGGGGTGAAAAATGTGGGGAATTATCCGCATTTGAAAGAATAACCCTCAATAACCTACGGAGTGACACTCATAAGCGGAGGCTAGCCATGTGGCTGAGCCTCACGGAGGGTTTCTTAGTGAATTAGCGGAGGCAAGTCATTGTCACAAAGCCGTCAGTGCTGGTGGGGGCCGGTTGCCAAAGCGGGCCTTCCGGGGACGTCTCAGTGCTCTTTCTTTTCCCTTTAAGAACGTGACACGGTTCTGAAGAGACTGCCGGCCCCGCCCATGTTCACGGGCCACTTCGAGGAGCTTATCTGCAACGAGGAGATGCAGACGCCAAACCGCTTCAGGTTCAAGGTCTGTTTGGCCAGATGGACCTACACAAGTGTTCAGTCTGAGGCCTGTAATGGAGGTTTTTGCGTAGAATGGCATCTGCCCGGGACCTTGTAACCAGGGCCAGTCAACCGTCTTCTGAGGGGGCACTGACCTAGCAAACCGGCAGTGTAACAGCACGTTTATGCCTCTGTGCATGAGGCATAGGGTCTCATTGTGGTATTTTGGTGACGTGCTAGTGGTGAATTGGCTGCTTAAACCTGAGTTTTTTGTCCTTTACTGTGAGGATGGCTTGGAGAGTCACAGCTCAGCTGTCTCTGTGTGTAGAATGATGGCCTCTCTCTCTCTCTCTCTCTCTCTCTCCCTCCGTCCACCCCTCACAGATCACTGATACCAGCAAAAAAAGGTTTGAGGTGCCCCACGAACATGTGAAGCTGCACACCAATCCACCGAGTGGCGTCCCGAACTATGTGGTGGAGCTGGTCAGGAAGCCCTTCGGCCTGAGGCTGCGTCGAGCCGATTCCAAGAGAATCCTGTGAGCTGCACACTGGCGTCACTCTGCCCAGCTGACCCGTTGAATCACACAGCTGACCGCCGCGCTCCACCATTGTCCTCGTGGGGGTGTGTCCGGCATGCCACGCTGCAAAAACGCCCAGAATTCGCAGCTGAAACTAATATCATGTTCGACTAGTTCAACCGTCAAGAGCTTTTATTTACAATTAATTAATCTCATTACTATGCGCCCTGTATAAGAAAGGCATTTATTTTCCTGTTCTGTGTCTGTCACCGGCAGAAAGACAACATAATTATGGTTGTGTCTCCCAGGGACAACTCAGTGGATCTCTGTCATTAGAGAAATCAATTAGTCCTCAAACGGAGTGAAGAATGCACTCTCCTCCACAATTAACCATTATTATAAAAATGGGGGGGAAAAAAGATAATGAGTCTTCATTAATTCCCTTTTCCCTCCCTTTGTGTTCGGTTTCAACTGAAAGTGGTTCCGGATTAGGTGGGATTACCGGGTCAGGCAGCGGTAAACTTGCCCCTGCTGACAGACACTCGGCGTGCATGTTCGTTCGCTCGCTGCGGCGGTTGGTGGAGTACGCGTGACCTGTCATCACGTCGTCACGGGAACGTGATAAGTGTGATTAGATTCATGAAGGCTCATGTCCAAATCAGGCTCTCATTCTGCAATTTACTGCCTCTCTGCCTCTTATAAAGCGTTTTTGTGGCAGCACTGTAATGTATCACTAATAAATAATAGCTGCTTTTATATTTTTTTTTTTGCGGGGGGGGAGAGCCTTCTCTCTCCCTTACTTGTTGTTTTTTGATTTGGGTGGATGTCATCCCTTTGGGTTTCTGGGACACAGTGGGCTTTCCTATGTGTTGAGTTGGGTTTCTCGCCACTCCGTACAGGTTCGACACCACCATGGCCCCCCTGGTGTTTGCTGATCAGTACCTCCAGCTCTCCACCAGGCTCCCATCACACAACATCTATGGGCTCGGGGAGCACGTGCACCAGACCTTCAAGCACGACACCAACTGGAAGACCTGGCCCATTTTCGCCCGGGACTCTTTTCCCAATGGGGTGAGTGTCTGATCACATCCCTCCTGACTTGAATCTCCAAACCAGGCTCAAGAGGGTGCAAAGCTTCACACAGGGTTCAATTTTCACTCCGTCTCTGTTTATGTTGCCTCTGGAGGTCCAAGGACAACTGACTGTGCACCCCCCACCTCCCACTGGCTTGCTAACATTGAAGAAAACAGAAAGAATGGGTCTGCTTACTAAAGGCACCCTGCCCAAATCATACAATGAAACACAGCAGCCTGAAAGGTGACTGGAAGGCGGGCTCAACCCTGAACACCATGCTGTGAATTTTCATGTCTTTTGCCTACAGGGGACCCACAACCTATATGGACACTACCCCTTCTTCCTGTGCCTGGAAGATGAGAGCGGCCGGTCATTTGGGGTTTTTCTGATGAACAGCAACGCGATGGGTATCTGTGGCCAATTGTTTCTGAACTAAGGCGTGAACATCTCCCACAAGCTACTTAAGTGCTTAGACTTTTTCCATGAGGAAATTTCCAGTTTGTGGAAATCCTGGCGATCTTAGATTGTTCAGCCTGGTTAGGAGCGAGAACTTTGTTTCTTTTGTCTTCTAAAACACGACGGCGTTGGCGTTCTGCCGTAGCAGACTGTACCCCTCTGCAGGCCTGCTCGCTCACCTAACGGTCTGGTTCTGACTCACACAGAGATCACTCTACAGCCTGCCCCCGCCATCACATACCGGACAATCGGAGGTGTCCTGGACTTCTACATCCTGCTCGGGAACAGCCCCGAGGCAGTGGTCCAAGAGTTCCTGGAGGTGAGGACACACCAGTGGGGTTTTTTTAAGAGTCAATGACAGACCCTCCATCATTTTAATAATAACACTACGCAGAATTAAAATGAAAGTATGAGGTCTGTTCTTTGGCCCTTCTCATCCAGGGCAAATGATATATGAATGTCTGGACATTTATTAAGTTATATTTGCATATTGGCAGCCTGGGTCTAAGAAGGAGCTCGGGTATTTGGAAAGGTGCAGTACGTAGGCTTACAGGATCCATTTTAATGGGGGTTCACTCACTCACTAGCGCCACCGGCTGCCTGGAGGTTCCTGCCCTCTATGTCTCAATGAAGATGGTCCAGCAGCAATGTAAATATGCTCAAAATAAACTAGTGATTACTGATTAGTCCACTGGATCATGTTGTTCCATTAGAAGAGGAATGTAAGAGCATTTCTCTGTACATGTGAAGAAGATCTGAGTAGGTGTGCTGTTTGTCCTGACACTTTGCTTATTTATTTTTAAAGAGTAAAAGGCAGTTGAGTAAAAGCGTCTCTCGGTGAAGCTGAAGGGGCGATCTGGAGGGTCGCTGTCAGCCCAAGCGTGAGGCATACAGAAAGCTCCGGAAATCAGCGGAGCGTGCAGGGACGCTGTCGGGGGAGTGAGGAACATGCCAGCAGTCTGCTGGGGCTGCAGCTGTTCCGGTTACCGCTCAGTTAGCATCTGGTTTAGTCCTGATGTGCCGGGTCAGAGGAGTGGTGGGTTTAATTAGTGCGGGTTGAGAAAGTGATTCATGTCTTGTGATCTCAGGTCCCAGAAGGGGGCTTCACTGCTGAAACCTGGACCCAGTGTTTCATCATCGATATGACAGTGGCTAACTGCGACCGCTCTCTCTCCCAGCTCGTCGGCCGGCCTGTGATCCCGCCCTACTGGTCTCTGGGATTCCAGCTCTCCCGCTGGGGCTACAGCAGCCTGGACGAGGTCAAACAGACAGTGGAGCGAAACCGAGCGATTGGGCTGCCACATGTAAGTGCACAGATGGGGGGAGTCTTGGTATCCTGGTTCCAGATCAGGGTTCGGGTTCTGGTCCCGGTTCACAGCCGTGGTCCTGGTTCCTGGTCCTGGCTCAAGGTCCTGGTCCTGGTTTTGGTTCAGTGTCCTGGTCTTGGCTCAGGGTACTGGTCCTGGTTTTGGTTCAGAGGCCTAGTCCTGGTTCAGGGTCCTGGTCCTGGTTCAAGGTCCAAGTCTCTGTTCAGAATCCTAGTCTTAGCTTACCATCCTGGTTCCCGCTCAGGGTCCCGGTCTCGGTTCAGAGTGCTGGTGCTGACTCAGGAACTTGTCACACTGCTTATGCTCAACAAATGACACTTATAAAAATAAAACTCTGTGTCGTTCTTGCTGCCTGTGTGCTATCATATGTGTGCATCTGTGTCCTTCCGGACAGAGTTATAGTGGTAAAAACTGAAGCCACTCACCTAAACAGGGTGTAGCTTAAGGTGAAAGGTACTGTAAAACAAAGTTAAAAATACATAAAGGCAGAAGCGGAGCCAAAACCCTCGGAGTAAATGTGAGGCGTGTTTATTATTATGCTGCATGGCTTACAAAGTTCTGAGTCACACGTCTGAGGGGGGATGCTAATCAGTGCGAGAGGGAGAGAGCATCGTTTCAGAATGCTGGAGCATTCCGCACCAAGTAGCATTTGCTAGGAATTGGCAGGAATGCATTTCCATCTGGCGAGTGCGAAGGCAGAGGCGTGTGGCGGTTACCGAACGGGCCATGCGTGAGAAAGGCCACAACTTAATGAGCGCATTAGCTGCCCGTGTGTTGACATGACTTTTTAATCTCCATTTTTGCTTACTCTTCTTGCCATTTCAGGACGTCCAGTTCACGGACATCGACTACATGGAGGAGAAGAAGGACTTCACATACGACGCAGTGAAATTTAAGGACCTCCCCCAGTTCGCTAATTATATGCACGCCACCGGGAAGAAGTATATGCTGATCCTGGTAGGTCCCTGAGGAAAACATGATCTTTCGATGCTGGGGACAGAGTCAGGGTGTTGACTGATTTGAACTTTACTCTGTCAAACCGGAGACGTTTGGCTGTTTCAGGTCACCCTAAGGCTTATGACAGAAACTATAAAAATTCCTGCTCGTTGTATGAACACAAATGTCCTTTTCACTGGGAGTGATAAGAGGGCAAGGGAACTACAGGGCGAGTAATACCTGGTTCTGCCAGTAATGCCTGATTCTGTGCCTCAGGACCCAGCCATCGCCATCAGTCCCAGACTGAATGGGCCATACGCATCCTACGATCGTGGGAATCAGAAGAAAGTCTGGGTGACAGAGGCCGATGGTGAAACACCCCTGGAGGGAGAGGTATGCAGAAAGGCGGGGGTGATGGAGGGCCAAATAAATACCAAGTGAGGGGGAAGGCGGGGACAATTGCGCATTGAATGGATCCAGGCGACACAATCTGGGCTGCATGATTCCCAGCTCCCACAATATTCCCAGCTATTCCTCCATTCCCAGATCCCACATTATTCCCAGGTATCCCCCCATTCCCAGCTCCACATTACTCCCAGATATCCCCCCATTCCCAGCTCCCACAATATTCCCAGCTATTCCTCCATTCCCAGCTCCCACATTATTCCCAGGTATCCCCC
>JAAGVU020000036.1:1727159-1759659 GCA_011763525.2 Mormyrus iriodes | reverse complement strand
GGGGCTCCCAGCGGGGTGGGGGCTGAAATACCCTCTGCTTCGCTTTAAACAATAATGTGATTTATTTTTGTTCCCCACTCAAAAGCCCTTGACCCGATGTCCACAGTAATCAGCATTCCTGATTCCAGAACCCAGACCAGGCCCCTCGCCCCTGTACCCCCAAGCAATCAGTTAACAATAACAGTGCTTCACTTGACAATGAGATTTTTCAGCTGTGCTGCCCTGCACCTCCTCACCCCACCCTGCCCCACCCCAACCAGCCTCACATCACCCTGCCCCCCCACCCCTTGCCTTTGAGCCAGGTTGTCTTTTGTTTTCCTCTCATGTCCATCAGCCTCAGGACCCAGCCTGGTTCGGCGCCGACTCCCTGCTGGTGAAAACCTCCAAACATTACCTGAATATTCGCTACACACTGCTGCCCTACCTCTACACACTCTTCTACCATGCCCATGTCACCGGCGACACCGTCATACGACCCGTGATGCACGAGTGAGTCGGCCTCCCACCAGGCACTCTAGCCAGGCAAGCAATCCCCCCCCCCCCCTCCACTGCTGTGACTCTTCCTCCCTCCCTCCCTGCTCCAGGTTCTACTCAGATAGCATCACCTGGACTGTGGACCGGCAGTTCCTGTGGGGGTCCGATTTGCTCATCACACCAGTTTTGGACCCTGTTAGTATCCTCTGTGATACTCGCACGCTACAGGGGCATCTTTACACCTAGAGAGTGTTAGTGGGGGCTTTTTGGCTTTGAAACATGTATGATCGAGCACCCCAAACATCCTGACCTAATGTGTGATCGGATGCTGTGTCTATGATCAGAAGGTTGTTAGTTCAATTCTCAGGGTCTGCAGAATGATTTCACTGTTGGGCCCCTGATCAAGGCCCTTAAGCCCCAGTCGCACCAGGGACTGGCTAACCCTGCATTCTAATAATTTGGATAAATGCATCTGCTCATTTAGTGAAATATAGTTTATTCAGATGATGGATAAAGTATGATGGAGACATAGACGGGAAATGTTGACCTTTGCAACATTTATATTTTTAAAAGTACAATACTTATGCTCGGTGTTCTGAGGACGTGGGACAGAGGAGCACGTTTGTGGTTTGCTGTCTACAGCCGATCCGCCACCATTGTCAGAATTGCGATTTCTGCCATAAGGAGATCGTTCCCTCGAGTAACTAACGAACACGACAATCCGTGGGCAAGGTCATGTGACGTATGGCTGCGATTTGTCTCCAGATCTGCAAATTCCAGATATTTCTTATGCTCGCATAGGTACAGGTGCAAGGTGACACTTATAAATCTATCCACTCGTGAGAAGAATAACCTTTTTTTCTTTAATAAAGAGACGGCCGTTGTGCAGCTAACCGACCGGTTCTATACGCAGTTGACTTTACATCGGTGATTCTCAGCCAATCAGAAAAAAGCAAAAGCTTCCACCTATTGGCTCTCGCTTCTCTGCTGGGACAGATATGTTCGATGAGTAGCATTTCCCTCTTTCTTTAAAAAAAACTTTTTTTTAATGGGAGCACTGACCTCATTATGGAGAAATTATTAGAGAAGATAAAACTGAAGTCATATTAAACTGGGTGATTAATTGCTAATTTGCCATGCCTTCATGCATGATTTAGAAAAAAAAAGCGAATCATTTGCGTGCAGACCATCAGAGCATCATGTGCAGAGATATATTTATAGTAAAGTGTTTATTGAGCTTGTAATTCAACAGGAGAGCCCCCGGGAGATCCATCTGTGAGCGGAAATCACAAGGGAAGGAACGTTCCGGAAGCGCCCACGTTGGATGTTCGTTAACTTGCGTTTGATTCATCATATGAACATATTTAGGGTCTGCAAAGTCATGTGATACTTTCCATGGCTCTTCTCATGGTTCCATAGCTCTGCTAACGGTGTATGTTGACGGCAGCTGAACTGAAACCTTGAGGGTATCAAAAAAAAAAAAACCTGCAGAGCCTTGATCTTCTCACAGAAGACAGGCTAGGGACACGGGCAAAAGCCTGGCGCCTTTGTTTGTTTCTGTGTCCTACTCCTTCTGGTGTTTACAAACAGGGTCCTGGCAGAAGCTGCCCTCATCCATATTCACTTCATTAGTTACTAAAGTGGGCTTTTGTGGCCGTCAAAGGCAGCCGAGATCTCCTCTCACGTGGAGTCGCCTTGTCCTCACTCACCTTCCCGCTTTCCAATTAGAAGTGTTTTTTAGCTGCAAGCTCTTGTTGAGGTAAACAGATAGAAAACACGCATATAAATACCAGCAATGTACTGTAGCACTGTCCTCAGTAGCTATGCATTATGTTTTCACCAGCCGTCTTGCAGTCTGTACTGGAAGGTGGATCTTGTAAATAGTCTGTTCTGTGTAGGTTACACATTCAAGATGCAGAATGTTTTATTGACCATGTGCAAGAAGGGTCAATTCCCTCAGGTACACCCAGTACGATGACTAACCAACTGTATACAAATTTAAAATACATATATAAATCACAGATACTATCGGTGCAAATGAAGTTTGGGCTGTTCTGTTTCTCCTGCGGTGGATCACCATAGTGGACTTGTGGAGTCCTCACTATCCATGATCACTGTCTCTGTGAGGCTTGGCGAGAGAGAGACCCAGGAGATCTTAGATTTTCCAGACTGTTAGACAGGTCGTTTTAGGGGTTAGTCATCCTAACAAGTCCTTGAGGGTCACTTCGCTAGTTTGCCAGCTTCCCGTTGGTCACATCATTGGTTCCCATTAGCTTAGCCTGACCAAAGACTGACAGCACGCAGCAATACCACCCACTCTGGTTCTGTTCCTGTCCCACACCACCAGCATCTGGACCTGCAGCTCTCTGTCGCTTTCCCCGGCTTCCAGGCGTCGTTCTCGGCCCATAGGTCCAGCGAGATCGTCAGCGCACGTTTTTGGTCGTTCGCTTGAGCTTAGCTCCCAAAACCGAATGTAAGATGTCAATCCACCATGTCTTTGGCGATATTACATCACGGATGTCGAATGAGTGTTTTTTTCTGTGATTAGCAGGAAAAACTCTCCTCAGAAGAGCTTTCCGGGTGGAACGTCAAGATTCTGAGCCGGTAGCTTTTATCCCGTATAAATAATTTTGCTCGGATTTGAGCGGAGGTCTTAACCGTGGCTCGCCTGGTATGGAATTCGGCTGTTTTAATGAGAGGATCTCGTCGAGTTATTCTGTTTCTGTGTGCTGAAAGACAGTCTCCCCCGTGTCCACCCCGCTTCAGCGAAGAACTGAAAAACCCTTGCATAATTCATAAGAGCCCAGGCCTTGTGTCTCCTCAGTTCCTTAATGATAGATATGTGTAAAACACATTAAACGCTAAAGAATACCTGACAGCTTCAGAGGAGTCTTAAGAGAAGTTTGAGGCTGTGGGTGGGGGGTGGCAAAGATTTTGTTTATTGGGTGGTGTCTTGGTAACATCAAAAGACATCAGGAAGATAGTCAAGGTTAATATGGAGGTGACTAGCCCCCCCAGAGCAGGTGTGGAGGGGATCTTTGCTGACGTGTCATTGTGAGGTGGGGGGCCTCAGCTATGGCTTGATCTGGGTGTGACCTTGTTGCTCTTTTTTTCAGGGTGTTGAAACAGTTTCAGCCTACATTCCAGATGCTGTGTGGTACGACTACGAGACGGTAAGCTGCTTCTTTGCCTTTAATGAGCACCAACACATTGGCACTCACTCTGAAACGTGCAAGTTTAAAAAATGAGTAAAAAAAAAACAGCTGTCAAACCTTACAAAGAAAGAAGAGCTCGGGAACAGGGTGAGAAATTCCATATCAATAAGCAGAAAAGACCATTCGTTTTCACCATGTTTTGTTAAGTACTGACAGGCCTCAGGAATGTTCATGTGCTCCAGTGCATTCTGGGTAGTCTGCACTGTCCTGAAAGCATGATTAGATGATAATGAATGTAGGCCTGCTTTTGTATGGAGGAAGAAGCAGAGGTAGGGTTTGGGTGGGGGGGGCGCATGATAACCTTGAAGGGTGCGGACTGAGCACGCTGAGCTGGAGATGCCATGAAGACAGAGCGCGGGGGTGGGAAAAGGAACTTAAAAGGAGAGAAAAACATCCGTAATGACTGAGTCCTGCTCACTTTGAGCCCCCTTGGGGGAATGATGGAGAATTAATTGCTGCGGACTAAATATTTTAGCTGAGCAACGTCTGAAGGCTATTTAGAGTGTACATGCCTGTGCAGAGCCAGCGAGGAAGATAACCCTAATTTCACTGACTCACATGGAGTGCAGGCGCTGGCGTAACTGACATGCCCCCGTGGTTTAATTATTATTATTATTATCAATACTATGTTTCTTCACCTGAGTTAAAGACCTTTCATGCACTCCATATAGAGAGTAATGTTTGATATCTTTAAGGTGCCTTGAGTGGCTTTGATCACTCCTATCACTTGGGAGTAGTTTGCCCCAAAGCTGGGGTTAGGGTTAGCCTGGGATAGGAATGAGGCCCAGACCATGACTCCGATCCAGCATCCCTTCCCCGTTTATTAATCCAGTCAGATGACGTCACTTCCCCCCGCCCTTCTTTTTCCACCCATCAGGAGGAGAGGTTTCCCTTCCGCAAGCAGCATGTCAGCATGAGCCTCCCGGCAGATAAGTTGGGCCTGCATATTCGAGGGGGAGCCATTCTACCAACACAGAGGCCTGCAGTGACCACCGTCTACAGGTAGAAGGCTCCCCTCCCCCCCAGAGCATTCTTACTGTAACCCCTCATGGGAGTTTTGCTTAAAAAAAAGTTCTGAGGGCAGAAGGAAAAATGATTGGTTTAGAGAGATAACCAATCAGATTGTATAGGAGGTGAGCCCAAACAACTAGAGGCGGCGGGACCCACGTCCTATACAATCTGATTGGTTATCTCTCCGAACCAATCATTTTTCCTTCTGCCCTCAGAACATGTTTGGGTAAGTAAAACACAAATCCCAAGAGCATAGCCCCCATATCAGTGCTAATGCAAAGCAACCATACTCACCTTATATATCTGAATAATTCTCCGAAGCTGTATAGGTTTAAAAACATTTCTTAAGCACACAACTAAAGAACCTCTTAAACTGAAAGTCACCTAGCTGCTATACCACCTGCTGTGCTAACATTTTACAACAGGGAGTAAATTACACAGCGTTGTTTAATGTTGCGCACCTCCACTTTGGAAAAAACACAGACAAGTAAAAATCAGTGTAGTAAATACCATATTGATTCCACATAAAGCTTCTGCCAGTGAATTTATGATGCCTGCATCTCCACTCTGTCAAACCCCAACTTTTTCATTTTATTATTATTTTATTTTTATTGTTTTATTCTATCTGGACATTTCTGATGCACGCTGATTCAGCTTCGCTCATGAGACAGATTGCTTAAAAATAGAAATACACACAGCTCTGGGAAAAATTAAGACACCAAAGCTAAATTTTTAGTTTCACTCATTTCCCAATTTATGGGTGTGCGTCTGTGTAAAATATTCATTATTTTTGCAAACTCAAGTCTAACTCTTCTCTGTTTCTTATTAATGATGGACTTCTTCCTTGCTTTATGGGTCGTCAGTCCTGCTTCTAGCGAACTGTCCTAGCAGTGCACATAATGTTTCCCGTTCTTTTTGAAGGTCACTTGAGGTCATCCTCCGATTTATGAGGCAGTTGACGGTCACCTTGGCATTAGAAAGTTGCTTCTGCCCTCTGCCTGGCTGATTTTTGGTTATTGCTTAGGGTCTCCTGCTTCACCTGTATGCTGCCTGGAAGCAGCCAGCCTTGTATCACGATCCGGATTAATCAGCAGAATCAGGATTAAACCCAGATTTAAAAATGCAGATTTTTAAAAAAATGTAGAGTGGTCTCTCTTTCTCTCTCTCTCTCTCTCTCTCTCTCTCTATATATATATATATATATATATATATATATATATATATACACTTACACACACACACACACATCACTGTGTTGTGAGTGTGTTGTGAGGTGTGGTCCTGTGTCTCTCCAGTCGCCAGAACCCCATGGGTCTCCTCATCGCCCTGGACGATGGCAAGCAGGCCTCTGGACAACTCTTCTGGGATGACGGGGAGTCCAGAGGTAACCAGCAGCTTATTTTGTTTACCTGTCCATTGTCCTCGGGAGTCTAGGTGAAATGTATGCATTTGTGGGGGCACTGTAGGGGAAAGGTCAGAAGGTCAAAAAGTCGCTGGTTCAAATCCTGGGGTTGGCAGAATAATAGCCCCAGGGATACTGTCTAACCCTGCTTTTCCCCCAAAAAATGTAGGTGGCTTGGGATAAAAGCACCCAGTAAATAAGTAAAATGCCAAACAGATTTGCTCAAACAAATGTTACATCTGCATTTTTTGGGTGCTGTGTTTCCCTGGGGGCGGGTGTGAGTGTGGCTGTGTTTGGTTATTTTGGTGGGATAGTCTTGTAAGGTCCCATAAGGTTAATTACAATAAAATGGTAGCCAAACACAGCTATATATAAAACGTGAGTGAGAGGTCACCACCCATCAATCACGCATCCAGGAGGGTCCGATGTGCGGCATTGCAGCTGAGCTCAGTGATGCGATTACATCAAGCGAGAGGAGCAGTTAATCTGCCTTATTAACAATAAAAGTCCCTGATAATAATGTTCCCACAGCTCAGCAGTTTGGCGTCTGACCTCAGAGGCACGTGTGCTTCCAGTAGTGATGCGCCATATCAGCTTGAAGCCAAATGAGAAATAAAGTTCGCTTGCTTCTGTCTTCGTCAGGTTGTTTCCTTCAGTGTGAGGCTCAGTTTCGCTGACTTTTCACCCCGTCGTCACACCCTTAGGAGTCTAACCTTTTCCCCTAAAAACTAAAACATTTCCCCCACTGTTTGGCATCATTTGATTTGCAGATACGGTGGAATCTGGGGCCTATATCCATTACCAATTCTCAGTGGCTAATGTAAGTATGTAACATATTCTTAATGGAATAACTGAGCATGCTGAATTATAACTGTCATGTGGTTTCACCATACAGTACTTCTCCCTCCGTTGTGCATTATTGAGGAGGATGGAGCGTGTGTGTGCGTGTGTGTGTGTGTGCACACCTGTGTCCTGACAGCTGAGCTATCCTTCAGGATGTGTTGACCATGACGGTCCTACGCAATGGATACACTGATCCCAACAACCTGAAGTTTGAGAACATCACTGTCCTGGGGGTGACGAATGCTGTCAGCTCTGTGGAGGTGACCCACCAGGAAACGAGCAACACAGTGCCCATTGAGAACATTCATTATGATGCTGCCAAGAATGTAAGCACCTGACACCAAGCCTCCTAGGAAATGACTCCGCCCCAGCTCATCAAAACTAATGTCTCTGCCTCTGTCTCTGTGCCATTGCACTCAAACGCATAACCTCCATGCTGAACCCACACGTAGGTGCTGTACATCAAAAACTTGGCTTTGGAACTGGGACAAAACTACACAGTAAGGTGGAAAATACTAAAGGAGAGGTTCAACTGCCACCCTGAGGACAACAGCGATGAGGCGAAGTGTAAGGCCAGGGGCTGCATCTGGGAGGTGAGTGGGAGTCCTTGCCATGGAAACCTACCCTCACCATGGTAACCCACACTCGCCATAGGCGCTTCTGTCCTTTCACCCAGACACTGAATTGAGCTGCTCAGAGTTACTCAAAGAGCTCATCTAGTTGGAGTGAATCAGGTTACTCAGTCTTATGCAAAGATCACATCCCGTTGGGGTGGATTGGGTTACTCGGTGTTACTCAAAGATCACATCCCATTGGGGTGGATTGGGTTACTCAGTCTTATGCAAAGATCACATCCCGTTGGGGTGGATTGGGTTACTCAGTGTTACTCAATGAGCCAATCCTGTTGGGGTGGATTGGGTTACTCGGTGTTACTCAAAGATCACATCCTGTTGGGTGGATTGGGTCACTCGGCGTTACTCAAAGATCACATCCTGTTGGGTGGATTGGGTTACTCAGTGTTACTCAAAGAACCAATCCTATTTAGTGGATTGGGTTACTCTGTGTCACTCAAAGATCACATCCCGTTGGGGTGGATTGGGTTACTCATTGTTACTCAAAGAACCAATCCTATTGAGTGGATTGGGTTACTCTGTGTCACTCAAAGATCACATCCCGTTGGGGTGGATTGGGTTACTCATTGTTACTCAAAGAACCAATCCTGTTGAGTGGATTGGGTCACTCAGTGTTATTCAAAGAGCTGATCCTCTTTGTATTTGGTGTTGAATAGCCGACCAGCAATATTGGAGTTCCTTGGTGCTTCTACCCCACGAGCTACGGCTACATTGTGCGTAACATTGAAAACAATACCGGTGGCTTGATGGTGGACATCCAACGTGACCCGAAGCTGCCAAGCCAGCGACCAGGATCCCCCGACATTGACAATCTATCAGTGGAGATTAACTACCTGAGAGGTCACATGCTACAGTTTAAGGTGTCGTATTTCTTTAGTTTTCTTGTAAACAGACACGAGATGCTGTTTGGGTGCTGCACCTTATTTCTGGTTGCAAAGGCATGCTAATAATTAACTGCTTAGCTTCATTGTAGTTGAGGAAATCAGCTCTTCTTATCGTCCATTTGCAGATTTACGACCCTGCCAGAAAGCGCTATGAGGTGCCTGTCCCCCTTAACATCCCGTCCTTGCCTGAGATAGATGCCAATAAGAGACTGTATGAAGTGAGCGTGGAACGGCGACCCTTTGGGATCACGGTCACCCGGAAGAGCACAGGAACTGTGATGTGAGTTGTGACACGCCAGGTCTTCACGATGTATGTTAGAAAGTGACAGGGAATAAGTGAGATGGCCAGTAACTTCTTACGACTGAGAAGGTTGGGTTTCACCTACATCTAATCTGCTTTTTCCCATTCACAGATGGGACTCCAGTCTCCCTGGATTCACCTTCTCCGATCTATTCATTCAGATCTCCACACTCCTTCCCTCCAAATATATCTATGGCTTTGGAGAGACCGAGCACAAAAGCTATCTTCATGACCTTGACTGGCACACTTGGGGCATGTTCTCCAAAGATCAGCCACCTGGGGTATGCTTCTGGTCACCCTATATTTTGAGTCCTTCTTATCTACTCAAGCCCCATATCCTTGAAATCATTCCTTCTGGTCTCTGATGGCCCTTTTTCATCCTCACCTCTTCTTCTTCCTGTTTCCCTCTTGCTCTTCTCTACTTCTCTCATTCCTCCTCCAGAATAAGTTGTCCCTTGAGGCATTCACCACGACCCCCTCCTCTTCCCATTTTCCCCTCTGGGCCCTAACGTCACTCACCATACAGCTCAAATAGCCTTTCTCAAAGCGTCTTCATGTAATCCCATGTCCGCTTTCCATAATCCTCCCATTACCCCCCCACATCACCAGTTCCTCGCGAGCCTTAAATCCGGTTCTGCTCTGTGTCTTCTCACCAGGCCATGTGACCATGCTAGTTTACAGAACTATTTTTATGTTAAAGAAACAGACACGCACACACAGTTCAGTCTGAAACGATTCAAAAGACCTCCAAAAAAGTTTTAAAAAATGAAATGGCTGGTTAAGTTACAGTACATTTGTCTGCAATAAAGTACGCATGGAAAAAGTATGCAATGTCAGTGAAATGCTGGTTATAAGAATAGAAACAAAAGATTGTGTCATCGTGGGCCGTATGTGACCACAGGAGTTTGAACTTTAAACTGCCCTGAACCACAGTGGTACAGCATGTCCTGGGAAGGTCTGCTTCTTCTTGTGTGGAATGTCAAGCTCCCTGAAGAGTCATCCAAAGTGTACTGTCAGTAGATGTCATCTCCCATCAGTACATAAGCTCCAGACCATCTTATTCCAACCCAAAATTAACCCCCCCCCCCCATAATTCATTTATTAACACTTGCCTTAAGGAGAAAAAATAGAAGCCCTTCAGTACTTCTGAAGGTCACAGCTCAATCACAGTCTCCTAGCTTCTTTCTTCTCCCCAAACTTACAGTACAAGCTTAACTGTTATGGTGTGCACCCCTTCTACATGGGGTTGGAGAACACAGGCGACGCACATGGGGTTCTCCTGCTCAACAGCAATGCTATGGGTGAGTTCCCCCCCAGCCCCCTCGCTCTCCTTCCATTCTAGCAGTTGTCTTGGGGAGAGGACATCTCTGTAGAAACCCATGGATTTCTAAAAGCAAGCTGTTTCTATCTCCACAATTCATATCATTCTGAATGATGTTATAGCTGTTCCATATTTGATGCTGACATCTGTACCGATGCAAATTAGCATCAACCAGCCTTCTTGTCTTCCACATGTACCTTCACGTCAGATGTGACCCTTCAGCCGACACCTGCACTGACGTACCGCACCATCGGTGGCATCCTGGATTTCTTCATGGTCTTTGGTCCTACACCTGAGATGGTGGTGCAAGAGTACACAGAAGTAAGTACCCTGTTTTACCCATGCATGTGTGCGTGTGCATGTGTGAAAGCTTTCTACCAGCCAGATCATGCTAAGCCAAGTCTTGACACTCCACTTGCAACGGTAATGTTTTGTAGTATTTACACAGAGGACAAAACATGGATGAGATTCAGCTCTGTCAGAGCCCAATGGCATGACTCTGTCCAAGTATTCCGGCACCAGTCCCTCAACACATTGGATCTCTGGAGTCCAGGCCTGGATAGCAGTGGGCTGGCTGGATCTACAGACTCCTACTCAGAATACTAGTGGGCTGGATGGATCTATGGACTCACAGCCTGATCAGTTTGTCTCTTTCAATTTTCAACAGTTGATTGGCCGTCCAGTTCTGCCAGCATATTGGTCACTTGGATTCCAGCTCTCTCGCTATGGATATGAAAATACCACAGAGATCGAGAACCTGTACAATGAGATGCGCGATGCTCGTATTCCCTATGTAAGCACCTGGCACTTTATATCTGTAACTGGATACTAAATGTAAATGATTATCCCAGACTGATACTCACATACCAACACGCGACCTTTGACCGCTGTCTCATTCAGGATGTCCAGTATGCAGATATTGATTATATGGAGAGGCAAATGGACTTCACTCTGAGTGAAGACTTCACGGATCTACCTGCTCTGGTGGACCGCATGAGAGGAGATGGCATAAGGTTCATCCCTATCCTGGTAGGTACCCAGGCTTACCTTGAAAGCATCGATATTTTTCATTGCCAGGGAAAAGTTACAGCAGTCGGCCTCCGTGTGATTGTCATTTCCATCGTGGCACATCATGGTTAAGCTGCAGGCTTTCCATCATTTGCTCACAAGCCATTCTGTTTATCTAACTGAGATTCCCAGCACCCTATACCCTCTATGGCTTGAACATGTCACAGGACCATTTCAAAGATCCATGAATGGCTTGTCTTCTTTAGGACCCCGCCATTGCGGGCAATGAGACGATCTATCCCTCCTTCACCCGTGGAGTAGACAATGACGTTTTCATCAAATGGCCTGATAAGGATGAGATCATGTGGGGAAAGGTAAACTGGAAAGAGAAAGTTACAGACTTATACAATCATAACAATGATAATAACCAGCGAAAACTGCATTCTAGGTGTGGCCTGACCTCCCTAATGTCACAGTTAATGAGTCTTTGAACTGGGATACTCAAGTGGAGGTACTGTGTCTCCTTTCTACCATCATACATGACACCCACCTTTCACTTCACAGTCTTCTGAAATAGATGCATCTTCCTCTGGTTTGTCCCTGCAGCTGTACAGGGCCTTCACCGCCTTCCCAGACTTCTTCCGCAGCCAGACAATCGAATGGTGGTACAGAGAGATCGAAGAGTACTATAACAATACTTTGAAGTTCGACGGCTTATGGATCGTAGGTGTTCCTCGGACTCTTTGTCCAACTCCAACTTGCGCGGAGTTCCTTGCCTATGTGCCCCATTTGTGTGCAGAAAGGTGTTTTTTATTGTAAAAGATGACAAAAATAGCGCCGTGCATTCATTACATTGTTAGCAGTGGCACATAACAAGCAAGATAATGGCAACCACATAATACACATGCCAGGTCACAGAATGAGCTTCTAGCATGACACTCCAGCAAATTTACAGAGCAACCTCTAATTTCCTTTGAAGGATATGAATGAGCCAGTGAGCTTCGTCCATGGGACAGTGGGTGGAAATTGTCCAGGACCTGAGATCTACGACAATCCACCTTACATGCCATGTACGGACATGCCTTTGGACACACCCTCCAACACACCTTCAGCCATTTGTTTTGGCAGC
Organism: Mormyrus iriodes; assembly: GCA_011763525.2. NCBI lineage: Eukaryota > Metazoa > Chordata > Actinopteri > Osteoglossiformes > Mormyridae > Mormyrus > Mormyrus iriodes. Next base: position 1,747,439 of record JAAGVU020000036.1, on the reverse strand, counting down.
TCGCTGGGAAATTTTGCTTCTTGAAGCTCTATGTTTTATTTCTCCTGGGAAGTGGAAATTTCATTTTTATCTTAGTAATATGAAATACCTCTATTTCAATGGGGGACTCATAAAATTATTGCTGACCAGAGCAAGTGGGGGTTGAGTGGGAAGAATTTAAACCAGGTTTCACACAAAAAAACCTTAATAAAGAAAATTCATTATTTATATTCAGCCTTGGAATTTGTCAAATATTTGCAGGCTAGCTGAAGGCATAGGGTGCCTACTTACACTCTTTGTAATTTTGTCCCGAGGTACTCAGAGTTTGGCTAAAATGAGACCAATGTAAGAGACTGCAGAGATGTACTTTTTAGATCCAACATGCCGCCTGTGACATACCCATATCCTGATTTCTCAGGATTAATGTTTGTGATTTTGTTTTTATCGGGGAAGCATCAAATAAGCAAACTAGAGCTACAACTTGAAAACTAGACTGTAAATTTTACGTCCCTCTGACCGATGACTAATTTTCTACACACTCCCATACCATATCTCTTAGCCCTGGAGTCCAAATATCTGGGCCTCAACCACAAGACCCTGTGCATGAACAGTAAGCAGAATCTGCCTGATGGCACGTCTCTCAAGCATTATGATGTCCACAGTCTCTATGGATGGTCTCAGGCAAAACCGACTTATGAGTGAGTACAGGCTGATTATCCAGAGTTATTTCTACCCAGTACCTATTACTACATAGCGCTATCTGTATGGTTACCGAGTGCTATGAATATGTAAAGATATTGCTCTATACCAAGTGTTAATACATAGAACTACTGCTACCAAGTGTTTTGAATACTTCGAGCTATTGTAATCAAGACTATTTTTTGCTTGTACTTTCGCACTGTTTTCTTCTCTCATAAGCGCCTTGTTGAGCATCACAAAAAAGAGAGGGGTGGTGATCTCCCGGTCCACATATCCCTCAAGTGGGAAATGGGTGGGCCACTGGTTAGGAGACAACAATGCCAGCTGGGACCAGCTCTACAAGTCAATCATTGGTAGGTGCAGATATAACATGGGGCCATCTCACAGACCATGTAGTTTTTGCTTAATAACTTCCTATTTATGCTCATTTTCATCATGCTACACCACTTGCTTATAAAGGAAATGTTTCCCTGTCAGAATGTTGAAGCACCGTTGTCATTTTTTCAAAGACATACCCCTACCCATGATGCTTTTCTCTTTTTTTCACCACCCAGGCATGCTTGAATTCAGTTTATTTGGCATCTCATACGTACGTTCTGTTTAAATTACTGTTTCCAAATATTAACCAATTGCAGTGTATCATTGGGTCATGTGACTGATAAAACGAAACGGCTGCTTTTGTAGACTGGAGCAGACATCTGTGGCTTCTTCAACAATGCCGAGTACGAAATGTGTCTCCGCTGGATGGAGCTGGGCGCTTTCTACCCATACTCTCGCAACCACAATGGCAAGGGCAACCCAGTGAGTTTTAATGTCCCTGATGTCCCAGTAGCGTGTGTGTCTTGTCCTGTATGTACGCTCCTTCAGTTGGCCATCCTTTGCCTTTATCACTACAATGTGATGCAACTCTTTGCAATGGCTTGTGGGTCAGAACATGAGGTCAGTGTCTGGCGCTGTGGGTTAGGATACTATGATCCGGAAGGTCACTGGTTCAAATCCCAGGTTCCGCAGTGTGGTTTGCCCGTTGGCCCTTTGAGCGAGGCCCTTAACCCCCAATTTCTCCAGGGACTGGCTAACCTTGTTTAATAAAACAAATATACAATGCTTTCAATGAAAATTCTCTGCTGAACGCATAAAATGAAAGAAAAAAAGAGTGGTTAGAGCAAATTTAAGTGGAGTAATTTTGCCACTTGGTGCCTGTTGGTTGCCAGGTATTTGTTTAAAATTTGACCTTTGAAGACTGCCGGGCCGCGTCTAAAATCCAATAAGTGCAACAGCGGGGATCAATACAGTGTTACTAAATTTCCTCGTTGAAATACGACATGACCACATCGCTGAAGGGAGGTGCATGCAAAATTGAATTCTCAAGGTTACCCCCCCACACCTCTGGCCCCCTTTCGCTTCCAATAAAACCATAATGGCTTGCAAATAGATGTTTAAACTGCGGGAAAATTAAGCGAATGTTTAGCCATAAGACGACGGCAGTGTTGCCTGGGGCTGAAGGAGAGTGGTTTGGGGTCACTTACAAACATGACTCAGTCGCTGTTTATTTCTGACATGTTCGACTAGCCCCAGAACGACGAGAGAGGGGAGGGGAACACAGGGAACAAGCGCGAGGTTAGAGCCAGAGGCTGGGAAGGTGTCCACTCATTAAAGCGGCCCTTTGATTTCTGTTTACCCTCAGCACCCTAGGCTAAAATATCACCATTTCTCCCATGCTCACCTTCTGATCCAGCCCCTCCTCTGAACGATCGGTTTAGTATGAGGACGAAGGGAACAGGTTTTAGAGAGGGAACAGGAACGAGGTGACGGGTGTAAGAGAGGATATGGGGGGATGGGATGGGGTGGAAAAGCTGGGCTCGGGAATCGGCGAAGGCCTTGCTTAAGGTCCGGTGTGGTGGCCCGGTGCTCTATGACATATAGGCTATGATGATTGTCATTCCTGCAGGGGTGCTGTACAGGGGGAAGTTAAGATGATTCCATGGGAAAAATTTTGGAACATAATTGGGCTGATCTGGGTTGGGGGCCCAATATGATATGCTTTCCTGGAGCCAAAAATCGGCAGCGGCGCCCCTGTACTCCTGCACTCTGTGTTATTCTTATATAGCCTGTCATCTTTAGTTATACAATAGTTTTAACACCTCGATATATGTTTGCTTTTGTATTTAGTGGCTTATATCTTTACATATTCTTTACTTCATATTTGAATTGCATCAGCTTCGGAAGTCACTAACATGATCGTGTTTTGTGGTACACAATCACAGTATAGCCTTCGAATCTTGAATGGTATTACAATAGTGTCACTGCCGCGGACCAGAAACACGGGATCCCTCCAGAACTTAGGGAATGTTCTGGAATTTTCGAGAATATTGTTTGGGGACATGTGTGCAGGTCGCACTCTCAGCATCTGGGAGCGTTTTAAGTTTTCTGAAGCACACCCCCCGCTTTTAAAAGCGCAGTGCGTTAGGTGGAACAGGCACACACACACAGATGCACACACACACACACACACACACACACCCTGTCTTTGACACACTTCCTCATTCCTGCTGCCCAGCATCGATCGCTGGGACCGCTGTTAATTTCAGTGCAGTATTGATATCTGAAGGCAAATGGAGGCCTTTCAAAGGTCTCTGTGACTCCACTCAAAGAGCGTGAAAAGGGTTTTCTCTGCTGGAGCCTGTGAAGAATAAAAAAGACACATAAAAAAGAACAAAAACCTCAGAAAGATCTTAGCACAATTTTCAACTTTCCCTTTTATTTTTAACAAAGAAGCGAGGAAATCGTTTATATGTGAAAGTTTATACAGTATGAGCCGTAATAATGCTAATCTGAATATATATCTTATAGCTTAAATAACGATACTTGATGCAATTTACAGAACAGATCACAGAACAATCGACGCCATTCAGTATATTTCAGCTCTTGGTGATCAGCTGTTTATTGCCATGAAAAGGTGATACTTTAATTGCCCGGTCTGTCGTCTACTTGCTAGATGCTCAGTCTGGTCCCATGGCTCCTCTGTAGTGTGCCCACTGAAGCCCTGATCCTGATTTTGAGGGCTCTATGGAACCATAGCTCTGTGGAAAAACGCGGCCAACAGAAACGTTTCCTGGGTGATAGGGCTTAGCGACGGAATGCTGCAGAAACACTGTTTTTTACCATTTGTAAGTGTGATGTTGGCGAGGGCAGTGAGTCGGATGGAATGTCAATGACACTAACACCCAGCCTGTCTGTGTCGTTTACAGAGGCAGGACCCAGTGGCCTGGGGCCCTGATTTTGCCAACATCTCGAGTCACATCCTGAATGTCCGCTACACGCTTCTGCCCTACCTGTACACGCTCATGTTCCAGGCTCACAGCCAGGGCAACACGGTCATCCGGCCCCTACTCCATGAGTGAGTATGCACACAGCCACACCCAAGCATCCAGATAACATCTCACTCCCTCAAATGACTGAAGAGACCCCAGGGATCAGACCTATAGCGATTCGAGATGACGTTGGTGTAGAACTTTGGTGGACTACCCTGGTCCATAAACTCACAGGATTTGACAATTTGTTGGGGTTCTGCTTACCTTCAGCATTTAACTGTAGGACCTGGGGGAGTAAGTGCCAACCCTTTGTTGGTTTATGGTGGCTAACTTACCTATTAGCAGCTACTAACCATAAGTGGCTCCATCTGGGATGTCTCCCTTAACGTGTCTTTCTCCTTCATCTCTTTTTTTCCCACTAATCCTCTGTTTATCCTTTCTTCACTTCTGTCCTTTTGATTGCTTTTTTATATGTCCTTAATCTTTTTTCTTTGCTATTTTTCTGTTCTGTTTTGCACTCAGTTTTATTCTGCTCACGTCGCTCTTCCTCTCATTTCTATTCATCGCTGAGCTCCCTCTCTCTAGTACTCCCCCCGATCTGTCACTTCTCGTGCCCCGTGTGGTGCTGCTGTCCGTGCGTTTTTTAACTGAGGAGCATACCACTGACACTGGGGGGGGGGGGGGGGTTGCCTTCCACCCAGGTTTGTAGATGACATGACTACCTGGAGCATCGATAGACAGTTCCTGTGGGGCCCCGCACTGCTGATCACCCCCGCCTTAGATCCGGTATGGATCTCGCTGACAGCACTCATGATGGGCGCTTTCTCTCGTTAATAAATTTTCTCACTTTCTGTTTTTATTATGAGGCTTGTGGTGCGCCAGGGGGGGTCGATGGGATAAATATGATCTTTTTCCTGTTCTCTCCCTCCCAGGGCGTCACTGAAGTTACCGGCTACATACCGGACGCACGTTGGTACGACTTTTACTCGGTGAGCGACCTGCATTTTCTGAGGAAGCCTGAGCATTTTTCAGTGATCTTTCCCATGGGCCAGGTCCTATGTCTTCTGAAGGTGAGCACGGCCCTGAGGTTTGATGTGTGCAGTGGACTAACTTTTGTCCCCCTTCCCACCTGCTCCCCCAAGGCAAGGGACATCAACATTCGAGGCAAGCATATGACCATGCCAACCCCAGATTACCACATCAACCTCCATATCCGGGGTGGCTATATTGTCCCCTGGCAGGATCCAGATATAAACACCCAGCTAAGGTAACCCTGCACCCCTGCACTCCATCTGACCCCGTCCCACTACCTGCCCGTCACCATCTTCAGGACGTTTCCCTGCTGGCATCCTGGTAGCAGCATTTACGCAGTAGTCGTGAGATAGTCACCCCTCCAAGACATCAGACCAGTGCAATGGTTTCATTGTCATATGTCTGCCGGTGAAATTAGCCAGATTCTCTGGCTCCGTGGTGGGTGGCAGACGGGCTGGGGCAGCGGGTGATTATCTCGCCCTGCCACCCGTCTGCCTGCCCATACGTGTGTCATTATCAGTGTGGCGGATAGACACCAGAGTGTTAGGTGTTCATTTTTGTGTCACCTGTCTCCCGAAGCGCGAGTTTGACCTGACGCCCATTTCCCGCCATGCATATTAATGTCCGTCTCCTCAGCCTCCATCTCAGTCTCGGCGTGTCAGTCGATAGGCCCTGTGTGTTACACAGATAGAAATCCTCCAAGAAGCATGGCAACTGTGTTTAAGTGCCGTGTCTCTTCTGCTTTCCCCCCACAGCCGCAAAAACCCCCTGGGACTCATCGTCGCCCTGGACTACTCCGGATCCGCCAAAGGATCATTCTTCTGGGATGACGGGGAGGGCATTGGTGAGTCATCCAGCATGGGGGGGGGCAATAATTTGAAGTGCTGAGCCTTATGGGCCATCAAAAGGTAGAAAAGTTCAAAAGGCCGCTTTCATAGAAGTGCTTCCCTCTGAAAATGCTGTTTATGCCAGCTGCGAATGAATTAATAGGTGACGACTGTTTAAGGAATGGTTGCCTTGAAAAAAGAATCCTGTCACTCAGTACCCGGTGTGTCCACATCTCTCCCTCTCTCTCGCTCTCTCTCTCTCTCTCTCTCTGTCTCTCCTGGCCTCCCTCACTCTCTGTCTCTGACAGACACCTACGAAAATGGAAACTACCTGCTGACGTCTTTCACTGCCAGCCAGGTATGTTGCATCATGCTGACATCACTTTCCACAAACAGCGAGAAATAAGAAAGGCTGTTTATTACCATTTATTTGTTTTCCAACATCTGGGGGGGGGGGGTTTCCCTGGGATGAGGGTATTAATCCGGACCCTGTCTGCAGCCAGTGGGGAGTCTCTATCTGTTTGTCGCGCCATGATGCGGCTTGTCACTTTTTAATTTATTTATTCGGCAAATGGATGGATTCCTTCTAGAATAAACATACAGTATGTCGCCCATCTCTGGCTCTGACGTACCCCGTGAATATCCGCATGTGCATTTACCGCACCAGTGGGAAGGGGGGGGGCAGCTGTTAAACAGCAGGCTGATGTGCCCCCCCGACCGACTCATTATAGAAAAAGCTGGAGAACACCATAGAACACAGCAATCTGGCCCCTACGGACCGCCTGCATCTGGGAAAGCTGAGAGTGTGGGGAACCGGGACCATCCCAGTTACCGGGGTCACCGTCCAGCGTGATATGGCGAAACCTGAAGATCTGCCCAACACAAGCTTCAAGCATAACGTAGATACCCAGGTGAGGAAGCCACTTTGGACCTTTCTGCAGGAGGTGCACGGTATCCAGGAGTTTAGCTAGTCCTGTCACAGGGCTCTCTTAGAGGAAGGCCTAGGGTCTGTGTCCCAAAATCTCAAGTAATCGAGGATCCTTGATATTCTGCACCGCATGCAGCCAATGTGAACACTGTCGCTGGCACTCTCCAGAGCATGACCCCTGCCACCCCCACCCCCTCCAGGCCACAGGACTATATTCATGGAAAGCCGACCTGTGAGACTGCAGTAATGTTACCTCTCACTGGTTTTAGGGTGGAATTTGACAAGTGACTGAGCATTAATACTGAAGGTCCACATACATGCAGTTAAGGACATCTTCGGGGGCCCCCAGATAGTCCACATTTTTGCTCCCTACCAGCTCCCAAGACACCTATCCCAGGAATATGGTGTTCTTGTTCAGGCTTGGAGCTGGGACCAAATAAAAATGTGGACTGTCTGGGGATCCCTGAGGACTGGGTTGAGAATTACTCTGTTAAAGTAATTTGTCTCTAAACTTTCCATAATGAATGGTTTTTGTATGTCCTGTGATGGACCAGTTTTTCATCCGTGGTGTCCTGTGCGCTTTGCTGCCCCTACACCACCCCCTCCGTGAGCCTGACCAGGATGGCTAGATGTGTCAAATGAACCACACAGTTACAGCTGGGCATATAAATGATATCTGTGACAGAATTTTATGCCGTTTAATCCATGCATCTGTCATCTACTGTGTCGTCATATATGTGCATCAAGTTGCCAATGTGCCAGGATCTTGTCCGGTTTACAGGATGTCAAGTACAAACGTTCCCGCCAGCTATAATAAATAAGCAGGGAAGCGAGAAAAGTGAAATCGCATAGTGACCTCTGAAATGCTCAGCACTCTGTCCATTCTCATCCTTTGTTCGTTTTTGTTTTTCAGGAACTCATCATCGATATAACAGACAGATCCATCTTTGTGGGTGAAGTCATTTCCATCACATGGAAAACGAATGGTTAACCAGAACTCCTGCAGGCTGCATGAATGATAAAAAAAAAAAATGCTCCGAAAGTGCTCTGAGATGTTCTACACGAGAGATAAATGAACGGCGGCCAGAGTGCTGGCGATATCTTGTATATGTGATGCAAACAGTTTGATGAAAACGTTGTGTTGGAGTATTTGTATCTGTTGCGTATTTTAATGATAAATAAATACTGAATTAAGGAACAATAGACAGGCACCATTGTTTTTGAGTCTCACAACATGGAATTCGGATATGATTACCTCTCTGCCAGATTGTCCAAAGGGTGAGATTCCTGCCCCATTAGACGCCAATTATTCATACAGCTGTAAATATAATGTGTGAATTTAGCAATAGGGAATTTAATTGATTTCTGCTCTAATTGGCACTGGTTGGGGGATGGGGCATTAGAGGGAAACACAGTGCTGAGGCGCTAATGAGAATGCTAATCCAGGCCCGTCCAGGTGACGTCTCTGCGAGTCCATGCCAGCGGTTTGGCCCCTTGTTACTCATCCTGCTAATGATTGTTATGCTGTCCACCTAGAGCAATGCAGGTGTGGATTTTCAGGGGGCGACCGTACCTCCCCCACCTTCCAGATGGTCTGCAAATGCCTTTCATCAGCAGATCGAGTAACAGCCACATAAATCTGACATCCATCTGAGCCCAATCACATCTTATGTGGATGCACGCTTCACAAACAGGTCGTGCCCCCTAAGGTCAAAAGTCAAGGGTTGCTGCCCTGTATGTAGAGTCTGGCAAAGGGTCACTGCTCTGTATACAAGGCATATTTATAGGTGACAAGGTCAACCACAGCTGAAAGGGTGTGATATAGTGCTCTGAAAAGTGTGTTTAAGATAAATCCCAAACAACCCAGCGTATAATCCCAAGCCTTTTCCTCAAAAGGTTCATGCATACCAGAGAAAATCCACATGTCATTGGTCTGTGTCTATATTTTCTTCCGGAAGTATCTGTGGAAAGAGATAGCATTGCGATTTTGGTCAGGCGAAGTGCTCTGCACTGTGGCACCGTAGCAGGTGCGCCTGGGACACCATCTCACCGCCGACCTGGCGCAGTGCCCGGTGCTGAAAAGGCAGAGTGAGGATGACTGGGAGGATGTTACTGTCCAAAAGCATGCCACTGCTCAGTGTACTAATTTACAGCTGCTATAAACCTTTGACACAGAGCTTGTAACAGCAAACAACTGCAAGCGGGGTGGGGGGGGAAGAGTTACACTTGGGTGGTTACTGCCATGTACTCACAGAGCAGGCTAAACGTGGTTTAACTGAAGAATCAGCTGTCTCTGACAGGAATATGCAGCATCCAGCAGTACACTCTGCTTTTGCAAAGCAGCTGTACATCAGAATCTTCTCTGTTAGGGAGGTACTCATGACAGCTCTACACCAGTACTTTTTCCATCAATAAAGTACTCATGGAAGCTACAAATGAGTACTGTCTATATTAGGAAAGTACTCATGGCAGCCCTATACCAGTACTTTTTCCATCAGTAAAGTACTCATGGCAGTCTTTTATGAGTACTGACTCCATCAGTAAAGTACTCATGGCAGTTAGGTACTGATGACGCAACCTCCAACAGCAGTATGTACCTTTCGAGCCCTGTAACAGGTATATACCCTACCAGGGTTGTGAACACGGCAGGTAACACCGTCGGGCCTTGCAGTCTTCCCGTTCCTATAGTCTACTGTGACGTTTCCAGGGACCCCTCTGTCATGTTCTGTCATGCACACGTTCAAGCTTGTGTAGCAGGGCTCATCAAACCGCACCAGGCTTACACTGCCATGAGACAGCTTGCCGGGGAGACGAAAAAAAAAGCAAACAGGAGAGCAAGAGAGAGCGAAAGAGAGAGAGACAGCTGTAGGGTAATGAAGCACTCTGGTGATGTCAGCAGGAATGCAGGGCAAATAATCGCCTTTCTCGCAGTCCTCCGCATTCCATCGCATTACCTCGGGTCTCACCTGTGCAATTCACTTATCGCCGTCGATGCCCTTCAGAACCCAACACGGCCACGATACCGTGTCGCACCCAAACGCAGCTTCACCCAGAACATTCTCGAAGAATCTGACTTTTTCATCTTGACACAGTGCAACACGTTCATTTCACACCTCAGGACCCATCCAGGCCAGTCGTGTGTTTTTTGTTTTCTTTTATTCATTTGTTTGTCTCAGAGGGGCTTGTTGTTATAGCGTCTAGGAAGCAGTTTTACTACAACCTGACTTACCTCTCAGATGCTGAGAGAGTCGATCCTTAAGTTATACTTGACCTTTTTATCAAGGTGTGTGTGCGCGTGGGTGGGTGTGTGTGCGCGTGGGTGGGTGTGTGTGCGCGCCCGCGCGTGCGTGACTGTGTGTTTGAGTGTGACAGAGACACCACAGTTGTGCCATGAGAAACGTCAGGACCACCACCCTGCGGAATTATTCTGGGACGAGAAGGGAGAGTGGGAGGAAGCGCTGTCAGAATGGGGGCATGGGGGGGGGAGCAGCCTGAAAATAGAGAAGTTGAAGGGGGGAGTTTTTACATCCAAGAAAACAATGCTGTTCAAAAAACGATGTTCACATCAGGACCATTTCAATCCACAATGAAAAACAGCACAAAGACCCCCTCATACCCAGGCTGGCTGTACCCCCCGCCTCGTGATCACCTCCACCTCACCTGTGACATGCAGGCGGGGAGGTGGAGGGGGTCACCATCAGCCTGACAACAACTGTCATGGTCCCCCCACAGACAGTTCACCCAGAACTCACCTGCTCTGTGGCACACAGACATTCAGAGACACCTAACTGCTGAGTTATGCTGTGTTGCATTTTTTTTCCCTTTTGGTAAAATCAGTTATTAGGTATTTGTTGAATTATTTTTACAGATATCATTTGCTGACATATGTTTTCATCCTTTGCAGCAGCCAGTTAACAGATGGCTTTGTCTATATGGCAGTCAGTCATACAGTTGGATCTATCACTGGAGTATTTTAATTGGTATAATGGAGGTGCATCCCTAACCACCATGCTTGAAAATCTGAAAGTTTCCCATCCAGTGTCGCGTACATTAAACGGCTTTATGTTCTTCCTCTGTCAGTAATCATGTTAACAAGCCCTGACTCTTTCCACAATATTCACCAACATGGGGATGCTTCTAAATAATACAAAAATATCCTTAAATTTTAACACCACCACATATGTTTCTATCAGTTATTACATATTATGTAGCATTTACATATTATTAATACATAAATTTGGAAAACAGGAACTTTATTAATGTGTATGTTTCCCTCTCCCAGATTTCAGTACTTCTACCTTTTCACATCAGTACGCTGGGGGTGCCCGGCTCCCATTACACCCAGTATACCCTGCCCCAGTACAACTGCGGAGGTCTATCAGGAGGCCGCGATTTCATGACAGCTTCCCAAAATACCACATTTCTGCTTGTTTAGTGACGGGCTTAGAGGCGGATCCATTAAAAACTGCCCGATGTAAACCGGTATTTAAATAAGCAATTGAGGAAGTCGATTTTCGGGTCAGTCGATCTGCTGATCCTCTTTTTATGTGAGATTCGCGGCTCCATTAAAAGAATAAAGCGAGTGCAAGGGAAAGGAGGGGGGGTTCTCCTCCAGCCGCCGCCTCATTAATTGCTCGCTATGAGTTTCGGTTCAGATCCGTTTCATGTTTAATTCATGCAGGATTGAGGGAACCGCCGCTCACTGCGATTGCGATCGCGGCTGTGTGAGTGGCCTGTCCGGGACTGGGGCGGCTCCGCTTAATCCGTCAGCTCTCCGGACCTCATCGGATACTTGGCCCTTCTGTGAAAACCGTCAATTCTGCATGTCGCCGGCCATTTAAACCAGCCGTGATTGATTTAGTTTAAATACACACGCAGAGACACGGACCGCTAGTTTTTGGCTGTGTTGGTTTATTTCCTAACCAGTACTAATGGTACTTCAGCCCCTAATGATAACGACACAGATAACGGTGCCGGTCAAATGGCAGTGAATTGTGCCTTATGGGACATTAAGCACGGTGAATGAAATATGGCATTTTGGCTCCTTCTTAAATGCTGTTTTTTTGGTCTTTTTTTTAAGTTTTACAAACTTTTCAAAGGAGTAACATCAGCTCGAGGAAGGGTTTGACCACCCTGAAGTAGCTGTCTTTAAGCTCTGCGTTAAGTGTGTGTGTCTGTTTGTGCGTGTGTGTGTGTGATTATACACACAGGAGGCTAACCACTGAGACACGGGTTGGGCTGGACGTCCATTCCACGCTCTCTGTGCCGGGAGGATTTCCAGCAATGGGGCGGGTGATCTAGGGACCGGCAGCACAGACTGACCGTAATCACTCAGCATTTGTCATCTCTGCCGGGAAATGGCCATGCAATTGGTGGTGGTGGGGGGGGGGTAGGGTCCAGTCCTTCTGCGCTGACGGTGAATTGGGAGGGGGCTGCTTCAAACCACGGTATACCAGGCACTTCTGAGTGGCAGACTGGCAGGGAGGGAGACAAGCACAGTTAAAATGGCATTAACTGGAAATCCTCTCCTAATTAAACAGGGTTTGGTCAAGCACAATAACCACATCGCAAGCAGAGAGGCAGAAGGTCTTATTTGTTTTTTGTTTACTTGTTTACACACAACTCAGTGTTTCCAGTGAAATGTTACAGAAGACTCGCCTGCTTGCCATTACGTATAAGAGGTCAAAGGCAGCGATTGGCAATTTATTAACTACGTGGCAAAACGAAGCTCAGTGGATCTGAGCACCCCCCCCGTGTTTGTGGCTGAGCGCTTCCTTAAAGCTTTAAGCGTAACGCGCTGCGGGGCATGGTGGCCTAACCCAGGTCACTGATACGCAGGCTGTGTGATTACTCACTGCCACGGGCCAGGCCTTGTTAGTAATTCCCCGGAGAACTCTCTATGAACCATAACAGGAACGTCTCTAAGACAGTCCGTCATTCAACAGCGCTATGCGGCTCCTGCTCTGTTATTAGGATAAATGCACGCCTGAATATTCACATTCAGTTACTATTTATGGGGCACTTTACACATTACGCAGGAAAAAAGTTACATGCAATATCAGCTTTTGGGATTTCAGCAGCCACTATTTTGTCCCTGAACCTTACAGTTTTGGTAGGAAAAAAAGGCAAAGACAAGATAGAAATGTACTGATTCCTGTTAGGATACGTTTCTCCCAGTTTCACAGAGGGATAAATATTACCGGATAATTGAGGCAGGAAAAAAATATCGCAAAGAATAGCATAAGTAAAGCAGACAATAAATAAAGAAAAGAAATAGTAATAAAAATTATCTAAATTTAAAAACTAAATATGAACTGTGGGGATTTGATTTTAGGCGTTTATCATCAATTAACAACTATTAAAAACATGAAAGGCCTTTATAGGAAATCCGTGCCTGTTTCTGTCTGACTGCCGCGTTATGTTGCATCCAGTCTGACCCAGAGCATCTTTAGATGTCTAAACACAAACGTTTCCCTGCAATTTTCTCTCCTTTAATTGTTAATAGAATGCATTTTGACATACTATTCAGTCTTGTCTTAGGTGTCAGATAATATCTGGGTCTCTTTATGTTGCCTTTCCATACAAACAGCCTAAATTATGATAGTAATAATAAAAAAAACAAGCCCGAGCTTCACAGTTCATGCATTCAAGGAAGCAAATATTATAAGCGAACGTTTGAATTAGTCATTACTTGATGCAAAGCGACGTGACTTTTGTTGGTAATGTGCTTTCCTGTCTCTCAAATTACTGTGGAACGAGAGAATGAATCCAAGTGCACGTTCAGCCCTGAATGCTGATGACAATTACAAGTGCATCTAATATAAACAGATGAAGTCAGTCTTCACTTTTAAATTGCTTTATGTACTGAGAAAACATTGCGCTGCCTCTCAGGATCACTAATGACCAGGCAAATAGATTTCTCACCTTAGGACAAATTTAAAACTTGACATCATGATCTTCATGGTGCCCCATGCCCATCAAGTCTCTGTACCGACCTGCCGGAGGCCCCCTCCCCCATCGAGGCAGCTATGATTCACACGGCAGCTCAGCGGTGACCCTCTTTAGGAGGGGCGGCTCTTGGCTGGGTCAGTCAGGTATGGTTTTGGTGCCCTTCCGGTCCGCTGTGTGGGAGAGTGACACTACTGTGTAATCAGCGGGAAGTTACACGTGCGGTGAAACGGGAAGTACTACAGAAATGATGCCGGAGTCTGATGGGAAAATAGAACTGGATGGCGCTGGAGTAAGAGGAAGGGGCTGAAAAACCAAGTGGGGGAATGTTCTGGAAGTTGGAAAGGGATCAGTGTATTAAAAATAGCAAAGAGCTCTGGGCTGCCCTTCCAGACCAGGCTGGGGCTCGGACGGCTTGCTTACCAGGGTTTGCGCTGCCTTACACCACCTTAGAACCTCTTGAGAAGCTTGAGTGTTCCGGTCCTATCGAGCAGGTCATGAAGAATATCTGAAAGTCTTAAGAGGGGGCAGGGGCAGGTGGGAAGATGGTAGCACCAGTCTCAGTAATAATGATGTTGTGACTGGCTGTAGTCCCTCACCTACACTCTGTCTCTGTTCCTCTCAAACATCCATGCCAGCCCCTCTGAAAGGTCTCAGTCATGGCTGACCCCTACAGAACACAGGGCCACAAGCTTCTCCACAGCTCCCCAGAAGCAGCAAATTAGCAGCTCAGGTATGCTGAGGAAAATATTGACTTTAAGAGACATGAACTGGAGTGGAGACTTCGGTACAGCAGTCGCTAACACGGCTAACTTGCCTCCATCGACATACCCGCTATCCCCAAATGTTAATGCTAAGCGCCAGTAGCATCAGGGATCAATTTCCGTTTAACATATTAATGCAACATTTTACTCTCAATACTTCTTTTTAACGTGGCAATTTTAGTTTTACTACAGTTTTCTCAAGTTTTTTTTTACAGCTATAAAACTAATTTTATGATAAAAGATGTCAACTCACATCTGCAAGTAATGAAAACAATTTTTATCGTTAAGGGGTCAAAGGTTAACCAATTAAAAGTAGCTGTCAAAACTTGGACTCTTACTTCAATGCTTTGAGCAACGAGGCAAAGTCCCAGAGGCTTATTGCATTATTCAATGGGTATGGCTTACCCCGCCCTCCCCCCCGATTCTCTCCTAAGCAAACACGCATCAAAGAATTAAATACCTTAATTATGCAGGGTCTATGCAAATAAGGAGGAGAAACCGACGGGGGGTGAATTTAACTAATATTTTCTGCCTCAAAAGAAAATTACAGTAGAGTAGGACAAAAACTTATTCACTCAAAAAGTGGTTGGTCAGTCACAGCCGTCAATCATTCTTCTTAATCACTGACAACCAATGAATGGGAGGTGTGTAATTAAAGGGCAGGTGGGTTCCAGAAACTTTTGTAAACTGGTTTTTGTGCCTCTAGAGGCGACGGGGGAGGGGGGGCGGGGCAGGAAACCCAAATTGACTTCAAGCGATAAAGAAGCACAGCCATGAACGTGTGTAGGTCATCATCTGGAAGTTTTCTGATTGCTGACATTTGGAGTGCGGTTACACCTGGCCAGCCAGATCCTCGCATCGCCCCTGCCTTCAGGTCGCCAAACAGAAAACGCAGGACCTTCACCAGAGTTGGCTGGTGACGCTCTTAATAAAACGTGAAAGAGCTCTCTCAGTCCCTCCTCCACTGACTGTGATTGGCCCCTTGTTACACAGAGGAGGATCCCTGGGTGATACCCAAAGGGGCATCGCTCTTGTTTCATGCACCCCAATCCTGTGTGACCCTGAGGAAGCCTGCCACTGGCCCGTTGGACCGTGCCTGGGATATTTCACCCCCGCAGCTGTTGAATAATAAGTCATCTTGTACATTCCAGGGGGATCATAAATAAATCAGGGCTGCGAGGTTATCGCTGACATGTATATGTGTGTTTATGCTTAACACGCAGCTTTAATCGCCTGTGACCGCACAAGCCCCGGATCGCACGATTATACCAGCACGGGAAATCGCCAAGGAGTGAACTGGGAGCATAATTACTGCCGTGGAGAGGAGAGAGAAGGGGGGGGGGAGCGATCGCCGTTACGATGCAGCAGCCATCTTACTTGCTGAATTATTCAGGAAGTGTTTTATCTGAGATCCAGTCCTGAATAACAGCATCAGAAATCAATGCCAGCTGTCTGGTGTTTGAATATATACTTTTTTTGATGGGGGGGGGGGGGGGTGAATACCTCACAGGGAAGTACCCCAGCAAAACCAGGAGGGGGTTTAACAGTATCTCTCCTGACAAATATTCCTTATTCTGATCAATTGTCGAGCTCGCTGTACCTCTTTGCTTCCGAGCACTGGAATGGGATCCCTGTAAGTTATGCGTTTATGCGGAGGGCGCTAGTTTCTGGGGCCTAATGTGAGATAAGCAGATACTCCATTGGGCTGCACTCTCAGCCAGCCGCCGAAATGTTAGCCAGGGCTCCGAGTCCTCTGCAAATCGCAGAGGATATCACCCATGATTCTCCCATATTGAATCTGGTGGCTACCAGACATGCGTGTGTGTGTGTGTGTGTGTGGGGGGGGAGGGGGTGACCCCCTGAAGAACGAGATTTGTTTTATTCTCGTGTGGCAGGGCACCCATGATTCTGATGCCATTTCATCCACCCTGTCCTTTCTTTAACTTCCTCCTCTTCCTCCACCTCCTCACTGGTTTAAATGTTAGCGATATAGGAAACTTCTTCGCAACAGGGGGATAACATAAGAATCTGATCAACGGAGTCGCATCTGTAGCGGGCTGCTGCGCCTCGCCCTGTAGTCAGGCACTGCTGCACAGGTGAGAGGATGCCGGCCAGGCGGCCCATTGCCGTGTCGTCTCATGCATTTAATTACCGAGCCTTAATTATCGCTCGCTTTTAAGGCCACGTTATCAAATTCATCTTTATCTTTGTCATTAATTGCCTTTCATTTGCTGCCTTTTCATAAAAATTAGGTGTATAATTAAAATACAGGTGTCATTGGGAACATGCCGGCTTTAACGAGCTTTGTGCCTCTCTTTCTTCGGGGCGACGAATCTCCTGAAATGTCACCCCTAAATCGCAGAGTTGCTATTACAAGCAGTTGTGTAATGAGGGGAGGTACACAACTTGTTACTTGGCCCTAAAGTAGGGGTTAGGTATACCAGGGTGCGCCGAAATGTGTGATGTCCTCTATGGATGCCTATAATTAGCCAGCAGAGGAGGAACACCGTTAACAGACAGATGATGTAGCGATATGAATCATTTATACAGCGTGGGAAAACTAGGGGTATTGGAGGGGGTGCCTTTGGCAATCCTTTGTTTGTGAGAGGTTAAGGATTTACTCACTCACTCGCTTACTTACTCATTCACTCACACACTCACTCACTTACTCATTCACTCGCTTACTTACTCATTCACTCACACACTCACTCACTTACTTACTCACTCACACACAGATAATTGCTTACATACAGCTCTGGGGGAGGGGGGCAGGGCTTCATAACTCGTGCCTTCCTTATGGTTCAGGGTCCGAGTCAGGTGCTCTGGGGGTTATTAACGCGGAAGCTGGGGGACGCTCCACCGTTTAAGCATGACTCCATTACAGCTGATCGCAATTCCGGCACCGATACTCACCTGGGGTTTCGGCCAGATGCTACAATACGCTGAGGCCGAGTGATTTCACCACCAGGCCCCATAACCTCCAGTTGCCCCGGAGACTATCTGACCCTACTTTCTCAACTGTGCATCTCTAGGCATCTAAAAACTGTGCTATATAAATGTAAAAAAACTCCCTGTGTCATTTTCCTATCATGTAACAGCACAGGAATTACAGATCTACTTACGAGTTTAAGGCCAGGCGGCCGACGGCTGCAGCTAACTGCTTCTGCACTGTTATGCAGCACGGCGTCCTTCTTCCTGACCCGATCGCTGCGGAAGGTCGCTCCGCCGGGACATATCAGCACCATGTTTGTGAATGGGAGCTCACTGGCAGGATCTGCCCCCTCCACTATCTGCTCACTGCCAGACTCTACTGAATTAAATAATGAAGTGAGAAGCCACCTCCCCATTCTGGAAAATGCACCTTGAAGCATTTTGAAGGAGCTGCCACTGCAGGCTGCTTTGCGTTTGTTTTTACCAGTGTGGTGGGGATGGGGTGGTTGGTGGAAAGGGGGGCATTAAAACAGCCGACAGGTAAATTTGTGGTGCACAGGTAATGTCACAAGATAAGGTCTTTTTAAAGTGGCTCGAATGTGCCTGAGACATGCTGCATTTGTGCAGGAAATGCGGCAGCGTCTTTGATCGCTACCTGCATCCTCTGCAGTGTGCATACATACACGGCTACGTCTCCTTGGCTACGCCTGGAGATGAGGAAGTATCCGCGGTAACGGAGACCACACACATGCCGTGTGACACTGTCGACTCTGGTCACTCTCAGCCGGGAGCTGACGCCCGGTTGGATGATCAGAGCCACGTCTTCTGGCCAATCACGTGGAGGCGAGGCCCCCCCTTTCCGAAAAACACATGGAGCGTGAAGCCCTGCTCGTTAGCCAAAATAAACTGGGAACGTCTCCAAATGTCAGGATGCTTTAAAGAATCACCTTAGCTTTAGAAAAGCAGTGTGTGACTCTTCACGGTCACAGTTGCCGACCGGGCGATTCTAAACCGCTAAAAATGCAGCAGTAGCCGGATGTCGTGACCCCACGATGCTGTGATGATGCCCTCATCCCCCCCACCCCCCCCAAACAGTCCCCACTGTGATGCTGGTCGGCACATCTGTCCGTGCAGATGCTGGCGCGGAAGGCCACACGCTGACGCAGACCAGGCAGTAGGGGGCGCCAAAGCAGAGGATGCCCAGATAACGGGTGGAGCTGGTAATGAATCAGATCCCAGCCTAAATGAATTGCATGTCACCGACCTGCATGTTTCATCAACTTCATGATCTTCTGCCTGTCCCTTCCCAGATGATGACAGACTACCACGAGCAAATTTATCAGTATTTATTTTAACTCTAATGGCTGCTATTCTTTAAATATACTTCCCTTACAAAGGAGGCAGGAAACAGCAGCAGATTCATAACTGGGGGCTGAAGTTGGACCCTTGAGCTAGTTACTGTGTATCTTTCATACGGAGAAGTATCCTGAAGTAAGCAGTTATAAAAACACAGGACAGAGGCACTTAATGCATTGCTGTTATGAAATTAGATCAAACGGATCCCATCTGACGTGTCCCCGTGACAGGGGGGTTAGTGGTTTGCTCACGGGCCCACAGTGATATGGGACCCCTGAGCTTTCAGCACCTGCTGTCCCCAGGCGGTCTAAGGCCAGACTCTGCCTTGCCTCCCAGATCAGACGCGGACGGCGTGGCTGTTGCCCCCAAGGGAACCGGAGGGAATCAGCAGCACCACTCACTCTGCGGGGGGGGGGGGTTAAATGAGAACAGCTTCCCAGAAAGCCCGCAGCGGTAGATTTCCTGACCTGAAACAGAAGCAATTAGTTGTGGCCCAACATAGGGGTTGGAGGAGAAAATCTGGAGGCGGGAGCCACTATTCCCGAGCGCCTGATTGGGCGGCAACCATCTCTGAGGGAGGGGCCAGATCAGATCCCGACAAGGCCTTTCCTGCCAGAACGAGGGGGTGAGCAGTCAATCACTGGCCGGGCTCCCAGACGCACATAACAGGGTGGTACTGTGAGCGGCACCGAGAGGAAGGCATTAGTGATGAGATCAGGCCTGGACCGTGGCGGGATCGAACATGCCTCAATGTCATTACCCTCCCTTGCAATCTCCTCGTGCTATAATAATAATAAAAAAGGATAATAATGATCATAATACTCCTGAACAGAAACCCAACAGACTGAAAGAATAAAAAAAATTCTAATACAATTGTACAATTATAATACAATTATACAATACTATTGTATAACCAAAAGCAAAACAAGTACATATGAACTAAGAGCAGGGGTGATTCTAGACATTTTTAAGGTAGGGTGTATAAGAGGGGCCAACATTATCATTATCCAATTATATGTTTTGTATCAATGACTGACACGAGAGAGGGCACTCCTCAGCCAATCAGCTTTCAGTTAGGGCCTGCGCCCCTGTGGCCCCGCCCCTGTATATGCCCCTGACTAAGATCAGACTGACTAAAACTGTAAAGGGGAAGCCAAGTCTTGGAACGTTCCAGAGCCAGGTGAAATGTCGCAGCCCCCCTCATTACAGAGCCTTTATTAGTATGACAGAGGGGCCCTTCTGTGTCTCGAGATATATTCCCAGAGTAATCCGTGTATGGCCTTCGAATGAATGAATGAATAATATAATGGATGCATGTACAAATGATGGAGATGCGAGGCACCAACAGGAAGCCGCCATGCTGATGGGTGACTCTGTGCAGAGGCGGGTTATAAGCGGCTTGCACATGGCTGCCGATATTTTCATGCCGGACATAAACCTTCTGGGCCGCATTTCCAGGGCACGGAGGAGTCGTCCCTCTCTCGCCAGCCGACGCGTTTTATTTT
>JAAGVU020000036.1:1705468-1717127 GCA_011763525.2 Mormyrus iriodes | reverse complement strand
CCTGTCTGCCACTGTCTGCACCTCACGTCTGTCTTCCCTTAACCAGAGAATTCAACAGCGATCGGCGAGCGTGGGGCGAGATTCTGAACTGCTCATGAACTGAGAGGAGCGGGAACGTTAACCATCGAGAACGACCCCATTCATTTGGAAGTGCACGTTTTCTGCACAGAAAACTACTCTGGGCAGATTCGGGAGTCTGAAGAAATGAAGCGTCAGTGGTTTCACGTCAGCGACATTCCCTTCTGCCAGATGTGGGCCCACGATAAGCTGTGGATTCCACTTATGCTGAGGGGCTCCAAATTTAAGGGCCGTTTTCGTTTAAAGGGGTGAGGAAACATAGACACAGGCAGGGCAAGGGCGAGGAGACACAGACACATGCTGGGGGGTGCGAGGAAACAGAAACAGGCTGGGGGGGGGTAACTAGACACAGACATAGGTTGGGCGGGGGTCAGGAGATACAGACACAGGCTGGGGGGTCAAGGAAACACAGACACAGTCTGGGGGGGGCAAAAAAACAGACACAGGCTGTGCTTTGGTTTGCCGAAATACAGACATGATTAATGCCTTTTACATAAAATAAATTGATGGCCAAACCTGAATTGAGGAGGCAGTTTCATAACTAACAGCTGTTCTGCGTCAATATCTGATAAGATTTCAGTGCATTCACTGCCAAGCAGCGAGAAGGCCTAACTGTTTGTGTGAACGCTCCTAATCAATATTTGGCTGCAGGGCTGAAAGTAGGATGTGAAATAGGCCTTAAAATGAAATGTCACAGTTTAAGTATGTCCCTTTGTAGACCGGTCTCTGTGCCTCTCTGGGTGTGGGTAATATCAGCACAGGTATCATTGGATTCAAGATGAGAAGTCCCCGATGAAACATATTGGGAAAATGAATGAAAGTTGGGTCACATGACCATGTTGCATCACTTTCAGAACAGAGCAGGGAATTCTGGGAACACCTTGGAGCCAGTGCTGAACAAAATTTTTTAAAACCAATATGGAAGAAGGCTGCCAACTTAGACAATATTAAAAGACATCCTCTGTGATTTACAGACTGGACACACATCTTAGGAAATTTTGGATGGATTTCTGCGCCGTAGATTTCAAGACTTCAGTGTAGAAGAAGATCTTATAGAGGATCGTCATGATTTGGGTGCCTTAAATCTACACTGTGGATTTTGGGAATGCTGAACATTTGCTGCAAAGAAAAAAGAACATGTACTGATGTGAAAGGGCAACACAGTGGCAATGCAAATGCCTTTCATTCCCAACATAAAGGGAAATCACCTTGCCTTCAGCAAGCAAAATGGCCTAAGCTTGAAATGTGGTGCACATCCATTGCGTTTTCACTCATTTAGGCTGCAATGGTAGTAAATAAGAGAAGCAGGAGGTGGACAGAATCACAGACATGACACATGACAAAGGACTTTAACTTTGAAGTGACTCAATCATAATTACAAAATCAGCTACAGAGGTGAGCAGGAATGCCAATTATCAGCATGCGCATCTGCTATGCAAGGAATCCGACCACCAGTCCTGCGGGGCAATAAACAGACACCCAAAGAGGCCAAACAGTCAGTGGCTGAGATTCAGGAACAGGTCACAAAATATGCAAAATTATTTCATGTGTCAAGGTGAACAGTCTCAGAAACCGTAACAGCGTGTGTCAAACTGAGTCGGCGAAGAGGAGCTGTGGACACAAGCTGAAGCTCACCGACAGGCATAGACGGTCTGGGTAACTGGTAAAACAACACAAAAGTCAATCCTCAAAAATGGTGACAGGACTCAATCAGCACCTCCTTAATCCATTGTGATGGTTACAAAGTTGTAACTGTGGCAAGGTGTCATTTGGAAACCACTTGGATTCACGGCTAATGCACAAGGATGCATAACCGAGTGTATGGAGCACAAAACCAGGAGCTCTGAACAGTGGAAGAATACTAATTTGATCTGATTAGTCATCTTTCAGTCAAAGACCACATTTTCTCACGGAACTACCATATTCCAGGATGATAGTGCCTATAAACACTGCTCAATGAATTCAAGTGTGGTTATATGAAGACCAATATTAAGTCAAACACCTTCCATGGCTTAACCAATCACAAAATGTGTACATCACTGAACCACTGTGGAATAGTAAAGTAGACGTCTCTCTCTTTCGTCCCTCAAAGACCATGTAGGCTTAACTTTTTATAAAATGGACCAATACCTCATGACACATATTTCAGGGCATACATATCAAGAAACACTCTTGCTGTTCGGAAGGTGAAGGAGAATGCTGGCCCTGTTCTTCATCAGGTTCCTGATCTCAGCTACTTCATCCATGCCTTGTAAATAAGAACATGTTTCCTGGAGCTCTGGGCCTGAAGCTCTGTGGAAGCTGGAGCATGCGGGCCCCACGTTTTGAGCCTAGCGGGGGCTCTCTACGCCTGTGTACTCAGCTGCCATGCACACAGTCGATCCACCGTGAAAATGAGAGCAGCTCAACTGCAAACAGCGACCAACTGTTACAGCTGCTGTAGAAGGGGAAGGGGGGGAGTTTTTGGCTTGGTGCCCCCCCTCTCACTATGAGCCCTGCTTCACGTGTACTGGTAGGGCAGACAGAAAATTCTTCCACGTATTTGGGGTGATAATTGGTTTTTTCCCCAGCCAGAGCCTGTCGGTACAGCTGGGATCTTCTGGGGGTTTGATGTGTCAGAGTCCTGCTGGTGTTGTTGCCCCCCCGCCTCCCACCTGCCCCCACCCCAAGCTTCCTGAGAATCACCTCAGTGACCAAACTGTGGAAAAAAAAAGAGGTCTATACGTTGTGTGTCAAATCAGGGCGCAGCCGGAGTGCAGAAGAGCTGACCACAGGAGAAAGCGACACGTTGATGATTTAGAGAGAAGATAAAGAGACAGAAATGATGCTGAGTGGAGACTGAGAGCATGAGATGCACGTACTCACACTGGCTGCCGGTACACAGTGACCCCAGCATCGGCGCCCCCTTCCTCCATAAGGGTGCTGTTATGCTCACTACCATAAAAAGCCATGTGGGTTAATGCACAGGCTACTCCAGGCTACAGCCTAGGGCCCCAGCAAAACTAGGAGTCCTGGTACAAATCCCCCCCGGTCTTTTGGCTCCAAAAAATAGCTCAAGTGGCTTGCTGGGGGGGGTCTATGTTAGCCTGGGGCCCCTAGTCACCACCTCAGAATTCCACCTTACAGTCCCCTCCAGGAGAATCTGCTACAAAACCATGTGAATTAGGGAACGACGGTCAGTTTCACTCGATGCTGTTTGGCCCTACGCTGAGAGTCAAACCCCCCCATCTGCAGCTCAGGGATATAAAAGGGTTGTTTTGCTCCAAGCCGCCTTGCCTTATTACTGTTTCCATGGTGATGGGAACGCCGTGGCATGCTTGCCCGTTACTAGGCGGCACGGTCGGCTTCTCCTGCGCCGTCCATCTGCATTTTTAAGGGTGTTCCCTCCTTCCAGAGCCTTCTGTCACACGTCCGCATTCTGCGGCCCCCGTTCCGGCGCCGCTTCGGGACTGACTGATGGCTGGTGATTCCGAATGTCTTTATTCTCACCAAACCATCCATTCCGTCTGCCACGAGGCATCATTTCTTCACAGTCGATATATCGGGAGAGTACCTCCGAGACTGGTAAGTTGCTGGCGGTACATGCTGCAAACGGGCTCGTATTTAAAGAGCAAAGGAGTGTCTGCGTTTTCTGCATACTCACTGTTAAGCAGGATCTTCTGTTTTTTTTTTTTTTTAACTATTATCCACTCTGACCTTTTCCCAAGGATGTGCTGAAAAGTAAGAAACTTCCTTCATCCATCTTATCCACCATAAGCACTTCTCACAGCATCTCTGCGGGGACAGGGGTGACCAGGCACACGCACACACACACGCACACACTCACACACACGCGGAGCATGTCTGCACCCATCCACAGGTTATTAACTAATGTGCTACAACACAATTAATGTGGGAATGTTTATCTCGGATTTAGAAATGAGCTCACCTTTCATCAGGCCCTGTCCTTGCAGCTCTGTTTAATTATTCAAAGCGAGACAGTGTCTTACATGGAGAGCAGCTTAGCCCCACTGATAAGCAGTATAGCACGTCTGAACTACAAACAGAAACGGTAATGGGGGTCCAATTACCCACCCCCTTCCCTCCGACAGCAGGACCCAGGATCCCAGCACCACGCAGCAGGGGCGTGGGAACGTGGGCGGGGCAGGTGACAGTTTGGGTAATTGTACCTGTTGTTCCCAGACGCGGGCAGGTGTCGTGCCATCTGCCATGGGAGGTGGGCTGTTGGGGGGGTGTGCTGGTTTGTTGACTGGAGTTCCCACTTTGTGGCTTGTCTTTGAGAGATAGGGGGACAATAGGGGGCACGGGGATCAGCAGGGGGGCTCAGGATGGCCAATATCACAGCATCTGTAACAGCAATGTGACCCAAGACGGTGAGCACAATCAGAAAGGACATGATAACAGCTGATGCCACTGGGATTCAAGGAGAGGTCTCCACACCTCCAGTCTATCTCTGCGAGGGCGGGGTCATTCTGTCACACCCTCTTCAAGTCAATATGCAGTCAGTCTAGGCAGAGAGTTTAATTAATCAGCAAAGCAGCCCTCCTGTTTACATTAGCCCGCGTCCTGCAGGAAAAGAGACGACCTTGATTTGATTTCCACTGACACTCCTGACAGCCGTGTGTTACTGAAGGCAGCTTCTGGGACAAGCCTGCTCACGTTAATCTGTCACCTAATAAACTCCCGAACACGCAGGACGGCTGTCTCTTACCGGTGTTCATAAATTATGCATTATGTTTTTATTTAGCTAATATCCATCTTCCATCTCGGTTACTGGAGAATAAACCTCTTTGTGTGTGTATAGACTGACGTCTCCGTAATCAGTACTGTCCGTATTCTCCAAAGTCTAAAAATGCACCACGATCTGCCTCTACAGCAGCTATTCCTTTCCAGGGCTGATGGCCTGGATAACCTTTCAAAGCCCAATCTGTGAAGTTTTGGCCCCATACG
The DNA here is from genome assembly GCA_011763525.2 of Mormyrus iriodes. Classification (NCBI taxonomy): domain Eukaryota; kingdom Metazoa; phylum Chordata; class Actinopteri; order Osteoglossiformes; family Mormyridae; genus Mormyrus; species Mormyrus iriodes. The sequence goes on along the minus strand of JAAGVU020000036.1, from coordinate 1,712,099 downwards.
ATGATTCTGCAAGTCTGTTTGTACAGGCTCCTGATCGTGCAGCTCACATTAGGCCATGCTGAAACAGCAACTTACACGTCGATGTCCAGAAGCGCCGTAAACAGGAAGTGCTCACATTGTGCCTGTGAGATGCATGATGGTGTCCATGAAATCAGCCTGGAAAGATCTAGCAATTAATGCCTGTAGTAGTAATCTGTCCGCGGCCGGGCGCAGAAGCAGGGAGGCTGAGTTCTGACGGCCATTGTACGCAAGGCTGATTTATGAAGGCCAAGGCGCCTCTTCCTTTCAGGACTGGAGGAGAAGCAGTTGCGATCATCAGTCCCACCCCTCAGCCTTTACATCCAGATAATTAATTGCTTGGGTTTTGTTTCTGAGCTTTGGTCTTCTGATGTGTGCTGTTCCCTGTCACTATGGTTTCATCTCCATGGCCGGTCACTTATAGCACCATCATGTGGTCAGACCAGTCTTCCACGAGTAAGTCCAGCCATGGCCCAGTTTGGTGACTCTGGGGCAGAGCCTGACAAGGCCAAGGTGGGCAATTGTCCAGGGGGGATTCTTCTGAGGGAGCACTGACTTAGCCACCCACCCAAATCTCACTGGTATCACTGCAGGTAGGTTGGCATGTATCCAGCTCAGACAAAGTGAAATTGGGTGGCAAAGTTTGTTGGGGGGGGGGAGTGTCAAGCCTAGGTGATGGAGGAGCCGCTGCTCCTTGGGTGGAGGCTGGAATTCCAGAGCCAAAGCCTACACTCTGATGTGGTGGAAGTGACATACAACATGCGTGTCCTTAGCGTTTGTGACCATCTCTTTGTTATCCCCCTGGATCATAGCAGATAAGAGAACCTGCTTAGATTAATGACAATGAGCTACAGATGGTGAGAGTCCGTGACTGTGCCCCTCCCAAGCTGACTCAGTGTGAGCACTGATCTCTGCTCGGGGCGATTTTCAGGCCCATGGGTCGGCTACCCCGTGTGAACCTGTGCGAACGTACCATTACTCTCTCAAATTTCAGGTTAGTTTCCAAAAAGAAACAGTTATGTAATAATAGAGGTGTGTTCCAGCTTGCTGCTTACTTTGGCTCCTGCCCCCCAGCCCCACACCCCCAAACCCATTTACCCTCTTAAACTGAATAAACTCGTATGAAGTGAATTGTGGGAAATTTCATGTGAGGGCTAAACACGCCTGTGGACGAGGGTTCTCAGGCAGAAGGTCAAAACGCCGCTCATGTGCTTCTTGGCCGCTCAGATCGTGAATATTTTTCAAGACTCGCCATCTTCTAATTCTGTACAAGAGGTATTTTATTCTCCCTTTAGTCAGGGGAGAGGCATCCCAGTCTTCAAAGCCGGGGGGAGATACGCACTGAATGATGAGGACAGAGTCATTTTGCTTCTTATTCAGCCAAAAAGCCCCTGATTTTGGGTTCACCAGCATTTCAGGGTGCATGTTTTCCGGAAGATTCATCACGTTCCTTCCAGTCTTTTCTTACACTAATGAGCGCTAGTTAAAAACACAAAAAAGATTCTATTTTATTTTATGCACTGAAGATCGCATTGACTCTCCCTTCAGAAGTTTCTTTGATGGTCAACGAGGGGCATTCAGAAAGTCACATGACCATGCTCACGGCGGGGGGGCTTCACCCTGCTGGCCACCAGCTAAACTGCAGGAGCCAGGATGAGGCAATGTGAGGTCAGCTCTGAAACAGTCCCTTAAATCTATCCTTCTGTTGTGTCCCTAGCAACAGATCCGCAGCAGACCACATCTCATGTCCATGGCGACGGGGGCGGGGGTGCATGTGGACATTTTCAGAGTGAATTGGCATTGGCCAGGCGCGGTATTGCACCTGCAGGTCCTGCCGTTAGTTATTGTTCCATTAGTGAGTCGCCTGCGGTTTCCTCTCTGACCACGGATGAACCCCAGCTATTGCGGAGTCCTTTCTGAACATGAATTAAATCCAAACAGTAAAGAACACAGTGACACATCGAAGGTGAGTTTCAGAGCGTTAATGGATCACTTCCTGTCAATTGCTGTCAAAAAAATCTGCTTTCGCTACATAAACGAGGACTGTGTGGGTGCGTTTAGTGCCATAATGTACAGCCTGTGGTCACATGACCACCACAACATCTACTTCCACGTGTTGGGGTTCTGTGTGTCGATTCAAAGCTGCTTGCAGAACTAATTATAATCCATCGACTCCTAATGCTGGATGCCCGTCTGTTCCTTTGTGAATAATAGGGACCTGTTAGTTTCATTAGATGACGCAGGTCAGAGCACTGTGTGATGGACGGCTCCATCAGCCAATCCCGCCATGGCCCTGCTGGCCTTGACTGCCTAGACCAATGCTTTGCTTGTCCGTTTTACCGGGATATGAGGAGCAGGTGGACAGGTGCCCAGACAGCATGGTTTCCTGGGCTGCCCTCCAGCTGACGGTCGTTTATCTCTCTCTCCCTCTATCTCTGCCTTTTCTTCCAAATAAGAGAATACCTGATAACTGCACCTGGAGAGAGCCAGGCAGAACTGTTTTTGCTGGAAAAATCTCTGGCCCTGCTGCCCACATTCACTGATTAATTATTCGCTCCCCTTGTTTGTATGTATTGACTTGAGTTTGACGTTGATTTTTATCTGTGTATAAACCCCACCCCCCACCCAGGATTCTGTGCTGTGGCTCTGCCCTGTATTTGCAGCAGAATAGCTTAACAATAGCGCCCCCCACAGCTGTTGACTCTGTCTCCTGTGGTACCCGTGGGCCTGACAGCAGCTCGTCCCCCTAGATACACTTCCATCATCCCACTTCTGTCTCCTTTTCTTTTTGCTTTCCAACCTTCTTCGGACCAGCTGGTGTCCACCCTGGCATGCCGTGCTCCTGCCGCCCTCCTGCCACGCTACCATGTCTGCCTCACCTCAAGTCCCAACACCCAACCGTTCCGATCTCACTACATAAATAAAAAGGAATGCCAATGGGTTCGGAGTGGCTGGTGATTTTTCCCTGCTGCCCGCTGTGCTCGTGTTACCAGCTTGCGTCGGCTGCCTGAGACTTGTTCTCGCCATAATTGCAGCGTGCAAATCTGGCCACTGGTTTGCAAGGGGTAGGATTGGTGTTTCTAGGACCCCTGGAAAATTTACTTCAGGGCCTTTGCCCCCAGCCCCACTGTAACGAGTGTGGCCAATAGGGGACCCCAAACCTCAGGGGCTTTCGCTAAGACTCTCCGGTACATCAAATGGACTCTCTTCTCCCACACCGATGGGACTCCTCCCCTTCCCCTGCACTGACAGCACTCTCTCCCCTCGCTGACAGGACTCGCTGTGCTGACAGACGTCTTCCCCCTGACTCGACTCCTCTCGCTCCGATACGGGTGGGCTGGCGCGCGATTAGCCTCCCCGCTAGGTGTTCTCTTCTAGGGCCCTCGATGTCTGTAGGGCTCTCGACTTGATGAATCGCGGTGCAGAGTGTGTATGAATTATTGCCGTTTCACACACAGTCGTCGCTGTGGAGCTTGCGGTCTGTGCCTCACGTTATGATGTCACATGCATGTATACCATGTAAATAAAATTCATTCAACAGCTAAACACTTAACAGCTAAATCATTTCAATTAACTGTCACCTCACTGGAGGATGGCTGTGGCTCCAGGTGGCATGATGGCACAGTATTTAGGACCAGGGTTTGAGTCTCTGCCTTGGCCCCATGTCTGAGGACTTTACATGTTCTCCCTGTGTCCACAATCCAAAAACATTCTCAGGTTAATTGTAGTTGCCCGTAGGAGTGAATGTGTGAGTGACGGTTGTGTAAGTATGCCCTGTGGTGGGTTAGCGCCCCATTCTGGGAGTTCCCTGACTTGCGCCTGTAACCTTCGCTATAGGCTCCTGACCCTGAATAGGACAAGTACATTAAATGGATGGTTGTGCGCTCAACAGGTTAAGGTGCTGCACAGAGGAAAGACACCAGTTTGGATTCCATGATCGGCTGAATGATTTAACCATTGAGCCCTTGAGCAAGGCCCTTAACCCCCCAATTGCTCCAGGGACTGGTGGACCCTACTTTCTTAAAAAAAATAATAATAATAAGTCTGTTGCTTTGGATAAAAGCATCTGCTACATAAATCAAAAGATAACAAACTTAATTCCCAGCAACACACCAGGGGTGTAAGACGGGAGGGAAAGGCAGGTAACGGCAATGAAATACTTGATTCTCTTGAATCTCTGAGTGACCTTTGGCTTTCTTTCAAGGTCACGTTGCTCTGTAATTTGGAAAAGAAGGAGCTCTTCTACAACCAGAAAGGCATTCACTAACGGGGAATCTCATTTAAAAAAACCACAGTGTACTTTTGTATGACTTTTTAAACAGTTCATCGTTATTTTTGTTAACCTTTGTATTTCTCACAATTTCCTGCACAGTGAAGTTCTTAACAAGATCGGGCAGAAATTAGGCCCTGATATCACCTGTGTTACAGATCTCATTATAAAGTCAAGTGTTGTTTTTATCTTGGCTGGGATTTGAGGAAGGAATAGAGAAAGGAAACATGAAAGTGCTCATGTTCTCCCTCTCTCTTTGTCTCACTCACTCACCCTTCTGCATAAATAACCAGGCTCAGATTCTTGACAAAGGGTCAGTGAGAGATTCTGGCCACCAGGGTCAGCACACCACATCTGCCCTTTGCCCCATTCGCAGGAAAGCCTTGACATGACCACAGTCACCACCAGAGTAGCATGGTGCTCAGACGGATCTAGCCAGGCCTCTGGGTACCTGTACGTGTCCGCCAAATTCTCTGATTCCTGCAACAGTCCAAAGTCCTTGGGTGGGCTGGTGCCTCCGTAGTGTGAGTTGCTGGAGTGAGATCCTATCCAGCCCGTCCCCTGCCTTGTGTCTGTTCCTCTATGGCAGTATTTCTCAATCTGGTCCTCAGGGACCCACAGAGTGGTCACATTTTTGCTCCCTCCCAGCTCCCTGCCAGACAGTCCACATTTTTGCTCCATCTCAGCTCTCTGCCAGAAAGTTCACATCCCACATAGTGGGAGCTAGGTGGGAGCAAAAATGTGGACTGTCTGTGGGTCCCCGAGGACCAGATTAGGAAATGCTGCTCTATGAAATAGGGAGTGGGAATCCTCTCCAACAGCTGGACTTCCTCTGTTCCCATCCCCCGAGAAACAATGGATTCCATGCCTATCCAAACATGGCCAGCTCCTGCGTCTCATATGACATCGATCCAGGTGTATCGTGTGCCAGAACCATCTATGCTGCACATTGTGTGTGTGCTTCTGGAGTGACTTTAGCCAATAGCGCCCCTGGTGGGTATTAATTATGAACTGTGGGCTCACGGTCCTCCTTAATTACAGCACACCGCTGAGATTGAATAACAGCAAGACATGCACGGAGAAAGCGTGATTATCGCTGATACCCGCGTGCAGCGAGAACACGCCCGGGTCAGGCACCGCAGAGCAGGCTGCCACGCCATGTTTACTGTCTGCCTGCGATATAATTCCTCCTTGATTAAAACACGAGCACAGGTACAGTAAGATGCTATCGCTGCCGCGTCTTTCACTCTCAGCTTACACCGGGAATGAGCCTTCAGTTCATTACACAGCCAGACGTGAGAAGGTTCCATAAAGGGGGTACAGGTGGGGGGCAGGCCCCAGCGGTGGTGGGAGGGGCTATGGTGGGGTCCCACTTCTGTACCCCCCCCACCACCAAAACCCCCCAGACAGAGCAGAGCCAGCTAATTAAGGTAGGGTCTAAAACCTCTGGCTAACAGGGATTTACCCACAGTTCCTCTCTTCAACTGACCAATTAAGGTTGATGATAAAAAGGCCGAAGAGTGACGTCAAGCTATGCAGCTGACAAACAAACGGGCCGAATCAACTAATGCTCGGCAACAGTCGGCAGGAAGTGGATTTCCATTGGCTGATCTGCTCCCAGCCCCTGCATGTGGGGGAAGGGCTTCTGTGGGGAGGTGGAAATGTACGTCTCTTCCTGGAAATAAAGCTGCTACAAGTGTATGCATGTGGGGAATAAAACACATATTATTGGCACTGGCTGCCCGCCGGCTTCAGAATGTTCCGCCGAACAAAAGTCTAATGAGAGAGATTCATTGGGCGCTCATTAAATAGACAGCGCGCGTATCACCTTTGCACCAGTACAAGGCACCAAGTTCATCTTGAGCCCGCTGACTCATCCTTTAATCGAGGCTGAAGAAGCTCACAGAGCTACCAGCCTGGGCGGAAGCTCCTATTCCCAAGGATAATGATGCAAGGTCCATTCTGCGGGACAGCGGCCTCTAGTGGACGGGGTGATGCAAGGGTTATTTCTGGCGTTAGTGTTGGTTCGACAGGCCAGTGAAATAAGAAATGGAGGGGAGGGGAGGCGCTGACAAAACTGGGGTCTCGTAACAGGGGGATTTTTGTATAGCGCCTTTCACAATACAGTTGCAATCCATTACTACGTCATTTATACAAAATGGTAGCATGAGAAACATAGAATGCAAGAAGACAACAGAGGAGAGAAACCAAAAACTCTCTGGGGATCCACGGTCAGCTGGCTTTGAGGTGAGAAAGCAAAAAAAAGAAAGAAAGAAAGAAAGAAAGAAAGAAAGAAAGAAAGAAAGGAAGGACGAAAGGAAGGAAAAAGGAAAAAGCAGGACA
>JAAGVU020000036.1:1661346-1705069 GCA_011763525.2 Mormyrus iriodes | reverse complement strand
TCCACGGTCAGCTGGCTTTGAGGTGAGAAAGCAAAAAAAAGAAAGAAAGAAAGAAAGAAAGAAAGAAAGAAAGAAAGGAAGGACGAAAGGAAGGAAAAAGGAAAAAGCAGGACAACAGGATAATCAGCCGGATTCAAGGAGGCGATCATCAAGCGAGGCCCGTAAACCATCGGGTCCATTACTCAAAAAAGGGTTTACGTGTTTAAAGCTTACTTTCCGTTCATATGCAAAGGGATTTGCAGTGCATTCTTTGTCAATCCTCCCCGTTTAATGGCTTTCGCGACTGAGACTGGCTGCCTGTGCAATCAATTAGTGTAAAAGCAACAGAGCAAGGTGCTTTCATCTCGGTGACGAGAGACATGGTGGTGGGGGGGGGTCGCTGAGTGGGTTGGCGGTGACGAAAACGGAGAGGAGCACGCGGCGGAAGGGTAGAAATGCCGGGGAATAATCGATCCTTTGTAATTAGTTTTCTAATTTCCTGGCTTCTCAATAACAATTCGAATGAGAGATTTTACCCCAAGAATCAGGAATGAAGCTGTTGGACACCTTTAGTCCATTGCTGTGTTTTACGTGCCACCTGGGAGATTATTGTGTGTGCTCAACAGCCCTCCCAGTTGTCACCAACTGTTTTGGTTGGACATATTGATCCTGCAAGGGATTTCCCTGCTGAAGTGTTTACTAGTTCTGCCGCCCATATATACTCAGTGACAGCACTTACAGGTCTCAGAGAGCATGCTCTGCTGTGCATCTATACTCAGTGACAACACTTACAGGTCTCAGAGAGCATGCTCTGCTGTGCATCTATACTCAGTGATAGCACTTACAGGTCTCAGAGAGCATGCTCTGCTGTGCATCTATACTCAGTGACAACACTTACAGATCACAAAGTGCTTTACTGTCCACATATACTCAGTGACAATTATTACAGATCACAGAGAGCTTGCTTTTCTGTCCATATATACTCCGTGACAGCACGTACAGATCATAGAGAGCTTTGCTGTTCATGTATACTCAGTGACAGCACTTATAGATCACAGAGAGTCTGCTCTTCTGCACACCCACAGAACTTGGGTATTTGTGTTCATATTTGGATTCGACTGGGACTGAAAGACTCAGTTTGTCTGAATGCTACCCCTCGAAGACTTGATGGAAACTCGTCAGCGCCGAGACGGAGGTGAAATCACTATGCCAGCAAGTGGTACTCCATGGAAAATAAGCTCTGTGCCGCCAGATATAAAAGGAAAGGGTTTGCTGTTCATTACAGGAGCACATGTGCTGCTGCACTGGAGAGAGGGACGGGCCCATCTTGTTCAAGCTCATGCAAATGACAGGGATTTATAAACATGGATTTTCAGGTGCTCATCCCTCTGCTGTAGCACCTCAAAATATGTATAAGGTGGATGGCTTCCTTCCCGTGTCAGAAATCCACGATGGAGATAGATGGAGTCACACAAAAGGAATGTTGTCTGCCTGACGGGAATGTCAAGGCGATCATCACGGAAGAGGGAGGGAAGGGTCATGTGAGCTAGGGGCTCTTTGGGTGTGGTCTGTGTGACCACTGGGGGGAGTGTTGTACATGCACAACATTCATATTCTGAGCTTCCAGAAATAGGAAACAGATGCGTCATGGATATAGCCACACGTTCTAAAAAAGGGCTACGTTTTAAGCCGATTTAAATGAATGTGGAGTTTTTTTGTTTGTTGGTTTTCAAGTATAATAAAAGCAGATTTCTCATGTATATTCCCTATATGGAGGCATATCAGAGCGGGGGTTTTATCGAAAGCCGGGAGATATTATGTGACAGCTGGGGAGTGTGATCTCTCTGGGCTGAGCGTAATCGCCAGCTTGGTTAACACGCCACTCCTGCCCAGGGTGCTTCTGGGTGCCACTCAGCCAGCGGAAAGCTTGTCACCCCGCGGCACCTTTATCCCTGTCACAAGTCTCTTCCTCGGCGATGTCCATGGACAGGTTTGGGGTGTCAGGGGGTCAAAAAGTCAGGGCATCGGAGCGTTCAGCGGGCGGTGCAGGTGGGCACCGATGGCTGTGAAATCAGAACACTGGGGGGGTTGGGGTCCCTGTCTGGAAAAAGGGCATAATGAATAAAAGGGCAAAGGAAAATCATGTATTCCTGAGGAAAACTGAATAGAGAGTCCCCACTAAGTTATGAAAACAACATGTGTGTACGTGTGCTTGCATGTGTGTGTGTGTGTGCGTGGGTGCATGCGTGCGTGTGTGTGTAGGGTCCAGGTATACCTTACATTGTGGGGACCAAATGTCCTCACAATGTGATAAAAACTGTTATTTTTACATTATGGGGACCATTTTTTCAGCCCCCACAAGGGAAAACTCAATTTAATACAAATCTGTGACTGAAATCACAAAAATAAAAATGCCAAAAGTCTTATATATGGTTTGGTTACTTATGGTTAAGGTTAGGGCTGGGATGGGGTTAAGGGTGTCATAGTTGGGATTAGGGTTAGGATGTGTGTGTGTACGCACTGGATGACGGGTGTGGATCCTATCAGGCAGGAATAAGGGTGACATTTTCACTGTCTGCAGCATCTGCTTGTTTAGCCACTGCAATCTCTTTCAGGGAAAATTGCATCTTTTCGGTGCTCCGTGTGTCCATGCAGCAAAGTCCTATTCTGTTGCTACACGAGCCAGCGCCAGCCTGTCTGAATAATGTTGTCTTTATCACTCAGCTTCCACTGCCCTTGTCAGTCGGCGTGGGGTGAACGGCGAGATCGGCAGGCTTACTCGTCCTCTGTGTCCTTTCCCCGGTGTCCCTCTGTTTGTCTTTTATGTTTTCCCACAATGCACTTGGCCAGGCAAAAAGCCTAAAGTTATTTCACTCTGATAGCTACAGTTATAACCCCAAGCTTGAGCTGAAAGGGCAGTGCAAGTCTCGCCCTTTCTTTCTCCCTCTCCATCTCTCTCTTATTACATTGCTTTGTTCCTCCTGTGATTCCAATAGCGCCTTCATGCATGAATAAATGCATTTTCTTTCTCTCTTCTCAGTGAAGGATGTGTGGTGCTTATTATGAGCTTGAGCAGGAGGTCCGCGTCTCCTCAGTCTCTTGCAGACCCTCACGCACAGTAGAAGAACACAGAAAGTGCTGCCCGTTCCCTTTACAAATGTGGTTGTGTTATGGTAAGATCATGTGAGCTGCTAGCACAAACCAGCCTGGCTTCCTGGTCCCATATGGTGTCACTTAGCCAGCACAGCTGATGCATGAGGAACTAGCTGGTCTTTCCCGTGTTCTATGTCCACATTGCTGTGGTTCAGGCCAGAAATCTCCGGATGCCATCAATGAAACCTAGTACATTGGGTCAGAACCTTGAAACTTAGGGTCTACAGAAATAATCATCTGCTATTTGTCAAGTGCTTTGTTGTGTTTGATTCAGATGTCAGGGTGCCCTGGGGGCTATGAAGGGGCCAGTTGAGATAGAGACCTTCTTCAGGGTCAACGATGTTGCGGTTTTCCATGCCATCATTACATTTCCCAAGTTTTTTAGCAGATACATTTCAGAGAAAGTAGGGTCAGCCAGTCCCTGGAGCAACTGGAATTAATGGTCTTGCTCAAGCACCCAACGGTTTGTTCACTCTGCTGACCCTGGGATTAGACCCGGCAACCTTCCAACCACAAACACAATGTCCTAACTCGTTGAGCCAGACTCTGCCCCGTTATTGCATATCCAGGACTTGCATATGCTTTAAACTAGGGATCTTCACCTCCTGTTCTCAGGTAAATAAGAGAAACAGGTGCGGCTCATCCGAAGCCAGGTGGGATAGAAAATCTCCTGGACGGTAGCTCTCCAGGACCGGAGTCATAGGCAAAGGTGAACCAAGCGTACACAGAAAAAAACATAATCAAAATGTCTGCAGGGACACTGTGCATTCCATACAGCCTCAGTATCATTCCAGTTTCCTCCATTGTGCTTGCTTTTGCTGTATTTTGTCTGAATACTCACCTTACTCTTAGAGCAAACATATATATTTGTATTTCTGATTTCTCACATTCATACATCATTTCCCAGCATCAATAGCCGACGGTGCAGGAAGGGCAAACGGTCTGAGCCCCGGGAATTGGACCGCGATGGCCATTCTGTCACGGCACAGGCACCAAGGTCATTCCTGACATGTTGCTGCGCCTCCCTGCTCACCAGGTGTCACTCCTGGGGTGAGACAGGAGACTTGTACATATGTTAACCGTGTGAGCTGTATCTAGCCTGTTCAGATAAAAAAAGTGTGGCTCATAGGCCAAATGCCTGCTTTATTCTGCCACTACAAGCCCCACATATTCCGGTATCCTCCCAGTGACTTCATGTTGCTCTATAAATAGTAACTATTTACGCGGAGGTGTCAGACCTGCTCTTTGACAACATTTTGAAGGAAACCACTGAATGTTTCCCGGGTTCTTCCCTTTGTTCTTGTGCTCAGTGGTCTGTGACAGACTATAATATCCAGAATCTAGCACTTATGTTTCTAAAAGGTCGGAGATTTCCTGATCTCATCTACAAATAACACATCAACGGGGATGTTCCGAATTTGTACCCGGTGCTGAATCACATCGTTATCCCTTCAGTCTTTTTTTAACAGCTTAATTAATCGGGTTCCATGTAGTTTAGTCCGTTTGTGGTTCAGGAACCAGGTCATGGTTTTATTCAGTTTATTTTCATGTGTGTCCTGAAGGAGTTAAGGGTCCAACTGCTAGTACCACTTCTGAGACCGAGATCCAGGTCCACGTTTTCGCTGTAGTTCTCTCCATCTTTCATGAAATTAGGTTCTATTCCTTTTCTCCTTCTATAATTAAGAAACAGGCACCTCTATCCGGGTTGCACAGGCAGCCAGGTCTGATCAAAGGTCCGGGAAGGAGGATTATGGCTGCATTCCCGCCCAGCAGCTGCTGCCAAAATCCCTCTTGCTGGAGCGCCGAGCCCATCCCTCCGGTTGCCTGTAGCAACCCGTGGAGAGCCAGAGGCGCGGTGGCGCTGTCCGGCGTGTCAGTTCCCCGTTTGTCATCCTAGCGGAGGGGCGCTGGCGATCGTCATACTGGTACCGAATCCATCGTTTAGTGTGGCTGCACCAGAACCGGGCTTCCTCATTACAGAGTTGATGGAGAGAAGGAAAAAAAACCCGGATAAATTGTTTATATTTGAGGCCAATCTGCCCAGAATAGCGCCAGCCGAAATGCTGTTTATTTTAAGGGGAAGAAAGGCATTTATCATGCAAGAACACTGATGAAATTTTGGAGGCATATTGCTTTTCCTAATGACTTTGAGTTCTCACAATTTCCCTTGTGGCTTCAGGTTGCTCTGTGTTCTCTCAGCGCTGCCCTGCTATTACTAACGGCAGGGAATACCGGAAATGTAAACGCCATGTTTGAACACTGCGTCCTCTCACATACATCGAGGGAAGTGGCCGTCACAGGGGCCTTGTACCCCTCTAGGGAAAGGCCCGGGGTTAAGCCAACTTGGCATTTTTAACTGTTCCTGCCAGATCTCAGCACGTTTCTCCCTTCCAAATGAGCTGACTTTAGGCCTGTTCAGTTCTTGGGATGATTTTAGGGTTTTTTTTAAGCTGGGGGGGGCATAAGAGGGGCCGTAATGCATACATAGGGGCCAAATGTATCATTAGCCAATGATTTGTTCTGAATTGATGAGTGACAAGGTAGGGGGCCAGTCAGCTTTCAGCTGGGCATAGTGCCGCTGTAGGCTTTGCCCCTGTATACACCCCTGATTACACTCTTGCTCCAATACTGTACGCTTTTGGCTCAACTCATCCAGACCGAGTGCCTTTCCTCTAATGAGCTGACCCCCTCCAACTGCCTTCTGTCTGCTATCGGTACAGTGACCACCTAATCCATGTCAGAGGGTATACTTTGAGCTAGGACAGGGTTTGAAACTACCATTTCAATTAAAAAGACCTGAATTTCACTTTAGCACTGAGTTCTTGCTGCGTGCTGATTGGTCAGTCTCCTACAATCATGCGTGTGTCACTGATGTTAATGTGAAACAGATGGATGAGTCTTTCAATCAAGGAAACAAACCAGTAAAAGCACAAGAAGAACCGGACTTTTTAGCCAATCGCGGGAGCCTTTCAGTTTTAAAGTAGTTTGTAAAACCTGAAGTAGCTCAAAGTGCCCCCCTAACATGGATTAGGTGGTTATCTTACCTAGTGGTCTGATTCTCTCTCCAGTCCTGCCCTCTTCCCCTTGCCAACTGCCCACCCGCTGTGAACTCTAGCCAACATGGCGGCCATCTTGGTTCCTTTCTCCCTTTTATCGCTTTATGCCTCTTTTGTCAATATTGTGGTCAATAAACCTCCAGCGAGCTGAAGGTGTGTAGAAAGCAAGGAAAATCTGTGACTCGCTTTAATTTTTACTATCGCACAATGACTGGAAAATGCAGAAGACAAAGAAACGTACTAAAAAGGTCCAAACCTGCCTTATAAGGGAAAGACCCCAGATTCTGGTAGATCAATACTCAGCGCAGAGCAGATGATGGATTTTTTTCAGTGGTCTTGATCGATTGTCAAAGGTCTTTGACGCGGACTGAACTTGCGCATGGAAAAGAAACGCGTTAACATGTAAACTGCCGAAGCTCTCTGTGTCGGCCCTGTGAACGACTTCCGACCCAGATGCTGAGAAGCAGAATCTTTGGCTCTGGGCACTGTGTCCATCTTAAGGACACGCTGGAGTGTCCTTAAAGGTTGTGAAAGGATGGCACGGCCATTTTGAAATCATACTGTCGCAAAACTGCTACTTCCTGTTTTGTCCCCCAGTAACAAAAACTTACGTAAATTCTGTACAAATAACCCAAAAGCTGTGTGCTGTTGTTTTTTTAGTTTATATTTAGTTGTTGTTTTTGTTAGTTTTTTTTCTTAGTTAGCGGCTGAAAATTAATCATGTAACTATTGCATCATGATTCAGTAAAGACTGCAGTTTCATAGCTGCATGAAATGCATCAGTTTATTTGTATTTTTAAAGGTCTCCTGTACACCGCTTACTGTTACCGTTAGAGAACGCCATACTAACAGCACAGGCGGTACCATTGCGACCATCGAGAGATGTCATTCAGGACAGCATTGGTTCTTGGTTCTGGGTGTAGCGGTAGGCCGTCAGGGATCACACTTAGGTCAGGCCAGGGTTGGGTCAGTGTCAAGTTGAGTCAGCGCCGGGTTGAATCAACACCAGGTCAAGTTGGCACTGGGCTGGGTGAACACCGGTGCAGGTCAGTGCCAGGTTGGGTCAGCTCTGGGTTGAGTCTGTGCTGGTTCAGGTCAGTTCTGGGCAGGCTCCGCGACAGGTCGGATCAGCACCGGTTCAGGTCAGTGCCAGGTCAGGTCAGCACTGGGTCTGGTCATTGCTGTTCTGGGTCAGTGCCGAATTGGGATAGTACTGGGTGAGGTCAGTGATGGGTCGGGTCAGAGGTGAGAGGAGTAGTGAGAGAGGAAGCAGTATGTCCCGGCAGACTGGTGCCATTCATTCAGACTTTTTATCTTGCGTTTTTTATTTCCATGGCAATTTCCGGAGGGTGCCTCCCTGCTCCCGATTTGTATGTTCGGCTTGTTAGGTGGCTCTGCAGCTTGCCTGCCTCCTGTGGCCAAACTGCACCCCTGCACTCATCAGCACAAAAATACCTCCATCTGGGTTCACCTGCAGCCCCGTTGTGTGATTCGTGCTGTACTCCCCAGTGTGAGTGTGTGAGTGTGTGAATGCATATGCGTGTGTGTCAGGCTACTCATCCCTGGATGCTAACCCCCTTATGGTCCAGGTGTGTGTGTGTGTATGACCTTTTTGTGGAGAAACCCAGCACGGTCCCACGATCCAGCCGCCACCCTGCCAAGCAACATGAAAATTGATAATGCGATGGGTAGAGCCTCGAGCACCCCAGATGCATGCTGGGATGTGAAGATAGCAAACAGGCAGTATGGCGGCACCCTGAGAGGTAAATCTGTGCTCACTCAGGGTCAGTTGCACGCTGCGATTCTGACATCACACGTGTCGATCTCTTGGCCTAAGTCTCCCCCCACCCCCCAGTGCATGCTGAGGCACTGCATCTGATATTACAGCCAGCCTTGACCCCCACCACACCTGCCCCCACCCACCGCCTAACTGGAAAAAGGCTTTCAGGATTTCCTGAATAATGTTCATACTACTGCACTATGGCTTTAGCCTTCAAATCATATATATTTATAAAGCGTGATACTAATGTTTGACTATGAAATGAAGGATACCTGGGCGATCCACAGCTCTGGTTGATGGTGGAAGGGTGGGGGGCATCAAAGAGGGGTCACTCAGAACCGACTCACCTGTGGACCCTTTCATGGGAAGAGGACCCAGAAATAGAGCGCGGGAGAGACATAGAGAAGGTATGGAGAGGAGAGAGAGAGAAGGAAGAAAGAAGAAGAGAAAGAGGGAGTGAGAAGGGCAGAAAGAGGGGATGACGAGTGAATGAGGGATGGGAGGAAGAAAAGACAGATAGAGGGATGGAGCGCTTCCACCTGCAGAGAGCAGAGGCCCCTGTGGCTTTGCTGTTTTACTCGTTGTGTCACTGTCAGCTGACGCTCTTTATGCGCAGTGGTGGTCATGCCCACGCTCCAACACCCCGAGCGTGAACTCTAATAACAAAGGTGTTTGCTGACGACGCCTTCCGGAACGTTCTCAAATGGCGGCTAGGGCAAAGTGATATTTTTATCAGAATCTGGATATTGCGGGTGCCGGATGGTCAAAGGTCCAGACCGATCCGAGTCGCTCTGCACCCAGGATCCATAAGGCCACCATGAGGTGAAATCTGGCCATCTGGTGCTCAGTACTTCATCCTCCCGACACAGTGCCATCGGGTGGAGGCAGTGGTGACCTTACACCGTGTCACTCTCATGGCGTATCGAGTAATCTCCACACACTGCTTAACAGGCACTTTATTTTGTAGCTTCAAGGAGACTCCGAGCTTTACACCTTCATTCGCACTTTGTCTGACACAGTACCACTGTACATATCTAGGAGAAGTGAGGTGGGGCTCAGCTCTGCCAAGGTCAGTCGAGTGATGTCACCATTGGGCCCTTGAGCAAGACCCAAAACCCCCACTTCCACTGCTTACTCTCTTGTACATCACTTTGGGTAAAATCGTTTGCAAAACAAATAAAAATGTAAATGTAAAAACACCTGTGGATCGCCTAACTGCCTCTCAGAGTGTGCCCTGCGTCTTCAGCCAGCTGTAGGGACCCCTTCAACTCTTAAACCCCCCATTTCTTTGCCCATTTATACAGCGAGACGTTCTTCAAGGGATTGTACCACACTCCTGGGTGTGGGTTCCTGCTGTGGACATTTCAGTCACTGCGGAAAACATCTTCAATGGGAGGGTCACCGGCTCCATTTTGTCATCCAGACCTGCCAGCGTTGTCGGGGGGAGAGCAGGAAAGCAGGGTCAGCTGTGGATAGACTCAGCATCCTTCCTGAGCGAGCGTCTGCTCTCCTTTAAACACTTTGGCTCCTGGCTCCATCTGTTCCTATGCTACTCATTTCTGCATAACGCTAGGTTGCCGTAATGGCCTTTCCATTTTGCTCAGCACTGGCAGGCCGTAAACGGAGGCGGAACAGCAGAGATAAGACACAAGTGAAGAATATTTCATCACACGCCCCCACTGTGAACTTTCCCTCGCCACTGTTTTATGAGATTGACCCCAGTTTGTTTTGAGGATGTCGGTATGTTTAATGGTTTGAGTTCTGCGGGTGACGCTTGCATCTGCGGTGGATGTCACAGTGCCAGGCTCACTCCGATTCATTTAGCCGGCTTTTCTCTTCATTAACATCATCTACTTAATGCTCGTCAAGCGACTGGGATGGTCTTTAAAATGAAGCTTTATTTGCCATTTGCATGAGTACGAGAACAGGTATATTGGAATTTTTCTCACATATCCCATCATGCTCTCATTTTTAAGACATGCATACATACCATAAGAGATGATAGGGGTCTGAGAGCAGGGTCAGCGGCCCATCCAGCACACCTGGAGCATTTTTTTTATGGGGGAGCGGGGGTTAAGGGCCTCAAGGGTCAAACAGAAATGTAGCTATACTGCCAAGTACAGGATTAGACCTAGCAACTTTCCGATCACAGGAGCCAAATCCACTGAGCCTCACACCAGCCGATCAGTGTCGAATAACCATGCCTGTCCCTCATTGTCTGTAACCTGTATGAATTAGGATGTTGTTGGGCATGAGGCTAGCCCTCAAACTTGATGTCCTTCCCTGGGCTCTGGCATGACACAACATTCTCAGAGCCTCTAGCTTCCTAGCTGTTCATAGGTGAAGCCCATCTTGCAGTATCATGTCCCTGTGGGACCCCGAGCATCGTGGGTCTGATGCCGCTGAAATTGATGCAGGGGGGTGGCATAGGGACCCAGTGGAAGGGCATTCTGGACCTGGAGAAATGGCACAATGTCTACCAGCCCAGTGGGAATTAGCATCCTTTGACGAATCCGTGTTAATGTCATTGCGGAGGTGTGCCTGGCAGGGGGGCCCCCCCCCACCCCACAAACCTGTCAGATGTCACGCTAATGGACCGCCAACACTTCCTCTGCCGGGGTCCTCCCCATCTCTCTATTTTTGGGGAAAACTACAGAAACGGCTTTGCAGTAATTAAAGGTTAGCGTGTAAATGACCCCCCCCCAGCATCCCTCTGGATCTACGGGGGGCGATGGTGGATCGCACCCCCAAACCATTTGGCGTCGGTTTAACTCAAGGCCCGGGAGCTAGGCTTCAAGGCAGCGAAGGTGGACCACCCGGTTAATCAGGGCTGCCAGAAGCCTTCCGTCGCGGTTAATGAGGATGAGCGGGGAGAGGCTGCCGCAGACGAGCCTTAATGGCCGCGGAGATTGGGAATGGGAGACCTGGGTGGCGCTTCTCACCCAGAGCTAAGTGCTCCCGGCCATATTTGCTCTGGCTAATCTGTCAAAGGGAGCAGCGGGGCCATAGTCCCAGAGCACATTACCTCCATCTGGCAAATCTGCACTCGCTGCCTCCACAGATCTTTCCAGAAATCCTAGAAAAACTCTCAGCCCATCTTCCAAGCTGCACTGAACAGTGGGAGCAAGTCTCAAAAAGTTATGTTGGGCCCCCCTGTCCACCCCCCAGATGTTTCAGAAATAAATAAATAGCTAACGGGTAGAGATATAAGATTGCTGTTAGCTAGCTAGTTAGCAGAACGTGCTGCTTCAGTGATAATTTAGCATTGAATGTAGTGACTGCCTGTGGCCAACAGGGGGCCACCAAACCTCGGAGGCACCACACATATTTATGATACTCGAGGTGGTAAACACCAATGCTGTGTGCATGGCCATGGCTCCCTTACATTTACAGAACCCTGCTGAGATCCTTAATCCACACCCTTAAGCATATTTTCCCAGGAACGGTGAGCGACACCTTCCCAGGCAGATGGGTGTGACCGAACAGAATGTCATCACCACCAATCCCCGCGATGTACGGACACTTCTCACCACGCACACACACACACACGCACACACACACAAGCACACACTGCCAGGGACTGCAGAGTCTGACTGAGGAATTTGCCGTGTTCCGTTAATAGACTTCATTTAAATGTCTGTCTCCATTCATTTGCCCCCCCTCCGGTCCCCGTACCATTTATATAAATAGGCTACCTCATATAAAACCACCGCTGGCCTCATTTGCACGTGGAGCAGAGTTCTGGCTCATGCTTCCAGGTAGAAGTGTCTCACTACACCCTCCCGCCCCTGCAGTCTCCTTGCTGAGATTCATAGGGACGAATTGCAGGGTGATATGCTATAGAATGACCGCTGTGTGACAAATACCCCCCTTAAATGCCACCCGTTACCCAGATTCACCTTGTACCTTGAAGACACTGCCGGAAACTGCTGGAACCACCTCTTCTCTGTCACTCAGATCTTACTTCTGTTGAGTTTCTCCCTGTTTTCAAACCCCGGAACGATGGATTTTCATGTGCGCTGTCGGACAGGGGGCGGGGGGAGACTTTTAAACGTCACTCCAGGAAGCTGAACGTCGAGTTTAATGCCTTTGCCCCATGCATCACCTGTCTCAGCTATTTAGGGTAGGAGCAGCAGCAGAGCAGGGCTATGTGATTGGCTGGCTGGCAGCCCTGCCTTTAGAAGACCCGCCCCTTTACGGGGGGGCCATATGTACGAAGGGTCTCTGTGACACATGACGAGTTGGGGACCGCCTATAGTGAGAGTCAGCAGGGAAACACAACTGCCCGGGTTCCGTTTTGCCCAAGCTCTTCTCTGCTTTGATGAAACAGATTCTGCATGACCGGGGTGGGGGGCAGGGGTGGGGGTCCTCCACGGGACACTCTGTCACTCGGTGCACATAACAAATTAAGAGAACCAAGGAGGTGGGAAAAAGCAGCCGCTTCATTTCTGCTTACAAAACCGCCCACATGTGTCAGAGATGACGGGCGGCCATCTGCTAGCTGCAGTCAAAACCGGCACGTTTTGGGGGACCCAGCAGAATCGGCTAACGAGCACACAGTGTTTTTGGGATGGGAACACGCTGGTGTTCTCTGCATCGACATCGAAAATAATGAACGGGATATCAGGCCCGCTGCTGTCTTACCGGCTGGATGATGCGAAGATCCCGATTACGGGCCAGGAGGCATAAACAGATGTGGAAACAGGGAGCTGAAACAGACAAGGCGGATCGACAGCTGGGTCAGAACCATTAAAAATCATGATTTATGCTGCAGCTCCTTAAAGACAAAGCAGGATGCTCAAGTCTGAGTTAGACCCAGTGGCAGCATTTATCACTACTCAAACGGGCGTTTGTGTGGGGCCCCCTGTTGGTCACAAACAGTCACTACACTAAGGGAAGCAGGGGGCCCCAAAGTGACGTTTAAAGTGGAGCCCCAGAAACAACAAGCCTGCCCCTGGTTTCACCCACCGCTGTCACTGAGGTACAAGGTTACCGACTAGAAATGACCCACCCACCTCCCAGCGTGTTAGTTTGTTCAGGGTTTTGCATATCTGGAACGTGTCATGTTTATGCACCCATGAAGAAGAAAGAAAGTTCCGGAACAACACTGCATTCCAGCTGTGGAGAGCAACTGTGGAGTGTGAAAGCCAGTGATGGTGGAAGAGCAGTTGAGGAGTATCTAGGCTCCTGCTTCAGGTTCTAATTATTCAAAAGCAGTTTCTGGTCTGAGAAGGTCTTCTGCTCCAACCTCTGCTGACCCTTCTGTTCTCACGGTCAAGTGAGAAGCACTCTATATAGAGGCAGTGCCGTTTCCCTTAGAAACAGCCCAAGATGTAGGCACTCTGGTCCCCGCCCGGGGGCATTTTTTCTGAGAGTACATGAGGGTGATTCTCTTTTCCCTTTGAAGAACACCCCTGGATTTTGGAAGCACACAGTGCATCCAGGTTTGGCACATTCTTTTAACTTCTCTACCTGTTTATTACAAGCAAATGGTCAAACATCATTCTCCTGATACTCCTTATCACACAACTATAGGGAGCTCGAAATGAGCATGAGTTATGAGTTCTTAAAGGTGTCAGTCTGAGAAGGCAGGGTTCCATTATTATTACATTAAACGCAAATCTACACTGCCTCTCTAGGCAAGAACTCCTTCCACAGTCATCCTTCTCCATACAGCCATTGTTAATATTATTT
The DNA here is from genome assembly GCA_011763525.2 of Mormyrus iriodes. Classification (NCBI taxonomy): domain Eukaryota; kingdom Metazoa; phylum Chordata; class Actinopteri; order Osteoglossiformes; family Mormyridae; genus Mormyrus; species Mormyrus iriodes. The sequence continues at coordinate 1,691,407 of JAAGVU020000036.1, read as the reverse complement.
TTATTCAGCAGAACAATAATATTGCAGTCAAAGCACTGAAATCAAGCTTAAGATTATCATAGCAGTGAGATAATCATAATACATAATGTTCATTATGCATACTCTGTGTGATGCATTATGGGTAGTAAAGTTTCTCAGTGTGTTATGCTGCACCAGACACCCCTGCATCCTCTACAGCCTGACCTCCATCCATCCATTTTCCAGAACCGCTTATTCCATTTCAGGTCACAGGGGGTCTGGAGCCTTTGGGCACAAGGCAGGGAACAACCCAGGATGGGGCACCAACCCATCAGTGGGTACGCTCACACACCAGTCACACACACATTTACACCTATGGGCAATTTGGTAACTCCAATTAACCTCAGCATGTTTTTGGACTGTGGGGGGAAACCGGAGTACCCGGAGGAAACCCCACGGGGAGAACATGCAAACTCCACACAAACGGAACCCGGGCGCAGACATGAACCCTTATCCCAGAGGTGTGAGGCAACAGTGCTAACCACTGCACCACCGTGCCACCCCACAGCCTGACCTTATTTATTATAAATATAACAACTGTTAATTATCATATATGACCACAGGTTTTATAATATCCAACCTCGCCCATAACCATTTCTAGGGCTAGCGGTTAGCAGACGTTTGGGTTGTTAAAAAGAGTTACCCAGGTGTTTTTCTAATTTGATAAGACGCCGCAATCTTAAACAGATTGGCAAACAGGCCAGACATTTTTTGTGATATTTTCTGATTTTGCTTTTAGAATAGTATTTTTCTGTTTTTGATTCTGGGCATCAAATGTAATACGAGAATAATTAAGGACTTTAATTATCAATGTAATAAGTAAAACTGTGATCGGTTAATGAAAAATGTGTGAAACTGTCAACCACGAAGAGGCGAAAAGCCTAGAACAACAATACGAAGGTTAATTTGCGGTTACATCATTAACGCAATGAAGCTGGACAGCCTTTAGATCTCAGGGAAGCCGTGACAGCGTTCTGTGCGGGTGACTGCCCAGGTGTGCTGTAAAGCAAAGATTTTGTCATTTTTAATGAATGTTTAATGGTATTTTATGGATGTTGACAAAGTGAATTTAGAGCTCAGCCATCCAGTGTTCATCCTGTGCAAGGTGAACCCCTGCCTCATGCCCTGTGCTGCAAGGGACAGGCTCCAGGTTACCCTGTGACCCTGACCAGTGGCTAGTAAATGGATGTATGGATGGATGGATGGGTGGATGGATGGAGGGAAGCAGCTACTAAAAACAGTTACTGCACTGGGGGCAAAATAACTTATTGAATGAGGCCTAAAAAAAAACAAATCTGCTCCTGGATGAATGTGTAAATGGATGGCTGAATGGACAGGTGGATGGATGGGTGGACAGATGGAGGGATGGAGTGATGGATGGATGGAAAAAACTACTAACACATTCTCTTATCTCTACACTAATGTTCTTTCTACAACAGGGTTTTTAGGTGCATAACTGAGCTGGCAGTAACTTAGTCAGCTGACAGTTGTTATCCAGGTCTAGCTTTACAAGAGTGAAGAATAGTCGAGGACTACCGAGCACTGTTGTACGTCGCTCTAAGAGCGTCTGCTAAATGCTGTAAATGTAAATGTAAATGGACACACAGACAGGCGGACAGATGGAAGGATGGATGGATGGATGGGCGGACAAATGGACGGATGGGAGGACAGACAGACAGATGTATGGATAGATAGATGGATGGATGGATGGATGCTCTGGCCTAGGTTCAACCTGGGTCTGCACTTCTTGTATTTGCACTTGCATGCTTGGGATTACATATGCTGCAGGTGACCTCTTTCAGACATGTCTGGGAATCTACGTGCTCCTGTTTTCACTTCCTGTTGAAGGAGTGCAAACTCGGAATGGAGAGGGCGGCCGCATGCTCCTCCGTGATGATGATGCCCTTCACGCACTTCCATGGTTTTTCCTCTTGGGGGATGGCATTCCGAAACTCTCTGTGAACTCACACACCCTTCAGAGACATTTCATCCATGACTTTTAATTATTCGTAATTTGGAAGCAGTGCGTCGGGTGAGTCGGAGCGCGAGCGACACCGCGGCTCAAGGACCCTCACAGCATCCCATCCATCCGCACTTGATGAATTTCTGGGCTTTGGTTAATTGCTTCCTTTTGATAAATGAGTTTTTGTCTCCTTTGTGGTGACATCGCCTCGTACATTTCTGTGGAGCACAGGCTGCATTGTGGAATTTTAAATGAGTGTCAATGCCTAGAAAGACGGCATAAAGTCTGCGATTGAATCTGATAAGTTCAATTATGACACTCCCTCCCTCGTTTTACGGTAATGACACCCCCACCCCCACCCCAAGGTTTTAGGCTGACAGGCTGAATTCAGGAAGCATCGTGTCCAGTGTATGAGAGGCCTGAAATAGACTATGTCAACATCACTGTGTCATTACACTGGAAATTCCGGAACATTCACACGAGTACCATGACGACGGGGGAAATGAGAAAATCCCACGGCCGGAATGATATCGCCTGTATTGTTGTGAGAAGTTTGGTTGGCCCGTTTAACCTGAGCCCTTAGAGAAGAGGACGGTCATTTTTTTCACGACGTTCGGACAGGAACTTTTTTACCCGCTACCAACACGGATCGTAAACGGCGCCAGCCACCCGGAAGGAAGCCCGGAAAACGGCCTGAAAGTCCGTATCAAAGTCATTCTTATAAAGGAGCCCCCCTTCGGGATGGATGGAGGTGGCAGAATATTTATTACTGAAATAAATTATTTGGGCTGTAAGCCACCCACAGCCCAGGCTAATGAGCTCTGAGCACAAGCACGGAGCAGAAAAGGAGCCAATTCAGAGTTTAAAGCAACACCATGAAGGCTTGTAAACCATCATGGCAATAAAATGGGATTATGGGGGATTGGCCGTGCATGGGCGAGGCTAAGACAGAAGCCCTTTCACAGGAGAGATACAAGTCACATGAGTCGAGTGGCATGTTTCCCACACGTGTGTCTGCGTGTGTGCGTGTGTGAACGTGACTCCATGTGTGTCTCCCTGGCCGTAGCTCCAATCCCCACGTGGTCATTTTCCCTGGCAGAACAAAGTGTAGAGTCTGGTTGCGTGTAAAAAACGAATCTCAGCATTTCCATTTCAGCTGCCACTTCCCCCTGCTCTACCTGCCTGTTCCGCTCGTTTTTCGAGTATCAAAGGGCGAGCTCGCATTTTGGCCTTGCCAGTTCATTGGCGTTTCTCGTCCCGGTGGGGGCAGACACTGAAGATCTCACCGCTTCTGGATTTAAAGCTGGCGCCGCCTCTTGAAACAGCAGGTGAATCTCCCCGGGACTGTGCATCCCGTAAGCTCGGGAAGGTGACAGTTTGAGGACTCCGGGAACCTGGCTGATGTCGAAAGCATAACACTATCCTGATGTGCCTCAGAGGAAGTTAGAAACCCAGTCAGTCACATGACTCCCCCACAGACCTCCTGTCTGAAGAATTACCCAGTGACTGCCCAACATTTAAAAAATAAATCACGGTCAGCTTTTCAAGTTCCATAAAACGGGATTGTCCCAGACTGGCTTGCTGCACCACTGGTCTGTTTTACTTTTGTGTTTAAGCATTTAGCTTTTTAGGTTCTCAGGAGACATTTTTACTCAGAGGCATACTTTCACGATAGCAGGGTCAGACACATGAGGGTTAAGGACAGAACCACTCCACTGTCCCTGAGATTTGAACCACGAACTCCTACGAAGCTCAATTGGTTATTTCAACATGCTTCTCCAGACTTCATGTCTATAAATCTCGAGCTACAGATTTCTTTAAAAAGTGTGAGCTTGAGCTTGTGAAAATGTATGTAATATATGTGTCAGATGGCAACAAAATAAATCAGATGAGTCCATTTTCATTTAGAGGTATACTAATCATTCAATTACTTAATCTGCTTCAAGATTATGAGTATACTTCATGAATTTTCCATTTCCAGTTTAATAGGCAGTATTCTTTCAAAGGACATTATTTGTGAAAAATAAAAGAAAAAAAAAATTTTTTATTTTTATCAGCACAAGCACGCCGTTAAAAGTTCTCTTGTAAATATTTTAATAATGAAGCCGTGGGTCAAATAAATTTAATGGATATAAAACCACAGTCAGATTTCAAGCCTCAGTTGAGCAAAACTTAATTAATTAAGAAATCAGAATCAGATTTTCTCACCACGCACATGGAATTCGCCTTGCTGAATACGGAATGCCAGAGAAACGCGATACGGTTGTGATAGTTGCCCAACATGTACATATATATTGCGCAACTAGAGTAGTGAAAAAATAAACTGTATACATGGAGTGTAGTCAGGCCGGGTGGGAGAAGGTGGGCAGTATAGAGCAGGTGTGACAGATCTAGGGTAGGGAGCTGTTGGCAGTGGTCTGTCTCCTCCACTCTGGAGTTGTGCAGGTGGGGGGGAGACAGGAGTAGACACCCCTTATATAAGGCCATGACAATGTACCGTAATTTGCTCCCTGAGTAGGCAGGTGTGGTGCCAAAGGCTGAAAGATGTTGGGATAATTTCACGGAGGGTTTGGTTTGGTGGAATTACACCTGAAGACTCCAGGAATCTCATGTGGCACAGTGTTTACGAGACGCCGGGTTGTGATGTGATCTCGTTCCGTGGCATTGAGTCGGGGGTGATGGGAATCTGGTGGACCCAACAGGCCTGATGCCTTCTAAGGGAAGAGCTGCCAGTCATTTGCAGCGTTTTTATGGTGTTGAGCATGGGATTATCGCCGCCGCACCGGCGTGGGAGGAGGTCCGGCTCCCATCAGCGTGTCGGGTCCTCCTGCCCGAAAGGGTGGTGTCATGTGCGAAATCCGGCGTGCTGACAGGTGCGGTAATTAGCATACAGAGAGGAGTGCAGGAGAGGGAGGTAGGGAACCTTCATCCTCGTGCTGCCCAGGTGATGACGGTGACATGCTCTGAAAGGTAGGGGCCCCACTGAATGAGGAGCCTCCTATTAGCCAGGAAGCTGCAGACCCACTGACAGACGTGACAAGTCACTTGAGACACCTTTCCGTGTCAGAGTTCAGGGATAATGGTGTTGGATCAGAAACTGAAGTCCAGAGACGTGCCCGGGGAGTGTGTAAGGTGGAAGTCATGGCATTATGGGCATCGTTCATTGAACTGTGGGCCAATGACGTCATTATCTGCTAAAGCACATTCCCATCTGCATCCCAGACGTTGCTTGACGTACGGATCGCGCAATTCGCTGAATATACCTGGGAAGTCTGAGTGGTGTGATGACCCAAAGGGTGTGGATCAGCTGGGATGTCAGGAGCTTGATGTTGTGTTGTTTCTCCAATCAGCATTGAGCCCTCCCACTGGTGGCTTTTGATTGACAGCTTGGAAGGGGGATGTGAGCCGCTCTCCACACGCTGACAGATGGCTTGAGGTCACGGTGTTATTGTTTATGCAAATGTCACTCGCAGGATTTCTGGGAAATAGAAACAGGTTTTTCTTCAGGTTCCCATCACACCCTCATCTCCTAATTGATCGGCGTTCCCCATTCCTGGCTCACAGGCCCTTCCCACAGTCGCACTTTTCGCAGTTCGCCTGTTTATTTGTTTATCAGTTTATTAACTTCACGTCGTGACAATGTGCCTCTGTTTACGAAAAGCTGGCCCGCATTTTCTGACGACGGCAGCAGCAAATCTCACACCTTGACGGTCTGACTGGAAAGATGGTAGGTGCTGTGTCATGTGGACGGACACACACACACACACACACACATAAATACGGAGCAAGCACTGAGGAAAAGTGTGAGGAGAACTTGGGTATCGTCTTAGGTAACTTTGGCGTATGCTGGTGCTGTAGAAGGTCTTTGAAGTACCTTGTCTGGACGTCAAAGAAGGCAGAGAGGCAGCATTGTGGGCTATGGGACTCCCCCCTCTGAGAAGCCACCTTTGTGCCCCCGCCCCCCCCCCCCCTTGTGGAAATTATGCAGTGTTAGTGCTGGCGTTAGCATGCAATAATTGCTTCATATAGTGAGTTGTGCTTCCTGCTTCACATTCCATCACGTTCACGCTTTACTCATGGCATCATTTTATGGAAACTTTTCTGTTGTTGGATATGACAAACATTGGGGGGGGATGGTTAAAATATTCAACTTCATTTTTTATGAGGTTTTACTGTCTGTAAAAGGGCTGTAAGGTTTGACATTTTTAAAAATACATGTTTGGGTTTGTGTGTGTCTGTGTGTAGGCTGTGGAAAGGGGACTGCTTGGTGATATTGGGTGGCCAGTGCTGACCCGTCGGGGGAGGGGTGAGGAATTTCTGATTTCCAACTCGATTTCTTTGCCTGCAAACCCGATAGATCTGTGAGAATGACAGAGAAGGCCAATGAATAATTCTGAAATATGCTTTCAGAGGGAACGGCTGGAGCTGGCTGATGTAATATTCATCTGTCTGAACATAATTGTTCTGTTTATAAATCTCTCCTCTCCTTAATGCAGCTTCTGGTGTCATCACAGCTCTGGGTGCCTGAAAGCCCGCAGTCCGCAGGAATCCAGCCACATGCCACAAAGCGGCCCCAAACTGACCAATGGCTTCCAAGCTGATTAATTAGGGGCTGATCGCTATGCCGATACATCTCCTTAGTAACCGCCGTGACGTGGCAAGTCTGGAGCCTGAATCTGCCTGCAGATGGCGCCAGTCGGGGCCCCCGCCTATCTCTGCGTCACAGTGGATGTGGGACTGTCCTGTGCAGTTGTCGCATTTGCCTCGTCTCCTCACCCTAGCCAGTTTAATGTCTCTCCAGGGGCCTGAACAGCCAGGTTTCTGTTACAGGAGCATAAAACTGATTATCATTCTGCATTTCCAGCTCATTCACCCACATTCCGTGAGGCAGAAATACCGGAAAGTTCTTTCGACTCGTTTTCCGGGTGTTTTTTTTTCCATATCAAGCCTGATTTCATTTTATTTTGTTTATCGCTGCTGTTGAAGTGTCTCGACTGACTATTAATCAGCTAGTAATTGCCTTTTCATAATGAGGAACAGAGGCGCTAGCTGTTGGGGTGGGAAATGCTGGTCAAAATGAACTTCCTGAAGCATAGCGAGGAGATTATGGCCATAACATGCAAGATTATGCAAGTTTAATTAATCTTAACCGACTGAGAGAATGTACTGCGAGCGGGCTGTCATCCAGACCGGACTTTCCTTACATCCAAACTCATCATTGATTTTCACCAGCTTTAAATACCCCTCTGCTCTTTTTTATTTATTAAAGGATCTCACCCTTCTGTACACGGTTCTTGTGGCTTTGCTTATGTGGAGCTGTTCCTTGCTGTTTTTCGTTTGCTTGTTTGTTTGTCAGGCTCCCGTCTCTCAGCGGTGTTCTTATTGTAGTTCGCTGTTTTCTGTCACTCGCCGCCTAATGCTGCCGAATTTAACTTTGTTTTCCTCTAAAGCCTGTCACCCGTATCGCGCCCTGTCATTCGGACCGCGCCGCTTTTGTTTTACGAGGGTCTCATCTGCGTGTGGCGACCCAAGACCTGCATGTCAAAGCACCAGCTCCGCGATCCGAATCCCGGCCCAGGAGAGCTGAGATCGTCTGCTTGGGTCTGCAAGATAGATCCACAACTGGCCATAGCAGGCAGCTGGACATCATTAAACTCCCATTACAGGTTAAAGGGCCCGATTTATCTGATCAATTTGTGTTTAAATGCCTTCTGCTCAATTAAAATGCGGTTTGCAGGGGGAAGCTCACAATATAATTAAACAGGTGTTTTTAGCCTCATATTTCAACAGTTAAGGGATCATTTTATAAATGTAGGTGTAAGTTTAATAAGGGTGGACCCCCTCCTCCGTGCGCGCGTAGCTGTCCTCCCGGTTATGCCCTCCAGCAGCTCTCTTCGCTTATTTGTCCATCGCTCCATGTGTAAAGCCACCTCAGCAGGCCCCGCCCATCCTTGTCACAGCCCAGACCTAATTGAAATGTTACTTTAATCTGATTCTCATCACGGCTCTCCCCTCTCACGCTCCCGCTCCGTGTTGGTCTCTCAACAGTTCATTATTCTAAGTGCTGGAGCACCAAAGAGGATCTTGGGAGTTTTTGTCTCACACTCCCCTCCCTTTTGAAACATGGAAGCCGTTGCCAAGCAACACAAAGCCGTCTGCCCGGCATGGAAGCGAGCAAATCAGAAGCAGGTACATCTGCTACCTGGTTGGCACACTTCCTGGACGTTTAACGGCAATGAGGCTGTGGAGAGGGCGGGGTCTGAGCACACTGGCGCACACATGCGGAGACATGCCCGCACACACGCACACACATGGGTGCCGTGCCTCCGGGACCTTCTCTCACGGTTGAGGGGTTTTAATTTCATGCATGGGGGTGTGACACACCTCAGCCTTAAAGGCTGTTGCTTTCACGTTGGGGGGGGGGGGAGGTGCCTAGATGGGAGGAAGCCAGATGGGAAAGGAGGTTTCCGTCATTCTCCTTTAATGTCCTCCTGGACTCTTTTCTTAAGCACCTGCCCAGTGCTCAGGGCCCCCTGCTGGCCATGCAGGTCATTTACAGCTCAGTAAGCTCAATGCGGCTGAAGTCACCATGCAAAGGTGGGACTTAAAGATGGAGGGAGAAGCGGTCAGCTCTCCTCCCATGTCCACAGCCAGGTGTCTGAGATGTTTCAGGATGGGGGGGAGGGGGGTAGTCAAAAACAAACATGCCTTCCTTATGACCAGGAAATGTGGGCACCCGTGTGTTTGTGTGTGCATGTACATGTAGGAACACAAGCTTATGGGGAACATGGAGGAGCGGGTCATAGGCTTTTCCCTCCCCATCAGTGGCCTGGGAAAAAGGGAGTGTATGCCGTCGAAGGTGCGTCGTCTCCGAGCTGAATAATTGATCCCTGCCCATTAAAAATAAATGCAATCTGCCCTTCCATACATCAGCTAATGGCTGCTGGTTAAATCAGAGGCGGCCCCACACAGAGATAGGTCTGTAAAGGCCGCTCACTTCAATCCAATCCTGGAGGGGGCGCCTCTCCTTCCCACTATTACCATGGCTCTCCAAACAGAAGATGTATTAGCAGAGAAGGTCCACAGCTCTTAGAGGTGTCCTGAGGTATCCTGAGGTCACGTGGCGTTATAAGATATTTCTGAGTTCTGGTGCCACAGACCTGATTGAGAGTCCAACAGGCAATGAGAATGTTCTGGAGAGAATCTACATAAACATAAACCCTGCAGTCTGCATCTTAACCGTCACACGGATCGCGCAGGCATGTGCAGACGCATACAGGCACGCATACACGCACGCACACGCATACAGGCACGCATTCGCGCGCACACGCATACAGGCACGCATACACGCGCGCACACTCATACAGGCATGCATACAGGCACGCATACACGCGCGCACACGCATACAGGCACGCATACATGCACGCACACGCATACAGGCACGCATACACGCGCGCACACTCATACAGGCACGCATACACGCACGCACACGCATACAGGCACGCATTCGCGCGCACACGCATACAGGCACGCATTCGCGCGCACACGCATACAGGCACGCATACACGTGCGCACACTCATACAGGCATGCATACAGGCACGCATACACGCGCGCACACGCATACACGCGCGCACACGCATACAGGCACGCATACACGCGCGCACACGCATACAGGCAGGCATACACGCGCACACACTCATACAGGCATGCATACAGGCACGCATACACGCGCGCACACGCATACAGGCACGCATACACGCGCGCACACTCATACAGGCACGCATACACGCGCGCACACGCATACAGGCACACATACACTGACTCACTGATCCTCTTACATTATATTGATCATGTTTATATTTCTGAGCAAATAGCTTTATGAAAAGTAGCACTATCCCTTTAAGCAGGTGGATATTTTAATTGAGTATATATATACTGGATACTGACCGATACTGAATAAAACTGTGTATGTGACAAATAAAAGTGTGATTCACAGATTGATTGGTTAATTGGTTGGTTGGCTGGCTGATTGGTTGATTGATTCATTGAGTGATTGATTACCACCCTCAAGGTTTCAACAGCAGAGCCCTTCCAGAGGCTTGTAAGTGCTGTTCTTAAGGTTTGGGGACATTAGATTAGCACCTGATGATGTTTTTTTTTATGTGAGCCAGTTCCTGACTTAGCATTATGGGTAACTAATGTGTCTATAACTCTGATGTCGCTTTACAGGACGTAGAGCCATACAGACACTATTAAACAGACCGATAACAACCAGCTCACTTCCCCACACGTTAGCAAGTCTTTATTTATTTCGAGCGACTATAAATTTACATTTTACCACTCAAGCTCATCTTCCATGAGAAACTGCTTGATAAATTCCAATGGGATTTATTAATAGCATTCTTAAGGATTAATGTTCCAGTCAAGGTGGTGTCACACCTTACTGGGCACCAGTCGATGTGTCCCACGTGGAGAGAGTCACCTTAATGACGCGCAGAGAGAGAGAGATCGATTTGCTGGATGCTGAGAGGCAGTTCAGTGGGTCAGGTGCAGAGGAAATCCTTTTCATTGGGTTATTAGGAAGGCCGCTGACTAAATTAACAGCATGCCCTTACACTTTACACTGCTTTAATTTTTATAACTTTATATGACTAATATGAGAAAAAAATCAATATTTTTGATCTTTTCTAATAAAATCAAAGCAGCTAAGAAGTCCATGTGGGTTTGTGTGCTCTGTGACGGATTGTCACCCTGGTCCACTGGTCCCCTGTCCGAGGGCTCACTGCAGCCCTACTGGAAGTGGATGGATGGATGGATGGATGGTTTATAATGTTACATTTTCCCTTTCACCTGAAAAAAACGTGGTGATATTTAGGTATATAACCATATTACAGGGTGTGCTTTAACATGCGTAACTCAGCCATCCAGCTCCCAGAATACGCTTGGCCTACGGGACTCGTCTGACAGTCTCGGCACCGTCTGACGCGCGTATTTTCACCACGCTAATGATAGCCGTGAAAAATTCTGCCAACGGACAACTGTATTTTGGGAAAATTTTCCACCTGGTTCCGTGCACAAATTTCCAGTGCGTTTTCATTATTTTTGTTTGGATAGCTAGTTACCAAGGCTTCACAAGTTTCCGTGTTAATTGAAAAATATGGACTGTCTGGTCTAACTGCTATTTTAAAATTCCAGATTTGAGCAGTAAAACTATTCATACGTGAAATAATGTTGGGTATAGCCTATTAAGGTCGGTATGGTTGGTTTAACTGTTTATTTCGGCAGAGTTTACAATCCGATCCAGGCGGCAGTGGTGAACGCCTCATTTTGTCTTAAAGACAAAGTGCGTGTTTTTATCACATTGTGATGGCGCGCTGGCGCTCCTGTCTGAGTCTGCTGCTCTCTGCCGAAAGCGCGGCTGCTTTGGCGTACAGGAGACGTGCCTGCGTAATGAGGCAGGACCGCGATGGGATATTTATGCAGATAGTTACTAATTATTAGATTTGCTGAAAGATGCTGTCGCTGACTGCTACTCTTATGCCTTAATTCTGCACGGGCTAACGTGGTTAGCATGCTAACCTGCAGGTATGGTGGCCATCACCACATGGGAGTCTCTACCTGCACAATGCAGCATATTTGATTTGCTGAAATAATTATGTTCGATCTTCAAGCCTGGGTGTGTGTGTCCATGTAAGTCCAAATAATTGTATGTGTGCCATTTTCTTGCTTTTTCCTGTGAACAGCCAATGGCAAAGCTCCATCTGAGAGTCTCCATTTCTACCCCCCCCCATTGCCGTTCCCCTGCCCCCCCATGCTCCATCTCTTTTCAGTCCCTTGTTTCCTCATTCCCGTTAAGTTTCAGGACTGGAATTTGAAGCTCTATCTCCACAAACTGATTTCAGTTCTTGGGAGCCTATCGTCACTGATAGGAGAAATAAGAAAAGCCTTTTCCAGCATATTTTGGCATCACTATTGTAACGAGGTGGCGGCTTATCGACTGTGGGCGTTTTGCCCTCCTCTCCGGTGCTTTAACACGAAGGCCGCAGACTGTGAAGATCTCCGGAAGCATGAGAGACCTCTGCCTGACCCTCACTGCATGACCTTGGGGGCAAATGGAGGGTGAGGGTGGGGCATAGCCAACACCTCGTTTTAATTGGACCGCACATGAGGCCATGGCTGCCACCACCTAAATAGCATCTTTATAGCAGGCAGCGAGTCCTCCATGGACTGCATCTCCCAGAATTCCCAGTGAGGCACGCCCACACATCACACTGAGGGAGTCACAATAACTCTGTCACTTCTGCCAGGTCACTCCTGCTTTCATTGACACTGCAGAAGCCAAATGCCCTTTAAAAGGTACAACAGCAGTGCCCCCAGCAGGGATTTGGGCAGCACCCACAGATCGCACGTCTAGTTTCCTTTGCCTAGACCAAAGGCTCAGGAGAACAGGGGTGACACATAGCTGTCACCATGCCAATTTGGTGAGATCAGATCACGGCTGTCACCACTAACCCATGATTACTTAGTCTTAACTGGTACTTTATCACGTTAGATTGCAGACCCTATTGCTCTGGCTGTTTATCCTGAAATTGGGGAAACACACCGCCTTCTAACCCCCCCCCCCCATGTGTACGTACACGCGCCCCACTCTCCCGCTACAGCGGCAGTTAGCATCAGCTGATGCTCGCCAGGGATGTGTTGTTAAATAGCTGCTCTGTGTTTTGTTACAGCGTATTATCATATCATCAGGGCAACCAAGACGCAGAAAATAAAAAGGCACAAGCGAAGAAGGGAGGCAGGCGGCTTTAGGGAGAGACGCGGCGGTGGAGACACCGGATGCAGCCTCTTGTGATGTGACGTTCCCTCAGGTTGTCACAAGGAGACACACACCAATCACTGGGGTCATCAGCCCCGCCTCCATTCTCCCGGCCAATCAGATGCGGAGACTCACCAAATCTGCTGGTGTCACTACTGTGTTCTATTTAATTATTGTAAATGCCCCTGCCCAGTCACACCCCCCAACCCAACCACACCCTCTTCCCAGGCCTGGGGGTGACCTGTCTCTGCAGCAGACACCTACAGACACATGGGGGGCAGGGAGAGAGGGAAGCTGTCCCCACCTCTGTGGCAGGCCCCACCCTGCCTTCCCCCGACCTCGCCACCCGCTCTGCACCTTCTCACTCCTCCAGAGGTGCCTTCTGGGAAATTCACACCACAGGCAGCTTAAAGCAGATTAAAGGTCTGATTTTTCCTGAGGTGTCCAGAAACTGTGCGTTCTGCCTTTTCACCCTCCATTCCAAGCCACTTGCTGTGAACAGTGGCAGAAGAGGACAAGATGGAATCTCCTTTATGGGGATTTTCTTTGTGTCTACCAGAGGCCAACACCGCTGGGTGTCTGAGTTACCAGTGTGGTGATTGCCTCACCCTTCAAACCCCCTAAATTGGAACATGGGGGTCAGCAGGAAGCCAGGACAACCACAAGCAAGTGTGCCCTTCAAAGGACTTCAGACAGGCCAGAGGCAGGGGCCACCAAACCACCCAAACACACCATCACACTCAGACCCCAGAGTACTCTCTGAAAGACACAAACTTTCATTCCAGACCAGGTCACTGAAAGGTACAACAGGGGTGCCGGATTCCCCGCAGGAGTCCTGCTCCTCACCTGCAGCGCCATCTGCTGTGGGGAGAATCTCATTACACACTTTGCTTGGGAAGTTAACATCCTGCTTCCGTGAGGCGCAACAGAATGAAAAGTAGAAATAGGACGTTTAAAATAAAAGCAATACGGAATTCACGTGAATTCCACTGGCAGCACGACTTTGGCCATTTAAACCCGGTGCCAGATCAATTGTTCTGTTAAGACATGTCTTAATTGCTGTAAATTGGAAGCTGCTTCTGTTCCATGGGCACCATCCCAAATTAGCCATGACAACTGCGTGTGTCACCTGCCACATCAATTACCGGCAGCGTTCCTCTCCTCTCCAGATCCGTTACTCCATCGAGGGAATCCTCCCATTCCCCATCTCCAACAACAAAAGCCTGCAGTCTCTTCCTCCTGTTCATTCCACTCTTATTCTCCGTCCCTTATCTGACTGACTTACAGCTATTTCACATTTAGAGGTAATTAAATTGTCAAAACAGGATTTTTTTTTTAATTCTCCCGAACATCACTCTGTCTGTATGGAAATTAGCATAATTCTTCTTACACGAGGCTCGATTTGGGCTCCAACATTGTTCTCATTATGCGGACACTCGCAAGTCCATCCAGCCCCAGTCGACTGACGCTTGCGGAAACAATTAAGTGCCCCCTTTAAACCACATCCTGGTGCGTCATGGCCAATTGTGATATGGATGTGACTGGCGTGTTAAAGTAACGGGAAGGCAGGATTAAAGTAGTACCCCTTTAATCTCGCGGCAACCTTCTGGAACCTTCCAACTGTGGGATCTTCTGAAAAGCTCCCGTTTCTGAAAGCTCCGGAAAATACTGGCATCTACCTGCTGTCGCAAGCTTGGTGAGTTCACACAGGCGGTCACCATGCCGGCCCTAACGACAGTCAGTAGCCAACACGCCATTTTGGTGACTACATCAGAGCAATGGTACAGACATGCCTGAAAAAGTTTACTGCCCCGGGCATGAAGATGAGATAGCAGGGGACGTGAAGGCCAGCTGGAGAGCTTCGAGACATTGGGCACCCTTAAGAACAATTCAGGAGGTACCACTGGGGGGTAGAAATGATGATTTGGTGTAAAAATGGGATTTTACTGGAAGGACGGTTACCCCTGTGCCTCTGTACACTCTCTAAGGGTGTCAGTGTGCTTGTCTGTCACACGTAATACATTTTCTCTATGAGGATGTGTGCTGACAGGGAACTGAGGGTCACGAGGGAGGGAATTAACAGTAAACCAGTGTGGGGGGGGGCTCATTCTCATACACTTAGTTGTGCATACACCTGGGAGTACATTTAATGAACATTTTATGCTGAACCATCTTCTTTGTCCGTAATAGAACAGAAGGAGGCTTCATTACAACTTCTTCCGGAATCTTCTATCAGTTCAGGCTCTTCAGCTCATCTTCTGGGTTTGCGTGTGATTTGCAGGGGCGGGGGGGGGGCATTTCATCTGCAGTCCTGTGGTGTGACTTTCCTCATCGCCTTCAATGCCATCGCCCCCCCCCCCCGCCCCGTTCAAAAGTTCAGCAGCACTGACCCCCATTCTGGCATCTCATTCATTCTACTGAGCGCTTGATTGACAAAAGGAGAAATTAAAAATGAAAATGTGTCAAAACTACTTTTATTACAAACCCCGGCCTTTTTTTGTGCCTGGACATGAATAGGTTTTGTTTGACTTGGCGTCTCCTCCATATTAACTGCCCCCTGGAGTAGCAATCACAAGTACAGAGAACAGATATTAACTGCCCCAGGGGCTGCAATTATAATGGCTCTGGGGTAATTACGCCACATCGTGCCCCTCCCCATTAAAGCTCATTTGCATAATGGCTGATGGTTGAGTAGCTGGCATCCCTGTCATCGCCACCTGCGGTGTTTCTCATATCCGTGGGCAACAGCTCAAGTACGTGTAGGATACCGAACAAAGACCCCCGACGCACAGTTAGTAATCAAGCTGTCAAATCATAGAATGCGGAGGGCCGGAAGCTACAAGCAAACAGGTGGCATGTTGGGTGATCCACAGCGATTGGCTACTCAAGTTACTAAGATGAAATAATACCTGGCTGTGGTTATATAACAGGTATGTCTGTACCTGTGTATGTCTGACACCGCCATCATCTGTTCTGGCAGAGTTTACACAGGGACCCGTGTTCCTATACTAGACAAACCCGCTTTCGTTCAACTTGCCTCCATAGTGACACTACACCCCCCAGGCTCATACCCGCTTTGACCGACAGCTTAAAGTCAAGTCAAATGGGAGTCATTGTCATACCATCATTATGTAGGTACACAGTGACCCGAAATAACGTTCCCCCAGGACCACGGTGCAGCGTACAGACAGCAAGTGACAGGGGAGGACTTTCACAGGACAGTGTGAAACAGGAGGTCTGGACACAAGGGTTTACACACATAGTCTAAGGGGGTGCAATGAATATAGTGGCCTGAATAATCAAAGGGGGAGAGTGCATGACCAATCATAGGACAGACAGCCGGTCAGGCCCGGCCCAGCTTTATCCCTCGGAACCCGGCGGGTTACCAGCTCCATGGTCATCTGTCATGCGTGACCAAACACTCTCCTTATGTCTGACGGGGCTTCACAGCAGGAGGAGGTGCTGGCCAGCATCCAGGGAACATGCAATGGGCTCCTTCTAGAACCTGGGCCGGAGGTTAATATGGCTAATTGGGTTAGGATGCTGTGTCGTTGATCGGAAGGTCAATGATTTGAATCCCGTGGTCGGCAGAGTGATTTCACCATCGGGCCCTTGAGCAAGGCCCTTACCCCCTAATTGCTCCAGGGCCTGGCTGACCCTACTTTCTGAAAAATATACCCCACTTTGGATAAAAGCATCTGCTCAATAAATTAAATGTAACATGCTGATGGCCCGGCTCCTCCATTCCTGCCCCTGCGCTTTCGGTGGGTTCTGATTACAGTCCATTTCACTCGGGCCCCGCAGTCAGCTGAAGACCCCAGCTGCGCGCTTTTACACTCATTTCTGAATTATCCACGTGATCTCTGAGGTGATGTCAGCATGGACCGAGGCACCTATCGCCTTTTCATTTCTTCTTTATCCGTACTGATTTATGGGAACAATTCAGCAGTAATGATTTTCCACGTTCATATTATTTTTTCGCTTACCTTTCTTCCTCCAAGCAGACTTTTTGAGGAGCGCAACCAGTAATTGGAGCTCCAGGAATATACGGAGAGACAGTTAATATTTAGCAAAGGAAGTATTGAAAGATAGCAGTTTATTAGAGCACTCATAAATAGCATATCGAGAGCGATGCCACTCTCAGGAAAAGAAAACAGAAGCATTATTCCGGAAAGATCCGAGTTATGCAACGGCCGCACCTGGCTGGCGCTTGGGGTTTGACAGCTGCGCTAATTTGGGTGTGCCGGACACTGAACGGAGCCGGTGGGCCGCATTTCAGAAAGCGCACATGATCCGCTTCTGATTTTAGATCTTCCCATGACAACAGCCGCGAGGTGGCTGCGGTTAAAGCTACATTTCATAAATAAATTTTGCATCTTAAAATATGACAGCTCAACTTTCTGACGCTCTTGACATTGTGCCCCTTCCACAGCGTATCGAAAACAAATTACTTTTCTATATTGCGTATTTTGCATGCATGATTTTCCGCGCACGTAAGCGAGAGTGAGAAGATTCCATATCCTCGGCGCTTAGCATGCGCCATAATGTGAATGGCATGCCGCTCCCTGACAGCCACGTTCGAATGGCAGGGAACTGGGCTTTAATAAAAGCCTCCAGCCTTCATAGCCATCAGAATAAAGTCAGTCTCTCTCTTAACAGGTGTGAGGATGACAGAGAGAGTGATTTCATTTTGATCCCATTAAGGGCCAGGCCTCAGCTTGGAGTAAATCTCTTATATTGCTTACATAATTCGGTTAGGAAATGGGATAAACGATGTCTCAGGTACAGACACACACACACACACACACACGCACACACACACACACTTAGATGTAGAGAGTTCCACGAAAACACACAAACTTAGGCATAAACCCACACAGAATCTCTCTCACACTCTCTCTTTCTCCCCCTCTCTCTCCTTCAGCACCAGTTGGCCTTCCAGCCATCATGTGTAAAAATCATGTGACACAATTTGTTGGCCTAATGGTCACGCCCCACCAGTGACACAAAGAGACGAGCATCTGCTCCAAAAGGGGAGACCCCCCCGGCCCCCAATTCACTAGAATGGGAGGAATGCGGCACGGAATGCCCTGTGAGAAACATTGCGAATGACACACCCCTGAAGCTGCCCTCAAGCGCGTCCCAGCCAAAATCGCTTCATTAATACAGCGCGGCGTACAGCATGAATAAAAATTGCAGTTTGGGCTTAAATTAAATGCATTTATGCTGATTAAAACCATGAGTCACAGTTGCTGAAACCAGGACCCAAACGAAAGGTGTTAACAGCCAAAAGATGATAATGTTAGGTCAAAGGTCAGTCAGAGACACCTGCACAGGAAGTAGATGAGTCAAGGACAGGGGCTTACCACCTGAAGGAGTCCAGTTTCGGTCCCAGAAGGACCCTCCAGTTGTACCTACTGAGAGTAGGGGCTTAGCTTGAGTTGTTCCACCAAAAAGGTAGCCATACAAACTGGGAAAGGTGTGTGAGGTGTTCCTTCTATAGGTAATGGCATTAGGAGTAGTAACCAGTGGCAGAATGTTCTAGAATCAAGTCCAAGTAGGAGTTTCACAAACTGGCCTAGGGATGGGTGAGTGGAAAGGGGATAGAATCAAACTGTAAGCTAGTGTCAGGAGCATAGAGCTGCCAATGTGGTCCGCCTGTCACCTGGAGGTCCTCGGTGGCATCCTGGTAGAACATCCTCGCAATGTCATCCACATAGACAGTGAGCGAAGGCAGCCACCCAGTCCTAAGGCAGACACGGGCGTCTTGATGACTACCGGCTTCAGGAGGTGTCATTAGGAGGTTCAAACGTGGCTTAGATCATGCAGGATGACAAGGGTGTCACACAGGCTTGTGTTTCTACAGCCAGCTGCCCCTTTGAGGGGGTGGATCACTGGCACTGAAGCCACCCCCAGCTCAAGTGTGTCACTCACCTCCGAAGGCAAAGAAAGACATTCAAGCATCTAGGGCTTTGAATCAAACACCAAAGAAAGACGATTTCTGAGGGGTGGTCTCAGGATTTGCAAAGTTGTGGACCTCCAGGAGTTGGGAAGACATAACCTAGTTATTCATTCTTCAATCTGCACCATATTTCATGCAGTAGGTTTTGGAAAGAATGGGTGACATTTATTTAAAAATTAATTAAAAGGTTGGAAAGAAATTTGATAAGAACTGGAAATGAACTGCAGTCGTTCTGCTCCATAACTTTGGGGCTTCTGGTTATCTGTGAGGGCGTTGGGTGTAGCCTTCCATTCTGGGCATACCTAACTCAAGGTCCTCTGTCTGATAAGCTGAAATAAGCCCGCATGTCTGAATAAATACTCCAGGGTAAGAAAGATAATGGCTGGGAACCGATGTTTCAAGGTATGTGCTCTGATATAAATGTCTCCCAAAGTCGCCGTAAACTTTTCTTCCAGAATGGGAAACTCAGGTTCAAGCTTCTGTCCTGTGAACGGAAACTGCTGGAAAGCGATTCACTGCCATCTCAAACTCAACTGACTCACCACACGCAGCAGCCCGCCTGGAAGGGCACTGATTATCTGGTATGCAGAACATCCAACCTCATTCGCTATTGAGCTGGCTCTATGCGTTTTTACGGGGATAATGCTTTTATCAATCAATAAATCAACCATTATCTAATATATCACATTTTCTCTAGCACTTAATCACACACCATAAGAAGCACACATTTTTCTGAGGGAAAAAAATATTCATCCATCATTCTTCCATAGCCATTTATTGGGTGAGGAAAAACAAAATTTATTGAAATTCAAGATTGGTGAGTCTATTGTCATATTCGCAGTAAACAGTCAATTGCACAGTATAATATAATCTCACTCTGCATATCTTTCAGGAAAACGGTAAACACAAACATATAAATTAAGGTGTTTCAAAAAGACGACTAATACATGAACAGAATGCAGTGTAAGCATATTGTGCTATGTAAACATACAATGCAAATATTGTGTGGATTGCAAAGGAGTGGATAAATATGAGGTAGATATCCGGCCAGCCAGGGTAAGAATGAAAATGGTCAGATTATCCTTTGAAAAGGTAATTAAATAACATGTGTGTAAATTAGCATGCACTGCAGAGGGGGAGGTATTAAAGGCTGTGTTTAAGCATTTAGCAGTTTTCCAAAGGGAATCACACCTGTGCATGTTTAGCATGAGAACTTAGCATGAGAGCTGGAGATGGGATCCCACAAAGGGCGCACAGAAAAAACAGAGGTCCCTGCAAGGCGGATTGGGTGTTCATAGTGAAATCCATCTGTCCAGATCGGCTGGTTGGTCCTGTGGGGATTTAAGATGCTAAAAACCATCTCCCATCTCTGCTGAAGACCCCATGAATTACAAACAGAGTGCCCTGAGGTGACACTGAGGCGGGAAAAGAAAAGACATTGACAGTGTGGAGGGTTTATTTGGGCGTGATGAGGCGTGGCCTAAGCGCATTCCAAGGGGATGATGGGAAATACAGCACGTCAAGACCGCAGCTTGTGTGTTACAGCTTCAGTTTTTTTATTCGCATATTTAGAGCAGAAATAGCATTCTACGCCCATCAGAATTTTTGCTTCTTTTTTTTTTTGAGTAAATCATAGGTTTGTTATTTTTGCAGGTATTACATATCTGGTTAAACAGGGCTGGATGTTCTGCAGCTAGATGAAAAACTGCCTTGTTTTGACAGAAAGCACATGCAGTCAGTGGTGTAATTATGCCAGGGCCCTGCGTTTATACCCTTATCGCAGCCAGTTCCATCGCCCATCCGCCCATCCCCCCGCGTTAAAATCAGTGGGCCTGTTTATTACCTTCATCTCTGCGCCGATATCCGGTCCGGCCTCGGCTGAAGCTGTTTTCCATTCCCCCCTCACTCCCGGACACCGTTCGCATCGCAGCGTTTACGATGCTATCTGCGGCTTGGCGGCACTCGGGACCGCTGTCTTTGCACGGCCGCCGTATTTTGATGTTTTGTTTTGGGCCTAGGCCTCGAGAGGGAAGAATTCATAGACTTTGGGACTGTTGGCGGCCCTTAGAGGGACAGGCACTAAGATATAGAGGTGATGTATATCAAAGGCCACAGCTGAGGAGAATGTATTAGCGATTTGTGTCCACGTTTCACACTTATAGAATATAGAACAGAAAGCAGAGAGTCGACATGGGAGTCAACTAGAAACCTGACCATGCTGTCTTTGTCAGGGTTGAGCACCCATTTACCTGTAAAAAAGCACTTTGCGGTGTGATAAGCGGTTAACGCACCGTGGAGTATGTACCGTGCGGATGATTATTGTCGAGAGAGGTCAGTTCCGTGTGCTGTGAAAGATGACGTTGATTATTTAAGACGCATGCTTCATCGTCACAACTCATTCTCCCCGGCGATCAACCTGATGGTCCGGACTTGAATGAAACTTTGCACACGTATCAGGTTGATTATTATAATGCGTAGATCCTCCTCTTCCTCCTTCATTTGTTATTTGGATCTCGAAGCACGGCTGAGAAACACATGCTGACTGTCTCTCGCTTAGGCTTCCATATGTTTCTTACTGCACAGTCTCTCCTCTAAGGTCATGCAGATGTCGTCTGTGAGCCACAGAAGCCAAAACAATGGCATTGTTATAGGTGACCCTTAGGATGACCAGGGTTAATGACCTCAGAGGCCATGCCACATCCTCTATCTTTCCTACATTGCTCGTTTCGTATATATAATCATATAAGCAAATTCATTAACTGTATTCAGCCATTTGAAAATGCACCAAATATTTGCACAAAACTAAAAGTAATCATAAATATAATGTATCTCAGTGCAACCCAAACTGCAGGAAATTCTCAAGTTCTACAGATGGAGTATAAAATAATTTTCTCCATTTATTAACTATGGAGACCACTAAGACCTGTAAAATCACGTCCCTTGACTGCTAACTGTTCTGCTATTGTTATAGTAAAACAGTAAATATTACGTCCACACCTGTCAGCTCGCAGCTCATTGAGGTATGGAAGGTAAATCAGGATAGATTTAGAATCTCTATATATGTTCTGTAGTTTTCATAGTTAAGTGTGAATCTCTTCTTAAACGGTTGCTGTGGCACTTTCAGAGGGGAGTTTCTTTTAATGACCAGCTGATACTGAAGCGTCAGCATTCTCTAGAGAAAACCGTTTTAAATCAGTGTTTTTATTATTGCTATCATGGTTTTTATAACACTGATTTCCTTTTAAAAAAAAAGAATACAAAATCTGGCAGCAGAACGGGGCATAAAAGCTCAAGGTCCTCCAGGAGACGGAGCTATAAATTTTGATATCTGCAGCTTTATGGCCGCTCAGTCTGGTTTCTTGCTCCGGCCAGACATCCTTGCGGGATTTGCATCACTGATCATCTGCTTTAATGCTCTACAGGAGCACTGAGGATGCGAGGAAGGGTTCGAGGTCAGGTGGGTCACAGGGGCCCAGACGGTATGCCATGTGAGGTTACTCGCCTCACTTTGGACACAAGAGGGAAATCAAGAGGGAGATCTAAATGAGGAGAAGTAAGAGGAGGAGGAGAGGAGAGGAAGGGTGGAACAGCTTGAGGTGTGTGGAGAAAATGACAGGTGGAGGGCAAAGTGGGAACCACGATTCGGACTGATGGGCTAGTTAAAGAGACAGGAGGAAAATGCCGGAAAATGCCGAATGTCTCGTGTGAGGAACAGGAAGTCTCCAGGTGATGTTCACATTGATCTTTGCAGT
Source organism: Mormyrus iriodes (assembly GCA_011763525.2). Classification (NCBI taxonomy): domain Eukaryota; kingdom Metazoa; phylum Chordata; class Actinopteri; order Osteoglossiformes; family Mormyridae; genus Mormyrus; species Mormyrus iriodes. Next base: position 1,668,895 of record JAAGVU020000036.1, on the reverse strand, counting down.
GACCTTCACTGTGATCTTTGTGCTGATCATCATGGTGACCTTTATGCTGATCTTCACACTGATCTTCATGGTGATTTTTGTAGTGATCTTTGCAGTGACCTTCATGTTGATCTTCACACTGATCTTCGCAGTGACCTTTATGGTGATCTTCGCTTTGAATTTTTTGGCAACCTTCACACTGATCTTCGCACTGATATTTATGGTGATATTCACGCTGATTGTCGTGGTGATCTTTACGCTGATCTTTGCAGTGACCTTCATGGTGAGCGAGTGAGGGTCCCACATACTGACCCAAAAGGTCCTCCTGCCTGCACCTCACTGTTTTGCTTCCTGTGAAAGCCCAACAGCTGATCTTCCTTCTCAAATTTCCACAGTGGCACCATTCCTTGATAACAAGCCTGCCACTTTTCCCATTACAATCAGATTTCCTCGCCCTTGTTGTGTTCTTTGTAACATGGTAAGGTATGTGACCAGCGCGTGTGAGTGTGGTGATTCACTTAGCTCTGATCCTGCCTCACTCTTCTTTCCTCTGATTGCAGAATGAATCATCACTCTTTTTTAGCATCCGGGGGAATGATCGGCATCTGGCATTACCTTGTTCGTGTTCTCCGTCATTCCTCCGCACCCCTAAAACTCCGCACATCTGCAAGGAAGACTTTGTGAGGCAACTTACCTGGGCAGCTTTGCAACAGAGCAGTGTCCCATGAATTGTTCATCATAAGCAATCCCAAGGAGTAACAGATTTCATATGAAATGTTCCAGCTCAGAATCATACTGCAATGTGTACATGGTTTACATCAATTGTACAGGAGGTCACAGGTTCCTTTGAAGAACCCCCGATTGCACTCTGAGTCTTGGGTCCAAAGACGCTGACATCATGCTGAGCCTGCAGCAATGTGGATCTACAGAAGGTTGTGGGACGTTGGGTTGGCGTCTACTTTCTGATGAATGATTGCCGGCAAAGAGCCTGAAGAGTGAAACCATAACCTTGGGTTCTGGGCCTCTTCCAAGGACATAATGACGTTTAACTAAAATATATTCGGCCGTGTCCTGTCCCAGAAATCAACAAGCACCCAGCATCCTCACTTTTTCATACTTTCCACAATTTCAGCACTTACCCCCTGGTTGTTACGGCGGGCATGACAAACGGGGGACGATCAATGTAGCGGCTCTCAACAAATAGGGTTTATTAAACAGAACAGAACAGAACACGATGGGTGAACTGGAAAACAAAGATCACGAGGTGCTAAAGCAAGTAGGTAAAAATAAAAACTAGCTATAACCAACCACAAAGAAAACTAGCACTAAAAATACACCTAAGAAGACATGTAGGGACCAAACAAGGAGCAGAACACTAAAAATGCAGGAAAAAACACAGTAGCAAACACACAACAAGGAACAAGGGCAAGGGCAGGCACATATATACACAGATAACGAGTGTAAGACGAGGGTCAGGTGTGGGCCAATTACAATCATTCAAATACAAACAACAGACTAGGAGCAACGAGGAACAGGTGAGGGTAATAATCAAATACCAAGGGTATGAACACAAAAACTAGAATGTGGGAACAGAACATACTACAAGACTAGATACAATCAGGGACAACTAAGGTACAAAGCAAGGGTCTGAGCAGAGATACAAGAAAACAATTAACAAGAGGCGTGACAAAATCCAGGGCTAAAGAATGTCAAACGGGGTGAGGCTGGTCTCCAGCAAGCCTCAGACGCATGACAGATAAGTTGTTCGGGTCAAAGTCACCCACTTAGCCCATTTAGCCACGCAGCGACACAGAGAAGAGGGGGACACATTAAGTACAAGTTAGTCAGCAACCTGCTGGCCAAACAGGGAACAGACATAGGACAGGGACTGATCCTGACACTGGCTTGCAAAGTTACCAGTTGGGCTCAGATGGGACCTGTATCACAAAGCCAGATTTTTCCCTTAGTATGATAACTTGTTGGATTTAAGGCAACCCACTTTATTTTCATTCAGTTACATTTAGCCCAGACTACCTTAAGTTACATAACTAAGCAAGAAATCCTGCCTCATGATGCAGGCCCCTGGGGGACCTGCCCCTGACATGACTGTGTTTACTTTGATTAGCAGTGATCCGGGTGGTGTGTCTGTAATTCAAAGGAGGCTTGTTCAAATCTCAACGTTGGCGGAGTGCTTTCACAGTCAGGCCCTTAACCCCCATTTGCTTCAGGGACTGGCTGACCCTGCTTTATTAAAATGTATGTTGCTTTGGATCAAAGTGTCTGCTAAATAAATAAAACAAAAATGGTCATTATTAGATTTCGCGTTTCTGTTTTGTCCCTCGCTAAATCCAATCCAATTAGATACAAGGGATCCGATTGGACTTCATGGATGGCATTCTTACTCCGTTCTGTACTTGCATTCACAGTATTAACATATGAAACCAAAGTCAACTATACTCACTGCTGCTGTAAATGGACCCCATCATCAGGGGAGTGCCTCGGCTGATGTATGTATATCTCATTTTGAATAACTGGAATTAATTTCATTCATGGGGAGGTGAGTCTGACCCCCCTCCACCCCTCCGCCATTATATTCCATTTTTAGTCTGGAGAGGTAATAGTTTAGTCGCTCGCTCCCTGGCTGTCCAAACGCTCGTTACGGCATGATGATAAGATGGGGCCATGGGGAAAGGCGTCCTCTAATGTGCACATCTGCCCGGCACCACTCGTAATGGGATGCAAACTGCCTCCACCGGACCAAATTGAAACATTATTGAGGAAAGCTGTGCATGTGAGCCCCCCGAACCTCCCCCCCACCAGTCTCGGACGGGGGTTATTTTTGATGCGCCGAAATATCGTGCGCACATCAAGATGTTCATTGTTTAAGGAGGCGGGAGATTTCGCCTTTGAAGCCCGTCTTCGGGGAATAGAGCGGCATCTCGCCGTGCAGAGCAGCATTCTGGGAAAATCAACAGAATGGCTCTCCTCACCGGGAGTGAGCTTCGGATGGCGGAGAGCACAATGGGATCATTTATTACGCGGGATATCAGATAAAGAGCGGGCGGTGTGCCGCCACTGCAGATGCCGTCCCTTTAATGCCCCTGTTAGGATCTTGCTGCTGTTGTTCTTGATGTTGCTGCTGTTTATTGCAAGCCGGCCCCCCGCTGCCCCCCCTCCAATCTAGGAAACTTGGAAACCCATGATTTTGAGCTCAGCAAAGAGAAACACAACGACAGAAAGCAGGAGGTGGAGGGAGAAGCTCTGATTGTATATTACTCTGCAACAGGCGTGAGCTGGCCAGCAGAGGTGCCATGCCTTCTGCGTTTCCGCTGTGGCTCGGTGTATAGCTGTCATGCAGTGATAGATGCTTTCTTATATCTTTATTTTGGGTGGGTGTGTGGGAGAGAGACTCCATTATATAGAGCCAGCGATACTAAATCTACCCATATCGTCCTGTCCAACACTTAGGATTATTATTTTTACCAATGGAACAAACTCTTGGCTTATTTGAGAATTCAGGTTGGCTGTATTAATGCATCAATTCCAGAATGTTCTGTTCATCCCAACCTTCCACAACATCAGGGAGGGTTGGAGAGGATCCTGATGTCTGGGAGACCTGCACATACATTTTGTGGAGAAGGTAGAGACGTTGTCTTGCTCTGTCCTTCACAGACAGCAGACCACCTGTATATGAACACACAGACGTTTCGGTAAAAAGATGCTCCTCTCCTTGATGTTCTGTACCTGCCCTCATCATCCCATTACCTCACTCACGGACTCCTCCAGTGACTCCTGTCAGATCTGAATGTATGTCCATCTGGTCGGGACCTAGCGCAACTCACCTCAAGCTCCTCATGAATTTCCCATAGAAAGGTACTTGGCACCCTCTGGTAACAGGCAGGGATTGGGGTGGGGAAGGGGGGCATCTTCTCCCGGAACTCTGATCTGTTGGTAGGGTGGGGGGGTGACTCAGTAAGACTCAGTATCGCCTGGTGGAACCCAGAGGACCAGTCATCTTCACTGTCAGCTTCAGCCTTCATGGCACAAACATAAAGCTACAGGGCCAGCACCATGACCACCACATCATAGTTAGAGTCATAGTTACACATTACTGATATTTGAATGATCATTTATAGGGCTTAATTCCAGTAATATTAAGGCATTTCATATGAAGACCTTTTGTGGTTTTAGCAGCTAGTGGCTAATGCTGTCCAGAGCTGTAATCCGAGCGAAGGGGCTCCCACAGAACAAGATTAATGCCGGACGCGGCTCCTCCCCACGCCATTTGGGCACGAATCGCCACACTTCGCACTGCAGCCTTACCGAACCCAGAAACGGGCCGGGGCTGGAACCCCTGCTCCTGAGGAGGGGCCGGACCTGACGATCATGGCTGGAGGGGACCTTGGAGCACTAGTGGCCATGAGTCGCAACATTCAAAGTGCAAGCTAAACACTACGACCCTCATATACAACACTTTGCCATATACAGCACAAATTGACCATCAGGGCCCCCAGCAGAAACAGCATTCGGGGGTGTGTGACGGCTCGGTGCACACAGGGGGTTCACGTTCGTATGCGAGTCACTGTGGAAACCCTGTGGTGAGCACCCCCCCAATGTGTACATTTTTAACCGAATTCAGAATCAGTCTGTGTAGCTTGCAAGTTGGAATTAATTAAAGTAAGGCTGCAAATTAGCATTTCATATAAAAAAATCTGAATTAAAATTTTAATGGATTTGAAATTGAATATAGAGTCCGTATTAGAAATAATAGAATTAAATATTAACCATTTCTTAGTTCAATAACATAAATCCTACATTCCCAAAATACACATTCATTTTACATGCAGGCAAAGCAAATCTCAGAGATAACGCAGGTGACATTGTGAGTGACACATGGTGCACGTCCTGTGTGGCTGTGCAGGGGGGTCTAGGGGGTGGTGAGTGGCCACGTGGGTTAGGGCCTCTGTGCCCGTGATCGATGGTCATTGGTTCAAAGCAGAGTGATGTCACCACTGAGGCCCTGAGCAAGGCCCTTAACCCCCAGTTGCTCCCAGAACTGGCTGACCCTGCTTCTCAATTGTACATAACTTTGAATAAAAGCATCTGGTAATAAATAAACGCTGTCTTATTCGTGAGTGGAAAAACCTTGACTATGTTGTTCCCAGAAGCCCTAGCTTTTGTGAAAGGAGCTTCTTTGAAAACATAGGTATAAACTCACATGATCTCTTACAATATGGCTCCCAGAGTTCGCGCTGTTGTCGGAGAGGAAGCCGATGTCGTTGCCCTTAGAGACAGGCTCCCTCTGTCCTCCTCTGACGAACGTAATGAACCAGCCCGTAGATGCCATGCAGCGGGATTCTAAACGTACACAGAGTAACGCTTACCTCCGCAGAATGATGCACAAGTTAATCTCTCCCTCTTTTAGCAGCGTGCCCTGCGGAGAGCAGGGAGATACAGGAGCTCCCTGTCATCTGTTCCTTCCCCGACCTGCAGATCCCTTTTCGCTTGCCTATGCTGCTTGTGCAATGCAGCACACCACATGCCCGACTTCAGACGACATGCTATCGACCCGCTCAGGCTGCGTGGAAACCCGATTCAGCAGATGCTGCATTATATAAAGCTCTGTGTTAGCAGTTATTAAGTTTCTTTTGTGTTGTTGTTGTCGGGGAACTTTTAAACTTAAACCCCAAGTCGATGTATTTACTTCTGTTACCAAAACATATACGTTTTATCAAGCCAGCGCTGTGCTGAGTTCCTGTATGGGAATCTGATTTCTGTCTGGGAGTCGAGTGGGTCCCAGTAGAGCACTTTGTCACCGACGCTAACAGGACACTAATGTCTTTCTGATCGGATTTGCAGCCATACCACACTCTCCAGCAGCTCTCACTAACCCCGCCCGAAGTCCCCCGTCTCACTTTCACGCCCAAAGCCTCATTTTTAAATCTATAACGTTTCAGTTGGTTAAGAACCGCAGGAAAGGGTCGCTTTCATATTTGCACAAATTTATCATATGCGCTTCCTCTTTTTAATTGAATGCCATTATTGAAAATATATTATTTGATTGGATTCTGAAAGCTGGAATAAGTATCATCATTAAGTCCGCCTCTTATGTGACATGTTACAATGAAATTGACTGCGCCAGACCTAATTAAGACACATTAGGACAATAACCAGGCCGGGAAAGGCGCTATAAATATGTAATCATTTAAATCGAATCGCTGCCCTCCACCCCCTCAGAGAAACAGGCCCGAAATTGGCCTCGGCTGGAAATCCGTCTGCTTCGATCCGCAATCTTCATTATCATCAGGATCCTCCGGGCAGCGCCGGTGTTCGCGGCCCTCCCTGCACACCCCGGAGTCAGCCACAGAGACTTTGATGTCCCCAGGACCGACGCTGGCACCTTGATTACTTCCACATCACCTGCAATCATCAATCAATTCCTCATCTCCACACTCGGCGTGCTGGGAGAGACAAGCCAGCTTCTTTTCATAAGCAAACATCTTTTGGTTGGGAAATATAATGGAATTTGTGCGGTCTTACAGTCTTTGCCCCTCTATTGCTTGTTCCCACAGTGAACATGCTCTCCATATTGTGACAAAGACTAACGTTTTTATTTATTTAGTGGACACTTTTATCCAAAATGACATACGTGTTTAAGAACACAGCATCAGCTGGTGGTTAAGGTATTTTAATAAATGTGCTGACCCTGGGATCTGAACCAGTAACCTACTGATCAAAGGCACAGCGTCCTAACTCTCAACATCTGTCCTTTTCCCAGCCACTTATTAATTGAGGTGCTGTTAGGGAACAGAGCACCCACCTCATGACATCACAAGCATCCATCCCTCTTGATCACTGGGGTGGAACCACTGGGAGGATGGTGGTGTCTGGGGCCAGCTGGAGGTCCAGCATGTGCTGGGGGGGCAGGGTGTTTACGCACTAAACAACACACAGTTAGGATGCACTATAATCCTAATTAATGTCATTATGGAAGGTGCTGGCATGTGACAGCAGCCCAGACTCAGATCTTAGGGGTCCACTCCAGACTAACATTAAGATGAGGATTAGTCAAAGTGTCCATTACACTAACAAGACCCCCCCACCCTGGAGGAACGCCAGGCCACTGTCAGTGAGCCTCGATATAACAATCAAGTGTTTCTATCGCTTTTACGGCCCCAGTAAATGTTAAAGGGGACCACGGGGATTTGAAACGACTGTGGTAACGTGTAACCATGGAGACATACAACAACCGTGGGGACATGGGGAATGCATGGAAGTACACGATATTTAATTACAAACACCGTTCACAGGCATGCCATGGAGGCTGCAGGGAAGAAGTAAGGGGATGGCAAACAAGAAACAAGTTTGCACAGACTTACAGTGCCTATACAAAGTGTTCACCCCCTTGGATGATTTACCCTTTTATTGATTTTATAAATCAATCATGGTCAACATAATTTGGCTATTTTGACAAAAAAAAATGACAAAAAACCCTTTAATGTCAAAGTGAAACTGATTTATACAAAATAATGACAATTAAATAAAAATATGTAACATAAAATAAGTGATT
>JAAGVU020000036.1:1631486-1656062 GCA_011763525.2 Mormyrus iriodes | reverse complement strand
GAAAAGTCACCTCACGCCCCCCTACCTCCATGCCACGCAACGTGTGTTGACAGGCTATTAAGGCACTACCCCCACACACAATATTTTACAGTTTTGATGTCTTATTATTCTATAATTATTCTTAAATGTATGTATAGTACAGATAAAGCTTTCTATGGGTAGGTCTGTCCAAACTATATATATATATATATATATATGGCTTTGTTGTATTTCTGTAAAACCCTAACATTGTCCACATAACCCAGAGCACAGACAGCATGACCTGTGAATTCTGAGGGTCTCCATCTGATGCTTTCTGCACTGGATCACAGATCAAAGATTTTCCCAACACAACACTCCCCTACATATTATTATTAGTATTCTATAGTATTCTACCTTCTTCTTGCTTTGGAAATGGTTTCCTTCACCAGATAGATGATGTAAACAGAAATGTATACACTCACTTTCCCTGAATATACCAGAGTAATTCCGTAGATTATTGTGTTTCACATAATTGGAGAGATGAAGGCACGAGACGTTTTATAACTTTGCGCTGTGTAATTACTCACTAAGTAAAAAACACACGCCCCCTGCTGCCCAATTAGCCACATAGCTCTTGGAGAAACTGACTTGCTGGGCCTCTGGTGGGCTTTGGGTATGACAGTGTACTCTGACTCCTGATTCGGCCATGGAGAAACACAAACACACACACGCACTGACCCACACAGCACACACATGCACACGCACACTAATAAATCCGGTGCCCTAATCTGCATGCGTGACAGTCTTTCACACGCATCAAGGGCCAGATGCTGCACTGGGGGCGGGTATACAGTTCATCGATGTGTAACCATGGGTTACAAAACCGGTTAAGAAATTAAGAATTAGGACAGATTCATGGGAGAAACTTTCTCGTAGCATTTGAATGACCTTTTAAGCAGCGTTGAGGAAAATCAGCCTGCTCTGTAACACCTTCTGAGTTATTTAAATGACTAATCCCAGCACTGAACATCTGAACAAGAGCATTAATGATGTTAATAGAGCCAAATGGGATTATAACTCTGAAACTCTGGTTGTTCACATTTCATTTGGATATGGGGACAGTACTGTAGTACAGTGTGAAACACGGTCACACCAGAGAAGACCTTTTAACAACCTCATGGCCTTCGGCTGTACCCTGTGTGTTGGTCAGCGCCCAGATAATACACTAGACATGAGTGGGCCTCCTGGTGGATGATGCTGGAATTACTTTCTCAAAGAAGCGCTGCATTACCTTCAAAAGATGATTAAGACAATGCAATTGGTTTCACCTCCCTTGGTGTCTGAAAATCCCATACCTCTGCATGAGGTTCTGAGGGAATTCAAACCTGGGCCCCGAGCTCCTGTAACTCCTCTTCATTCGGGGCATTCCTCCTTTCCGACATTTTGTCAGGTGCTTCTGGAGGAGGTAACGACTGCTCAGCGTATGACAAAAGAAATATGTTCAGATGACAATTTCCATGGCGTTGCTCCTGCGTCTCCTGTAATTACCGCTATTGATGAGAGGCAGAAAGCACTTACTCGTAATTACGATTCTTTTGGAGGCAACAGCTGTTGTCATGATAATGCCAGGCCTTACAGAGCCTTGGGGAGCCCTGGAGGGGAGCAGTCAGAAACAGCGGTGACAAACCGTGCTCCGCTAGTGTACTTTATTGATATTAAACCTCCTTGTTAATATCGCCGGCTCCCCCTGGATCAGATAAGCACTCTTCAGAGGAAGGGATGGCGATGGGTGATGAGGGGCTATGAGAAGATCTCCCTAAGGAGGTCACGTGGGGAGGTGATCGAAGAATGGGCATGAGCAAACAGGTTGCATGTTCAGTATCCCAAGAAGCACTGTGCCCTCAAGGCAGGGCTCCTGCTTATGTGACCCCCCCCAGCATAAGCGATGCAAAGACAGCAGTTTGGGCTGCATTAAATCCATTTGGATAAAAGCAGGAAGAGACTGAAAAGGCAGTTGTAAAGGCAGAGTAACCACACAGCCCCCATGCAGGCGTGCGTGGGACGCCCCCGGGTCTCATCCTGATGTTTACTCACTGCCAAGGTCAGTGTGCCCCCATCAAGAGATCAACAAATTGAACCTTTTACTTCAGTCCTGTGTCAAAGAAGCGCTGAATGTGAAGAGACCGCATTGAGGGGTGTTACCGTGGTAACGTTACTGTCAATACTAGAACTGCACTGTTTCAATTCTGATTCATTTAGCCTCTTACTAATAACTGATGGACGTTATGTATCAAGTGGACATATCGACAGGTATATTCTGTGGTATTACCCCTGGGGCTAGACGAATAAAATGCAACAGATATATTATAGATAACAGATTTGAGTCATTTTAGGGTGAGAGAGTCATGCGGGAAGTGGAGGAGGAGCTGGAGTAGAGGAGCATTTAGAAGATGATAGACGATATGTTGGAGGGAGAAGAGAAGAGCAGGAGAAGGGGGAAGAGTGGAAGAGAGGAGAGGATAGAGCATGGAAGGAGAGAAGGAAGAGGAAGGAAAGGAGAGGAGAAGATTGGAGGGGAGGAGAAAAGATGGCAGGGGAAGAAAGGAGAGAAAAGGATGAGAAGGGTAGAGTGGAGAGAAGGAGAAGAGAGGTGATGAGAGAAGAGAAGAAGAAGGGAGGAGAGTGGAGGAGAAGTGGAGAAGGAAAAAGCAGGGGCAGGGAGAAGGTTATGTGAGGAGAGGAAAGGAGATGAGTGGGGAGGAGAGAGGATGGCAGGGAAGGAGAGGAGAGGAAAGGAGAGGAGAGGAAGAGAAATGGTGGAGGAGGGAGGAGAGGAAATAGTAGGGGAAGAAATGAGAGAAAAAGAAGAGAAGGGTAGAGTGTAGAGGAGGAGAAGGGAGGGGAGGGGAGAAGGGAGGAAAAGGGAGGGAAGGAGGAGAAGAAGGGAAGGGAGGATGTTATGTGAGGGGAGGAAAGGAGATGAGTGGGGAGGAGTGGATAGAGGAAGGCAGAAAAGGAGAGGAGAGGAAAGAAGAGGAAGGGAAAGGAGGAGAGGAGATGGCAGAGAAAAGGAAGAGAAGGGTAGAGTGGAGAGTTGGAGAAGGGAGGAGAGTGGCGGAGAGAAGGGGGTGAAGGGAGAAAAGGGGAAGGGAGGAGGTTATGCAAGGGGAGAAAAGGAGATGAGAGGAGGGGAAGGAGAGGAAAGGAGAGGAGAGGAGGAGAAGAGAAAATAGGAGAGGAGGGGGAGGGAGGGGAGGAGAGAAAATTGGACGGGAGGAGAGGAAAGGAGAGGAAAGGAGAAGAGTGAAGGAAAGGGGAGTAAATTATAAGAAGGGAAGAGAATGGAGAGGAACAGGAGAAGAGGATAGACCACAGCCTTGAATGCAAAGAGCCTTCTGTTCTGAATTCTGAATCAAAGCAGGTGGGATTCTATTATTTATGAAGGAAATCAAGTGGTTCATCACAGTCAGCTGTAGCTAAACCGCCTCGCCCTGTTAGTCAGACCTGTACACACAGGGGATGCAGATTAAAGACGGTGCCGCAGCCAGCATAAATACGGACTAATCTCCAAAACTGTAATAAACATGGTAAACGTGCCCTTAACTCTCCTTGTGAGCAGCACATTTTATATAAAACACGGGTAAAGTGGAGACGGTTAAGGCATTGGCTCAAAGATGCCAAGATAACGGTAATAGAAACAAATCCAAAAAAATCCAGAGTAAAAAAAAAAAGTGGGGAGATGAGCTGTCTCTCTCACAACGTTTGTCGAGAAGGCCTCCTGGCGCGGGCGTGTGGGAGGCTCCGGCACACTCATCCGTCCCCGGGAACGAGTGACGGAGGCCCAGAGTGGGTGAAGCCTGGAATCAGCACCCGTGACAAGCAAATTAGGGAGAAGAACACCAGGATCCCGGCAGGAGATCCACGTCTGCCCGGTCCAGTGGCTCTAGTGAGCATGTAAACACACAAATGTATAAATATGCCGGGAATGTGCCGTGGAGCCGCTCAGGGCAGGCCATGTCTCCAAAAGCGCGGAGCCGCTCAGTGCAGGACGTTTTTCTATCACTGCACTGTTATCTTGCTTTCTTCCACCACTCCATCCAGATGATAATGATCGTGTTATCGTAAATCCGGGCCTTAGATACACCGGGGCCGATGACTGACAAGTAGGGGCCATCGCCAAAAGCGCCAGAATGTTCTGGAATGAGGGGCACCGGGAGGATATTCCAGTCAGTCTGGTTCCGGGAGCATGTCGGCCACCTTCCCTCGCTGACTGTGATTATGAAGGCGATCGATTGACCCTTCTCTGGCTGCCCTTGTGACAAACCACCAGGGTGCCCTTTAACCACTGTGCTGCAAGGGAAGTGACATCAGGGACACAAGGCGGCTGGTGGCAGCGCGCAAGGGATTGCCAAGGGAGAGTGCGTGCGGTCTGAGCACAGCTGGAATTCCAGTGATGCGCAACATCTGTCTGTGTTTCACTGACAGGGAGGCGTCGGTCTGCCAAGTGCGGCGTGATTCTCCTTGGGCGGGGGGCTCAGAGGATAGGGGCGCAGACAGGAAGTCTGCCAGCTCAGGGTCTTCTGTTGGACCTCATTGCCAATAAATGGACCAGCTGTATAACTGGGCAGAAATAGCTGGTTCTTTAGCATAGCAGCTAAACGTAATGACGGAGCGCTGTGGGGCCTCGCAGACATAAATGGGGGGGGGGGGCGATTTTGTGTTATCTTCCTCCCTCTCCTTGAAGCCTCCTTATTAATTTATCTTAAATCCCCTGATTCTTGCTTTATTGGAACTGCCTGCAGAACTCAGACGTTTGCGGCCTTAAGGTCAGACAGCATTTCACTCCATTAAGGAGGCTGCAGAATCAAGGCCACAAGCATCGTCATGGTCACAGCGCGCTCCGTCCTCCCCGTGTCAGAGGCCGTCCAAGAAATGTTTGTGAGCGGTCTGAACGGTCCAGGTTTGGCTAATATGTTACACGTGCGTGACGTGAAAGGGGTTCTGATGGACTCTCCGGGTGTTTGGGCGAATGAATGGATGTTAATCACAGAAACTCAATATTCATACAGTACTTATGGGCTGTTTACATTCAGAGCTTTTGCTTGATGCTTGATCAGTGCCAGTCAACCCATTAGGTGACATCAGCGGCCACCTTGGGTGCCGTCTTATAGGGGGGAGGGGGGGAGTGTAATTTAGCAAACTGCGAGCACCAGATCCCCCCCCCCCCCAAGAGGAGCATGCAGAGCTGGAGGTACTGCTTGTCTAGGCTGCTCTTTGAGCTTTGACCAGCACTGTGATAACCAGATTTTCCTGTGGTTCAAACCTCAGATGTCAGTTGGGGCATTATTCACTAAGGTACCAGAAGGGGGCGAGCTACCCAGGCATGTAAAAACAATGCTTCTTGTGTGTGTGTGTTTGTGGGTGGGGGGGTGTTCTGTTCAGGTTTCCCCCTGAGGGGGGTGTGGGGGCATGGAAAGGCACTTTGGGACTGTAATCTGCCTGAAAGCCCTGACCACCCTATTCAGGCAGAACAAAGAGCTCGCTGATCTCTTGCAAGGCCCTTTCCAGAAAGAAATTCAATAATAAGAATAAACCCAAGGAGAACTGATAATGCTTGGGTTAATTAAAATGAATAACGGTGGCACGTTTTTAATAAATATTACTTCAAGAGGAAAGCACCGAAACTGACCAGTTGCCAATTATATTTAGCGATGAAAAAGAGGGGCATTATGGGATGGTAATCGCTATTAACTGATTACATTTTGCGGAGTCACTTTTGATAGACTTTCATCACGCTGGAGACTTGAGTGGCGTAACGACTGGCCAATCAGAGAAGGAGTTGGAGCAGCAGTGATCTGAAACGGCCAGGGATTTGCTCATTACTGTTCGAGCCGCCCCAAACTGACACTGCCTGTTTCCCCAGGGTGACGACGCACCGCAGGATCCCCACATGGGACACGCCCCCTCACTGGGGCACGCCGCACATCTAATTAAAAGCCCCAGTGGGATCATAAACTCGTGTTACCCGCCAGACAACGCGTTGGCCTCGCTACAGGGGGATCGATCGATAGGGGCAGGAGCAACTGGCTTTGTGCCTCTCTGCAGTCAGGAAGACTTCCCTCCTCAAAACTGCTTTCGACGACTGGAATAAGTGAAAGCCGTCCTAAGCACAGGCTGACCTCATTTACGCTAGTGCTTGTGTTACACATTGTTTTACTCAGTATAAGTGAACATAACTGCCCCTCTGCTCACACACCCTCCGCAGAAGGACAGGAGCCTGTCCATAAATTATCCCAGTCTATAAAATGGTCCAGTTTAGATAAATAATCCTAGAAAGGCAGAGCCAGGGGGTGCAGACGAGGACCTAAGACAGGAGATATATTAGGCATAAGCATTGGTTATTAAGAGTTAGGTTTGTCTCGTTAGCTGAGAGTGCAAACAGCACTCTGCTAATGACTAGTAAATCCACTTCCCACTGACACTGCAGTAAGGGCCTCTGGTGCCTTACCCCATCTAAAGAAACAGACAAACTCCTGCAGCTCTCCACGCCGGATTCACTCTCAGTGTCACAGAAATGGCCCAGCATTTTTATAATATGTAGGTGGCTGTTCCTACAAACACCACGTGACACTAGAAAGGGCCCCCGGTGGATCCCTGGGAATCTGGGATCGACTGGGATTCCTGTCACTGCAAATATGAAAAGCAGCAAACACAGGGTGTATAAAGCAAATCATTTGTAAAGATCAGTCCAAAAGAGTGGGCCCCTATTCTGATGTTTTCCCATTGATTCTGCATGATTGTTATACCCGGGGCTAAACGTGCTTGCTGGCCCTGGACATTGAAGATGTTTTCTATAAGTAGAATTTTCATAAGACATCTCCACAAAGAGCGCTGGCTAAGAAACATGTAAAATCCACTTTATACGCCTTGTGTAGCTTCCCGAGGGCCTTTACGCCTGCACTCTGCTCCGGATGATGCCACGGAAAGATCAATCCCAAGCTGCAGCAAGTAAAAGCAGCCCGCGAGTGAGAAATGCCAGAGAAATGTCCCCTCCCTACCAGCGGCACTGAGAGGGAAGCTGTGCCGTTAACACGGAGGGGGGCATAGCATGTCTTTATCAACATGTGTGTATGCATACCCTGAACTTCCCATTATGCATATCCCAGCTACACCAGGAGGGGGCGTCTGAAAGAAATGCCACCTTATACACGCCGCAGCATTCCCCGCTCTGCTAATCCTGCCACCACCACCACTGATCTTTGTGCTCGAGTGCCATTTCAATCCTCTTTCTAACCGGCCCGCGGATAAACTGGCGCTTTTCCATCCCTTCGCTGAATTGAGTTCAGAGCGATTTCAGCCTCGCCTGGCACACTCGGCGTCGGGGAGAGAAGGGGGGTCCTTTTTAAACTCCCCCAGACAGCTGGATCTCTCCCCAAAACACCTGGTAAGGATCCTGGGAGCCCAAATGGAAGGGAGAGCAGCATGATGCCGGGACAGGACACCTGTAGGCGGTGAGGCCCGCTTTGGAAGGCTTTGACATGTTTAAAACTTTGACTTGCACGTGTGAGGCAATGTCTTTGATGAAATCTCTCGCTTGTGCCCTTTTACGGAAGCTGCAGAGTGAGTCTAGCAGTCAAACACACAGAATAATAAACAAAACTGGGAGTTAATACGCATGTATGATGGATTGTCCTGTGAAACACTGTTACTCTGTCCGGAAACTAAAAGACTGCCCCCCCTCCCCTCCGCCAAGGCCGCTCCAATGGCCACTCCTTCACCAAAATCATTTGTTTTAAAGGCTAAAATTTATCTTACGCCCACCCGTCCGAGTTTTAATATTAGCTTTACTTGGAGCTGCGGATTCCCCTCCTGAAGGTCAGATTTTGCATTTCACATTTCCCCGGCCGATTGCATAATGACAGTGCGGCCGCCACAGCCGAGACACCCACTCAGATACCCCCTATCTCCGGCACGCAGGAAGTGCCGCGTGTTAAGTGTCTAATGACTGACTGTCCTAAAGTCCACGATAAGGTGCCGGTGGAAAGGTGAGATAAAAAAGCACAATTAGGACTAAGAAACGGTGGCCCTTCACGGATTTTACATTTTTCTAATTACACCATGGCGTGGTATTATTTTAAAAAGTTCTCAGCGAGCTCCGATATTGAAATTATAATATGAAGTCCTACTATCAATTTAAACGAGCCGGAAGAGAATGGCCAGCACCACCTTTACCAAGCCAAGGTTTGCAGGTCTCTGAAACCTCCACCTTTAAGTAGGTCTGAGGATACCATACATCATACAGCTAATTTAAATTACATAATAGTATATAATTATATATAATATACAATAAAATATATATAATAATAAATCTTTTCCTCTGAAACGGTCTCTAAAATATCCCCCATCCAATTCATAAAAGGCTGACCGCACAGCTCATAGCAGCTGTAAATGCCATGTTCCTACAGGAAGTATGATTCCTCGCCCTGTCAGGACACATAAGCTGCTGTTATTCTCCTGTGTTACGCCGAGTAGAGAGGCAGGTGCATCTGCACTGAGACGCGCTGATGGGCTGGTTAGCTGGTTAGTTACATTGTACTGGCTGTGTTTCCAATCTCCCGGGGTGTTATTGTTAACAGACCTACATGTTTGCATTAAAGGCACCCCCCCACACCCCCCCTCGCCTTCCAACACACATACACAAAAGCACACCTGTGCTCACTCCCCTTGTTTTCAGCTGGATCGTGCTCTGTTGGCGGCTTTTTTGGAACCATCCCCCCAGCCCCCCTCTCTCACACACACACACACACACACACACACAAACTCCCACGTGTACGCCCACCCCCTCTGCAGACCCCGTGTGCCAGAGCCGTCTCAATAATGCATCACGGACACAAAGCAGCAACATGTATTATTCAGCCTGTCAGCTGCAGGCTCACGGACAGAGAGCCGAGCCGTGGGACCGTCCTCGTTTGCACGCCTCATTGTCATCACTTGAAAAGCTTCGCTGTTTGACCAGTGAGACCCTTTAAAGACACACACCTCTCCATTCAGTATTTCCCTCAACTTAGTTGCCCTGGTTACAGGGCTCTTCAGAGTAAGTGGATAATGAAGGCTCTATTGCCCTCAACGGGAGCAAACTGGCAGCACGGCGAAGCATACATGTGTACCCCGGTATCTGAACCTACGGCTTTGCGACTGGTTGACTAGCACCCCCTTTGCCACCCCGGTACGAACGCGGGAGCTTTATTAATTGTGTATCCTGCCCACATTCATCCAGCACGTGGACAAGAGGTTCAAATGGTCTGCTGGGGTATTCCTATATTCCCTACAGTGCCGTCCTGCTGGCCTAGACCTGAAAAGGGCACAATATTTCTGTAGCACATACTTGACCTGTATGCGCTCACCACTGCTTGCCCCCAGGCAGAAAGTGGCTGGGAGAACTTTTGGTCAACCTTGTTTTGTTACCACAGAGGTGTGCTCTTACCTGCTTTTTTATTAATTAAAATCATATAAATGTATATGCGTATAAATTTTATACACAGAGAAACACTCACACACCCTAAGCACCTGGCCTTAGAAAGCAAAGGAATCCACAGTCCCCACCGGGCTGGTCTTACACATGATTCAGAGACGTGTAGTCTTTTGAAAATGCGTTTCAGTGACAGACCTCGCATCCCGCTGGGTGGTAATTTAGAAGGTGCCGTCCCCCCGGCGTGCCGAAAAGCCTCCTCGCCCCTGAACACAGCCGCAGCACGTGAAAAATCCCCTCGCAGATACGTGGCCATATTGCAGAGCGTGGTTTGAATTTACTTTGCTCTCTGCACGGTGATGCTTTCTCTTTCTCCATCTGCAGATCGATTTACGATCGTAGCGGCGTCCTTGGCGTGCTCCCGCGTTATATACCTGTGATTTTGTGCCCAGGGAGAGTAATGGAAAAAAAAGCTCTCTCTATCTCTCCATGCGTGGACTGTTAACTGGTTCAGGGTTCAATGCCAGCCAGAACGTGCCCACAGCCTCAAGGGGAAAGCTGGTTTTCTGCGAGTCAAGTTCGTTTTATCAATTGTATTGACGCTGCAGAAAACAGGCTGTTGCTCTTTAGCCAGCTAAACAGGAGGACATGCAGAAACTCAAAGACCGCACCACCTCCCCTAGGTCCGAAGGTGGCGCTGTGCCACATTTGCGCACGTCACGGGCCGTGACATCCGGGAGGACAGTGAGACCGGGAACGAGCTGGAAAAATATGAAAGTGTTTATGTGAGGAAATACACCACAGAACCTCATCCCGGCCGCATTAAATGCAATTTTGCGTCTGCGTCTGCATCCAAATGCAACCTTTCACACTCCGGGATGACATTTGCTTTGAGGGCACAGTCAGTCCCCTTGTATGCACGGCACATAATCTAGAATGCGTGAATGGGGAAGATACATTTCCGTGTAAGTACACCAGGAGGCAGAATTACGCAGATATGTCTTCAGCTTTTAAGGGATTAAATTCTCATGCTAAGCCAAGATCACGTTTTGGATTAAATTTGTTTTTGCACATAATTGCAGGCAAAGATAAAACACTGTAAAGGTGGGAGTAGTGGTGGTGGGTAGTTTTGTTTCGGCTAAATCAGCTTTTCTAGGTTTTCCAGAATGTTCTCCTTAGGAAACATTACTTTAAAAGCCTTCCCCTAGATCAAGTATTCCTGTGCTTTGGGGGACCGTTTTACGATGAGAAGTACTTTCCAACGTGTCAATGCGCAGTGCCGGCTGCTCTTCCAGCAGGGTCCAAGACATTGGTCTGGGTCTCCCTTCAGGATCTTCCTGGGAGCTCGCCCGCTCCGCAACACTGTAATGGCATCCTTCCTTAGCGTGTCCTCCTTCGCCCCAAGGTGACTTTGTTTACACCTCCACGTCTCCCCCAGTTCTCCCCAAAGCGATGCGGGGTTACATAACTGAGCAGAATTTGGGTCTCCTCTGTGTCCTGCAGGAGGATTGTGAGTAACAGCCGGCCGCTGATGGGCACGGCTCAGGTAGCTTAAAAGCATGGGCCCAGAAATGCGCCGTGACAGCGTTGCGATTGTTTTCCGTGCCCAGTCTTAAATACCTGCGCGGTGACCCCTAGGGGACATGATCGCATTAGCCTGGCACTCTATTCCAGTGCATTTCTGCTAAGCAGAACAGACACACGGTACAGTTCTGACGGTTCAGGGTGAGGGCAGGAGTGGCATGTGATGCAGCCTGCCCTTCGACCCCCAAAATGCCTTGTGACACCAGTGTCCCATTAGATGGCTTTCCACCTAAATGGCAGCCAAGGAGATGGCCCCGTGGCCACGGCTGGAAGACAGCCCAAAGCCACAGTGTCCTTTTTCATCAGTCCAGATAGGATAAGCAGCCTTACTCTCACATGCCCGGACAACACGATCAAACCCTGGGGCCTCATTCGCAGAGCCACAACCACGCATAAGACACGTTACATCATCTCAGCGGCGTGTGATCTAATCATTTACACTTTCAATTATCTCATAGGACTTATGAATTATGCAGTAATGTATGTACGTAAATGTAAACTCAAACATATTGTGTAATAAGGTATAAATCACAAAAGGTCTGAAGCCGCAAAGGGAGGTGACAATGAATAATTTAAACGATTAAACAAGTACGTCAGCGTCTGCATGACTCTGGAGTCGTGAAACACCTTCCCTGAAATCCACGATTAAATACACGAGCCGGCGGAGGGGCAGCAGACAGACAGGCAGGCGTGTTTGCGATGGAATGACTTACATCAGTGCAGAGGAGGCCAGAGCCAGCTGTGAATGATTAATGGCACTCTCAGTCCATTTCCATAGGATTCCAGTACAGATGTCCAGAATCAGATCTTTTTCCATATTTCATTGTGCACATGACCTCTACCTTCCCCCCCATCGGGGACTGGGGGGGGCTTTGGTCCCTTTGTTTATAGAGTGACGGACATCTGAGGATTAACGGATCATTAGCATGAAACTGGAGCACCTAGGCTCTTTGATCCTTTAATAATAATACTATTATAGTAAATATCAGGCAATTACATTTGTGTTTGGACTGAATATTTATAACTGAATATGTCTATAGCTTTGTTAGGTGATGTGAGAAATGTGTCAAATTAATAGATATATAGTGAAATATAAAGCAAAATAACAGATAAAGTTGTGGGGTGGTGCAGTGGTTAGCACTGTTGCCTCACACCTCTGGGACCAGGGTTTAAGTCTCTTAAGGCTCATGTTTGTGGAGTTTGCATGTTCTCCTTGTGTTGTCACAGAGCTTCCTCTGGGTACTATGATTTCCCACCCACCCCCCACAGTTAAAAAACATGCTGAGGTAAAGTGGAGTTACTAAATTGCCTGTAGATGTGTGTGTGACCTCTGATGGGTTGGCACCCTGTCCCGGGGAGCTTCCTGCCTTGAGCTTGTAACTTTGTAGCCCCTGAATAGAATAAGTAATTACAGTGCTCAGATACCCCTGAAAATTCTTGGCATTCACATGCTAATGCTACTACTGAGCAATCTCCTGGGCCAGGCCGCCTCTATGGCTATCCCAACTCAGGGGTGAGGCACACCCAGGACTAAGTGGCCAATTTCCACCCTTAAGCCGGGGTCAGACTTCAAACCTCACTGGTTCTTATGAAGTCAAGGTGTGTCTGGACAGCAGGGCCAGACTGAATGCAGATGTGTCCAAGAGGGCTGGTTGCTTCTCCTTCTAACAGCCAATCCTGTGCAGGCACAGTGCTAGGACACGCCCCTACTACAGTGCTGCAAATGACGTTCCACCTGATGGTGTAATCCGACACCACGTCCGATAAAGACTTCAGCGGCTGGTCCTTCATAACAATCAGCGAGCTCCTTTAGCTGTTTTTACACAGCACGTGTAAATTCCTTTGATCCTGAAAAATCAAGGTCAAACTTAAAAATGATCTCTGTCAGGGGCGTATTTTCCCTGTCATTCTTGGTTATAAAAAAAAATAATAATAAAAAGTCCTGTAGAGCAGCATCAGGTCAGGACATGAACTCAGTCCAAGAACCAGCTGAACTGCTAAATTCCTTATTAAGCTCTATAATATGCATTCTGTAATAGACTCATTTCTTACTCAGAACAGATTAAATCTTCTTCCAGCAGGACGGCTGCTGAGGAAAACTTACTTTAGGTGAGGAGAAAGCTTTCTTACAAGCAGTGAGATGATATTGTAAAACGCCGCATTGTTAATGTGATTTATTAGCAAAGACTGTCAGTGAGGCCCGTGTTGGCTTTGCCGGCTAAACGCTTGTAAAGACTGAGACTCCTGCAAATGGCCTTTGGCCTGGTATAAAAAAGACCCCGCCCCCATCCTGACTGCAGGAGACGTGTCCAGACAGGTAACTGCGTGCCGGAGGATCAGGTGGAGGGCAGGGGATGTCAGCGCCCCCCCCCCCCACCTCATTCTTTAATGTTTAAGAAGCCGCATGCCTGCTTTGATATTGCAGCCTTTGATCAGGCTGCTAGCGTCACTGCGGACACGCAACGATGCTGACAGGGCTTTGATGAGTTGCCGGGGTGTGGGGTGGACAGTTTTAGCATCAAGCAGGATGTGTAATCGCTGGGCCTTGGGGGCGGGGTGGCCCATGCTGGCTCAGAGATCTTTCCCGTGCTCAACCACCACTCAAACCATGCATATGCATGGGGCCCTGGAGGTTTGGGGGCCCTCTGTTGGTCACAAACAGAAACTACACTAGCTATTAAATAAACATGGTCCTTTTGTGTTCTGCTAACCAGCAAGCTAGCTACAATCTTCTGACTCTGCTCGATAACCATTTATTTAGTAATTTTTTTGGGGGGGGGGCAATAACAGCAAACTTGCCCCAATGCCATCTATGTCTGTCTGTCGCTCCTCCTCTAAGAGGCTCATTTGGGCACAAAATGGCCACAGGACCGCAGTGCCCCCTGTGGGCCATCACACACCTGTCAGCCAGGTGCCAGGCCCTATCCACATGTCCCCAGATGAGAAGAAGCAGACCTGCTTGTGAGATGCCTTTGACAGCGTTCATCACCTGCCCTTAGCTTATTACCAAGGGGTAGCTCCTCGCTGATATTGCGTCCTGTCCAGCTTTGGTGCCTTAAAAATAGGCCTCTGTTAGCTAACCTTTCCCTGCTGTCCCAGACTGGAAGCAGCAGGACAGCTCTGTAAATGGCCTCCATGGATTTGTGATGCCTCGTTCCCGAGCGATGGAACGGGGGCCTCCCCTGATTCCGCAGTGTAGCCTGGGTTCCTCAGCTGCTGGCAAGAGAGAGCAAGAATTTAAAAAATACTTCAGCCCCCAATTAAAGTGGCTGTTCATTTGCATCGATTGTGAGGCCAAACGGAGTGAAGGGGAGTAGATGTAGTGCTGATTTCAGAGCCTGCCATTTGTAATCTTCCAACCCCCCCTTCCCACCCCCACCCGTCTCTTTTGGCGTGTGTCATTTACCCTGTCTGAATCACCGAGGAGATATAAACGATTTCAATCAGACCCAGACAGGAGAGCTGCAGCACCACATTCCCCCACTGGATGGAATGTTCTGGAAGTGTGTTCTGGGTTTGGGTGGGGGGGACTGTAATCTACTGCACACGAGCTGCTTATCGGTCCTTTGGGTGGGGGCCCAGCACGGAGTCAGCTGTGATACGTGACACCGTGATGAAGATGAGCTGTAAAGGGAAGCAATTAGGAGAGAAAGAGCAGAGAGTGTGTTTCTGGAGAATGTTAAAGCCTTTTTCTGCTCTAACCAGGCAGCCCTGCCTTACAAATGTTCGATTTTCCTGGAAACAGGGATCACTGCCAAAAATGTAAAGTCAATCAGGGGAACGGACGACACGGCTTGGATTGATTGTGCCGCTATGCACTGTATTCATCTTCGGTGGCCTGGGTTTGAGCACCCTGGGTTATTTCTGCCGCACGACCATCTCTCTACCTCTGTGATAATATTGTTAGTCTCAAGTGGTTATTTCTAGGGCTGGAGACCAGCACCAAGGACAGGACATGTTTGTGGGCAGGGGTGGGGGGCGGTTGTTGAGGTCATGGGGGGGGGGCAGGGTTTAGGGTCACCTGGGTATAGGTACTTCAAGCAATAAGCTGAGGTCCAGGACAATGGATCAGGACCTCAGAGTCTGGCTTTAATGTGGACCTGCCACTGCTGTCTTTACTATCGACCTGGAACCCATTCGTCCTGTTACTGTGGTCCGGATTTTTCTGAACCTTGGAGGGGAACAAATCAGAATATGTGCAGTACTGTGCAAAAGTCTTCGGCAGTCTAAGAAAATGATGCTTAAATGATCTTCATGTTGATGCAAAAATATATGATGTCTGTCAAAGTCTGTCAGCTTGGTCATTTGTAAACCTCTCCAAATATCACCCCAGTATTTTCAGCAACCATCCAATATACTCATGTATCTCTTGACTTGAACACTGACACACCTCATATGGCTAATCAATACTTCATTTACTTTCTCAATTAATTAAATTTAGCAATTAAGTGAGCCGGTGGTAAAATTTTACGAATACATGGAATGGCTGGGGTGCCCCTGAGGAGAGGTTTGGGAACCGAATGGCTGTTCATCTAGCCATCTGACAAGACATTAGTAACTTTTCAGAGCGCAGAAGAGATTCTTATTAGTTTTTCTTATGTTATTCTTAATTTGCATATGTTGTAATGCTAAATTGTATTTTTGTTCTGAGCAAATGTGCACTTACTACCCAGATAAATAGCTTTAAACATTTCTTTTCGCTGCCTAAGACTTTTCCTCAGTGCTGAACATTCTTGAGAACTGAGATCCTTAAGTCATTTCCTATTCACTTATATAGCTCACCATCAGTCTGACAGGACACTATTTCTAATTTATTCTTTATCATTTATGCACAGAATTAGCGAGCAGCTCTGGCTGTATTGCACTTAAAAGGTTTCTGATTAAATGTTCATTCTGTGCGTCGCCGGTGATCACGCGCATCAATCCCAGCCAGCCACTCACACGCCCTCCATCAAATCCCACCGTCCTCTGAGGCAAAGCGCGTAACCACAACCAGACCAATATTACCTCCCTGATTCACCTGTAAAAGGAGAAACATCAGTCAAAGCCGACAATACCTTCCCGGACAGGAAATGGACAAGCTGCCACCACAGGAGGAAATGCTGGGAGCCACAGTGACGGTGGTGACTGTCAGGCAATAATACAACAATATAACAATTATGAGATAGATGGATGGATGGATGGATGGATGGAATATTATCTCTTGACTCAGTTTCTTTATGTAGTATAACAACAAAAAGTTTTGTTTTCTCTTTCTCTGTTTGCACGTCGGTTGTTGAGACCCAAATAGCTGCAGGCCAGACTGTTTCCACAATTAACCTGCAACATACAAATAAGGGAATTACCACTTATGAAAAGCATGGAACAAGGCACATTGCTGGGAAACACACTCATGCACACACAAACGTGCGCACACACAACCACCAGGACCTCAAACTGCAGCTTGGAACTTGGCTCACCTGCTTGGTGTAGCCATAATTTACATGAACATAAGAAGACCAGAGGAGGGACTGGAGACCCCTATAGTGGATGAGAGAGGAGTGAAGTCACATGCATCTCAGCGTTCTTAATGCCATGCCAGTGTGTGACTTTGTGAAGGTTGTCGGTTCAAATCCCATAGTCAACAGATTGATTTCACTATTGGGCCCTCGAGCAAGGCTTTTAATACCCAATTGCTCCAGGGACTGGCTGATCCTGCCTTCTCAACTGCTTTGGATAAAAGTGTCCGCAAAACAAATAAAAAATGTCACGCTGCTGTCACCTGAAAAGACGAGATGGCCAGCAGTATTTTCGGTTGTAGCCCTTGGATAGTCAGCTTCAATGTGTGGCTTCAGAATCCATGGGCACATAGATTCTCATATGGGCCTCGCATAGTTCTCCCGATTGAAGGTCACATCTTCATCAGGCAGAGGCACAGAGCACAACATGTGATGGTGCACAGACCGTACCATGTGACCCAGACAGTACAGTACAGTAACCATCGTTCCGGAGATTAGTGGGTACCATTCTGAGGTATCTGAGTGTAACCAATTGGATTAGTACTACGAAGGGCAGGATTTAACAATGATGGCAATAGGGAATTAACAGGCTACGATACTGCAGCCCCTGTGCCTTGGAAGACCAATTATGAAAAAGTTTAACTCTTATTACTGACTCGTATCCTAGAGCGGCTGCAAATTAAACATACTCCCATTTCTCCAGTGAGACGTCACTGTCAGGTGCGATTATACATGGAAATGGATGATATTATCGATGCTAAATTATGGATTTCCAGAAGGAAAAATTACAATTGATGTTTAAAAGTGCATATGTGTGAATCTATGGGGGGAAAAAAGATACAGAAGCACATCAAGCACTGAGTAATGATCACCACATCTGGGGTAGCCTACAGCATAGCCCCTGTGCTGGACGTCCTGGCAGGCAGGGGTCAGTTCGATGTTTCTAGGGCCCCACAGTTCACTGAAAAAGGCCCTCCTCAGATGTTCCAAAAACTAAATAGGTAACTAACGTGTAGAGTCAGATCGTAGCTCACTAGTCGGTTATTATAACATGGCTCATGGGAGTTTTACTTACACAAAAATGTTCTGTGGGCAGAAGGAAAAATGAGTGGCTCAGAGAGATAACCAATCATGGGTACTGCTATGGGTGGCTGCCCTTTTGCGGCCAGCTTGCTCTCACCTACAGAGAGCAAGTTGGGGGAGGCATAAAGAAAATTTCCCCATGGGGACCAATAAAATATCAATTATTATATTGTAGAGGAGGTGGGTCCCAGCAACTACAGGAGGCGGGACCAACCAATCAGATGTCTTGGCCCCACCTCCTCTAGTTGTTTGGACCCACCTCCTGTATAATCAGATTGGTTATCTCTCTGAACCAGTCATTTTTCCTTCTGCCTACAGAACATTTTTGTGTAAGTAAAACTCACACAGGCTATAATATGCTGCTTCAATATTTCCTATATAAAGAATTTATTTAATATTTAGTGTAGTAGTTGCTTGTAGCTAGTGAGGGAACCCCAAACCTCAGGGGTCCCATGCAAATACTGCACAGGGCCATTTTGCAAGAAGGCTCCGAGCCCTAATTGAACATGGCTGACTTTGCTGTGGGACAGTACAGCAATCTCTCGCTATATCGCACTTCGACTTTCGCGGCTTCACTCTATCACAGATGTTATATGTAAGCATATCTAAATATATATCGTGGATTTTTCACTGGTTCGTGGATTTCTGCGGACAATGGGTCTGTTTATTTCTGGTACATGCTTCCTCGGTCGGTTTGCCCTGTTGATTTCAGCGGCCGAAATCAGCTGAGAATGTAAACATTACCAGAATGCAAATGGCGCATGACTGCAGTGCTCGTATTTTAGAAATATGATACTAATATTAAAGGAATTCTGGAACGCCAACCCCCGCGATCGAGGAGGGATCACTGTACACTCACGGGTCATGTCATTGAGCTCATGAACAGAACATGTTATATTCCGGCACATGCGCACGACAGGGTCGGCCCAGTGATCTGACAGAACGTAAGTCGAAAATGCGACCGTGAGCCGTACCTGTGAAAGGCACTTGTTTGTGTTTTGGTAGGTAGCCGATATGAAGCCGGGGCCTCACACATGGAGGTTACCCGCCAGTGTGACTGACTCACTGCAATTAGAACATCCTCCTGGGCTTCCTTGACATTTCAAACTCTAAAAATTGCAAAGAGACGGCGTGGAGGAACACCCCCATCCAGAGCTCAGCCTTATCTGCTCCTTGAGAAAGACAAGACCATGGAAAACCCGAGCAAATGACTTCGCTTGTGGCCAAGCACATGGTGATCCCTGGCTTCACCTTCCCAGCCAGGCAGCTAATGGGCAGGAGACGGTTTGGGACACAGAATGCAGGTGCTTCCTCTATCAGCGCGGCTTCACCTGCTGAAACTAGGCTTACCGCTAGGGTTTGTGAAATAAACAACAATAATTATTATTGTTGTTGTTGTTGCAAGTGAAAAAATAGAAGATACATGATAGCATCTGAAGAGGTTCTCCACATGCCGCAAAGAAAGGAGTAGGAGGAGAAGGAGGAGGAGGAGGTGAATCCCGCCAGATCATTCAGCCATGCGGCCGTGTGACAGAGACTAATACCTTATAGGGTCAGGATGCAATTCAGACACAGGGTCTGGGACTGGGGGCCTTGAGGTGGGAAAGGGATCAGGACCCAGAGATGATACTTAATGGGTCAGAGTGATGAAAGGAGAAAACATCCTGATTTTATCAGGATCAGTGATTCAGATCAGAACAGCTACTATAAATGTATCTGACACAGTCTTTCTGAATGAACCTGACACAGTCATTCTGAATGTATCTGACACAGTCATTCTGAATGTATCTGACACAGTCTTTCTCAATGAACCTGACACAGTCTTTCTCAATGTATCTGACACCGTCTATCTCAATGAACCTGAAATAGTCTTTCTGAATGTATTTGACACAGTCTTTCTCAACGTACCTGACACGGTCTTTCTGGATGTACATGACCCAGTTTTTCTTAAGGTCCCCTCTCCTGACTCTTCTTCCTGCTATATTTGAGCAGAAATCTCACAATCTCAGTAGCTCCAAACTCGTCAAATTAATAAAAACTTCTGGGATATCTGCATACAAATTAAATGCAATCCTGACCAAAGTGCTGAATTCATTTCCCCTCCCTGGTCTGCCATTGCCCTCCATAAATATCATCAACATGAAATCATCAAGTGCCCCAAATCTCCCCCAGCCCCCCCCCCAACGTGACATTCAGAAGCCAGCCATGACGTTTTACCGTAGCCTGGATTCTTTTTAATCATGCCCAGTCCCTCTGATCATCAGACCATAGTAAATGACCTGTGTAACACCCACAACGAGTTTAGTCCAGGTGACAGTGCTCTTTGATTTACAATCAGGTAAAAAAAAGCACCAATTGTTCCCCTCTAACCACCTGTAATTCACAGTGAGCAACAATGTATGACTCCTGGAAAAATTTCACGCAAATCACAGGCAGATTCAAAAACGCCTTTAAATAACAAATGGACACATTCCATGATGTTCACACCATTGCCCGAAAAGCTCTGGAAATGTAATGTCGTCACCGGAGACCACCATTGACAAATGACGTAAGTGACAGAACCAGCACAATTTCTATCACACCAGCATGGATGACAGTTCTGGCAGAAGTTCTCAAACCATCTCTACCTGATGTTTAGACCCTGAGTATTTGGAACCTGCTGAAGACAATTGGCAGGACTGATGAGGCAATAAAATGCCTGCTCTGCAACAGAGCTTTTCCCGTCTGCACCCACCAATGACATTCTGGGAAGACTCCTGCATTCATCTGCTATCAGCCAACTACTGAACGGTCACACTCATGGCACACTGGGAAGAGGTCTTAATCCCCCATAATCCTTAGCGATATCATGCTGCTATAGAGAGAGGTAGACAGAAGAGGCAACAGCTCCGTGCAAAGGTGGACTGGTGTGTGTGGAAAAGAGGAAACATTTGGGGTTTTCGGGTTAACCCCTTAGTTCCACTGAGGGACGTCTGAGCAAATCACAGCATGCTTAAACATGCCTGGAAGATTTATTCCCTCAATGCGTGTGAACACATACACAGCAAATTATAAATTAATGGGGGAAATGAATCCCGCGTGAATTAATAACTAACAAATGAGCCTCGCCTTAGCTCAACCTACGTCCACATGATATTTCATTTCAATCTATCTGGTATTACCGCTTTTTACTCTGCCGTGGCCCCGAGAGCCATGAGACGCTATATCCGTTCATGAGGACGAACCTTTCGTTTAACCTCCAGCAAGGCACATTCCCTCCTAGACGAGCATGGCCCAATCAGGTCTTGACGCGGAAACTCGGGCTGGACGGAGCAGATGTTTCCGTACCAATTACCCAAAGGTCCTCAGGGGAACGCTGTCATCTGTGCGCAGATGTGGACCGTCGGCCAGACAGAGGGAGAGTAATGAAAAGGGTAATGTCGTCTCCTGTTTTTACCTCCAGCTCTCAGGTCTATCCTTGATACAGTCATAGTTCAACTTTCCTAATACATGTGATTGGATTAATTATATCACATACTGGTTCTATTGGGCAACTAGACGATTTAAGAGCAAAATTCCTACTACTATTATTAGTAGTAGTACTCTGGTTTAGCCCTGCAGCTTGTGGGGGGGCATTGAGGTCTGAAGTGTCTTTTGAGGTTGTGGTGGGGGAATTTGGTGCCCTTTGAACTCCGCCCTACTGGTCACTCAATGACCTGTGCCTCTAAACACCTATATTGGACCCTTACACTGGATGTCCTACACGGGATGACCGGGGCAGGGAGGTGCTGATCAGCCTGGCCCTGCAGAACAAACCACAGGGTTGCCATCTTTGTATTCTGGTGTGTCACAGTGCGATAGTGTGGGGTGGTGAGAGCGTGCACTATAGCGTGGAGATTTGCTCAAACTCAAACTTCCACCAGTGCTAAGAGCCAGGGAGTGGTTCAGAGGGCTAAGTCACTGTGCCTGTGAGCAGGAGCTTATCGGTTCGAGTCCAGGACTCGGCAGAACAATCACATTTCCGTGGGCCCTTGAGCAAGGCCCTTAACCCCCAGCTTCTGATGCACTGTGTGTTGGCTGACCTTGTACTGTGATCCCCAGGTTATGGTGCACAAGATGGGGTAGGCAAAGAGAAGAATTCCACTTTACTTATACAAACAGCAAATAAAGGCTTTATTGTATCTGTGAAGCAGATGCTATAATACCCAAAACCTAATCATATCTGCTGTGTAATGGGACTAGCTCAGGTCCTTACTCTCTAGGCAACACAAAGCTCCATGGACACAGGCACTTAATTCTCCAGTGATTATAAGCGTGATGATGACAGCGGTGTAGCACACAGGTGTTTGATTTATTTATTTTTGTCCTTATTTCTGACCAGCAGGGGGCGCCTGATCTGTAAACCCGTGCGGCTTTCACAGGATGCCCTCTGCTACGCATCTCCTTTTTTCCTGACAAACGGTGGTTTGTAAGGATTCACTAAGTGCATAATAAATAATCAGCGTAACAGAATAAGCTGATTTTCATCCCAGGAGAGCCTAATTAATTAACCTGTTTTTTTTTTTGCTTTGATTGAGCTGTTGATTGAATAAATCGCCCTGTTTAAATCACGTTAAACGGAGGCCCGTGCTTGGGGACTTCATATGGCTGATCAGCTGTGGTGCCGGATGTCTGAGCTGTTATTAAAAGAACGATTAGGGCTCTTTATTTGGATTTAAAGAAAAAAACTTAAACAGGCCAGAATAAATTGGCATTGAACTTTGCATTAATCAACTATTCATAGCCACCGCTCACAGCGTGAGAGCTACTAAGCAGGCTAATCGTCAGATTGAAATACCGCCATCTTTATTCAACCTATGTGATATTTAGGAGCGCATGCTGTTACGGCAGGCTGTGTGCGCGCGGACACAAGATGTGCAGCTGACACACCTGATTTACTGTAAACCACGTGATTAATCACCTAAAACAGCCGGAACGGGGACCTCGCGAGGACCGCGCACGCGGTCTGTCCCGGGGCTGGCCCGCGTCTTTCTCCGCGCTCCTCCTTTCCTGGCTGTCAAAGCGCTGCCTGCGGATGGCCGCGACACCCCCAGAGCGGGGGCACATCTCGAGGCTATTTGCCGACTAGCTGTACGTGGGCTGTGCGCTTTACAAGCAGGGGAACGGCTTCAACCGAGGAGTGGGTAGCTCAGTCCCCACTGCTGATTGGTGCTTCCTTTTAATCATGTGACCTTCAGTGTTAATGAGTCGTCTAAGCATAATTAAATCTAGGGTAAATTTTTCAGGTTTTTAATTTTATTTCTGTAAACCTCTTAGTTTTCCCCTGCAGATTGCACAATAACGATCTTTTAATGTCATTTGCCGCAAAAAATGACAGCTATTAATCAAAGGTAAACTGTCTGTCTGATTTGTGCTAAAAGGCAAATTCTTCTGCACAAACATGTAATAACTGAAAATGGGAATATTTACTTTTTATAGTTTGTCTATTGAGGCCACAGCTTCTGTTATTGTTGCCCATAATCCGAAAGTTTAAGAGAGGAACGCAAAAGGCTCAGAAAGATCCAAGATTCTTATGAATTCTTCATTCAGTGGAAGCAGTTTTGCATATTATGACTAACACAGAGAAAAAAATGTCATTCTTTTGATGTCAATCAACTAGATTTGAGTAGACTGTGGTTTGGCTGTGAGGTTCAGGCCGAGGCCACGCCCCCGCTGAGGCCCCTGGTTTTAAATAAATACCAGGAAAGGGAGGGTAAAGCGCTTCCAGGATAAGATCAGCATTTCTCTGAGGTCAGCTGATGGCCTGAAGGGGCAGGAAGTTGCAGGTGACATCAGGTGTCAGGCTACCAAACACCACAGGCTTTTTCTAGCATGCGGTGTCCTCCTGCCTGCCCGATCCCTCCATATTGACCTCGGTACAGCAGTTTATTGCGTGTACAGTCTGGAAGGGCATGGTGTGTCCTTTGGCTCCCTGGTGTGGGGCGTGCTCCTCGCAACACCAACTGAACCCTGGTGTGTGTCACGGGTTATTGTTTAACTAACAGGCCATTCCCGGGGACGAAGCTGTCACCTCCACAGCTGTGTTTCTCCATGTCTTCGTCCGGCCAGGCAAATTAACAGCCAGCCCCACCCCCCCCCATGAGGCCCCTTTAATCAGCCTCTGCCAGCCGGATCTTCCAATTTGTCTGTTTGTCCTCAGCAGAGGCAGATTAATCCGAGAGCCCCGCCTCAGCTGTGTACCATGCTGCCATTGTCTGGTTGCTCTCCCCGAGCCTCAGGAATTATTCCATGGCAATCCGGTTACAAGCAGAGTCTGCCATGGACACCGGCTGCCAGGGAGGCGAGTGCTCCTTTTGTCGACTCTCGATGGAGTATATGGGGTGCAGAACCACAGGCACGTCACTCATTGTTTTTTTTCCCACAATGCATTTCACCATCCTAGCAGAAATGATAACTTGGAGATGATTAGCCTCAGACACGCCCCTTTTCCCAGCTACGCCCATACCTTCACTCCTACATGTGGTGGGGGGCAATGCCAGTCAAAGCCCATATGGTGCCCTAGGTGACATCAACACCCCCTGTCCACAACACAGTGTAGTTGGCTTGCTAAGTCAGTACCATCCAGTAGATGGCGCCCTAGGGGGGTCACCTAATGGGTTGACCAGGACTGAGTGGGGGGTACCATGGCCTTCAACTACTCATTCATTGAACAAACTGTCTCTGCAAGGTGTTTTTTGTTGCTATTAGGGTTGCGTTCTCTTTTCCATCTGAGCACAGTAAACACAGAGGCACATACACGCCATCTTTTTGCAGAGCTGGGCAGCCGTCCTGCTTGGATCAGCGCCCCGTGGTGCTTCGTGCAAAGCCAGCTGTGTACACAGTCCAAACGCTCTGTGTATTCATACGGACCCTAAATCTAATTTACTCCACACAATGCTCACTCGTTCCCTATTCCAGCTAGTGCTTGTGTATTAACACACAGTAGCTGTTTTTTTAAGGGGG
>JAAGVU020000036.1:1602688-1614606 GCA_011763525.2 Mormyrus iriodes | reverse complement strand
ACTCTAACAGAGCGTCACTCACAGGAGGAGCACGGGTGACTAACAGAGCGTCACTCACAGGAGGAACACGGGTGACTATAATGGGGCTTCATTTATATGACAAGAACCTGCACTGTTTGCTAATGAACACAAGTTCACAGTATATTACACAGGAGTCAGGCACAGGTAAGGTGGAGAACATTCCGGAAGCAGATGAAATGCCATCACAGAGCATGAAGGCCTGAAAGAAATAGAGGGAATTAATAATTAACAGCATCTCAGAGGAGAGAAATTCATCTGCATTTTCTGAAAGGAGCCAGGTGTCTGTGGATCGTCCTTGACTGACTCACCAAAGAGGCTCCGTTGGTGACAACCCCCCCCACACTCTCTTAGCGCACGCTGTGAAAATTAAACAAGCCGCCATTCCCATTGGTATCCATTGGGATAATTAGAGGCACAGGAAGGGGGGAAATTGTGACGCCATTCCTGCACGCCCCACTTAGCACACCACTGCACGAACCACGTCACCAGAGAAAACACACAACTGCGGGGTCACAAGAGGCAAATGCACATGGGACAATAAGGATGGGGGGGTGCTTCAGGAATCCTGGGATGTGGAAAACTGACGTGGTTATGTTTGCAACTTGTGCATGAAGAGGAAGGAAGTTGCACCAGGAATTATGGGTAAAACGCAAAAACATTACTCCGCTGAATAGCCGCCACCAGCTGTGCACCTCTGCTCCCAGTCTTAAGCTCTCCTTCACCTCCTTGCCATAAGCTGCGGCCGTGGATGTAGCACACCTCGAGGGTGCCACCCTGCTGCCTTTACACACTGCCTTTAATGTGACACATGTCAGTCCAACCAGCAATTGATTCAGATGGTGTGAGGGTCAGATGTGTAATCTCTGCCTCTTAGCTAACCTACACTACCCCCCTCCCACTGGGGCGGGTATCTTCTCCTGCTGTGCTTATGAGGAGAGTCACTTTGGGCCCAACCCCCCCCAGCTGTTTTAAAGTCTAAGTAAATAGCTAGTGCAGGTGTGGGCAGCCTTATCCAGAAAAGGCTGTTAGGTATGTGGAAGCATTAATTAAGGGCAAATCCTTAATTAGATTATTAATTAGAGGTCTGATTCGCTGAAGAGTCCTCACACCTGTGTTTCAACAGCTGACCTAAAGGTTATCCCAAAAACCTGCACACACACTGACCGTTTGTGGACAAGATTGGCCACCCCTGAGAAAGTGAGTAGAGTCAGAAGATCGGCGCTAGCTAGCTGGGGTAGCAGAAGACCCTGCTTCAGCATCTTCTAAATAAGGAGCATGCATGGTTTGGCTGGTGGCAAACACCCCCACTGACCCTATCCCATTTCAGCCTCCAGAATCGTTTTAATTCAGAGAGCCATCTTCACAAAAAGAAAGAAAGCAGGCAGCTGGCTTCGGGAGTCTAGTTCCCCTCTAACACATCATAAACGGATAAACAAAGGAAGGCTGCTTAGAATAATCCTAGAAAAATAACAGAACTTTCTTTAGCCAACCATTGCCTTCCGCAGTCTGTTGCCTTTACGAAACAATTAAACAGCCAATTAAGATAACGAGCCTGTCGCTATAAGCTTATTTCCCCCAATTGCTTCTTGTTGTTCATTTTTTGTGCTGGTGTTTTTGTTTGCCCGGATTATTTATTATGGAAAATAATTTTCGAAAAAAGCTATCTTTGTAGCTCGAAGCCTGTTCCAGCAGAAATTCAGCTGAAGAATTGAATTAGAATTTATCAGCAGTTGTCAATGCGGTTCAGGACTGACCCTGGCCACGCTGCGGGAGACCACAGGAACACTCGGCATGCAATAGCAGCTGTTTACCGCCTCACCGCTGTTATCGGATCCGGGGAGATAGGCAGGGTTGCCGGGGAGGATTACCGTCAGGTTAGCAACAAAAACAAGCTGAGGTTAAGCTAACAGGAGGCTAACAAGTTAGCAGTCTGGCCTGATATAGACATTCTGCCTGCCTCCATGGTATCTACATCCATAATACACACATTCATTGTTTATACATACTGCTCTGGAAAAAATTAAAAGCTCACGCTATAATGTTTAAATAAGATAATAATAATCTGCATTTTTCAATCCTGGTTTAATCCTGGTTCTGCTGGCAAAAGGCTCAAAGTTACTAAGACAGCAGTAGACAAGAACAAGGTGAAGCAGGAGACACTGCAATGACCAAAGATCAGCAAGTTAGAGGGTGGAAGTTTGTAATGCCAGAGATGACCGTCAACTTATCTGACAGTCTCTTATGAATCGGAGGATGACATCAAGTGACCTTCAAAAGGAATGGGATAGAATAAGT
This sequence comes from Mormyrus iriodes, assembly GCA_011763525.2. NCBI lineage: Eukaryota > Metazoa > Chordata > Actinopteri > Osteoglossiformes > Mormyridae > Mormyrus > Mormyrus iriodes. Next base: position 1,612,290 of record JAAGVU020000036.1, on the reverse strand, counting down.
GCAGGTCTGAAGTGCACAGTTAGGACAGTTCGTATCAGGCTCCTAGAAGCAGGACTGAAGTCCCATAAAGCAAGGAAGAAGCCCTTCATTACTGAGAAACAGAGAAAAACCGGGCTGCAGTTTGCAAAAAAAACCCAATATATTATTCACAGACACAAACCCATAAATTGAGAAATGAGTGAAACAAAGAATTGTGCTGTGGTCTCTTACTTTTTTCCGCGACTGTATTTATATCCATCTTTGTTCTGGAAAAACTGCCCCACTGGTTTGGTTATCTTTTGGCATGGGTGTATTTCATGGATTGTTTGCTGGAGGGACAGAGACTGTTCGAGTGAGTATTTATTTATCAACATTACCGCATCCCGACATTGTCTAAGGTCTGATAACTTCCTTTTGTGTCCAGCAGTAAAATGAAGCTTGAGTAGACAGCTCCCCGGGGGGCTGTGAGCCCTTTAGGCGCTACTCTAACGCTCTCCCGGCATCTCCAGAATAAGCCTGTGCCTGCCATTTGTATTAGTTCATGGCTAAACACATTTGTTAGCGAAGGCCACAGCTGCCTATGAGCAGTGAGGCATATTAGCACGGCCGGTTAGCACCCCCCCAGCCGGTGGCCTGTTTATCCACGGTGCAGGCACTTTGTCTCAGTGCTGGGACCCAGTGCATGTCCCAGAGGCCATGAGAACACAGAAGAACCCAATATGGAGAAAAGTGATCTCCTCACCCATCACAAAGCAAATTTCACTAAGAAGATGGTATCTATAACCTTAATCATCCCTCAGTTATACGGGACATATGAAAATCCTGTGGCCAGTGCTGATGGGAATCAGATTATGTGGTTTATTGAGTTTATAATCTGAATATAACTGTTCGCATAAATCCTGCGTCATTACGGGTGTGATCTCTGCACGTTCACAACGCTCTCCAGAACAAATCTGACGCCTTCGGCTCGGCCTTTTTCCTCGGTTTGTCTGGCTTTTATGCACTGATGTGCTTTATTAGTCATAAAGCGGAGAGTGAAATGGGAGGTGCAGCCGAGAGCCCGTACTCCACGGACCCAAGCCAGAACCGCCCGGGGGTTCTGTATGTCAACAGAGGAGCAGATAAAGAGTCATCCACTTAAACAAGCAGCTGGGCTCACCCTTCCTCCAACTTCCATGTTTGCTCATTCACTCATTTGTCCCATAATCCCTTGGGTCACAATCCCACTGATTCAGCCAATCAGACACTGTGCTCAGTGGCACAGTACACGCTGGTGTCATTGGGTTTCCCGTTTATTTAATGAATTATGTGGCAATTTTTTTTTTATGGAAATTATACGGATGTTCTAATGTCCTCTGTTCTTTTAAAACTTTTGGGCCAACGCTGTGGTTTAATAAACCATGTCTTCAGTGAATATTTAGTAATCTCTCATTAGATGTTCTGGAGAGCAGAACACCTGTTAGTGGCTTTAGTGCTGCGTAATGCTTAATTAAGTGAGAGGAGGACTAGAAGCAGATGGCTGCGGACAACAGTCTTTTATTGCCTAGGGTTTGATCCCACAACCTCCCGGTACAGTGATCCACCACACACCAGGCAGCTGTAAGTTTTTTTAAAAAGCCAATCTACTGAGCTATTACCAAAAAGATGTTAGGGGACAGGGGAAAAGACGGCCAATCAAACGATGAGACACAGAAAAGGGTAGCCAATCAAACGGTGGAACACAGGCAAGGGCAGCCAATCAATCATGCTTATTCACACTGCATGCAGTATAACAGGCAGATAGCTCTTCTCCCAATGTGTGTGTGTGTGTTAGACATTGTCCTCTACGTACATCAGCAGCACTGACCTAAAATATCAGTTTGTCTCCACATCTTTCCACTCCTGGATTTTATGTTTTGGGACATTTTTTCCCGAAACATACATCACATTTTTCCAGGATTTCAGTATTTTTCCCCCGTTTACATATGAGAACAACACAGTTCACATATCTCCTTGCCTTTCCGGCACCTGAGGCGGTTTCTGTGTTTTTCTATAGCTGTTCTTCAGGAGAACAAAGACAAAGATGTCGAGCAAGGACCCGCAGCACATCGGGATCAGGAGCCGTGAAACTCTCAGGACGGTCTGAGCGTCATAAAAGTGGCATGAGGAGCACAGAGTGTGCTGTTCACCGGCGCCTTCATTACGAAGCCTGGGAGGGGATCAACCAGGTCCCACCCCTCTGTGATGGTGACACGCTGCTCTGGTCCAATCAGACTTACTCCTTTACAGAACACAGCCTGAGACTGTCTCACTGCTGATTAACATTTTGAATTAACATTTCAAAGGCCAGCAATGGCCTTAATTCAAAATACAAACGGACATTAAAATTCAAGTAAGTTAGCCTGACAGTGCCATTATCACAATTCAAGGCTTGATTTACAATGACTATAAAATCACTCATTCATACATACATGTATATATATGGCCCAGACTGGCCAGCCCATTGATAACAGCTGACAGGCAGCACGGACAGCCGTGTGAGGTCCTGATAAGGAGGAAGTCTCACACATGCTATAAGAATTCGCCTTTAAGTTACCTCACTCCCAGGGAACTGCCATCCATAACACTTGTGTGCTATTAACCTGACATGGCCTTTCATCACCACACACCGTGATCGCCGCACATAAATCTGTATATAACAATTAAGGTACTATTCACAGTGACGACACTATACAATAATGCAGTTATGGCAATTCATCTTCATAACATCCACTCCCTTCTGCAAGGACAAATGGGGGTTTTAAAATAGATGATTAAAAAATTAAAGGCAAATAACTAACGGTATTCATTTCACTGTCCAGATTGGGTCTTTTTAGACTCATGCCCATTAGTCGGGAGGGGAATGTGCTGTGTGTTGTACTGTGTGAGCGTGTCCAGGGAGCGCATGAACGGAACAAAAAAGAGGAATAAAGGAGAACAAATGAAAAAAGCAAACAAAATAGAGACTGATGAAGAAATCCTTGGAATGGGAAAAAAGACAATTGCTTTGAAAAAATGAGGATTTCATACCCCCCTCGCACTCTGCCCTCCCTTGTGTAAAGAGCTCCATTTTATTTATACAGTGTAATCGTGGTCTTTTAGTACAGGTGCATGCTGGGACAGCACATCCTTCACAGAGGTGCCGAATGGCCGCGTGTCCCTGTCCTATGGGGACATAATGTTTCCTCAGCAGCTGGTTTGTTGTCCCGTCTGCATCTGGCAGCCTCAGTGATGCCGCCCTGCAGGGGGAGGACAGTGTTAATAAACGCTGTTTTTTCTTAACTCACCCAGTGGCGGTGGGGGTGTCTGGGAGTTCCAGGCGGGGGAAGCTGGCAGCGTTCCAGCACGGAGAATCACCTGCATTTACAGGAGTATGACTCTCTCCGGCTCGACCCCATTTATTCTCATATAGCGCCTTTCCGGCAGGGCCCAGAGGGACGACGACTGAAATAGACCTGAGACTATTAACATTACTGGCAATGTTACAAATAGAAAAGGCAATTAATGCCACCCAGTTCTAAAAGTCAGCCTAGAAAAGCAGGAGGAAAACAAACTCAGATGATTAAAAAAAATGGCCAATTGTTTACCCCCCACCCCAGGCATGCAACGGCGGAGTGGCGAGCGTGATGCTGCTGTCTTCCCCACTAGGGTCTCGCCGATGGTAGGAGTCAAGAGGTTGGGAGAATGGTGCCAATGGGAAGCTTAACCTACATAATCATGGCCTACAGTGAGGCAGGCAGGAGCCCAACCTCCTCACCAGCTGGGGTCTGATTGGACCAGAGCGGCGTGTCACCATTGCAGAGGAGCAGGGCCAAAGGGGCTCTGGCCCCAGCTGAAAGCTGATTGGTATCTGAGTGCCCCCTTCCATGTTACTCACTGATTCAAAACATATCATCGGCTAATGATAAAGTTGGCCCCTCTGTATGAGTTGTGCCCCCCCCCACCTTAAAAAAAATGTAGAATTGCCCCTGCTCACCAAGCTGCTCCTCTGATTCATCCGGCCACCATGGACTGAATCACACAGCAGTGGCCATTGAAGCAAGTGGCAGTGACCGATGTTCATATCGACTCCGCCAGATCACGTTCAGAGCAATGACATACCGGGACTTTCCATAAGTGTGCGAGTCCTCCCTCCCCCCCGCCACTGAAATCAGAAAATGGATCAGAAATGGGAGCGATGGGGGCTGGTTGGGGGGAGAAAGTGATGGAGCAGAGTAGGAAAGAGGTTTGGGAGGCAGGGCCACAATTGAAGGGGGAGGGGAGATGGAGGGGGCAGAGTCAGCATTTGCTTCTTAAATAAACAGGGAGTTTTTGTACTCCGGGTAAATCCTGGACAGGGCATATGTGCGTGCGCGTACACACACATGCACATCTGGGGCAAGACGTCAGGGCTCGTGGTACAGACAGGTGACCGTGACGCCGCTGAAACAGCCTCGGCTCTCGCTCCTGGCTGTCTGCCTGCTTGATAATGATGGCATGGGGCATGATGACATGTGGGGGGTGGAGGGGGGGAGCTGGGCTTGTCGCCAGAGCGTGGGAGAAGACGGGAACCATTAATCAGCCAGTCACAGCGCCGGGGCAGCAGGAAGGTCGGGAATGCAGGGGGAGATGGGAATTAGGAGGCTGAGGATTACGGAGAGGGAATGATAACAAGCTCCTCTGCCCTTCCAGAAGGTCAGCGTGGACCTCACAGCTTCAGATCTTCTAATGACCCACCGTAAGAAGGTTTCAATTCCTCAAAAGTTCCCAGAGCTCCTTCTTCCAAACAGCCAGCATCCCGCCCATCAGAGGGCAGCCCGGGAATGTCGGCTCTGTCCTAAGTTGTTTTTTTCCATCTTTTATGGCCTTGCCAAGAAAGGATTAGCCTCGGCGCGGAGGACGCTGGCGTGTGGCACTGATCTCATCCCCGCTGGAGCGTGTGGCCGCCAGGGTTCCCGGCATCGTCTTCAGAGAGAGGAATGCCTCTTACAGCCCCTCAAAACTTGTAATTAGCCTCTTTGTTTGTTCTCCTCCTTTTTCCTTGTAGCCAATCGGCATTAGGGAGGTACCTAACGTTTCCTTTTCGGTTTTAGAGGCAGTCATTGTGACACCGCGTGTCCCTTAATCCCTCATTACACCGGCGTTTAACGTTTATCATCAGCGCTTTCTAATTGTACAAAGATGGTATAATTACCTGGAGACTGTTAATTAAGGCCCAGAAGGTGGTGACTTGAGCTCTGTGGAAACAGGGCCGAGGACGGGATCAGTGACAGTCATGGAGATGATCGGGTTGCAGCCTGACAGGATGCAGATCCAAAGGACTACATACGACCCACCAGATGGCCGCACCTCCCCATGTCGACACAGACGCCATGCGATTAACGGCTTTGACACGTCATACACCGTTCCTCTAGTCTGCGTTTCAAAGTCCAGTTCATAAAGTTTTTTAAAAATTCCAAACAGGAAGGAAATGTAATGAAGAGAATGAACATGGAAGACAGACTAAAAGCTCAGGGAGACAGGATCCCTGTCAGAAACACAGACGATTCCCAGCGACATGCCCTAACATCCGGCAGCTGCTCACGGACCGCTGTCAGTGAGGTACTGTGTCACACAGCTTCTGCTTCCTCACTCTCCTGCATCAGCACAGTGCCGGTGAACCGCATCCCATAATAATAACAACCCTGGGGGGATTGTCTGCAAGGAAGTAGGTTTGATAATGAGAGAACCCAGCACACGTATGAAGATATTTACTGCTGAAAGATACTTATTGCACCTGGTAATGCATAATTAAGCATGGCTTGCCATTATTGCAGAGTCATCCCACCCTGGGGCAAGGCACTTGTCGCTTTTATTTGGTTTAATTCAAGTTTAGGTCTCCTATTAGGGGGAGTTTTATAAAAATCGTGGTAAGATGAAGGGCTAGCTGCAACTGCTTTGCTGTGAGCAGAAAATGGCTCGATCGATGGAGGTGTCGAATGGGTTTTAGAAATGACACATTTCCATAACCTTGTTCCTCCATAGGTGCTCATTTGGGGACCCATTTACCAAGCTGAGGAATTAGTCAATGTGCCATTCAAAATAACCACCTGGCTCCAAGCCCTCTGCAGGCCAGCGCATGATAGTGCGGCTTGGGTTCACCCACAAAACCAATCGACCCATTAAGGGTGCTTGGTTTACTCATGGAAGCTGGTATGTGTGTCGCAATAGCTGCTCTTTTGTGAAAGTACAGCAACAAAGTTAGAATTAAAGTTGGAATTAAAATGGGCAACTTATATAAACGTGTAATAAAGGAGCCGAAACACCGTTTGCCATTCTGGTATGCAGACGGAAGGTTCCTGTGTCGCCCCTTTTTGTGTCTGTCAGCCTGCTGCTGCTCTGGGTCGCTCTTCTCCCACAGAGAGCCCTTCAGACCCGGCTGTAATCTCCAGGTGCACCTTGGAGAGCTCTATTTTACAGGCCAGCAGCCCAGCTTCTTACAGATGCCCCCACCCGTCTTAATGCAGGCAAGGGATTATGCTGCCTGCAACACAGGGACTGCCGTATCGGTCAGGAAGTATGATTCATGTGACTGTGCGTCTCGCTGGAGCCAGCTCCCAGGGGTAGGGCATCGCTGTTCATTGTATTAGCCTTGAGCATGCTGGATTCCCTCCAGTGACTAATGACTTACAGGGAATACGGGCATTACACAGTGCATCACCATGAAGGACACGAATACAGATGATGTCACACTGACCCTGGAATATTTGGGGGCCTTTTTTGGCCACCAGGAAATTAACATGCAAAAGTAGGACAAAGGTAAAGGGTTCTGTTCCCTGTTAAAGTGACAATGACTTTCAAATCTCTCGCTTACTTAATGCTGACCTCTAACTCTAACCCATAACCTTATCCCTACCCCACTAATTCTAACTCTAATCCCTAACACCCAAACTTAGGTCCCTAATCACAAAGTTTCATCTTCCGTTGGAAAAGTCATTTGCACAACGGTCCAGGTTTTTGGAACATGCTGGTACCACCTCCTATCCAGGGAGATGGGATTTGGAGGGCAGAGGGCACAGGTAGGGTGAGAACTCAGTGTAGAGGTGCAATTTTCACAGGAAACTTGAACAAACTCACCAGAGCAAATGCAGGCCTGTCACTGACATCCCGTGTGTCGGGCCTGCAGTAAAAGGCCCCACTGCGAACCTCTCTGGTCTCTCATATGGTCCTGATGTCCCAACCTCATTAAGAGCAAGCAGGGGATCAATGCTGTGTAATAGCGAGGGTTTATGGTGCAGTGCAGTGCACCTGCATATGAGGGAGGAGAGTGAGTACGTCATACGAATGCGAGGAGAGTGTCATTGTCAGTTCCCCTGGTTCACCTGAAGGGGGCGACATAGCTGCTGACATAGGGTCTGCGAAGACTCGGATAGGGAATCGCTTGGGAAGGTTTGAAAGCCGCCCTCCTACTCGGATCCCGGCTAGCTGTTGCAAGCGATCGGCTTGATAATTCACAGTCTGTCCGCGTTCTTTATTACGAGGTGCTGGTTGTGTAGCAGCAGAGATGGGCAGTATTTCAATCAATTGTATTTAAAATATGTATTTAATTACGTTTGAGTATTTTTTGTAATTTGTATTTTTCCGGACGGAAAAAAATGAGTAGTTTTTTTCAATGAAATTTGTAACAAAATACTTTGAGAGATTGTATTTTATGTATTTTAAATACAACTTATTTATTAATAAATTTATTTGTTTTCTTTTATTTTAAGAACCTTCATCAACAGGCTTACAGATGTTTCAATATTTGTCTTATGTTGAAGACTTCATTAGCGATAAATCCGGCTAGCAATTTTTGTTCCTAGGGACAAAATGAATTTCTATCAGCAAAACGTAGGTGTTTTTACAGCAACTGAACCTGGGTAAAAGGATAAACTAGTGAACTTGACGTCGTGTATTACATGCATAATTACATGCATAACAGCCGCTGGTCCCGTTTTTTTGAGCATATATCTAAAAAACAGTTTCTTCTCCGAGTTTGCGCATGTTCGGCACCGTACTGTAAGACAAAGCGGGACATTCCCGCAGTATGATAGTTACTTTAAAAAAGCCTAGGTGTGCCTCTTTGTGCTAATCCTGTGGGAAACACCTGCTATACATTAAGTGTGTAATGGTTCGGAAACTGAGACCGAAACTACAATACGAACGTTCTGGAACCGTGATACCCCCCCCCCCCCCCCCAGAAAGAAAAAAAACCTGCCGCCTCTTCAGCTCTCATTACATTATTTGTTACAAAAGTCATATTTCATTTCACAAAAACACTATAACACATGTAAATCAGAAAATTATTATTCTATTTGAAGTTAGGGCAAGTTGTATATTTTGTAAATGTTGCACATTATTAGGGCTGTAACGGCACACATATTCATCGTATACAGTTAGTTATTTTTGTATTTTCAAATTACAGATTACTTGTATTTTAATTAAATATATTTGATCATACTAGTATTTTGTATTTTATTTTGATATATTTGATGAGCAAGTATTTGTAATCTGTAAGATACTTTTTGATGTATTTGTGCCCATCTCTGTGTAGCAGATTACTCATCCGGCAGGTTCTGAGAAACAGCCGGTTACCAGAGAATGGGCACACCTGCAGGGCAGAGAACGGATCAGCGCCCTTAGCTTGCGGAAATCTGGGCTGATCTGGGTCATCTCACGACAGGCTGCCGCAAAGGTTAATTATGCAAATCAAGTTCGCTGCATGACTCCAGTATATAAAGCGGAAATAATTACCTTTGCATGGTAATAACTGCCTGACCCACTGCTAGATGGTTATGAAGGTAAGATCATCATCATCGTCATCACCATCGAAACCTGCCGACGGTGAACCTCCATGAATTTACGGTGATCTGGGCTGATCGGGCTTTGTGTCTAGTTGTCTGCTCTGGCCTGTGTATGAACTCACTTCCAAATCTAATCTAATCAAGGCTGTTTCAGTCTCTCCGTCTCTGTGTGAGGCTCCCTGTCTGAGGTGGACCTTGCGAGATTTTCAGCAAAGTGTCAAGGTCCTGATTTTTTACTGAGCCTCTTCGAGGGTTGGAGCTCAGGCCTGGGGGGGCACGGTGAGTAAAAGTATGGACCCTTCTTTTGGAAGCAGCCCCTAGGGTGGGGGCAGAGTGCGCAAGACAAGCAGCCAGTCACTGGCTCTCACAAAGCCCATGCTCCTTGGGGAGGTGATGCAGAGCCCAGGGTGAGGGAGCAAGGCGTGGCAGGTGGGGGGAGCGAGCGGAGAGCACAGCTGGTGCCTCCTGCGGTTAAAAACACATAGTGAAGATGCTGAGAGATTCATGCTGCAGCGTAACGGGGGCATGCTGGAAAAGTGTCGTTGCAAACACTTTAACAAGACACACACACATGCGCACACGCACACACACGCTCAGCTCCCTACCTGCTGGAGTCCAATTATCCATCTCAGCACCTCTGCCTGGGTACCAACGATTCCCCCGGTTCCACAGGCATGTGTTTGATCATTGTAGTAGCTGCAGGGGGGTGTGGGGTCAGGGAGCTCCAGCCTCATTATCAGCTCAGGTCCCACACGGAATGCACGACAGCGGGTGCAGGGGGGGGTGGGGGGGCGCCGCCATGGC
>JAAGVU020000036.1:1588164-1602678 GCA_011763525.2 Mormyrus iriodes | reverse complement strand
GGGCGGGGACTCACATCTTCTTTCCCGCCCGGGTTCCACAAGGGAGGCACGGGGGGGGGGGGGGGGGGGGGTGGGGGGGGCGCCGCCATGGCGACACATTGCCCCGCCCACTCGCGATACACGTGGAGGGAACCGCAGCAGTGGAAGGATCAGCTGAGCTATTGCTACATGCAGGAGCATAACCCAGCTCCCTGGAGGACACTTTTACAGGTTATTTGCTGGTATGTATTCATGCCAGACCTTTTCAGCCCTGTCCAGTCCTGTGCTATTGCTGGGCATCTCTTGGCAAGCCTTCAGTGGGTGTGGCCTGGAGAGTCCCTCTGCCAGACTGGGGCTGAGGCAGATGGGCAGTACAATTGGCTAATAAGCAAAAGCCAGGCAATGGATATGTGAGACAAAAGCACAACAATACATGCATTCAGACATACATACACACATGCATACATTCATTAATACAAACACGTATGGTGCATATATTCATATCTTTATCAGGACTCTCCATTCACTTTTATGGGCACAAACCCTAATCCCAACAATGATATTCTTAACCTCTAACCAACCCTAATCTTAACCATAACCAAATAAAATATGGCATTTGTAGCTTTTTGACTGCATTCACAGATTGTTATTCTGGTGTTGGTGTGGCCAACAGGTTAGCCCATCCTGTGGTCTGTGTGGATTCCAACGCCTCAGTGCAGTGATCCCTGGGCATCCTTTGAAAGAGTAGGGGTGGTACCCTGATATCCTGGCTAAAATAGCCGTGTTTACATGCACTATGTCTTGGCAGACACTCGCCATGCTGTCACACAGAGGCATTTGGATGCTGATGGACCGATGGCTCTAGACCCTGCGTGTCAGGAGAGCCGTCCATCTGATTCCAGGGGTGCCACCTTGGCATGCAGAATGCTGGAGGTCACCCAAGGTCAGGCCTACTCGCCATAAGCCCCACCTCCTGTTTCTCTCCCTCCCCACTTCCTGCCCAGCATCAGCCAGACTCACTCCTTCACTTTTACTGATGTGCCTCAGCATAGTGTCACACACACTCAGCTAGCTGCCAAGTATTTTTACCACAAATGTGTGCTGAGTACCCCCCCCCCCCCCCGCTACCTTCCTCCTCTGTCTCTGTCTACCCTTGACCTGAAAACGCGCTTGCAGAAAAGCTGCCTCCTTTCCCAGAATACGGCAGTGGTATTTCAGTGTGTGCGTTTCACGCTAAGCCTCAGTATCATTCCCCGCACAATTGCTAGTGCTGGCTCGGTGGTGAGTCAGTCAGAATAACGGGTTTGTTCCACCTTGCTGCTCGATGTGCGGACCAAAAGGGACGGACTCACACACACTGACAAGCGGGCCACACACATTCTCAGACGTGCCCTGAGGGTCGAAGATCACAGCCCTGGGCGGACTGTCCCTCAGGGAGACTGATAGCACCCCCTCTGCACACACACACTGGCCGGTGGCTAATTGCACAGCATCCCAGCCTTATTTTCGCCACTAATGCGCTCCTTCATTACCACTACCACTACATTTTTTAGAACTGTGTTATACTCCATTATGATGCCTAATTATTTTCCCAGCTCCCTGTGGTACTAATCAGACGAGATTTTCGTCAGAAACACCAGAAAGCACGTCGCGCTAATCCGTGCGGCTTCGCCTTCCTCGCGTAGCACCGGGCGAGGGGGGCTGGGTTGCGGCAGTTCTGGGGGCTCCTTTGTCAGGATTCCCGCCCTCCCCCGGAGCGATCCTACATCCGGAGAGATGAGAGCGTGCTTCACATGTGCTTCGGACTGCCTGCTGTTCCTGGAGATGCCGTGTGCCCTGAACGCGGGCCAGAGGAAGCCTGCTGCTCCAGCCCGGAGGATTAAAACACGCCAATGGCTGCGTGAGCCTGTGCTCTGATTGGCTCCTCTGTGAGGCTGCCAATTAGGCTTCGCTCATCAAATACAGCAGACGCAGCTCCGGAGATGAGCGAGCGGAAGCAGAGGCAGGAGGAGAGCCATCCTTCCCCATGTCTGATCTCCCTGCCACCGTCCAGCTTTGGAAGATAAATCGCAGAGCCTTCAATTTTTCATTATATTTTTTTAACCCCTTTTATAATTCTGAGCTTTTCCCTGCTTCTCGGCATACGGCGAGTTCAAGGGTGAAAGTATTCAAATTCAAAGAGTCTCATACGAGAAGGAGCTGGTTCTTTTCTCCCCCAGTGCTCTCCCTCCCGTCTGTGCAATGTGAACGCCGAGGTCAGCGCCATTTAAAAGAGCGTCTGGCCACCCATTCGAGCTGACAGGAAGTGATCTCGCCGGAAACTCGCAGGCTTTATCACAGAAGTCATGTGCTGGCGATGAAAGAAAACACAGAAAAGTAACGATGAGTCCTGAGGCTTCGTCTGCCGCCTGGATCCTTCCTGATAGCCGTGGATGTCTGCTCGCCGACAGCGCGAGCAACGGGGCACACGCTGAAATTCAGAGTCACGCAGTCGCCAGGGAAACCAGTACGTCCAGGCTCACCCCCCAGAGTGTGAAGGTAACAGAGGACCAGACCATGTGCAGGAGAAAGATGTTCATGTCCACCTAGGCTTTGACTTGGTCTTGATGTTGATGCTCTGTTGCAGAACATCCTTGAATGAAGCCTGTCTCTTATGGGGGGTGTTTCATTGCGTGTCACTCAGTTTTACAATGACAGCTGTCAATTCTACATGACCGGAACCCACCAGCACCATGGTTCAAGTAATCGATGGTAGTGGACTTTGTCAACCCACAGCACCTAATTGCATAACCCAGTTCAGCCAGAGGTGGCAGTGTCTCCCAATCTTTCATAGCCAGCATTGAAATGCATACCTCAAACTGTCGTTTTACACTGATTTATATAGCAGACACTTTTATCCAAAACAACCTACAATTGAGAAAGCAGGAAGAGATAGTCCCTAGAGCAATTGGGGGTCAAGGGTCTCCCTCAAGAGCTTAACAGAAATATCACTCTGCTAACCCTGAGATTTGAACCAGCAACCTTCTGATCATAGGCACAACATAACCCACTGAGCCACACATGTATACTTTCCACAGGTCCAGCCTGGGAATCCCCCAAGGCTCACGGCTGGGGGGAGGGGGGGCAATCCTTACCTACCCTCTTTACGTGGGTGCCGGCTAACGCTTCACAAGCATGGCCAGCAACGGCGGCAGTGAACGGTGTCGCTTATCCCCCCCAATCCCAAGTGTTTTCAAACAACGGATGAACAAATCAGCTCGTTACTCAACGACGGCTCATTAAGAGACAATAGCACTTAAAATAGCCCATCGATAGCGTCTGCAAACAATCGCCTCATTATTAAAAGAAACAGAGACTAACAGCCTTTCATAATCTTGCAGAAGAGGAGGAGTTCGTCAATAAGGGCCCAGGAAATGAACACAAATGCCAGGCGAGTGAATATCGATCAGAGAATAAAGTATGAAGGAGCCCGTAGCACTGAGGTAGAGCTCAGAGAGATACAGCGACCATACGTGCTGCCAGCTTACGGCTCTTGATCGATTCTGCTTTACAAGTGAAAGCGGCTGACTGGGGGATGCTGGGTAAAGAGATGTGTCTTTGCTCCTCTGAGAGGTCATGTGGGAGCTGGACTTGGACATGGAATTGCTTGGCTTCCTGGTCTGCAAACCACCTCTGATCTTCGCACGCAGACAGAGTTTTTTCCCACATCACGTCGTGCTGATTCGGGCCGGAATCCTATAAATTTACAACAGTGGCCCCCGGCAGATCTCCATGCAGGGAAAGCGAACCCCCTTGCCCCAGCCTGTAACAAGGCGGTGGTGGGCATTCAGCCTAATCTGAGCAACATTCCTATTCCGGATTTATTCAGTATAACAGTGTTTCCCAATATGGTCCACAGGGACCCCGGGAGCTAAGAGGGAGTAAAAATGTGGACTGTCTGACAGGGAGTAGGGAGGGAGCAAAAACATGAACCGGCTGTGGGTTCCCAAGGACCGGATTGGGAAACACTGCAGTATAATATAACCCTCGCAATCAGGGAAGAGCCGCACACAGATGCTCCTGTCCACAGGGCACATCCAGGACAGCATCATTAACTCCACCAGCCCCCTCACCCCCCCAACGGCCTCCCTGTTCCACGGTGTTACCCCTTTGCTGAGCGCCTGGTCATTCCCATCCGTACCATTGCAAATCGATCTGGTTTGTTTCAAGAGCACGGCGATTTCCATTCAGGGTCCTCGTCGGGCTCAGAGTAGAGAGCAGGAGGGCAGCAGGAAGCTCTCTTTGTGTTTTTTTTCTCTTTATATCTGAAAGTGACTAATGATGATTCCCGTGCCTTTTCTGTTTACAGAAGAGGGTGTTTTCTTGCGGCCGATCAATCAGATACTGTGCCAGTCGGATCTGTGCGGGACAGAGAGGCTCTAGAAACAGGCATTTTAACAAGCAAGGACAAGCCCTTTAGGGTCCACCTCTGCGGAGGTCCCAACACTGGTCTGGTACAGGGTGCACTTAACAGAACATGGTGAAGGCTCCCCTTTATCTGTGTGTGTGTGTGTGTGTTTATGTGGATGTGTCATCTGTGTGAGTGTACTCACTACAAATGAAAATGTATGCCATAGTGCCCCCCACTTTACCCACTGCTTCATACTCCTCAGGGTCAGACCAAACAAAAAGGCACCTTCTGATAAACGAGCAGTGCAGGCACAAAGAGGACAGCCGACCTAGACCGTAGGCCCCCATCAGCACACCCATCTGAGCCAGGTCAACCCTCCAGCGCACTGCCAATGACCCCCACACCCTGCTGGCGGACTGACGTCTGCCTTGGTGAACCAGGACCATCACCCTCACACCGATACGTGCTATTTATTTAGAAGCATACATATTGGGAGCTCAGTCTAAGCAGTATGACTCACCCAAGCTGGAAGAAAGGCATGCTGGGAAATTAAGGTACTCCAGCTTTTGCATTGACATCATTTAAGTGAGGAGGAGCGCCTTCAGGGACTAACATGGTATAACGTGGTGAAAGAGTACCTGCACACAGTGCCATCATGTCAGGGGGTGCGGAGAGCAGGCAGAAGGCCGCTGTTATCTCAGCCGAGCTCTGAGGACCACGGGGCCCCAGCCCCCCAGCGTCCCCCCGGGCAGTCTCCCGCCATTCTGACATTCTCCTCCGCCTTCAGCCTCGGCCAGCCACTTATCGCTGAGCACAGCGTTATCTGTCAGGGTCCGAGCAGAGCCAGGCGGAGTGGCCAGGCGCTGCCTCACTTCATGGCTCGGAGGCGGGCCGCGGGGCCTCGGATTCCAACGCCAGCGCCCCGAGCCGGCCGCAACGCCACCGTTTGAGGATAAGCGGAGAGAAAATTACCTGGAGTATTCAGTGATAAAGAGTCTTTATATCTGCTAGTCGGGAAATAGCTGCTCTCCCTGTCGGTCTGCTGCTGACTCCTGGCATTTCCGGACAGATACTGGTGGTGACATGAAATTTCTTGACTGGTGAGTGTAATGTTAGAGGGTCCAGTGATGGGTGAGCATCAGTCAGAGTGCATCAGCGACTACAAAAAATGGATAGATGGATGGATGGATGGATGAACAGATGGACGAATGCATATTATGTTTTACCATCTCTTTTAGTTATATCCATACTCTTCACTTCTTATCGCTGTATACATTCATGACAGACGAAAGTGATTCTGCAAAATGGTTTCCCCGGGTTTCAAATGCACTGTTTGATTTGCAAAGACAGCAAAGGATCTAAATCTGTGTGAGGCGGAATGTCTGAAGTCTGATTATTTTACCCTCCATTCATCTAAATGGCTGTTGCATAAATAAAGACAATATTAGCAACAATGGAAGGTTATTTTTATCATGCATAAATGGTGCTGTTTTAAATATGGGCTCTTAACAAAATATCACAAATGGCGTGTAATTTCTGCAAGGAACAAGGCAAAGGGGTGGGTGGGTGCATTTTATGGGGAGTCTAAGTGCACCAAGGTCAGACGTTATGAAGTTAAGTTCATATTACACATTCATTACACACTTACATAACACTAAGCTGCTTTTATCCTTGGAAAAAATAATCTTCAACGTAATTGAATTACACGTTCCGAAGTAGGATGAGTCGGCAGGGAGGGGCTGAGAAGCAAAGTGTACCTCAGACTCTCAGGGTGTGTGTGTGTGTGGGGGGGGGGGGGTCACCACAGCAAGAAGGAGAAGAGGGAGTGGGGGAAGGCTCAGACGATGGGCTGGGTGTGAGTCTCTGTCTGGGGCTTCACGTCACCCTACGGAGACTGCGCGTATAAAAGGGGCATGATGTATCTGTGAGATATAAAAAAATAAATGAAAAAATCAGTAAAAATGCAAAAGGGGGGGGGAGGCTTGATAGTTTAAAATACCGAAAAGCAATTCAGACTGAATTTAATAACAGGCATGGAAGAAGTCGCCATCCATACACTCAATAGCCAGAGTGAGCGAGCAGCTTGTCACAAAAACCACTCGACAAAGCAACCTGCGAGCAACACTGTCCAACCCGGGGGCGAATGGGGCTGAAAGTGTGACTGGTGACGTGCCGGGAGGTCCACAGCGCCCCCTAGGATTTCATCATGTTGACAGTTTTTTTTAATGATGGAAACTATTTGCAGTTACATCTAGTTCAAAGCATATTTGTTCTCCTCTTACAAATGCTGTTGTTCCATCCCCCAAAAAGCAACCCGTTTCAGATATGGTTCTGGACTGTTGCCACATTTAAGTCTGTCTTTGCCTTCTGCTTTCAGAAGAGAGAGCCGTTTTACTACAGTGGGGCTCCCAGGAAGAGCAGTATTTATGTTCTGTTCAGAAGAGGGATGTTTTGTTATTTTTCTTGCTGTTTTATGTGATTTGAGTTGTAAAAGTGGCATTTGTTCTAGTTCCTTCTGAGACGCTGTTGCAAGGACTCTGCATGGAGTCAGTGGGATTGTTTACAAAAGGGACTTATAAAATGTAATCATTTACTGTATACATCCTGCTTCCTGTCTATTTTTACTGTTTATCCGGTTAAGGTGGCTGTGATCCTAAATCCAGGAATCAGTAAGGCTGAGTATGGCGTGACAGTACACCAGTTCATCATATGGTACAGAAATGGTCACATGTCAAGGGCAAATTTACAGTTATTGGGCAGTTTTCAGGCCGTGGGAGGAGCCTCTTGCCCAAGAATAAACAAACAGTATGTCAAACACAGTTTAAAAGCATCATTAAATGGAGCATCATTAAGAAGAGTCACCAGTGTGTGACGGCCATCCTCTGCTTGGTGGTGTGAGACCAAAGTTAAACACCAAAAGAACACAATTAAAGCATTTATTCAGCAGAGGAGTAAAACCTTTCCTGGGTAGCAGATTGTTTCTGGGGCAACATCCAGCAAGGAGAGGAAAAGTAGTGTAAACAAAAAAACGTGTTAAGCGTCTCAACGCCGTCACACAAAGTGCTGGCTTTGGTTTTGTTTCGCATCGAGCCCCCTGTTGAGGCACATCCAAACAGAATTATTTTCTCTCTTCTAGAAGAAAGTTGGGGAAAGCCACATTACCATAATCACTGGTTAATCTTCACAGCCTCCGTCTTGGAAACAACAGCAAATAAAGCATTAATCAGTGTTTTTGTCTTCGTGCCTGAACTGCGGGAATCTCTGGAGATGGCGTGGCACATGAGCAATAAGTATCCATGTCAATCACTGTGCCATTCTGAATCTCTACTAGGGCACTCCACACCCTCCCCAACCTGCCTATTTTTAACTGCTGTCCTGCCAGAAGAGTCACACCAGGATGGTGAAACACTGTCAGCACTGATCTGTCCCTCACCATGCTCCACCTTTTCTGCATGCCCCACCCTTTCTGTGTCCTCCATCCATTCTGCATGTTGCACTTTGTTGCACCTTTTTTGCATACTGCACCCTTTATGTGTGCTCCATCCTTTCTGCTTGCTCCACCCTTTTTTGCTATTTGTACCCTTTCTGTGTTGCACCATTTATGTGTGCTCCACCCTTTCTTGCTATCTGTACCCTTTCTGTGTCGCACCCTTTCCACATGCTACAGCCTCTCTCACCATCACCTCACCATCTCTTCATGCTGCATCGAGCTCCCTGATCTGCTTGTGCTGTTGGTATAATGACATTTTTCGACACAGAAATGCAGCCACTTCTCATTGCTAACTGAAACCTGCAGGTCAGGATACGGGCTCCACTTAGATACAGTGCTGATTAAAATGCCAGGTGTGGTACATGTAAGAGTATCCTTACTGGCCACAAAGCAGAACATTAGCCAGGGGTGCATTTACTATGCTATGCTTTGTCACACGCTTGCAGAGAAATGCAAATCACCAGAACCAAATGATATACACTGCTCACCACGTATATTTTGGCATTGCATGTTTCCACATAAACAGCCAGTCCTCCTCTCGTGTTCAGCCAGACAGTGACGGGCAGAGGACAGCAGGGGGAGACAGTGAGAGGGAAGCTCATTTGCATTTTCAAATCCACTTCTGTTTACAGTAAACACTGTTCTCATTACATGTAAGGTAAACCCCATCGAAATAAACGGAAGTTTGTCATCCAGAAAAACACTGGAAAACTTCAAAGTCCAATTATTCTGTCATTAAAGCCAACAAAAGCAGAGAAGATGAGCTCCATTTCGAGGAGGAAAATAAACAGCGACAAGATATGGTGGGTGTATATTCATTCATACTCCCCTTTAACTAATGAGGAAGTTATTGAGCGAGGTGGGCCTCAGTGCCTGCAGTGCTGTATATCAGCACTTGGTGGTAACAGAGGTGGCTTTGTTGTTTGCACTCAAAAAGTCACTTTGGTACCTCCAGCCCCCCCCCAACAGGGGGCCGCCAAACCTCAGGGGTCCCATGCAAATGTGTGGTTTGAGTGGTGATAAAGACTGCCGCTGGATGGTAACATCCTTCATTCTACTCTTGAAAAAGACAGGCAGATGACCAGTGAGGTTACGATAAGTTTTTGATACAACAGGCATGCCAGAACCTGGCACTTTTGGTCCATTTGGTGTGTTTTGTGTATGCCATATTTCATTTCTGGTCCCATTTAATGCTATGACACAAAACGGAGTTGCAAAACAACCTATCACATTTATTAATCACCCCTTTTTCCGGTAAAGGCCTAGCTTTGCATTTTGAGAATAAGTTCTCCTATTTCCGCACATTATTAATGCAAAGTCTTTGCTCACCTTGGTGGCTGGATTTTAAATGGGAGCATTTGCTACCAGATCTCTGCTTCCACCCAGATGATTTTAATTATCCAGGGCCACTCTGCCATACTGCAGGAGATTTTTCAACAGTGAAAATCTATATTGGAGACCCCATCCCCCCCAATCCACAGCGGCACGACTTCAAACCATTCAGGCCTCCTGGTGGAAGCCCCAACCTGCAGGATGGACACACAGCTGGGCAGACAGAGAGCTCAGCTGTGAGACTCTTCCTAGTCTGCAGGTTCAGCATGGTTTAACGCGATTAAAGGTCCTCTGTTTCTCAGCTTTATGTAATCAGACCAACAGTTTGCAGATAACATATTTCTTAAGGTTACATCTCACATTAATACCAGTCTTACTAAGATTACAGCATTGTTCAGATTACAGGCATTTTGTTTCATTTTGTAATTCTTATTTTTTTACCAATGAATAGATTCCTCACCCCGAGTGAAAAACAAAGGTCTTTGGTCTCTCTCTTTTGCTCTCTCTCACTCCCTTTTCAATCAGGCACTTTCTGATTGCTTTGGGATTACAGGGATTTTACTGCATCAGAGCAAGATTAACCTTTTTTTTCCACAAGTGCATCATTATGTCCTCACAAGAAGCGATGAGGTGTGTGGCGGCCGCTGACACGTGCGTGTGGACGCAAGCGAAAAGGCCTCCACGCACCCCCTGCATGACAAATGCATGCAGATGCGGCCGTATGCCTCTGGCCTGCTGTCCCATCCCAGGGATGATGGATTAAGGTTCGAGCAGGAAAAGAGAAAGACAGAGACCAGCGAGCAAACAGTTATCTCTCTTTATCATCCCCAACGCAGCATCAGTGAACATAATTCATCATCTTTTGGGGTACAAAACATATATTATATATGTATAATTTTGCTACTGAGCACAGCAAGGCTGAGTAAGCCTAATTAGGAGAGAAATTGTGATGACATCAGAGAAGTGTGAAGCTTCGCCCATACAGGTTTCTGCATGCATGTGTGTGCGTGTATGCATGCTTAATATAAAGATCTACATCTTACATAACATATACAATAAGAACTGGCCCAAAGTAAAATTTGCACCTCAATTGGTTTTTATATATTGAAATATTTCCCATTACCCATTCTGGTACTGATACATTAAAATTATATTAATTTGGTTTGATTATTTTTCTATCATACTCAAATGAGAAAGATGTTATTTCTGTGATATAAAACAAATAATGATAAGATAAAATCGGTCATTAACATGAGACTCTGAAACGCAAATATCTATAAGCCATTATTTTTTATTCTAGAGTAAATGTATGTTCAGAAAGAATGGTGTATTATTAGAGACACGTTTCACGTGTTTAAATGAGTGTATTTTTATGACTGTGCAGGGAATGGAGCCGCTGTCTTTGTCTGCATGTTAATTACTGCAGCTGCATACTCGTGACTTTACATATGCTTAAAAATCAGAGAAATATGCAGGGATGTAAATGAAGGGAGTGAGAAGGCTTGTGTGTTTCTGTGGATGGGTTACCAGCTGCTAAGCTTCCCAAAGTTTTTTTTTTCCCCCTCCAAAACTATTGTTCAGGTAAACAAAATTTACCATTGTACAAACAAGTGTATAGGAATTCTTCAGTTATTGCTCTTTCCAGCATGTTTTCCCCTGAGACACACACACATATATAGACATGTGAGAGTGAAACTTGCAGTCAGAGCGCTGGGTCAGCCACTTATCGGCAGCCCCTGAAGCATTTTTCAGGGATAAGGGCCTTGCCCAAGGGCCCAGTGGTGGAATCATTACACTGCCAACCACAGGATTGAAACCGGCGACCTTGCAATCACGACCACTTGGCCCTAACCTGCAGCCACACACCGCCCAAGATGATGCACCGGGGGACCCTGCACTGGACAGCAACACACTAATGTGGGAGCGGGTGAGTGCTGAACCAAGAACGCTATATTATATCAACACACTAACATAGCTGGGGAGGCTGAACTGTAAAACACACCAGCATAAATGTGTAATGATTTAGTACAGCCTCGCCTAACATGGGAGCTGTCCAGTGCTGAACCAAGTAGGCTGAACTACATCAACACAGTAACATAACTGGGAGGCTGTACTACAGCATTACGCTAATGTGGGTGCTGCCCAGTGCTGAACCAAGGAAGGTCAACATCAACACAGTAATGCGGCAGTCAGCCACTGTTGAACCATAAAAAAAATAATAAAAAATTACAATTTGGTCTGGCTGCTATGTTCTGCTGGTCCTGCAATGATAAGCCAGCCCACTGACAGGCCAAGTGTGAGCGTGGTTTATTTGCCCTTTCCAAGTTAAAATGGCCAAAATGGCATCTCATTCCACCAACAGCCACAGTCCCTGCAGCCAGTATGCGAAGCAGTGAGTCTAAATAACTCATCTGGCTGCAGTAACGTCTGTCGACATGGGGCAGCAAGGAGCGGAGGGGAAGAAAACGGATGCTGATCACTTGAGCCACTCTTCCACGTCAGATAAATATGTCGGAAAACCCGAGCTTCCCCAATAATACACAGGGGTCGGGATTCTCCCAAGCGGAAGGCCCGAGATGGGCTGTTATCCTGATGGATTGTGCACCAGGACATATGGGATCACATGCATTCCAGAGGAGGCACAGTGCTTTATGAACTGGAATTGAAATGCAGAACATTCTCACTGCCAGAGTCGAGTTAGTGATCATCTAACCATGTAAACGAAAGTTAGCATGAGGCAATAACAGATCAGGAGTGGCAGTGATCTGGCAGGCACAGGGACACGGGGACACCCCAAAGCTGTCGGCATTTCCGGGGGGGACTCTGTGCCTCACTGCTGCCGGCGTACACAGAATGGCCAGTCCACCCCTTTGGAACTGGTCTTCTGACTGCGGTATTTTATAAAGCAGTTTATTATTGATGAGCCAAGTATTTTACTCTGTTACTGTGACAACTGCTGGGGGCTGTAATATGTGAACCGGGTGGGTAATGACAAGCCTGACAATGTAAATAAGGACAGGAAATTAAAAATCATCGGTACGGGGGAGTGGTTTTACTTTAATGTAAATCACATTCGGTGTCGGCTTTGTGAGGCTTAACAGCATAACGCATAACAGGGCATTGCTATTTATAATCAATGGTTCTTTTTTGCCTCATTTATTTATGTGAAATTCTCAGTTGTGCAATTAAAGGTTATTATAAATCAGAATTAGAATTCTGAATCCGTGTATTTTAATGTGTGCACATCACAGGATGCAGTTACTTTGCATGCTTGGATATCAGGGCAGGGACATGACCGCCTGCCTGTCTCTGCAAGCCTCCTGTTCCTCATCCTCATCATCTTCCTCACCCAAGTCCCCTTCACCGTCCTCCGACCTGCGGGATGAAGCAGGGAAGGGGAGTCGGCGACGCTGTCGGCAACAAGGCTGAGCTGCATGAATGAAACATCAGAGGAGGTGAAGTTCATTTTCAGAAGCGGCACATGGGTTGGTGGCGGGGGCTCCCCCATAAGTCCCTGGTGTCCCATGTGACCGTGCCAATTGCTCGAGGATGGTGTGCTGCTCTTCTCACATAATGCATGAGTGTATGAGGAATCAGTCAGGGCCACAGCAGCAACAACCATTCCTCACATGACCGCAGGGGACGGTCATGCCACCAAACACACACACACACACACACACACACACACACACAGAGCTTAGGCTAGGCAGGCAGGCCCCTAACAAGCCCTCATTAAGGATACCCACACGGAGTCCAAGTCACTGCCAGTAGCCATTAGTGGGGCGGTGGGTGGGGCAGAGGGCTGTAGGTCACATGGGCTCCTGACAGCGCTGTCACCTGAAAGACCCAGGGAGAGCCAGAGACATCACTGTAACATCATCATCGATGTTATGGGCCTGCTTTGCGGATGAAGCCAGCAGACGCCCACAAACCCAGACTTAAGAGGATACCTGCAGCGTAGATTGCAGCTTAGGGCCAGCAGGAGGCGAACATACTTCGGGCAAACCCACAGCCTCTCTGCGAAACACATTACCTACCCCCTTTAGGAGGGTGGGGAGCTCACCACTGACATCACAGGGGACATGTGTGGGCAGGAACCCCCATGCTCCCCCGTGTCCCACGAGTTCGGTAATAATTAGGTAAGAGGTGAGACTGAACGTCCTACCTGGCTCTCTGCTCAGGCCACGGAGCTCCTCGTCCAGAAGGTCCAGGGCCCGGCAGGCCGCGGCCCACTCCAGGAGGGGGTCATCGCTCTCCGTGCAGTCAATGCCCTGGATCTCCTGGATCTCCCAAGCTGCCAGGAACACCAATGGGGACAGAGATGGGGAGCTTGAGACACCTTGGCCAGACCAGAGACTGGAGTCAGATCCTATATGGAGCAGGAGGAGATGAGTGAGAAGGGGAAAGAGGGAGAGAGAGAAAGAGGGGAAGAGAGGGAGAAAGTGGGGGATAGGGGACAAGAGAGGGAAAGAAAAAGGGAAGGGGAGAGAGGAGGATAGGAAATTGTGTAAAGCAGAGAGGGAAGAAAAGAAAAGCAGAGAAGTGAAGCCATGAGGGAGGCAGAGAAGAATGGAGAGACAGCTGAAGGGAGAATGACTCAGTGAATCCACTCACCATGTATTAGTGTGTGCCTGTAAAATCATTTGCCTCTAAGTGGGGACACAGTGGGCCAGATCAAATTGAGTGAAATGAGAGGAGAGATTCCATCTGCTCGTCACAGATTACAGCGCCGCCTTTCCCTGATCGGGCCGTCTCGAGCCCGCTTCGCGTACTAACGGGGCCTCGCAGTGCTATTTACGCCAACGCACTTTCGATCGAAGCCGGGCCCCGTCACTCGCCCACTCGATGGTGCTGTTTGCAGAGATGCAGAGCCCTCTGCACACCGCTGCTACTCTTATAGTTAACAGGGCATTCTCAGCCCTTACAGGCTCTTTTCCAGAAGTTGCCCAGCGACATTCCTAGTTTTTTCCAGCTACTTTGTCCAGTGCTTCAGCTGCGTGTGAACCATCAGTAACGGACCATGGTACAAAGCAGTTCTGAGAGCTTTCATCGCTGCCCCTATCACAGCGGAGGCGTACCTGAACGTGCAGCATGCCTGTCAGGCCATTGGGGGAAAGTCATAATGAATCAGGTGTAATCTCCTATCTGATATCAAAACCAATTTAAAAGCTATTTGCCTCACCAGAAGGGAGAGAGTCAGAGGGAGGGGGGGCACTATGAGTGACAGGATTTCTGCCAGTGATTGAACATGTGTTAATTCAACGGGGGGGGGGGGGGGGGCGCCGACGTCGACGGGGAAGGGGTCCACAGTTCCCTCACCCCT
>JAAGVU020000036.1:1572375-1588064 GCA_011763525.2 Mormyrus iriodes | reverse complement strand
AAACTACAGACCGCTCAGGCCTTTTTTATATAGGAACTCTGTGCCTATATGATGTACATATTTCTTTTTATACAGAAATTGTTGTATTTGGCGCTGTGTATTGCCCATTTTTGTTTTTTGTGTGGTTGTTTGTGGAACATTCTTTTAATAAATGCAACACACCCCTTATCTACGCGCGGGATTTGGGGGGTTTTTGGTGGGTTGGGTAAGGGCGCAGCGGGGGGGGGGCTGGACGGGGGGGTGGTGGGAGATGTGGAACGGGAAATTGTCCAGAGTTACATAACCCATGTACAGGATGCCGAGGAATCCAGCTATTCTTGGGGGTGGGTTCTCCTTCAATACATAAATCAGAATCTCTCATATCCTAATATCATTTTTTCCCCACTTGTTTATTTTTACGCATTATTGCCGTGACTGCTTTGGGAAAATGAGTAACAGTGTATCTCAGACGGCTGACTGAGCACTGTGTTAGTGCCTGTTTAAGCACACTAAAAATGCATTAGGGCAAGCTTCCTGTTCCAAACATTAACACGCCTATGCCTATGCGTCTTCATTAAGGGTCGACGAGTCTTTGTTCCATCTTTGCCAAAGGGGAGAGAGAGAGAGACAGAGAGAGAGAGAATATGACACCAAAAATGTAGTTCTTGTGGGGGGAGGGGCTCATATCGCAGATGCAGACCTCACAGGGATGTCAACGTCAGCTGAGGACAGATGAGCGAGGAAGCCATTACAGTGTGACAGAACCTCATATTTCCACCTACTTTACTCATGAGCCACTCCACAAGCATAAGAGGCGAGAGAAGAGCGCCCTCTTACCATACAGAGATGGAGCTGCAGCCCTGAGGAGACTGCTGATTTGCTGGCAGCCGCTGTCATGGTAGCTGCTGGCCCCGAGGGTCTCTGGTCTTGAGGAAAGGCATTCAGAGGGAACTGTGAGTGTTTAATGGTCAGAGAGGAAAGCAGCTGTTGGACCCTTGGGAGAGGTATCTCACCTAGACAGTTTGATGCAACACTGTAACGTGTCAGTTACTTTGGATAAAAAAAATAAAAATTGTTAAAAACATACAAACATTAGCTGCAAATAATATTAAGGGTTGTGTCATTCAGTATAAAACACAAACACAAATCAGAAAGCACGGTGACTCTTCAGTGCTGTTACAGACGTGAGACAAGAAATGACGCTACTATGTAGGAGGGTGGAAACCCAGCACAAAAAGACAGGAAAGGAGGAAACAAGGTGACATTCCAGCACTAAGAAGAAATATAAATACCCTAGAGTAGAAGCGACAGCTATTTATTCTGCCAAACAGACCACCAGGCCACATGAACAGACTACTTCAGTATATATACATACAAACTCCACCTGCATTGAGCACCTCCAGGTTGGCTTTAGTCTCTCGGTCCTCTTCAGGCCCAGCACCGGGTCTTCCCATCTCCAGCTGAGTCTGCTCTGCCTGGGAAAAACTCCACAAGACCTTTAAGATATGAAAGTTCCGCAGCTAAACCCCACCCCAACATCTCACCCACACCCAGACACAAATAGCTACAGCAAGATCGCATATCCGTCTAAAAGGTACGATAGCAGTATCTCGCTAAAGATCTTGTAGTGACCTTTTAGTCTAGTCTCCACACAGGTCGAAATATAAGAGGTAGGTGAAGTAGTGTGACGCAGCTGTAGACTTTGTACTTTGATGTTAAGGAAACATAAATGTTCCCATCAAAATTAACACATGCCCAGTGCTGCATCCGGCGAGAACAACAGATAATTGCACCTTCAGGACAGCAGCGGTACGAGCCCCTGACCTTGAGGTCATGGTGAATCAGATGTACTCAGTGCTTAATGAACTTTCCTCTACTAATGAACTTTCACGGGCGTCACTGGGAAATTCACTGTGGGGTATATCACCCCTTGTGTTTGCAACTTCGAGCCCATCAGAACTGTACTGCATAAAATACAAAAGGAAATTATTTAGGCATTCTGTATAGAAACCAATATGCTCCCTAATATAGCGATTAGCTGTTTGTGGGTGATTGCTGGATTGTCCAACTTCACTCTCTTATGTGGCATAGGAAAGACAACAGAAAGAATGAGAAGCAGGAACTAATTCATATGGTGAATATGGAACAATGTTCCCACAGTCCCAACTCTTTCACCAACTTCTTTAGTTTTACCCACTTCTTGATGTCCATTTAACATAGTTGTCCTGCCTGTTGGAAACAAGACTGGACGTGATATAACATTTCAGGAGTGTGTCATGGGGACAGGTGCAAGGTGGACTCTTGTGGTCACTCAGACACGATACAAGAGCTATAAACTCAATCACATTTTGACCATGATAGTGTCCTTATCATTTAATATATCCACCCATACACTTTCCATTAAAGGCTCAGTAAAGACACCAATCTACCATTACTGCAGGGGGAAACAGGAGCAAATGGAGAAAACCTCAAGTGTGTCTAATAAATGAAATCTGAAATAATGTACAATGGGCCTGATGCATGCAGACTTGGGCTGTGACAGAAGAGAGGGGAGTACCGTGAATGACTCGTGCACAACAGGTCTCGCATCCAACCAGCCTTCTGGGAAAGGAGCAAGAGCTGGACCAGAATCGTTCACGGGTGGATCAGAGATGTGCCCATGGATTGTTATTCTGTGGCCTGGGTAGTCATTCTCAGAATTATTCACAAGGTCATCCACGCACTCCTCAGCAGGGTCACCGGTGAGATAATCAGTGAGGCGGTGCACTAGGTCATCTGTGCATTTCTCTGTGGGATTGTCAACAGGATCTTCCGCAAGGTCATCTGTGGGCTTATCTACAAAGGCATCTGCAAGGTCATTTGCTAGGTCTTCCCCGAGGTTGTCTGCCCAATCATATGCAAGATCATCTACTAGGTCATTCATGGGTTCATCAATAGAATCTTCTGCAGGGTCGTGAGCAGGGTTGTCTCTGGGGTCATTTCTGTGATCACACCACAACAGTGGTTTGGGACAGAAGCCAGATGCCTGGGCTGTATAACATAGGAAAGCAAGAGGAGAAAGAGCTTGTTGGTTGATTCATATTACTTAAAGTAAAAAAAAATGTAAGCATTAAAACATACATTTATGCTATGAAAATTGCCCATATTACCTTTCTATGGTCATATGTGACCCACACTCTAACCTAACCTTAACCTAAGCCTTCCGTTACTTTAGTGATTCACAGAAGAACTGCTGAAACATGAAAATATTTCAAGCCCTCGATCGACTGCTTCTATTGAATAATGTAAAAGCTCAGCTGGAAACCTTGTCCTACATCCCAGATGAGGGTCTGGAGTGGGCAGCTGGTCTTCTGAATGATAATGCTTAGATCTGGGGATGGGTGTCCAGGTTGGGATCTGAACAAGTCCCGTGTCTGCCTCCATCATGTAGGGGAGTTGTTGATAGAGAGCTTAGGGTGGTGTGTTTAAAGCTGGACTTCGTTTACACAGTGAGGATAAGCAGGCAGTAAATAAGCAGGTAAAACCTAAGGCTACCACGTCCTCCTTCTCTCCCATGCATTAATGATGCCTTACTGGTACCCTTCAGCGTTTTGTTCTTTTGTCCAAGGCAGCGCGAAATATGCTATTGAGCCACAAATGCTCTTGCCGGAGTAGCCTGTGGTATGTGGCATCCCGATCAGGGCAAGGAGCGCCAGCGGCATCTCCGATTACAGCCACTGGGGCGGCGATGGGCCATTCCTCAATGCGGAATTACCACCATGCGTCACATGTCATTACCTTGTGTATTTACTTAAAACTGTAATCGATAAGCAGTTTTATTGCCACGGCTGAATTAGCTGTGACAGAGGAGCAAGACCAGTGCCAGCATTACTGCCACTATCAAACTCCTCTAATAGAATTTCAGGCTGGGAAACACACTTTCATTGAGCAGGTATTACAACAAGGACAGCTTCTGCTCCAACCTTGTAGTTAACTGCTGCCCTGTCATCAATACGCTCTTCACTCCTCTGATTGCAACAAAAAGATTACCTGACAGAGGTCTCGGTGGCAGGGGGGTGCACCTGGAACTGGGCCTGGATGACGAAGGCAGAGAGCGTGTTGACATCAGCCGCTTGAACAGACGAGGATGTGGCGAGGGAGTCAGAGGAGGGGTGGGCTGCAAGGTTCTGGCTGAGGACAGGTCCATGGGAGAAAGACTGGGCTGTGAGGAGGGATGCAGTTGTGCTCTCTTTGTTGTGGGTGACTCTAGACTAGCTTGTGGTGACTGCAGCACTGTGAAGTTATAGCTCTGGACAGGTTCTGTTGGCTGTGGTATAGGGGTCTGAGAAGGTAACCCAAGGTCTGAAGAATGGAGAAATCGAGTTCTTGGGGAAAAGTCATGTTCCAGTGACTTGCCTGGAGTTCCAAGGGGTATATCAGGTTCTGGTGACTTACGCACTGGAGTTCTAGAGGGTATGTCTGGTTCTGTTGATCTCTGCACTGAAGTTCTATATGGTATGTCAGACTCTGGTGACTTATGGACTGGAATTTGGGAGGGTATGTCAGGTTCTGGTGACTGGTGCATTTTGGTTACAGAAAGAAAGTGACTTTCTGCTGACTGGTGAGTTCGGGTCCAGAAAGGTAATCCAGGTTTTGGTGTCTGGTGCACCGGAGTCCAAGATGGAAGCTCAGGTTCTGGTGATGAGAGAACTTTGGACTTGGACAGATCACATTCTAACGAATGGCGAATTTGGGTACTTAAGGACTGATGTGGTTCTGCTGACTGAAGTATTTTGGTTCGGACAGACAGATGACCTTCCAATTGTGTTTCATGGGTTCTATGCATATGAGGTTCTGGTGAATTGGGAGACTCAAGGAACTCTGTGCTTGAGGATAGGTGAGGTTCTGGGGTCTGAATGAATTGGATCTCGAAAGATGAGCCCTCTGCTTGTGCAGTCGATCGTGATGAATCGGACATATCCAGCTGTGATGCCTGGAGGTGAGGATGTGAAATGAAGCCTGCACTCAGCTCTCTAGTGGCCCCTGTGTTTTGGGAAGCAGTTTCCAGCTCTTCAGCTTCATTCACTCTTCGAGAAGAAACAGGGATGCATATTAATACTCAGATATTCGATCACTTAAAATTATTTTTTACATATTTTCATATTTTATAAACGTTCATGACACGCACTTCAAAAGGGGGGAGGCCAGGGCACCCGGGGAAAGTGACATGTCATAGAAACTCTGCGCTCTCTCTCTCTTACCCTACACTGCCGACCCCCCATTCAGCAATAAACGTGCTGGTGGCTGCACAGTTCCCAAACATCTGCAAAAAAATACAACAAGCACAGCTTATATCAGCGAGAGGAGAGCAGGGACCAGCGGGCAGGGCAGTGCCCCAGAGATGGGGCAGACCTGCCTCATAAGCGGTGCGGAGCATGTGGAGCTCCTGTCCGTGGGGATACGAACGGCCAGCACTCACACTCTGCACCTCCTGCTCGATGACACTTGCACTGGATGAAGCTGGACGGTAGAGAAGATCAGAGCTTCGAGGATCACAGACAGTGAAGAGCGATGCACAGTAACGCTTCAGGTCTATCTCAGCAGCTGCAGCACAGACGCGAGTGATTCAGGCGTTAGACCATATACAGAGCACACTCAAACTGATACTGCACACGCGCTCATGCCGATACTGTAAACATGCAGACACTGCACACGCGCTCATGCCGATACTGTAAACATGCCGACACTGCACACGCGCTCATGCCGATACTGTAAACATGCCGACACTGCACACACGCTCATGCCGATACTGTAAACATGCCGACACTGCACACGCGCTCATGCCGATACTGTAAACATGCTGATACTAATACTGCACAGACACTAACAATGATCATACAAATATACACTGGTACCATGCCTACATTGATACTGTACAAACAGTAACATTGACACACACCTTAATCAAACACTGACACAGATAATACACACGCCGATACACTATATTGCCAAAAGTACTGGGACGCCCGCTTTTACACACACATGAACTTTAATGACATCCCATTCTTAATACAAAGGCTTTAATATGGAGTTGCCCACCCTTTGCAGCTATAACAGCTTCATCTCTTCTGGGAAGGCTTTCCACAAGGTTTAGGAGTGTCTTTATGGGAATTTTTGACCATTCTTCCAGGAGAGCATTTGTGAGGTCAGGCACTGATGTTGGACGAGAAGGCCTGGCTCGCAGTCTCCGCTCTAATTCATCTCAAAGGTGGTCTATCGGGTTGAGGTCAGGGCTCTGTGCAGGCCAGTCAAGTTCCTCCATACCAAACTCGCTCATCCATGTCTTTATAGACCTTGCTGTGTGTACTGGTGTGCAGTCATGTCGGAACAGAAAGGGGCTATCCCCAAACTGTTCCCACAAAGTTGGGAGCATAAAATTGTCCAAAATGGTTTGGTATGCTAAAGCATTAAGAGTTCTCATTCACTGGAACTAAGGGGCCAAGCCCAACCCCTGAAAAACAACCCCACACCATAATTCCCCCTCCACCAAACTTTACACTTGGCACAATGCAGTCAGGCAAGTACCGTTCTCCTGGCAACCGCCAAACCCAGACTCATCCATCGGATTGCCAGACAGAAGCGTGATTTGTTACTCCAGAGAACACATCTCCACTGCTCTAGAGTCCAGTGCCAGTGTGCTTTACACCACTGAGTCTGACATTGCATTTGGTGATGTAAGGCTTGGATGCAGCTGCTCGGCCATGGAAACCCATTCCATGAAGCTTTCTATGCACTGTTCTTGAGCTAATATGAAGGCCACACAAAGTTTGGACTCTGCAGAAAGTTGGCGATTTTTGCACACTACGCGCCTCAGCATGTGCTGTCCCCTCTCTGTGATTTTACGTGGCCTACCACTTCGTGGCTGAGTTACTGTTGTTCCCAATTGCTTCCACTTCGCTATAATACCACAGCTGACCGTAGAATATTTAGCAGCGAGGAAATTTCACGAATGGATTTTTTGCACAGGTGGCATCCTATCATCCTACCACGCTTGAATTCACTGAGCTCCTGAGAGCAACCCGTTCTTTCACAAATGTTTGTAGAAGCAGTCTGCATGCATAGGTGCTTGATTTTATATATCTGTGGCCATGGAAGTGATTGGAACACCTGAATTCAGTGTTTGGAGGGGTGTCCCAATACTTTTGGCAATATAGTATACCATACACAAAGATACTGACAAAGGTCATACACACACAAACACATATATACACACATACATACTGATACCATACACACAGTTATCTGATACTGGCATGGGTAATACATACACACACACACACGCACTCTAATACCTATACCAAACTCTGATATTATACGCACACCATTGACATGACACAGACCCACAGAAGACACTCCCTGACAGAGATTACTTTAGCTGGAAGAGGGTAATGGAGTCCCACGCCATCCCCCCAAACCCCTGTCTGGTCCCTAGGCATGCCGTGGCATGATGGGTCCCAGTGCCACAAAGACGACCATCTCCACACAGATGGGGAGTCCGTGGCTGCGGGGGCTCTTAGGGAGAAATGGCATGAACCTGTCAGACAGGGGGGGTCCTCATCTGTCAGACAAGCAGGGTCCTCATCCGTCAGCCAGCTCACATCCATCACAGAATTTGGACGGGAGCCCACTGACGGCTGCTGCCAGTGGTCCTCGATCAGCATTCTGAATAGCCCCCCCCCCCCCCAACAACACAAAATAAGGTCAGTTACAGTCCTTTCATCCTCCCACATTGAGCTTAACCTACACCACATCACCGCTGTTCGTGGGAAGGGCCCAGACCCCGAAGGAAAGCATTACCGAAATTGACTGCACCATGACATCGGCGTGACACCATCCCCCGAGAACATGGAATGGGGCAACAGGTGTCGATGTTCCCAGGCGCTGGCCCGAGGAGCCAGAGCCACCTCATACCTATGAGGCTCAGGTACGGACCAATCTGTGATCCTGTTAGGAGGATTAATGAGGGCACTGCACCCTTGCACACACACACAAACACGCCCCCAATTGCTATAAGGGTACATCCACTAAAATGATTATTTCTCAGTGACAGGCTCAGACTAGTCACCTGCGAGGGGGTGCCGGTTCAGGTCCCAAGGGGGGTGGTCTTTCTGTAATACTTTCCAAAAGGTTCTGAGGCCTGAACCACAGTAAAACAGCCCTCAAGACGCTTAAGAGTGTAAGCGCACCATAACACAGTCATATACAGCTCCACCCTCTGCATGGAATTGGACATGGCGACCAACCCCACCCTCCCCCTGCCCCCGCCAGCTAAATCCAGACCGTTCCCTCCTCTCCAGAACCAGAGCCTGATTAGACACGGAGCACCGCTCTGCTTCCCACAGAAAGCCACATTTAACTGGTTTAAAATTCACCCTCCCCTGCCCGAGATGGGCCAACAAGCATGGCAGACGGTGACGGCGTCCCCGGCCCGCCACAGCGTCCCACCCACCCGCCACAGCACCCCCGCCACGGCCCAGTGCCTCACAGGGATGATTCTTATTATTGCACTAGCAGAAACTTTCTCCTTGTCACGCTTACTTACGGCTCTAAGGGTACACTCTTCAATGCTGGTTTGTGCATAATTAAAATGAAATGTGCAAGCGCATTACACGGTACAATCAGCCAGCAGTAAAAGTTTACTACTGGCACCGTGTCAACAGTCATAAACGGGCCGGCTCATAAACACTCGTACACCCTCATATGCACACACACGCAGCCCTCTCACCTCCGGTACATCTTCACCAGCAGCTTCTCCATGTAACTCAGGCCGTGATGCTGAAACTCCACCCGGATGGGGGACCTTGGAACAACAAGGTCTGCCTGGATTCCAGTAACTTCTTTAGTCGCTGCAAGGGGAAGAGTCAGACCTGTCAATCAGCTGGCAAAGCGTAGCAGTCAAAATGTTTCAAAATAACCCAAAAACAGTGGCTGTGCACTTTCACATTGCAGGTCTCAGATTACACTCCGGCTCAAAGGTACAACAGCAATACCCCTCGTCACTCCAAACTGACACCAGGCAGTCACAAACCTGCTTGCTCTGTCACCATGGGACATGGTGCCGGTATGAAATGAACCAGACGGGACATTTATCCCAAAATCCAGCTCACATCCCACAATGACATGTCCTAGATCCCACTTACCCTTTTTGGGAGAACAGTTTGGTATTTAATCTGGTGACAACCCTAAAGGCCAAGAGCTGGTTTTCATTAATGGAGGGGATATTATAGCTGAAGGCAGACAGGCCTCCTCAGGCCATCTGAAGAGCTGACCAGGAACATGGCAGATGCTCACAAAGCTCACCGACACTGCAGCAGCAGATCGTCTGACGCAGCCCTGAAGCACTAGGGTCAACGAATGGGCGAAACATGAGAGATGCCAGAGATGAAAAGGCAGAGCGCGGGTCATGGACCCAGTGAGGTCACGTCCCCAAATTCTGCAGAATTCACTTTAAGTAAATGAGCTTCAGCGCAACCTGACAGCCTGATTTTATCTCAAACAGGGAAAAAACGAGTGATAAAATCAGGAGGACACTTCTGGGCACAAATTCTCCATTATTTATTCATGTTTCCGAGCAAAAACTCACAGTGCACCCTATACCACCCACTACATCCACAGCTACTGTAGTCTCACTAAAGCTACACCCCCACCCCCCATACCATAACCAGCCACACCACAAACAAGTCAGCTACACCCCCAACCCATATACCATAACTAGTCACAACCCCAACCAAATTAGTTACACCCCCACCCCAATACCATAAACAGCCACACTTCATCCAGGTCAGCTACACCTGGCTACACCCGCACCCCCATACAATAACCAGACATGCCTCATCCAGGTCAGCTACACCTGGCTACACCCGGACCCCCATACAATAACCAGCCACACCACATCCAGGTCAGCTACACCCAGACCCCCATGCCATAACCAGCCATGCCTCATCCAGGTC
The DNA here is from genome assembly GCA_011763525.2 of Mormyrus iriodes. Taxonomy (NCBI): domain Eukaryota; kingdom Metazoa; phylum Chordata; class Actinopteri; order Osteoglossiformes; family Mormyridae; genus Mormyrus; species Mormyrus iriodes. The sequence goes on along the minus strand of JAAGVU020000036.1, from coordinate 1,578,096 downwards.
AGCTACACCCACACCCCCATACCAGAAGTAGCCACACCCACATCCGCACTGCCTCCAGACAGACCTCATAGACTACATTCACAGAGCAGTTACCTGGCAAGGCTTCCCTAGGCCTCCAGGTTCGCTCCGGTCTGTGCTTTGCCTCCCCTCTCTCCCACCTCCACTCCCTCAGTGCCTCCTGGAAGGACTTGGCTGAGTCCTCCTCATCGAACGCTCCACCCAGCCTGGACCTGTTCCACCCTGATGGGTCTGCCCCAAGTGGGACACTGTGCTGCTCTTCCTCGTCTTGTTCATCGTCCTCCTTTATTTGAATTAGAGTCTCAATCTGAGGCACGTACAGAAAATTACAGTGTTGACAGCAGCAGCAGATTTATAGTCTGTCTACGCTCCACCCGGACTCACCTGCGCCACCCCTGTGTCACTCCCCCATATCGCTGCCTCATGTCATTCCTTGATGTCACTCCCCTGTGTCAACCCTGCGTCCCCCCTCGTGTCAGTCCCCCAATGTCACCTGGGCATGCTGACGATCCACAGTTGCAGCTCTGTTTCTGGGCACCCCAGCTCCTGACACACCCCCCTCCACAGCTGGCTCGTCGGGATCAATTTGTCTCCTGAAGCGGCTCACGACGTCCAGCGTGCTGATGGAGGTGTGCATCTCCATCTGTGAGTTGGCCAGTCAGAGTCATGAATTAAAGATGCTACCGCGCACGATCAGAGACCTTTCAGCAACACGTCGGCAAATAACAAGCTGCAGGAGAACAGAAGCTCTGCCCGTGCCGGGAAATCCTGCAGAACAAACAGGTGGCTAATGTGGCCAGACTGTTAGAGGTGTGTGCTGGAAATGGTTTGAAATACAAACACACAGGTCAGAGGCAGCGCACAGAGGGAGTTATACTGGAAATATTAAACGTGTTCTTTAAGCCACACCTTTGATACATTACCTGACACGGCTACGCCTGGAACGTATGTGAAACAATTTAATTCAATTTAGTTTTAAATAGCACCTTTTACAGCACAATCATCCCAAGATACTTGACAAGAGTGTGTGGCATTTCAATACCACATCATTTATGCAAAATGGTACATGAAACAAGAAAAGGGAAAGAAAAAATGCCAGAACACAAAACAATTCATACCATACATGTCAGGCTTATTTATACATTAGCATAAGCAAACGAAAATAATCCGTGTTTAATTTAGAGAAGTGTTTCTCAACCCAGTCCTTGGGGACCCCAGACAGTCAGCATTTCTGCTGTACCAGGTATTTGGTGTTCTTGATTGTTTGGTTTGTTCTTCATTGTGTGGTACAGGTGTGCTGGGAGCTGGGAGGGAGTAAAAATGTGGACTGTCTGTGGGTCCCCAAGGACTGGGTTGAAAAACATTGGTTTAGAGGCAGTGAGTGACAGAGGCTGACCAATGAAAGCACCCTCAAACCTCCCCCCCCTGTTCATCAGCTGACTAAATGATGGTGCGAGAGAATCTCTCTCTCTCTCTCTCTCTCTCTCTCTCTCTCTCTCTCTCTCTCTCACACACACACACACAAACTGATGGCATTACAGAAGTGGGCATTCCCAGCCAGCGCATAAGGTCTGTGTCCCACTGAAGAGCACATCATTTGCTGATTTGCCAGGGAGAAATCAGAGTTTTTACTGCAACACTAATGCATGGCACACCGGGGCGGAATTAGCAGCCTGCTGGATCTGCACCGAACCCGCTGACAGCGGAGACCCAGCCCACAGTCTGTGTGTGATCCTGCCCCGCTCTCTGTGCTTTCATGCCCTGCCAGAAAGAGGCGGCCCTTGCCGGCCATGAGCTGGAAGTCAGTCGATCCCAGGCCGCCAGGGACGTCATTAGCGTCCGTGCGTAGCGGGATGTCACCCTGAGGACTCAGTCATCAAACGCACACAGGAGGTACAGTAACAGAAGGAGAGGCATCGATTTCCAGCAGGAGCCATTCCTCACGGTCATTCCGGTCATGTCCCGTTCATTACGAATTCAAATGCTACTGTTTGTACCCATATGCAATTAAAATGATTCACTTTCATCATTTTTGCATCATTTTCTGAGTGGCATGCGCACCACTAATACTGTGATCACGGCCATTGTGTGATTATGCTATTGTACCATTGTTGCTATTGTGCTATGCCACACGGTCAACTGGAAGCAGCTGGCAAAATACCACGCGGGAGGTTCTTGCGAACTCAGAGCAGAGCTACTCTGCAAGACAGACATACAAGAGCAGCGTTGATTAGATTTATATTTTTGCAAACTAAACAGGATTACAAGGGTGGAGAACCTACATCAGCTCTGAGGGTTTAATCCCCCTGCCAAACACGCGTGCCCCTGTGAAGATCCCACGGGCTCCCGGGCCTCCTCCTGTCCAAGATGCTTCTCTGTTCGGTCAACGTTGTCCTTTTTAGGTACCCACTCTTGTAAAACTTGTACTCTGCAACTCCACTACAGGCCAGGCCAGCCACTGAGCAGTTTGCAGAACGAGGGATGCACAGCTGACTACAGTGCAGCCACAATGCACTGATTTTTGTACGCGTGGCCAGCACTGTAATTGATGCATACAGCCGGGAGACAACTCATTCTGTGGCTGTTAAGATCAGGGGTGGGGCAGCTACACACAGGCCCCAAACTGGGTCTCACAAACACATCACTCTCTACTCCATCCTCATTCTCACACCACAGCCTTCCTGTCGATGCTGGACCCCGAAGGAGAGGCTCACTATTGCCACCCCACTGTTGACCTTTCCGCAGTGACCTCGAGTGGTGACTGGAAGGGAGCGGCAGGAGTCAATCCCCACGGCACAGAGGCTACAGTTTTTGCTGCCTGCAGTCCCATATGGCTACTAGTTAGCCCTCATACCAGTCATCATACCTGGGTGGGAACCATTCTGTGATGCTTCAGTGCCCCCTTCTGGTGAAACCTAGCAAAGCAGCCCACGCAGTAATCTTCTCCGCATTCCATGCAAACCTTTGCAAGGCAAAGAAATATAAATGGATTAATAATAACGTCTCAAACATGTACATTCAGAGGAAGGAAAACTGTGGAAAATGAATGTTTGCACATTATGTCTGTGCTTAAGTTTCAGAATAAACTTATAAACAAGTGTAAAATGCGACAAGTGGCACAGCGTGCATTTCTGTGATAAAAACAATCTTCGGGGAGCTCATTATTTCCTAAACGAGCGTAGAGGCGACGCGAGCCGACAGTGTGAGACGCTCATGGACTGGCACAGAGATGCATAAGGACACGCTCGAGATGAAGCTGTATGCATCCTGCAGCTGGCAAAGCCCCCCCAGGCCGGCAGAATTCACGCGGCTCCCAGGCTACACCCCCCCCACTAATGCCTGAACCCACCCCTGCCCAAAATGCACTGCAGATCATAAAGTTCAGAAAGCAGAAGTGTAAATCGGGGCTTTTGTGTGCGACGTGGCCCCAGCACACTCCGCCATCACTCCAAGCTCCCCTGGAGAGGGTGTCTGCGGGAGTTTGCAGGTGCACCAATTAGCATGGGGAAAGAGGATCATCTGGTCCTTTTCCACTCCAGCGAGGACATATAATGGGGATACTCTGGAGCTTGTTACTGGCCATCCTGAGACAGAGGGAGACTGCTGAGGTACTAAATATAGGACAGAAATGCTGTGGTTCTAAGAATAAGACAGGGTTTTAAGTAAGACAGGGTTGATGTGGTTCTAAGTGTTTGTTGTGTTGACAGAAGCTTCCTCTTCTGGGTGGGGGCAGGGGAAACCAAGCAGGAAAAAACAGGCAGAATGATTTGCCCTTTTCAGAGTCAATCAACTAGACAGAGGACTTGTGTTTTCTAGGAGACAGAAATGGGACAGGGGGGATATGTTGTTACTTTTCCCTGATTCCAGAATCAAGGCCAGCCTAGTTTGGGGTCCAGACAGCATAAACAAAGTAAGGAGCCATAATATCCAGTCAACATGCTGCCACCAGGAGACGCACCAGGCCGGCTGCTCGGGCCTCACACTGGCCACAGGATTTCCCCTTCAGCCTGGGCCCCCTGCTGGATGTTAGACTCCCAGATGTTGGCTGCGGCTTCATCGCCGGTGTCCTCTGCAGCTCTGTGGAGAATCAGAACCATCTGTGTGACTTGAAGGTGACTGTTCAGATCACAGGTTGGGTGCAGAGGATGGGACGCCATAAGAGGTACCAAAACCTCAAGGGAGAAAAGGCAGAAAGATAACACATGGCAGGCTTCCTCACCAGGAATGTTGAATTCTCACATACCTTCTGGGTTATCTTTGAGAATTCTGACCCTCAACCTTCCTGCGGGTAACTAAGAAATCAGGGAAGATACGATCAGATGAACTTTACTGATCCCAGGGGGAAATTCTGGCACGCACGGCAACGAGGTACCTGAAGTGCAGATAAACATGCAGTGAGAAACAAGACAAGGTGCACAACCGTACATATAATGCAAGTGAATTTAATAAGTACACGGTACATAAACTCTGCAAAAGAATATTAAGGAAATAAACAAATATAAATTGACGGAAGGTAAATGTGCAAACACACAGCCCCAGACTTTGTACTAGAAAGGAAACAGTAACTATAGACAGAGACATGTGAGAAGGAGGATTCCTGCACATCTGGCTTCCCAGAACTCGCCTCTGTGCTGCAGGGGGCCGTATGTGTCCAACACCCGGGGCATGTGAGTGTGTCTGTGCTGGGAGTATCACATAGTGTCTACCACAGAGCGTGTGCTGTTTTTACTGCGAGAGCCGTGGATTTCATTGCCGGCGCAAATTGCTTAAGCTGTAAGGTAAAAAACCGCACGCAGGCCTGCCTTCTGAGACGGACTCTCCTTGTTTCTGCCTAGTCTCTGAATCGATGTCGCCGCCACCATTGATCCAACCTGGCCTGCCTTCCAGTGGTACACCCCCAGCTTCCTGTGTGAGAAGACACAGGACAAGTGTGATACGATGAGACAGAAAGTAACCTAACCCCCGATCACAGGTACCCTGAAGCCACGCCATCCAACATGGGCCAGAGACAGCACACCCAGCCCACACTCCATTGATTAGATGGCAGCAGCGATTGACTCAAAAGGAACTGTGTTACTCGGGCTCAGCAAACACAGCGACACACACACATTCACAAACACACACAGTCCCAACGAGCTGAGCTTTCAGCATAATTCCCAAATAGAATCTGGGGTGAGTATTTCACATGCCTGGTGAAATAAACATGGGAGCAGGCGTCCTCATTTCAGCACGTCTGTTATCATTACACTGGGCGGTACACTTTAGGACCTCGCTGTTCTCGTGCTCAAGGCGATTACGGTGACTCCACCTGTCATGGTCGGATGGAGCTTTTTTGACTGGGACAGGGGGGCGAGAAGGGCTGCAGATTAGGCTGGCTTACATAAAACCCCCAACACACATGAACAAACGCATGCGCGCATGCCTCCCCGGCCACTGTGCCTTCCAAACAGCCAGAAATATTTTGGGAAAGCAGCAGGAGCAGCATCTCCTGGGCTGTGAGCTGCCTGTGCAGGATGTCTGGGGTTTTGGGCCAGGAGAGGGCCGAGTGGTTCTGGCCAGACAGTTACACCAGAGAGGACAATGCCGAGACGAGAGTTTCAACAACACAAAAGACATGACACCGAAAGGTATAGATGATCTCGAACTTCAGTGCTGCAGGTTTAAGCGTTGGGGGGGGGGGGGGGGCTTTCCTGCCGCCCCCTT
>JAAGVU020000036.1:1558546-1572365 GCA_011763525.2 Mormyrus iriodes | reverse complement strand
AAAAAAAAAAAAACAACAACCGAGAGAAGAGGGGTAGAGGATCGCCGCTATGGGGGGCGGGGGGGTGGGGGGGGGGGGGGGGGGGGGGGGGCTTTCCTGCAGCCCCCTTTGTCAGCATCTAAGCCTGCACTGCTAACTTTCATGCTGCATTGAACAAAACTATAAACTAATGGACTATATAATAAAAGTCAGTCAGAGCACTCTGCACTAGCAAGGGGGGGGCGGGGTCAGAGGAGTCACATTCTTTAGAAGAACAACATGGAGGGGCATCAACCTCACAGGATCTGGACACCGTTATCCGAGTTCCGCACAAAAGGAATACCAAAGGAGAATTCCCAGGTACTTCTTCATCCTATTATATGCCAGAACATGGATTCTGTCACCTATGAATTTCAGTGTCAACACAGGAGCTGCATGTTTTACTTCCTGCAGGGTTTCCACGGAGATGCATCACAGCTGAACATGAAGCATGCCATATCTCACAGCTGAGGTCCCCTCGCCTGAGTTATGTGGTCGTATATTAGGACACCAGACGCTTCCATAATTTACATGGCCAGTGAGAGTGGCAAATTCTTTATGTCATTAATAAAGTGACAGGAGTGATAAAGAACAGGAGCGTTATTAACTCCTGTGCTGTGCTGGTATTGAGAGACAACGATCTCCCTATTTTAATGCATTATTCTTCATTTGTGGGGAAAATGACTCGTGTCCACGTCACAGATAAGGGTCTGCTAACCTGGACTCTTCCAATCTGTAGTGTAATGAAATTACATCACTTATAACCAGCTAAAGATTACCATCCCCTGTGCCTGAAGGTCTCACTTGACAAGTAACTAGGATACTGTAAACAGGAAGTGTGGATGCCTAGTGTAAACAAACACAGACTGACATATTCTGTGCCTCGACAGAAGGTGGCGAGTGAAAGTAAAATAGTCCCATCAAAACCTCGTTCTCGATCCTTTCGTCCTGTCTTCCCTCCATGTCTCCTCTTACAGGCCCTTTCATTCTTCCTCTGCCCCCCCCGCTGTCACTCACCTCCTCTCCTTCTTCTCAGAGCTCATGGCCTGCCGCAGCTCCTGCAGACGCTCCTCCATGTCTCTATTGTCCTGCTCCAGCTGCACGGTCTCCAATCGCAGCTCTCTAGCGCTCCTAGAAGGGACAGCCAGGCTAGTGTGACAGAGCGCAGACTCCAAGAAACTCAGATGGTAATGTACACTCTCACCTCATAATCAACCCATCAGTAAATCAAACAGCACTGAACATAACACATTTTTACAAGCACAAATAATTTTACAGGAGATCATCCATAAGGAATGAAAACAGTAGGCTGTGTTTCAGCACAATGTAGTAAGGGGGATGGAAAGAACACACCATTTTAGAAATAATTTCTTAACTAAATAACTTACTCTACTGGAAGCTATATTCTGCAGACATTCTTTAAGTAGTTAGACCTGGCACTGAAGAATATCTAGTGTATTTTCCACTGCAAAGTGTCTTTGATTCTAAAGAGCCTCACACTAGAAATGGTAGAAAGAAACTACATATACACACCTGGCCTTTAACTTAAGCGAACTGGGCTTATTGGGAACCACCACAAAATTGTTTAAATTCATGGCTGATACCACTTTTACTGCCTATTAGCATTAGTGTTGTTTTCAATTGGATTTCTTCTTCCCTGTAATGAAAGCACAATAAAAATCATTCATTGCACCTCCCATGAACACCGGATCCCATCATATCCGACCATGAAACCATCAAAATGTGTGTCTCACCAACAGCAGCGCTCCTGGGATGACTGGCGAACACCACGGGATGCTTAAACAGAGGTTTACTTTAAGTTTAATCTAAATATCATTTTAGATTGCTATACTTCTGTTTGCATTGCTTTTGTAATCTCGTAAAAAGAAAAAAAAACTCATTCTTCATTTTGCGTTGCCAACTCGATGGACATATTTCGTTACGTCTAAGGACGCCAAACGCGGCGTTAGATACTATCCCGGGCACAGAACTTATCGCGAGGAATCTGCATTTAGCGGTATTTCCGTTTTTTGATTTCTTTCACGGATCACTCGCAGCTTCCCGCAGTAATTCACAAGCGTTTGGTTGCGTGACATCATTTGTGTACGCGCGTCTCCGTGGAAACGACCGCGTGCAGGAGACTACATGGAAACGTCTCGCGAGAAACCCGTGAAATAAAGAGCTGGCAGTGTTAAGTCTTCCCTCAAAATAAACAGTAAAAGTTTATTACTAATTGATAGTACTAATTAATACTACTTTACAGACCTTACGAAGTTAATCTGTTTACCTACCTACACTCCCTTATCCTACTCGTTCTGCCTGAACAATTGCGACGTTGATTGGGGCGACGAGACCCCTATTGGCTCCTCAATCACGGACAGCTGGAAGTCTTTAATTAAAATTATTAGTGTTTAAATCAGAATTTGGATAGATGATGTTTTGATTATAGAGAGATAAAAAAAAATCGCATTAAGAGTGCCTGCGATGTCTAAATTAGCCATTATAGCAGCTTATGAGTCCGTTAGCTTGGAGCCGAATGTTTAGTGCGCGGGTGTAATCAGCGCGAGGAGGCGTCTCCGCGCTCTCCCTCGCGCGCGCCGCAAAGTGCCGGCTCTCCTTATGATTTCATTTTTAATCACGGAGATCGCTGGAATAAAGACTTCTCTCTGTGCTAAAGTAACTAATTAAAACCCTCAATATGCTGCCCTTTAGCTGGTCGTGTTGCCATCCCCTTCATCACTATCTTTATCATAATGAAGGTCATTATGGAAGACCGGGGAAAGAAGTAAACGGTTGAGAGGCATCTTTCTCGTCTTATTTTTTTTCTTTGTTTTACGATGGGTGACAGGGTAGGTTATCTGGTACCTCCTTGCAGGTCTCCCTCCCAGAACAATGCTGAAGCAGTGTCTAACTTTGAGCTCACTGCTCACTAGCCGTCTCAGAGCCTGTGGGGTTGAGACCCACAAGTCTGATTGAATCTCAATACCAAGAACGCAAAGACCATACTTGTGGACTTGGCAAGACCAGTCTTGCTAACTTGCCTTCCAAGAACGAACTTGGGATGCAATGAATCATGGGATTGGTCTTGTTTGGCGAGGATGCAACCGATGTATCTTTGATATTTGGTGCAGAGCAAGACCAACATCCAGGGATTTTTACCGTCCTTTGTACTTGTGTTCTTAGTATTGAACTGGTCTTCGGCAATGGAATATGATATAAAACGGGTACACAAGTACTGTCAAGTACGCATATTGACATTCACCTTCTCACCTGTCTTTTTTACCTGCTGCCTAACTTGTGAGAAACAAAATCCCATTGGCTGATTCTGACCACAGCCAGCAGAGAGCTGCCCAGCCACGTAGCCGCATACAAATGAGGGGTGAATATCAGGAGAGAGAAGGAGTGTGGGATGGAAGAAGAGAGCGAGTGAAGCTGTGAAGCCTAATGAATTTGGTGATCCGGGCTAATTGTGGCCACAATGATTGTAGTGACACAGTAATGAGCAGAAGGAAAGATCAATGCTATGAGAAGACAGACACCAGTTTTGACACCACAAGTACCCCAGAATGGACCCGCATGCCTGGGGTAGGTGTGGCAACTCTATAGGTATGCCCTGTATCCAGATAAATGCTGCATTTTTGTGCCATGTTCACTGACCCTCCTTGTCAAGGGTGAGGCGGTCATTTCACCTGCAGGCTAATGCTAATTGGGCTAGCTCTGTGACATCGCGCCATGTGTTCTTAGCTGCTAGAGAGCAGCTGCTCTGTCATCGCTCTCTCTTCCCATCGCAGGCTGGGGTCGGAGCCCATGTAGTGCCCTTAACCCTGCCAGGCTGTGGGTGGAGCTGGGGGACAAGGGAAGCACAGGGTCACACCACAGTCAGCTGGCTGAGGTGCCTTTGTGGCCTATCGGTAGACGAGAGACAGAAGGCCGATTCCCTGAATTCATTGGCAGAGCGAGTGAACCCATGAGCTTGTGAGTGACCATTAGGACCGGCTCCATGGCAGCCAGTATTTCAGAATGGGTGGAATAGAGGGAGGAAGAGAGCGGAAAATGATACAGAATTCTGGCTGTGTTCCCAACACTTGAAAACAACTTCTTCTAACCTTAATTTGTAAAAGTACAGATCAATTCAACCTCAACAACTCCTGCAGACTCCCACCAAATCACTTTGTGAGGTATCTAGAGATGGTGTCCTAGAGCATCATCAGCGCCAGAACCCCGGCCTTCCTCCCTGAGTGTGGTATCTGGCTGCTTTCACACCAAAATGCCTCACCACTGTCCGTATTTACACCCTACAGACCATCAGCCATCAACAGCCCACACAAAAAGGAGGGAAGACTGATCTCCGCTTCATTTTATTGAATTTTCAAAAGGGTTTTGACTCTATTTGGTTCTATGGACTGTGCTACAAATTACTTTGTAGTTTGAGGGGTAAAGTACATGATGTTATTAAATCAGCATACACAGAAAACAAGAACAGTCACGTGAAAATGGAGGATTGCCGTATAGAATAGTGCCCCCTGGGGCATGAAGTGAGACAAGGGTCCTGTCTGGGTCCAGCGCTATTTGTTGTTTACATAATAGACGAACAGCCCAAAGGTCTCACACAGCCACTTAACATGGACGGTGGCAGAACCTGCAGCTGCTTCAGCTGTGTTGCCAGACCCAGGAAGCTGAATAAACAGGCCAGACGCAGGTCAGCCCTACAAAACACCACACATGATGCACACCGGGTAGCTTTAGCCTGGCAACTGATTAATCCCACAGCAGCACAAGGGCTGGATGAAGTAAATGTACAAATGAGAATGTGGCCCAAAATATCTGTACAGAAGTGAGGGATTGATTTAGTCAGCATGGATGAACAGCCCAGGAGAAACATCTAGCAGTTGTGGCTCCACCTGCAGTCAAGCCCCACTGACTGAGCCAGTTTAAATCCCCCCAAAATCCAGAGCTTAGCCCACAACAGCCAGCCAGCCAGCCGGGCCCAGGCCCGAATCAGCTATCAAAACCGAACCGAGTGATAATCCACAACAAAAAACCCCGTCTGCTACTTTGGGAGAAACACCAGGCAGTGAGCAGAAAATATGGATTGGCAGGGTAGGGCTACTGTGTCAGGAACAAGCAAACCGGCAGAAGCAGATCTGACCGAGCACAGGCTGATTGTTCATGGCCTCTCCATGGTAACAAGCCGACACCGTCAGAACTGGCTGCCCGGAGAGCAAATGGGGATGCAATTTCTATAACTCCATGAGAAGTATTCCTAGACAAAGGCAAAAATTCCCAATAAAATCATCATGCCTCACTGAAATGCCTAAGTCAGAGATTGTTGACCATCATTCTGGAAGGTGGCACTCCTGTCCTGTCCTGTCCTGTGCTGTCCTGTCCTGTCCTGTCCTGTGCTAGGTGCCTTTGATGATACAGATTGAGCCAGAGGACAGCAACAGGGACAGTGAGAATATACAACTGTTTTTGTGACATATGAGATATAGTTATCATTTCATGTTCAACTTCACTTTGCAGTTTCGTGTAATAACGTGACTTTTGTTGTTTATTTTCTTAAGTTGTTGAATATATGTTTGAACTTGCTACAAATTAGCTTGACCGGATCATTAAACAGTCAAGTAGGAGGTGAGGAGTGGGAGAAGAGAGCTCTACAGTGAGAGAAAGGACAAGCCGGGGTGGGGGATTATGAGTGCTGACAGACACAAGGTTGTCATCCGCTCGAGTGGACTGTTAAAGGTCTGATGCAGCCGCCTGCCTGACTGTCAGGCCACATTCATTTTCCAAGTCTCCCAGCAGCATGGGGGCGGGGCCAGTCCAGCAGGATTAGCATATATGTAGATGACAAGCCTTTGATCTCAGGTAAGCATGTTTGGGGCTCTGTATGGCCATATATCCCTTTAAAAGCTGAGAGCGTGGGTGTGACAGCTCAAGACGTCAACACCTCCCTGATTACCTTGCGTGTTGCCAGGACTGCTCTTGCCTGCCATCTGTAGACCGTCGTAGGAAAGTAAAGCACTGTCGAGCTGTGGTTGTCCTCCCTCAGTTTACTAATGGTTAAATTGTAGTAAAATAATTATCAGTTTAAGTTTTACTTTCCAGCTCACTGACGAGATCTGTAAAACAATAGACCCCCATGTTCCCCTGTTGGGACGCCTTGGGATTTAAGCCCCTGCTCACCTGATAAGCGACTCTCCTGATCCCAGCGCCGAATGGAGATCGAGCTGGAAGCCACCCAGATGCCGCATCTGTTTTTAGCGATAAGGAAGAAAATGGCCACCACACACCATTACAGTGGTGATTTTAAAGCAGAGGGGAAAAACGAGTACTGGTGCTTGGAGCAGGTGTGCATTCCTGTTCTGGACATCAAGCAGAGCCCAGGGATGTGACTGTGCAAACCCCAACCCAGAACCACGGCATCGCTGAAACATGATGCTGGCCTACAGGGAGATGCAGGACCGCTGTGGCCCGCTGTGGAAACACTCTTCGGTTTTGTTTGCCCGATGAATTCGTTGATCTGCTTATTAAACAGTGACCCTGATTGACCACAGAGTGAAACCTTGGGTTTTATCCATGCACGGTTCGTGCCTCAGAGGGCTCGCAACGTAACATCAAAGTTTTTGTCTGCGTGGCGCTTTTAGCAACCCCTCCCCCTTCCGCACCAAACTACCCCCGATGAAACACAAGATTAAACAATTTTAATTTAATGGAAGAACACACAAAGACCAAGAGATGGGGTGATAATCGACGGTGGGATCTGTTTTATAGCAAAGGCAAGTCAAACGGGACGTTCATCTCTGGGGGGGAGAGAGAGGCATGCACATGCACACCTGTCAAACCCAAAACCCTTATTTCAGATCTTTGAAACGATCGGTCTCACATCGTTATTGCTTTCTTACGTTCCGGATGCGTGGTACGGACAATGACGCCGATCAGTTTTTTAAACACTGAGCAAAATTTCTGCCCACAACCTCATTTTAGGTACTGAGCTTTCAGAAAAATAACAAGAGTCTACATCACCCAGGCAAGGACCCTGTGCTTCACAGGAGCGCTTGTTAAATGAACTAAATCTGTATGGAATTTCACCTACAACATAAGCTAGATAATTAACTTCTTACAAATGTGTATGAAAAATAGGGCCATTTCTTGAATAGATTTGGTTGTGTAACATTAGTTTTCCAGGATGGAGATGGAACGGACCGGAAAGCCCACATGACCGTGGAATGAAATGGGTTCAATGCCAGGGAAATTTGACTGCAAACCCTGGAAAGCACAAAGCCACCAGCAGAGTTTGCATGTTGCCTCAGGTGTTGTGTGTGATAGTATTAGCCCAAAAGGTGCACTCAGGTCCAGCAGAGTGGTCTACTGAAGCAGGTACCTTTCTGAAAGGACCCCCCCAAACATGGCTGGTAGACGTCTCAGATTTCATGCAGAAAACTGCTGGAGAGCTCTTGAATCAAGGCTGTCATCCTGCCATCCGATTCTTCCACCATCACTCTAATGAGGTCAAGGTGGAATACGACCAGGTATTTTTTCAAAGGCCTCCCTTCATTATAAATCACATGCTTCTTCCAGCCACTCTCCAGCCAAGCCGGGCATTTGAATAAACCGTGCTCTGATGTGTTTCTTTGGTCATGCTTGCAGGGGGATTTACATATTTTCCATGGCAGGTGAAGAGATAGAGTGGACTGATGTGAATTAATACTGACAGGGACGTCCTAATCTCCCATAGACCAGGCTGGAGAGCCAGGACAGTGGTATGCATACCAAGCAGGAGGCCTGCCCGTGTTTGCCTGCCCCTCGTTACCTGTACACCAGTTCTCCTGTAAATGATCTCAGATTCATGAGTACGAAACAGACATTTCCAAACATGCTGAAAGCTTGATCCATCATGCTTTTGTTTCTTCTAAGCCATACGTCTTTTGGAAGAGTCTTTTTAGGCACGTAAACAATGTAATGCATTTTAAAAAGGTTCAGGGAGGTGTAAATTGCACACGTGTACAAACCTGACATGTTGATGGATCTGGTTGATCTTTCCTTCGGAGAACCTGTGCCAAACCTGATAGAGTTGCGGTCATCGTGTAGAAGAGACTCCCACTGAAAAAGATCTAAGCATTTTCAGGTCCACTGCCTGATGGTATTTGAATTCACTGAAGATGAAAGACATTCTAGAGAGAAGACTCAAAAGCAAATGTTCTGACAGATGTTTTCCTAGAGTAGAGTCCACAAGGACACAGGGCTGGCATTGGAGAGGAATGTCGATATGCTTTCAGCACCCAATTACAAACACACTCATACATAGACGTCACAACCAGCATGAAAACAGACCTTCAGCAAACAGAAAGCACATTTTGCTTTTTGTCATCAAACCCAATAAAGCTGGGAGAGAACAACCCTGGAGCTGACCTGTCATTCAAGGGCTGCAAAATAATTCAAGGAGATAATAATAGGGCTAAACTTGTTGGAACGACGTCACGTTTAAATTTACAATGAAACACATACAAATAGCTTCAGGACGTTGAGCACCACCTTGCATACTGATGTCAGCTGAAGGATAGGTGCCGAATGTGGAAATGAGGAGCCAGGTCTTGCTTCCTGGCGTCTGATAAGGTCACACATGACGCACTTGGTTTGGTGCTCAATCTGTTTTCAAAAGCGAATAAACGGTCGTGATTCCTGCCCGCTGGCCACACTGGACAGAGGAGATGTTTATTGGTCGTCAACATTTTATTAAAAAGGCTTGAGCACAAAGTATAGTTATTATTCCTTTTAAGTGACATTTGGGGACAGATTTAATGAGATCTGGTCTTTTCTCTATGCTTTAACTGGCAAAAAAAAAACAAAACAATTATACCCGTTTTGACCATGTGACACACTGCTGTCTGCTGCTGCCAGTCCACATTAAAAGGACCACAAATGAATCCAGTGTTTAGGTCCTGTTTACAGTCTTATGAGAGAAAAGGGGGCTCTCTACCCCACAACCCAACTGTAATGACTTGGACTGCCTCTCCCGACCTGCCGGAAAAGGGCCTGTGATCCGATCGGCAGAGGGCCGGATCTCCGGCTTCATTACTCGGGTAATTAGCTGCTAGCTTCTCTAAAAATGGGTCCCAGCAGGATCCCGCCCGACTGCAATAATCACTTTGAACTGACACAAAGGAAAAGAAAAATGAAGGGAACTATCAATAGAAAATGTAAAAATAAGATAATATGACTAAATCATCCATAAAATTACAATTAAGAGCTTGAGTTTTGGTGCTGGGACAGACTGGTGCTTTTGTGACCAACGACCAGGGCCCGCGTGCCGCAGTGCGGAGGTGAGAGTGTGCCTCCGCCCTCATTTAACCACGTTTTGGATTTGACCAGCTGCATGAAGACAAATGGGGGGGGGGCGAAGTGTCTCAGGAAAAGCCCAGATCCACACACCCCACCGCAGACTGGCCTGGGGGGGACAGCCCATACTCAGCCTCTGCCCTGTCGCTGGATGTGAAGGCACCTAAGCTCCAGATTCCAAATTTCAGAAGACCCCATGGGACTCGGAGGCCACACCTTCTTTCCATGATCCATAGCTATTCCACTTACAGCCCCTTTCCCCACGCACAATATGGGCTAAAATTCAATTTAACAATTTTCATGTCCTCTAAACTGCCCGAGAATAAAATGCTTATTGATGATAATACTACTAATAATACTCCTTATCTTATCTGCTGAGGAGAAAGACCAGTCATGCATTAAAATAATATCCTTGATGCTGTACCAGTGTCATGACAACCTAAACCACTATTTAGTGAGTGTAGCCAGGGACAAGCTAGATCTTGAGTATAATTGCTGGGAACATCCCACATTACTCTCTGTATCTATAATAAATCCGTCTCCTCGGACACAAGTTAAGTGACATTCAAACTGGATAATTATATTCTTCTTATTTTTATTAAGGAGAACAGACAGCTACAGTAGGACTTAAGGTCTCCAAGCTGAACTTCTCTCACGCTCTTGAACTGAGAATTAACTTCTGTTCTCTTAGCCGTGGGATGGCAGTCTAGATACATTATTAACTGACCCAGACCAGTTTGGTCACTTAGTTTCCCATCGCCAAGGTAACAATCGGAGTGGGTCAAGCTCGGGGCAGGAAATTGACGGCCAGATAATGAGAGCGTAACAGGATTCCGCGGTATGCAACCGAAGGTGAGTGCATAGCTGCTGCCCACCTTGCCGTGAACTCCCACACAGCGCCGAAGGGCCAGCGGTCTGCCGCTTGCATGTGCTGCCCTGGTCTGGGGGCTCGCTGGACCTCATAAACATGCACACGCACACATATTCACAAGAACAGCTCTGACTTCAACAGACCTTTCCATACATGCATACACATTGTTATTATTACAAGAACAAAACAGACCCCTGGTTATTATTTGATAATTGAGCCATTAAAAATAGGAATGGGGCAGCAGCGTAGGGCTGTAATTAGCATGGTTGCCTCATACCTCTGGGACTTGGGCTCGAGTCTGCACCCTGACTCTTAGTGTATGCAGTCCGCATGTTCTCTCTGTGTCAATGTGGGGTTTCCTCCGGGTACTCGGTTTTCCCTACACAGTCCAACAATATGTTGAGGTGAACTGGAGTTCTCAAATTGTGTGTGTAAATGATACATTTGTATTGGCACCTCATTTCCTGCCTTGCACCCATAGGCTCTGGAACCCTGCGAAAGCCATGCAGGCATAGAAAACAGATGGATAATAATAGTTGTCAAAATTATTATTGGTTTCAGATCTTCCTCAAGTCTCATTTTCCAGCCTGTAGCACCAGGTTTTGTTTGTGCTACAAAGGGGAAGCATGTACCTCCTCAATGAAGAACCAGTGAGTGAGATCGCTCTTTCGTGGTAAACAAAAAAACAGGCGTGACATTTTCTTTTGCCGGGGAAAATAATCACAGCGACGTTGATAAAACGGGGAGGCAGGCCGGCTGTGATTCCGCTGTGATGAGTGGTGCCTGGCTGTCATCCCCGTGACGTTTCGACGCCCGTGTCGATAGGTACTGTCAAGCACAGCAAAGCAATGGCCTTTTTTTCTCAAATGCATCTGTAATTGATCGATTCCTGTTTCTATGAGACTAACCTCATTTGGGCCGCAGTAATATTGTTTGCGACTACGTTTACACTCAGACTAATAGCATGACTGTGCTGTGAATAGATGTGGTGGAAAAAAGATTGCTTGTTTAACCATATAACTCAATTTTAAATGCTAATGCTACCTTGGGCCCTGGGCCATATTACAACACTCCCTGTTGCTGGCAATTTACTTTTAGAGTTCAGAGCAGAGGAGCCTCGAACACTAATATTATATACAATGAATAAAATTAATTGTGAATGTTGACTAAAATTATTTCCGCGGTTCATCTGAATTTCAGATTGAATTCAGAATGTCGTGCCCCTTTAAATTCAAGCATTTTCTCGTAGACATGGTCCTCTTGGATAAACTGGGAAGCCGTTGTGATCATGTGACAAGTCAGCTAATGGCAATCTCCAGTCTGCATTCCTGGGTTTAGCTACCCGGGCAAAGGCTCATGGGATAGATGGGACTACTCTTCAGGTGATGGGTGAAAATGGATTTCTTTGTTGGAGTCCACAGCAGAGAAAAGGGCAAAGAGCAGCTGGTCACCGCTCACTGAGGCCTTAAGAAAGGTCAGGACGGCCTTTGGAAAGCCGCAGAGAGAGACAGGCAGGGAAGGCATTCAGGTCATGGCTGAGAAATGGTAAGATGCAGAGAGACCAAGCCCTTGGGCCTGGGATCTTTATTGCTCCCCAGCAGAGGAAAAGACAACTGAGATATTTACTAGGGAACCACAGAATTTTGCAGCTGACCCCCAGAAAGACACACTTGAAATATTTATTGAGGAGCAGCAGGAACAAAGAATAATATTTAATAAAGACGGAAAAGGAGAGGAACTGTGGTATAATGAAAGCAGCCGTGGGGTCTGGAAATGCCCCAGCTTTGCGTAGAGGGATGAAGCACACGCAAAAACGATTTACCACCTTTTCATTATATCAAGAATGTTCTGAATGTCAACTGTCAGTCAGTTTCATTATAACTTTTAGACATTTTCAGACCATAATTTCCTTTGCCTTTCAGTACAATATTTAAACGAACGCCAGACATGGCAGACAATAACAGAATGAGAAGGGAGCATGACAACCAGGAAATATGGGAGACTCCAGGAGGGGAGGCACACAGTAATTATCGTTTGCTGTTCCGTTAAATAAAAGACGGTTTGATAGTCAAACTCTCCGGCAACTTCATTAAGAGTTTCAGATATCGTTTCTAGAAGGTAGTTCGTTTTCCCATTTCCCTTTCAGTATCAACAAATGAACGACGAACAAGACCAAACAATATCCAGCTGTTCCCGCTTTTAAAGCTTCAGAAACAGTGCAGCTTGCTATGAGCGCAAAATACCAATTTATTTATGACCCAGAATATGAACAGGTGTGTTCAGGAGCAACAGAACACAAGTCATGATAATTAACACTGCAAATGTATGCAAAAACATCACCTTCACATTCTGCTACTCTGACTGTCGGAAACCTTAATTGAACCTTCTGCTGGGGGACGCTAATACTTCCCAGACCAGGGAGAGCCGCTGTACATCTCACGGCAGTCATTTAAAATCTCCACATTTGTATAGCACAGTCACTACATCCGGGTCCATCGTTAATTCCGTCTCCCCGGCAACCGGCCCCGGAACGGAGACTCGGGGCGAGCTGATGATGTTATTCATGGTGTCTGCGGCAAACGGCTTCCCTAATTAAAATTTATGGCGCTCTCCGCCCGCTATCCTCAGCCCGTCACTCCAACTGGAAAAAACTCCATATTCTCCTCTTCTGCACGGCAGACCGGAAACTTTCCATGGAGTTGGGAAGTGGGCCGTGTCAGAGTCTTAGAGAATTGTGCATTTTTCTAAATCCCCTCCTTAAATAACAGCTCTGCCGCCTCGGAATCAGCCATCCTGCTTTTTCCCAGAGGAGGGAAAGATTGCACCCTCCATCACCGTCCGGATGGTAAATGACCTCGTCGCGGGATAGGGCGTAAATCAGCCGTTAACTGACAGGTACATATAAAAAACCCTTGTGACTGCAGGTGCACTTGCGCTTAAGTGATCCTCACACTGTTCCTCAAGCGGGAACTGGTAACGCCCATCCTGGACTGGTGGCAGACGGATGAAGGGAAGCCTCCCCCCCGGTGGAAAGAGAAGTGAGCATAGCCACACTTGGCCTGTCAGCGAGACGTTTTGGTTTTAAACTGAGATGGGGAAGAGGTCGCCTGCTGTTCTGTGTGTCACCTATTCAGAGAGTCAAGCAACACTCTATGCATGAAATGCGTCAGACGGCATTCTCTGCAGGAGAAATGGGCCCTGGATATCTGCTGTCCAGAGCTCTCCGGTCAGGAACAGCACTGTCAGCCCAGACACAGAAGCACCGATCCAAGCACATAACTGCTCACTATGCCTCTCTCTCTCACTCACACACACACACACACACACACACACACACACACACACACACACAGTGGTGGTGTTTGCCACAACTCAAACCACACATTTCAATGCAACCCCCAGTTTGCCGCAAACAGTAGCAAAATCAAATATTTAATAAATACATTCCATATTTAGGAGATGCTGAAGCAGAATGGTCATTAACCTGACAGCTAGCACAGATCTTCTGACTCTACTTGCTAGTTATTTATTTATTTTTTAATCATCCGGGGGGGGGGGGGGGGTGCACGGCCCAACAAACACCCCCCCGCCCCC
>JAAGVU020000036.1:1539627-1558446 GCA_011763525.2 Mormyrus iriodes | reverse complement strand
AAGAAAACGAAACTTGTCACCGCTCCACCCAAGCTCGCTGCTTCTTTTTTTTCATTTATGTTTTTTTTTTTTTTTTTTTGGGGGGGGGGGGGGGGGGGGGGGGGGGGGTGCAACGAACAACGAACCCACCCCTGCACACACACGGAGTGCATGCAAGATATTTCTCAAAACTAGACTTGCAACAAAAAATCTCTAGTGATGTCCTGTTTCATTTCTCTTTTATTTGGTGCCATTTACAGGCAGTTTACAGTCTCTGGAAAGGGTTACTACGCCGTTTGACCTGTCGATCAAAGCGATCTAAACAGGAAAGGACACATGATGACATGGATAAATGAAAACACTCTCTGCAAGGAGGTTCCGGTGATAGATCCATTTGCACGACGGTGTGAGTGCTCTTCTTCAATGGACCTCTAATGCTGCAGAGATCAGAGCTTTGGTTTTCTGTGTGTTAGAAAAAAAATTATAAAAAGAAAAATACACAAGACTGCAGATTCTCATAACGATATTTGGTGCTTTCATACAAGTGGATAAACATCACCCCCTGCTGGTTGGTAGGTATAGTTAAGATTTGTCTTTTTTTTGTTTTGCTCCATAGATTCATGTCATCTTATTCACAGATGAACCACTGAGTTTCGCAGATGTACAGTATGAGAATTTGGGGACGGGCATGGAGGCCCTTTACTCACCCCCTGCTGGCAGGTGTATTAGTGTTACATATCTCACACTTATCAAGGCCGTGCCTGGCATCCCTCCTTGTTCTGGAGGTTGTTCCCATCCCCTCGTCCAGCTCCAGGATCTTGCTGTCATCAGAACGGGCCTTTCCCACTGACAGAGGATACGATGCAGTATGACACGACAGAACCCGTAAGAGCTAGAGGTAGCCACATCGGATCGAAACACCATGGCCCAGTGGCTCATGGGAGACAGTCATTGTGACATACTCTCCATTGCGGTGGGAGGGGGGCCTGGTATCTGGAACGAGCATTCCCATTTCATGCCAAGGGATAGCTGGGGGTTGGGCACAGAGTCTGGCTTCAGGAGTGCCCCCACTGGGGCTAGCTTGTATAAGTGCAGACTGCTGAATGTGCCTAGGTTCAGCAGGGGGGATGATGACAGTAAGAACCTCCTAGCAACAAGGCTACACAAGCAATTTTGACCTGTGACCTGCACCATGATTCATTAATTTCTGGTGCCAATGGCAGGTTACTGTGTGACGTTAAACTGATTTGGGTCTCACCACCACACTTTGGTGTCTCCTCATAGTTCTGGCTCTCATTTTCTCTGAGCCTCCTCCTTCCTTTGTAGCTGCTCCCCAGGATAGAGCTTGACCAGGTAGCCCTGAGCATGAAGAGCACAGGGAGTGATGCACAGAGAGAGAAGTAGACTGCTACACAGAGAGAAAGCCAGGCTGCCACATACTGTAGAGATACAGAAAGAGAGAGGCTGGCTGCTGCACAGACACACAAAGAGAGAGAGGCTGGTTGCTGCACAGAGATACAGAGAAAGTGGCTGGCTGCTGCACAGATACAGAGAAAGAGAGGCACGGAGAGAGTGGTAGGCTGCTGCACACCAGTACAAAAGGAGAGAGGCATGCTGCTGCACAGAGACACGAAGAGAGGGAGAGATGGGCTGAGAAGCACTGGGAGAGTGGCAAACTGCTGCAAAGAGAAGCAGAGAGAGAGTGGCAGGCTGCTGCACAGAGAGGCACAGAGAGAGTGGCAGGCTGCAGCACAGTGCAGTGATGCACAGATAGGGGCTAGCTGCTGAGCAGAGAGGCACAGAGAGAGTGGCAGGCTGCTGCACAGAGAGGCACAGAGAGAGTGGCAGGCTGCTGCACAGCGATGCACAGATAGGGGCAAGCTGCTGAGCAGAGAGACACAGGGAGAGTGGTAGACTGCTGCACAGAGAGGCACAGGGAGAGTGGCAGGCTGCTGCACAGAGAGGCACAGGGAGAGTGGCAGGTTTCCACACAGAGAGGCACAGAAAGAGCGGCAGGCTGCTGCACAGCGATGCACAGATAGGGGCTAGCTGCTGAGCAAGAGGCACAGAGAGAGTGGCAGGCTGCTGCACAGAAAGGCACAGAGAGAGCAGCAGGCTTCTGCACAGAAAGGCACAGAGAGAGCAGCAGGTTTCTGCACAGCGATGCACATATAGGGGCAAGCTTCTGAGCAGAGAGGCACATGGAGAGTGGTAGACTGCTGTACAGAGAGGCACAGGGAGAGTGGCAGGCTGCTGCACAGAGAAGCACAGGGAGAGTGGTAGACTGCTGCACAGATAGGCATAGTGATTTTTCCAAATTAAATCGCCTCATCTTCACTTGCAGCAGCGAAAGCCATTTCTGACGCTCACACACCAGCAGAAACCACAGTAGACCTTCAACGTGCTGCTCCATCTCCACTGGGAAGATCCCAGGAGATCTGGGAGGGGAGGGAAAGTGGGCAGAATTCTGGGAGCGCTCCATGTCTCTCCTAGCCCTGTGCTCGCTGGTCTTGCACCAACAGTTAATGAGGCTCCATCGAGCTGCTGATTTCATTCCAACTGCAGCCTGACTGACATCGCCATTGTCCTCAGTTGTTTATGACTGAATATTTTGAGGTGTTTTTATACTAATAATAAAGCAAAGATGTTTTTTACATCCTCTTCTATTTATACAATACCGTATAAAAGCCACTTACAGCAAATCAATGAAACCCTTTTTGAACTCTTAAATGAGCAATTTCATAATGAGTGCACGCCTTCATTAAAATGACCTCATTTGTGTTCTTTTGCCGAAGGACAAAAAACGAATAAGCTGAAATGTTTGCAGTCAAATATGTGTCAAATGAAACATCTTAAAGGGCCAGCAGCTTGTAACAGCTGACAGACTGATTAATGAATTAGCTAATTAGCGAAATCGTGGTGGAAACAAAAAAGCACCAGAGATGGGGGCTGCAAGCAAAGGCACACATCACACATGATGTATGCCTTGGGGGGGCTGTATTTGTGGATTTAATTGCTTCAAAAGTCCAAAAGACACATATCACCTCCCTCCATGGTTTGGACCCCCTGGGGTGTCACACTCACAGCTGGCCAAGGTCCATTTCCATCATGCCGTTTCCTGACTCCCAGACCTCATTCTCTGTCTCCAGGTTCTGAGGATCCCCCCGCAAAGGACCTTCAGGGTCTGGCTGGGTGGATTGGAGCGTCTCTCCACCGCTCAGGGTTTCGTTCCACCGACCCGGCAGCTTGTCTGGGATTTCTAGAATGTTCCAGTGCTCCTCCTGCATGTGGGGGGAGTTAGGAAGGAGGCTGAAGCTGAGGGGAGCGAAGGAAAAAGCTGCAGGAAGTTGGACTGTTATGTGATGATGAGCTAACTGGTGTTACTGGGAATGTGCATCCTTACCTGCCCGAAGGTGCCGATGATGGTGTCGGGAAGCTGGCTGAGCACCAGTGTCCGGTCGGCAGAAGCCGACAGCAGAAGGAGCCGGCCGTCATGGCGGCAGGTCTCCAGGTGTGTCACGCAGCCCGCGTGTGGCCGGAAGCAGGACTGCAGCTCAGGGAGGTGGTCAAGCTCGCCCCGAGCTGGATGGAGGCCATAATCCTAGGGAGGGGGGTCCCAACCAGCATACGGAGCCGAGGATTACACACCATTAATAAGCCAATATTGTCAACATCATAGGTTGTTTGTTAGCTGCTTACTAACTTTGCTAATTATTGTTAGCTCCAGGGCCAGCAGGGGTAGGATAGCGGCAATTAAACGTGTTGGTCAGGGGTGAGGTGCCAGGAAACCGACTGATGGGCCAGTTTAAGAAGTTTAGCCATTTCCATATTTTTCAGGTGCCACTGGAGCACGTGAATGTCAAGGCTTATAAAAAAAAAAAAACAGCATTGCTTGAAAATATATATAGTTTATTTTTGGAAATTAACCAATCCCTCCTCCATAACCCCCAGCCTTCTAAGGCCCAGTGGAGAACAGGCAGCCAAAGAATCGCAGCCCCGTTTACTGATGAAGGGGCTGGTTCACCTGACCGACAGGCGCTAAACAACGAATCGCTGGCCTGTCCGTCAAATGGCAGCGAGCAGGAGGGGCCCGCAGGCACAGCGGGATGTGTGGGTAGGCGGCATCAGACACTAATGGAACCTTCCACCTGCTGGCAGAGGATGACGGGCACGTCTGCTCAGGAGGGCCCGCAGCAAGCAGCTCCAGGTACCATCATGACTTATTAAGCCGGTAACATGAAAATGCTCCTACGATCTATCCTCGCCAGTACACGCGGTCGGCTTTTGCCAAGAAGATTTGCGGATTGACAAACAGCCCCTGTGCCAGTAATCAATCACGGCACCCCATCGCCACGGTTACTTTACTCTCAAGGACAAGAGCTCACGTCTGATGTGGCTTCAGAGGGGGCTGGATATTCCTTAAAAGCCTGCCTGTCATGGGTCTCTGATGGGGACTTGATGCTTTTAAACACCTGGGGGGGGGGGGACTGAATATTATATTTATAGAGGCAGACTGCTCGCCGCAGGGATCCAATTCCCCTGCACCCCCTAATCTTCCAGCTTGTCTAATAGCTGTCCTTCATCTGTGTCAGTGATGTTACAAGTGACTGAGTGACCTCCTCTTTCCCCTATCCAGGTTGACATCCCTTCATCTGAAAAGTCCATAACTTTCCACCACCTAGGAGAGAAGCTGGACCCACCTCACAAGGAGTAGGAGGGAATGCTCAGTGCCGCACCTTGAATGAACACTAGGTGGCCCAGCGGTTAAAGACCTGTCTGTCACTCCTTTGTCTCCCTCTCTCACCTGGATGTCCCACACCTTCACTTCCCCATCCATGTCTCCGGTTATCAGGTGTTCTCCACTCCCGTCGACCGTCATGATGATGGAGCTGGAGCTGGCGTGGGCCACGAAGCGGGCCACCAGGTGGCCCCGAGTCGCATTCCAGAACCGCACCAAAGCCGCGCCGCCACACGACACCAGGTCCGCTCCACCTAAGCCCCGCCCCCCACAAGTCATCACTGCAATGCAGGCCTGAGAATATGATGCAGGCCTGAGAATGTGATGCAGGCCTGTGATGCTCATGAGCTTCTGTGTGTTACTCACATCTCCCGAACTGTATTTTATTCCTGGATCGTCCTGTTCGAACCTCAGTGGCATCAACACCACACTATTTTTAGCCTATTACAGCTCACATTCGTTACATAGTAAATATCCTTTAATCCTATTTAAAAGCTTAACTCTAATGGGGGAAATGGAGCTAAAGTCCTAATGAAGTGCATTCTGGGACGGGCTGGACCTTGGGGTGTGAAGCCATGACCTAATGTATCAGAATGCAGGACAATCTGTGTCTGAGCATATTCCAGAAAGTGTCCAGAGTAATGTTCTGGAAAGTGCTCTGAGTAGTGGGCCGGGGAGCAAGCTGTGATGTCACAATCTCATTCTACCTGCAGCGGCAGCGCTCCTTCTCCCTTCTAGGAAACACAGTTTAGTGACTGCATGGCTGCCTTCTAGGTCCTCCCATCCACCAGGGGCAGCAGAGAGCAGTGGTACTTCACAAACCATGGAGGTGTCGCATGTAGGGACCGATGGCATGTGCTGTTTCAGTAGCTTCTCATCTACAGAGTAAAGACCACCAGGAACATGTTTGAATATTCAATGCTCATTGAAAAAGCCCTTTGAGAGGAAAATATGAAAATAAATAAATCACCTCAGAGAATTCCTGCTTATGCCTCTATCGGCAAGACAAATGGCTAATCCTGAAAAGCCCAATTCTCTTGTGGGGGTGGGAAATGGTGGCCTGTGCTAATCCCGTAAAGCACTGCCCTCTCAGGGGCAGGACAAAGTAGCCTGTGCCAATCCCTTAAAGCTCCACCCTCTCTCAGGGGTGAGACACGGCTGACCTGTGCCAATCCCTTAAAGCTCCGCCTTCTCTCAGGGGCGAGACACGGCTGACCTGTGCCAATCCCTTAAAGCTCCGCCCTCTTTCAGGGGCGAGACACGGCTGACCTGTGCCAATCCCTTAAAGCTCCGCCCTCTCTCAGGGGTGAGACACGGTTGGCCTGTACCAATCCCTTAAAACTCCGCCCTGTCAGGGGTTTGACACGGCTGACCTGTGCCAATCCCTTAAAGCGCCGCTCTCTCTCAGGGGTGAGACACGGTTGGCCTATACCAATCCCTTAAAACTCTGCCCTGTCAGGGGTGTGACACGGTTGGCCTGTGCCAATCCCTTAAAGCTCTGCCCTGTCAGGGGTGTGACACAGCATACTGACCTGACCGGCTCTGAGGCTGAGGCGGGATGTCTGGGCCCAGCTTGCGGAGGGCATGTTCAGTGCTACTGTTCCACACCGTGATGCCGCCATCACAGCTCCCTGTGAGGGTAAGAAACGCATTCAGTTAGGGCAGATAGGACCAGGGCCACAAACCCACACCCCACCTGAGAAATCAGCCTCCCCTGGGGCTTTGTGACTCATTTTTCCATAAACAGACACACAGGGCTCACTTCCATTGCTTTACCTGGGACAGTTATTATCCAGGACAAATTCCATGGTTTTCATGCAGCATTAATTCTGCCCAGTCAGGTGATAATCGGCACTTGCCACATCCAGAGCTCCATCACCACAGTGTTTACCAGAATGGCAAGGGAGTATGGCTTATTTCCCCTTCAAAGTGCCCCTGCCCTAACCTCGCATCTCTCTATAAAACACCCAGCACATTCTGGAGCCGGGGGGACTTCAGATGGAGTCTCCGATCACTGTGATGGGGGAGGGGGGGGCACACGGAGCGCCTGGAAATGAAACGGCGGGCCCCGGCACGGCAGGCGGGCAGGTGAGCGAGCGGCACGGGGTTTGAATATTGATGAGCCGTGCAGTGGGAAGCGTCCCCGTTTGTGCCACCACCCCTCCCACTCCGTCTTGCACTAATAAACATCATTTCGTCTGTGCATTAGCATAATCCGGGGAGGGAGTCGGAGAGGCAGAGTGGGAGCAGCCTCATTAGTCTGCCTCCAAATGCGGCCCTTCTCTCCCTCCCCAGCCTTCCTCTGGCCTCCTTCTTTCTTGCTCCGCCCTACCCAGCTCATTTTCCCTTTATTCTTACAGCTACAGGTAAGAGCATAATGGCGGCAGCCCAAATCCACCGGCTGACACGTGTCAGAGCCATCTCCAGCAGCGCATTGACTCACAGCATCGAAATATACATTTATTCCTGTGGTCTACCTGCGCTGGGAAACAGCGGTTTGTCCCACAGCCTGTTTCGAGATTCGGTTCAGGGTTTGTTTCACTGAAATTACGTTTCTGCGGCTCTTGTCAAAACGTAAAATAAATTATTGGTTAACGACTGGACGGCACAGCGACGTGGCAGCTGGGGAGGCAGGAACACCGTAAGACCGTGGTAAGTGACAGCAAAGACGATAAAATGGAATCGTATAAAAGGAGAGCCTGTTCTGCTCCCTTCAGACTGGGACCGGCTTCAGGGTTTGGACACCCAGCGGAGAGGCAGGCTACTCCTGCATCTCCCCGTGTGAGGAGCCCAGTGCAGCACAGCTGGGTGCCGGGAGCATCAGGAGCCCAAACTAGATAAGGCCAGGGAGGCAGCCCCGCTTTGCCTTAATGAGAGGAGTCAGGAGGTTAATAAAGCTTTAAATGCTCATGGATTTTTCCTATATTCCTATATATAGAGTCTGCACTTCAGCCACTTTGGTCAAGCAAGAGAACTATAGCAACGATTTAATAAAGGTGGCAGATGCCAGGAAGCCCAGGGGGACATGACAGGCCTGTGAAAGGGGACGCCAAGGGAACTACACACCTGTCACCAGAGTTTGGGGGGGCGAAAAGGCAGCGGAGATGACATCATCCTGGTGCTGGACTCCCCCTTTCCACTCAGATGGCTGCACATGGAATTTTGAGAACATGCTCTGCCTGAACACAGTGAACATCCTATCAGGAGAGAGGGAGACAGCTGAGGACACGTCAACCTCATGTCGTCTCCTTGTTATTAAATCGACCTCTTGACATCATTCCATCTTATTACGTCAGCCTAGTGACATCACTCCATGCCGTACCCTCCCCTCCATGGCGATCGGCTCTGCGGCGATGCGCGTGATGCAGCGACTCACCTGTCCCAACCTAACACAAGGACCGACCTCTTCAGCACCAGAATGAAAGAAATCCCAACAGCTCGCCCCCGGGCCACTTCCAGCTTGTGGTGACAATGTCCGTTCAAATCCCACACCTGCGAGGAAGGAGGAGGACAAACAACACAAAACAAAACAACAAAAACAGGCAAAATATATCACATCACACAAAAATCCCAGCAGCACTGGTCTTTGTGTGCGCCTCATTAAGGCAGACGGGCCCCCTCTTTCCGAAAGCCTACATTTCCTTGGAGCAGCTAAGTACGTGACGCAAGCTCAATGCGGCAGAGAATGCGTGATGCCCCCCGTGTTGCCGTGGTGACTACGAGAGCAGCAGAGGTCGAACGATGGGTGATGCTGACCTTGACCACGCCATCCGTGCCCCCTGTGAACAGACGGGTCTGGGTGCCATCCAGTGCCATGGTGGAGATCTCAGCGTTTCCGTGGCACTGCGTAAACTTTTTGACCTTGTGGCCCGTGTCCACAAGCCAGAAGATTACAGTAGATCCAGCATCGCTACTGATCACCTGACAGGGTCAGAGGAATGAAGCAGGTCAGCGCGAATAGCATTATCATCAACGTAGTATCACACAATTAATATTTATCTATGTATTCATCTATTTCAGTAGAGCTTATTTAGCCATTTCTGAAGAGTGGGATGAGTTTGGGCTGGACAAACTCTCCCAGCAGGACAGAGTTCACCTGTTTCAGGTAGGAGTTGTAGAGGACGCAGGTGACCACATGCTCATGGCTGGTCCACACACGCCTCTCATCCTTCTTTGCCTCCAGCAGGGTCAGCAGGTTGTTGAAGGTGAGGAAGAGTCGCCCACACTCCTCGTGGTAGAAAAGCAGAGTACGGAACTCCTGGGTCTTAGGGAAGATCCCGGTCAGGCGCTGGACGCACAGCTGATAGTGTACATCCCAGAGCCGCAGCACCTGGAGCAGGGAGATCATCTTCATCACTGGGCGCAGTGCTCATCATCATCAAACATGCCTTACTTGCCATTTGCTCCAGAACAGGTAGATTGGAATGCTTCTCTTTGCCAGCACCATTTTGCTCTCCATAGGGGTCACAGCACAGGGTCAGCTGACATGCAGCGCCCCTGGAGCTGCCGGTTAAGAACCTTGCTCAAAGGCCCAAGGACACGATACTGTTCTGCCGAGTCCGGGGCACAAACTGGCAATCTTCTGGTCACAGGCACAGACCACTCGGTCACTCACTGCCCCCCCTTGCCAGAGAGCTCCTCTTCCTCACTAATCACTTTCACCACCAGCTCCTCTTCCTCACTAATCACTTTCACCACCAGCTCCTCTTCCTTGGATATGAGGGGTAGTGCCCGTTATTGCATAGTCGCCAGTTCGAATCCCAGAGCCAGCAAACTGATGTACTGTTAGGCCCTTGAGTAAGGCCATTGTTCCCCAGTTTCTCCAGGGGTGCTGCCTGCTGGCTGACCTGCACTGTGACCCCCAGGTTTTACTGTCTGTGTGTCTCATGGAGCGCAAGATGGGGTAGGCAAAAACACATATTTCCTTATGGGGATTAATGGGGGATCTCTATTACATTCTACACGGGACCTTCCCTGTGAACACAAGAAACAAACCTTCCCTCTCTTCTCACCTTGTCTTTGGAGAAACTGAGAAGCAGCTTCCTGTCTGGGAGGAAGCACACAGTCACCACGCTGGTTGTGTGGCCGTGCAGGACACCCACGGGTTTGGACATCATGTGGGGGTTCCACAGACACACCCTGCCGTCCACACCGGCTGTGGCTATGGGAGGAGGGCATGGCCGTCATGGCAACCTCCCGGCTCGCTGACATCCCGAGACCTCACACCCACCACCAAAGCAGCTCTGATTTCACATTTTTTATTCCTAAGGCTGATTTTTAAACCCCCTCAGGTAAGACCGTAATCCAAAATGAAGAAAGAGGCTTAACACGGAATGTCAATAAGGGTTAAAAGTCAGTTCCTTGATCTGCTTAGAGGCTGAAGTGAGGAGAATGATGAATGGGGAGATGTGCGATACATGCCAGCCTGATCACAAAGGCATCAAACTGCTATCTAGTATAGTATAGTATAGTATAGTATAGTATAGTGTTGTGTATAAATATCAAGTATAGTATAGTATAGTATAGTGTTGTGTATAAATATCAAGTATAGTATAGTATAGTACAGTATAGTGCAGTGCAGTGCAGTATAGCATATAAATACCTAGAATAGAATAGAAATTTCTAGGCCAGAATAGAAATGGAAGGACATCACGTATAATGTTGATCCAATGATTCTGCTGGTCTCCTCACGCTTCCATATTAAGTAGGTTGATGAGACATTGATCAATAGTGGCTGGAATTAAATTCATAAGACCTGCTGTATTGAGAAGCTCCTGTGTTATTTGGGTTGATATCTGTACCCTATGCTGACTAACAAACAGTGTATGTGTATGCAGATTAGCATGGTAAGAGTGGGCGCTATGAGTGTACCAAGGAGGTTGAGCCCGACATGGAAGTCCAGGTCACTGACTCCTTCCCCGACGTGGGCAGCAGTCACCCTGAGGGCCGTGGCCTCTTTCTCCCTCCAGGCCACCACAACGCTTCTCTCCTTGCCAGTGCTGCAGGACATGAAGGCCTCTAGGTTCCCCAGGAACTTCACTAGGAGGTCAAAGGTTACCCAATTAGGACATGGGAGAGGGGAACCTGTCAGGTCATGTGACCCAGCAGCTCGACACACTGGAGCTGGCTAGGGAAAGCTTCCACAGTGGTGTGCTATTTTCATTACAGCTGTTATAAGCACAACTGCTAATAGCAAGGCTGACTGCATCTGTGAGAAATCAAATCAAACTGGTCTCATCTGGTATCCATATGACTACGGCTGATTGGTCTGACCCCAACAGCCAGTATATGCTGCTACTCAGAAACTATCACCCCTTGTATTCAAACAGGACACTTAGCTTAACGTCGGCACCTTTGGGAACAACACTGCTGCCGGCACCGCGGTGAGCTGCTCTGCTCCATGGTTAATGCACAGCACCAATCAATTCCATTGTCATGCATTTGTGACTCCAAAAGGACAGGGGAAGCTTGGCACGGAGCAACAGTGGCTCCTCCCAGAAAAATAAAACATGCATTTCCACGGCACCCCTCCGATTGCTTACCTGTATGTCTGCCCGACATTTCAAGTGTTTTCCGCGTTTTTCTCACGTTCTTCTGTCCAGCCAGCCACATTCATCATCCCAGCATGCTGCTTCTCCCTCGCTGCACGGTACAGTCCCCATAAACCGCCCACATCCGAGCACAGCGGCCTCACTAAGCCCGCTCAGCCCCACCCGTCCCAGTTTAGTTCATGGCAGAACACACCAGCACGGAACGCCATTAAAGATGCAATTAAGATAGCCACTGGCGATCCACTGCTTGCTGCCACGGAATGCTGCCATGGTGACTGCAAATGTCAACGGGGTTTATAAACCCCGAAGTTAACCAGGGGCAGCGGGAAAGAGGAATCAGGGGCCAAGGCTGAGAAATCCCATATCTATGGTGACTTGCGAGTGAATTGTTAAGCCGGTTAAGAAGAGGCCTCACGGTGCTCCAGACCCAGTCTGAGTGTGACCAGCCGCAGAACCAGCAGTGTAACCTTAGAAGAGCCGGGCCAAAAACATTACCAACATGCTCTTACAAAGGCAGCCCAGATCTGGCAGAGGAGGGGCCAAGCAAATGAGGTCTAGGGGGCGGGGCTAAACAAATAAGGCTTGGGGAGATGGGGTTGAATTAATGAGGTCTGAGGGAGGCAGAGCTAAAAAAAATGAGGCTTGGGGAGGTGGGGTAAATTAATGAGGTCTGGGGGAGGCAGAGCTAAAAAAATGAGGCTTGGGGGGGCAGAGCTAAATAAATGAGGTCTGGGGGAGGCAGAGCGAAACGAAATGTGGGAGAGGCTAGGCTAAACAAATAAGGTAGAGTGAAGTGGGGCTAAACAAATGATGTCTGGGGGGAGGTAAGGAATGAGAAAGTTGGTACAAAGGGTCATCCCTCACCTCGCCGGACCCAGTCATTCCCGTGAGCATGATGCTGAAGCGTGTAGCAGCACCGATGTTGTCCCTGTACTAACTCCGCCCACTTGATGATGATGGCAGAGTTGTGCCCCGCCCCAGTGCTGGGCCTCTCAAACAAGGAAATGTGGGCTGCTGTGAAGCAGATGGCATTCACCTGTAAGCACAGGCAAACCCACAGGCGTAGCCCATTACTGTGAATCGCGGTGGCAGATGGAAACCCTACAGTGGGCGCTGTTGGCCGGTAACTACATTTCAAAGCACTGTCAGGGAGATTCAAAGCTGGAACCCTATCATTTCTTCAACATGTCAGACACTTCACCTCAAATGGCAAGGAAAAATGTAGCGCTTAGTGTAAATTACACACATAATTTGATGTGAAGAAACACCAAAACCTTCATTTAACTGTTATATATTGGTGCGACTGAGTGAGTGGTGTGATTTCTGAGGGTGTAATCATTAGAAAAAGGAAAGGATATGTCCTAACTGGCCAACTGGCTTCTTTCCCTGAATTTGATTATAGTTATGCTTCATGGTGCGCATAC
This sequence comes from Mormyrus iriodes, assembly GCA_011763525.2. Classification (NCBI taxonomy): domain Eukaryota; kingdom Metazoa; phylum Chordata; class Actinopteri; order Osteoglossiformes; family Mormyridae; genus Mormyrus; species Mormyrus iriodes. The sequence continues at coordinate 1,545,754 of JAAGVU020000036.1, read as the reverse complement.
AGCACTTAAAAATGCACCTGTCCCCCCATGTCCCCAAAGCTGAGGACGGCCTGGTCAGGGTTGTGAGAGTTGGGCCAGTAATCCAGGCAGATAGGTGGGTGCCTCAGTCCCTGCAGCTTGTACTGGCAGCTGAATTCCTGTTTGGACAGCAGGTCGAAGATGCCAATCTCCTTGCTGGTGAAGCTCACAGCAACCTGCGGGGGATAATCGCTTAGCATTCTGGAGGACCCGGTCCCACAGACTCCCAACGACAAGAATCACAGCGATCTGCAGGGGATAATCGCTTAGGGTCCTGGAGGACCTGGTCCCACAGACTCCCAACGACAAGAATCACAGCGACTCCATCCTCAGTCTGTTTTACATACATTAGAACCCTGATTATTCATCGCTCTAAACGAAGTTTAATTGATGTCATAATTACGAGTTATTATATTTCATTATAAAATTGTGCAATTAAATAAACCTCATGCAATTTATATTTACATTTTAACCTGAACAATTCACTTCATTGACAATTAAAGCCGGTCTTTTATTCCACAGATGCTGCAGATTCAGATTTGGAAATATGAAATATGAAAGCACATTTGTCATGCAAATAATACAAAGAAGTGAATGGGAGGCTATAGCACAGAGGGATGTTGAATGAGAGAACGAGAGGAAGAGGAAGAGAGAGAGAGGGAGGACAGCTGGAGGCTTGATGGTGCCCGTCTTCCGTCTTTATTGCGCAGGAAGGCACAGGTCTTTGTTTAGAAAGGTAGAATGAAAAGGTACATTGTTCCTTTGATATTTAAATCGGCCCTTTTATTAACAACATGCAGGAATCCTATCTCAGCTCATCAGTCTGCTTCTATATTTGTGACACAAAGACTATAATAGTGAACATCCACTTCAAATGTCCTCAATGAAAAAAGGGTCCCTTTCAAGCCAGAGAAGAGGGCAAGGAGAGTAAACAGGGATCAGCACTGCAGATGTGGCTGGCCATACCTTCTGCACGTTCTGCAGCACAACCATGCCTGTGACCCAAAGGTCCCCAGGCTTCACGGAGTCCGTGCTCACGTGGTGAGTCATCAATGGTGTGAGCTCATCCCCCCAGACGGCCAGCACACCCTCCTGGCTCACGCTGAGGTATCTGTTGGAGGTGACCAGGTGCGCCACCTGCTGGATGGGCCCACGGTGCACAAGCGGCAGGATGCCCAGTGGCTTCCAGCAGGGGGCAACAGCAGCACGAGTGTGCTCATCTTTCTCGGACAGTGTCAGCAGCAGGAAGGAGGCCATTTGCGGCCAGCCCAGGCGGCCCTGCCGTGACACGTCCGCCCCATCAAATATCTGCCCATACTCCTCCGGAGAGCCGTGGCCAATCGCTGACGAGGCCTGATCCACAAACTCTGCCCTCATCAGGGTCAATGCCTCCCCTGAGTCGTCTGCCTACATGGATAGGGCGGGACATGCAGGGTGATAGGTCAGGAGTGACAATAACAGTGTCATTATTAATTGTTTACATACTATAGCAAAAATATGAATTTGTCATATCTATATATTTCGATGGAGAAAGGACAGTGAGGCTCCAATTACTCTAATCCCAGAGACACTTTGCTTTAAAGCAAGTTATACTAGTAGTCCAGGTAATTCAAGAGATTGTTTTCCTTCGCATACACTGTAGTTTGTATGAAGTCTGGGTCACGTTTGCCTCGACTGTGGCCTGAAGGGTTTTGTGTTTCAAACCATGAATTGGTTTGAAAACATGAACTATGTTAAAAAAAACTAATGCATATGTCTCTATTTATGATTCCTTTGAACACATACACAGTAACAGCAAATTTCCCACTTTACCAAGAAGACATTACGCATCTTCACCAGGTCCTCCAAGCTTAGCCGGCTCTCCAGCATCCCACCCCCCTTCCTGGTCTCCATGGTTTCCATTGTCACCGGCTTCCCCGTCTCTGTGAGAATTTCTGCAGAATTGGCGTCGTTGACCAGGAGCTCGAGTCAAGTCAGCGGGCGTTCAGAACCGTAAATAATTTATACCGCCAGTGTGAAGCCGTCCAGTGGGGATAGGGCTGGAAAGGCGCTTTATCACGCTGGAACACTGTGTCTGAAAAAAACAGCGAGCTGTGTCGGGCCACGGAATTTAATCAGGCACAGGCATTTGGAGGGTTTCTGATGCTGTCAAAGTGACAAGACGCAGAGAGGGATCCGACTTAAAAGGCTGAGAAAAGCCAGGGAGCGAGGACACGAGATCAGGCAGCGACGGCTCCTCTGGGGAGACGGCAGAGGGCCAGAGAAAGTCACCTCCCAGAGGAAAGGCTGCAGCAGGCACTTTCAGACAGCTACAGTGGAGAAACACACCACCGATTTACAAAAGCTTCACCTGAAGGGTCATGCGCTCAGGTGCATTGAAGCCATTTTGACCTAACCAGTAACCCGGGCTGGTTTAATGGCCGAACTGGGGATGGAAACCCACACCAAGCAAAAGCAAGCAAAAGGCAGCAGCCTACCTGTCACCTAATGACCAGGCTCTTTCCAAAGGCGGGCATGTAATCACATACCGGCCCCCAGACACAAATTCAGTGCTGATTTATCATTTCACGTCTCCCAACATAACCCCATGCTGTAAATCCTAGACACCACACCACAGAAACAGCAAGTCACAAAAATAGGGCCTTTATACAAACTCAGACTTTTCTTTCACCAAGCCCAGCCCCCCCCAACCCCAATGCCTTAGATACGTTACCCGGCAACCAACTCAGTGAAAGCATAGTGTTTGGGCGTTTAGGCCACTCCTATTCATAGACTGGACACACGAGACCTTAATCTTAGCCCTGAAACACGCACACACACACACACTAAAGCTCCTTCTTGACCTGCAACACAAACTAAGCCACCCCTCCCCAAAGAGGAATCCAGGCCTGGGGGAGAGCAAAAGAGGTTATGACTGGGTGCTTCTGTGAGTGCTGAATTTTATGAGTCTGGGGGCCTTTATCCTGAGACCCTGTCGGTTTTGTGGGGTTTTATCCCAACACGTTGACATAAAGACTGGGGCTTTTAACAGGGTACTGTTCATTTAAGAAAAAACTGAAAGGGGGGCGGGGGGGAGACTTAAAAAAAATAAATGAGTCAATCACTCTGTTCCAGAGATTCTGCCTATTAGAGATTTCATTACTCAAATAAAATTAAATAATCACGAGGCAGGGGGACCAGCAGTTAGGGCATCACAATGAGGGGACGGTGACATCTTAAGGCAGGATTCGGCAAAAAGTTGAACCACAGGCCAGGGCCAGGAGCAGCTCTCCATCTCTGGTGTGAAAAGACGACATCGAAGCGACGTTTACATATGTAAACTATTTATTTGAACATTTGCCACCAATGTGTTAAATACATAACTTGTGTTTTACGTCTTACTCTTCAAGTTAGAATGTCAGCGGACCAATATTTACATTTCATATAAGGAATGTCACATGACACTTAAGGCGAGCGATTTTTTGGCTTTTTTTTGGATAGAACAGGTGGTGACGGCGAAAGACAGGAAGCGACGATCACTGTGGTGAGGTCGTGATTAGGAGGCGAAAACAAAGAAACAAAAGCTGGCAATTATACTGTTCAGGGTGCCCGCCTCAGGACCCCTCCCCCATGAAGCAAGACTTATAAATTATAGTCCAAAAAGAAGATGAAGGAGAAAAAAAAAAAAACTTTACATTTTACATAAAGGTTATTCTATCCAATTTTGAAAATATCACCACGCCTCTAGAGGGCTGGGCTCCTAAGCTACAGTCTTGAAAGTCTGCAGTATCAAGTTGGTTTGGTGGATGAGTCTGTTGGCGCTGATGAAGACATTTATCGCCCTGGGAGGAAAGAGATGAAGAAGAAAGATGGAGTCGTCGTCAGACTGGGCTCCTTGAGGGATTTGGACTTTGGCATCCCATGCAGTACAGGCGTGCACACAGACAGACACATTTGTATTCATATCTTTGTGTGGACCGTTTATTCATTTGTATGGGCATAACCCTAATCCCAACAATGACAACCTAACGACCTACCCAGCCCTAACCTTAACCACAAGTAACTAAACAAAATACAAGACTTTAGGCATTTTTGGTTTTCTGATTGCAGTCACTGATTTTTAAAGAATCGCGTTTCCCCTTCTTGCAACCAAAAAAATGTCCCCACAACGTCAAAATGACAGGTCTTTAATCATCATTGTGGGGACACGACTGACAGACAGACAGGACAGAGTTCAAACCCAAACCATAAGGCCGTGACCAAAGCCTGGGTGAAAGGAGAACATGACAAAGTGTCTCCTCTACTTCAACGTAATAAACAAATGCAGGGCAACAGAATACATGTCAATAAAAAACACAGACGTGAGTTAACTGCAATTTCAGACGATACATCAGTGAAACTTACTTTCCATCTTTGAAGTAAGTTTTGAGGGTATCGCTGAAGCTTTTGGAGTACTTCACAAACTCCTTCTTTTGGTGTTCAAGTGCCTGAAAACAAGCAAACAAAAAAAACACAAAAATCACTAATCTAGGTTTCCCACCCCCTGAAAAACAGCCTACAGCTCTAACTCGAGTTATGAGGCATATTGGATTATTTATCACAAAGATCTTTGGAGAAAGAGGACGTTCCTCCCCAAGGAGGAGATGAGGAGCGCGTTTGGGCCGAGGAGGGCCGGATCGAACCGTGCGCGGCTCTCACCCTGCGGTTCTGGTACTGGTATTTCTTAATGACGTTGTTCACGGTATCCAGCAACTCCTTGATTGCACTGGCGATGTCTCTGCGGACGGCAGTTAGCACACAGATCAGCTCCAGATGGCAGGGCCACACACACTCTCACACCAAAAGCTAAGGCATATCAGGGCGAGTATGAGCCTCCAAAGCCAATCAGGATTTTAACTCGTAGGCCGAGAGTGTTACAGAGTGCCGAGTGTCTAATAAAACCAAATATTTCAGGGAGAAAGAAAAACAGGAAATGGGAGACAAAAAGCAAATAAAACAGGGAGTAGAAATTAAATGCAAAATGACTTTTGCCAGGCTACAGTAAAGGCGATATTAATTTTGTACGGCTCAGACGAGTGTGTGAGTGGCTTCTGCCAGTCCAGGGAGGGTGTGTGTGTGTGTGTGTGTGAATGCACAAGTTAAAGACCCACTTGATTGTCTGAAGGAAGCGCACTCGGTCATTGATCTCATCAGGGATCTTGCTCAGGATCTGCTTCAGCGCCCGGGCTTTCTCATTCAAGTCCTGGAACTCCTGTTCTGGCCTGTCAATCATGTACTCTACCACACCCACAGACAAAATGCACCGTCAGACACCATGGAGACAGACAGGTCAACAATTCAGGGTGGCTAGAAGATAAAAAGCAGCAGGTAAAAGTTGCAGTTCCAGGTGGGGGAGGGGGTATTTCAACAACTGACCTTAATGACAAAACCACGGGTTGCTCTAAACCTCACTGAGCAGCCTTTAGCTAAAACCCCGCCCCCATCTTAACTGTCAGAGATGAGACAGCTGTGAAGATGCAGCGCTTGAACCAGGCTGGAAACACCCTGGCCTGGCTGCTGATCAACAGTTTTAAGCTATACAACCTCCAGCCATTAGTGGCACAAGGAAGGGAGGGATCATAGAGGGCAAAAATAAAAATACAGGGGCAGGGGGTGGGGGGGCAGCTGCAGGCAGCAGTTTGGTATTTGTGGTGAAACAGCACCACCTATGAGCAAGAGAAGGGCTTTCTTCCCCCTCAAGCAACCAGACACACACAGAAACACAGATACGTACGCACACACACACAGAGGCAGAGGGAACACAAATCACGGCGAGGGAGAAGAGCAGCACGGTGATAAGTGTGTAATTACAGCTACCGCCAGCAAAGAGAGCAAAGAGCAGAAAGGAATGGCAGGGGGCAGCACAAAAAGCTGATTTTCCAGCACTGTGCCGGTCTTGCCTTTCCCCGGAAACCCAGCGCACTGACTGGGGTGAACCGAAGAGCCTCACCTTCGACGTCATCAGCGGCCATCCGCAGCAGCGACTCTGTGAAATTCACCTCCACATTCTTCTTCTCTAGGATCTTCATGATGATGTCCTGAGTGAGACCCGGATTCTCCTTCTCCGCCTGGCCATGAAAGGTGGGGGGGG
>JAAGVU020000036.1:1522757-1539612 GCA_011763525.2 Mormyrus iriodes | reverse complement strand
GAGGGGGGGAGTGAAACCGCAACCTCAACTTCCATGACCACGGTGCAAAATTCCAGAAGATACTCAACATCATGACAAGTCATACCAACCAATCAGGTGAGACTCCGCCCCCCAGGAAGTCTCAGAGTGCACCTCCACTATGCCCAGGCTCTGGCCTCACCTTGATAAAAGCAGCGCGCAGAGTCTGAGCCGCTGACAGGTTCACCCTCTCCAGCTGCGAGCAAGCGAAAAATAATTCAGCACCCACAGTACATAGCCCAGCATTCAGAACTCCAATGATCTGCTTCTCAGGGGTGCTAACCCCATCATTATCCCAGCTCTGAACAAACCCTAGCCGGACCACAGGCCAAGAGGCGCCACCTACAGGGGCACAGAGGTTGTCGAAGATGACACTGGAATTCCCATTTATGGATTTAGCATTAATCCCCCATTATCGAAAGCGGACTCTAAACACTAATATGTGCGTCTCCCCTTATAAAACACTGCCACCGCGCCACGCACAGCTGTTGGTTTGTACTATAGCAGTGCGGTAACCGCCGCCCAAGAGCACATGTGACCCACGGGAATCCCCTGTCAGTTCCAGAAGCCCTGCACCTTGCGCTCCTCCTGTGCAGACACTCCAGCCACCGAGCTAAGCTAGATGCGTCAGATGGAGGAAGGGAAGATGCTCGGCCCGGCTGCCATGTCTACGGAGAGTGAAACCACAAGTCTGGTGACAGATCCCATCTTTCATCCATTTAAAAGCAAATGGGAATGCCATGCTCTCCTAGACAGCATTCAAACCACATCTGAAGTAAAGCATGTGCATCCATGTATCACAGCACACTGAACTTTTGAAAGGGCACCGTGATGGCACCACACCTCCAGGGCCAGGGGTTCAAATTCCACTTCCGCTCTGTGTGTGTGTAGAGTTTGCATGTTCTCCCCATGTTGTGGGGATTCCCTCCGGGTACTCTGGTTACCTCCCAGACTCATGCATGCAGTTAGACTAACTGCTGCCTACAAACTACCCATGCAGTAGATTTATGTGTGTGCACATATGTGCCCTGTAATGGAATGGCATCCCATCCAGGGTATACACCAGCCTCGTGCCCTGTGCACCCTAGGATAAGCTCCAGGCCCACCTGCAACCATGAACAGGATAAAGAGATGGAGGGAGGGTGGGACGGACAGACAGACAGCTTTTACTTAGGCAGACCCCTCATCACCCCCAGCTCAAGTCAGGGCCACTTCTAAAACCAGCCCAGCCGCAAACCCCCCCACACACCTCGTTGAAGACCGGGTACATCACAGCGTACAATGTCATGGAAACCATCGAGGTCACATCAGCTTCATTCTTCATCTCTTCCATTGTCATCCTCGTCCAAAGGCCCGCTTTAGGTGAAAGGGTGCGAGGAGGAGGTGGGCCGGCACTTTGTTCAACAATGCCCTGCTCAGAGGAGGAGCCCGCACAGTCCCTGCAACACAGGGATTCAGAAAAGGGCAACCCACTCATTACAGCTTTGCATTTGACAAAACACATTCAGATCGGGCAATGACAGACACAGAGAGCCTGGGAAGGGGGGGGGGGCACACAGGACAATGATTAACAAACAATGATTAACAAGCACGTACAGGGTGTGCGTCACCACGGTAACACACAGGTAGGAACTGAGCAGTATTTCACAGCAGATCAGGAAAATGAAACTCAGATCTCCAGGAAATAAAGATTTAACACTGTGACATAAACTAAGGCTACAACATAAAAACGACAAATCAAGATGACAAGGTTAGAGCACTTTGTCGGGCACAGCCACAGCAAACTATGGTAAATCATCCCAAGAACAGATCGCGAGTCTCCTTCGGGTTTCTGCTGTCTCTCTCCCTCCCACTCCCTCTCTCTCTCACTGTCTCTTGCCTAAACTATTTCCTGCTCGAATAAGAACAGAATGAGGAAGAGAAGCACACCCTGCGGCCCTGGGGAGGCCGGGGCTCCACACCCCTACCCAAGGGCCGCGTCATCGACCCCGCTGCGACCGGGAAACTAAGCACGATGACGTCGCCCTCCGCCAGCGACACTGGTTCACCTTATCTTACCCAGCAGATTAAGCTGGCAACTTGCTAAGGGAATTAGCCGGATGGCCGGACTTCATCGAGCTGTGTGTGCCTTCGATGCCTTACGAAAAGGCGGTAAACATGAGTCGCGAAAGTAAGGGACACTCTGAGCAAAGGGTTTCGCGATTTGACAAGACCAGTAGGTGTCGCAGTGGTTTGGGGACATGGACACGTAGCCTGCAAGAATGAGTCTGTCATAGGAAGGCATTTAACAAGACTTTCTGCAATACCTAGATGTAAAGATGGGTAAGATAGGTTTATTAGGATTCCGTCTTCAGTTAAAAGACTAAAAAAATAATGCGGATAGGTAACATATCTATCCAACTGTAGGAAACCCTAGATGGTATACGGACCACTGTAAAAGTACGGCCGTGCTTCAGCAAGCGGAGCAGGTGCAGACTGCGGCGGAGCTGCGAGCTCGGGAGACCGGTCGCCACCTACAGACAGATTAGCAGGAGACGACAAGCTCGCCGTTAGCACCAGGCCGAAGCCGGGCCTCCGGAGCCGTCCAGATCCGGAGGGCCGGACTGCTCTTTTACAAATTCAGTAAAACCGCACATACGCCATCCCCGACGCGCATTTGTAGAAAAAGACAGCTAGCAGCGTATAAATACACGAATAACTAGAATGCTAGGCTAGGCTAGGCTAGGTTCGGTTAGCTGCTGAACGGACCTGCTAACTTTGCTGAAACTGCCAACGGTGTGACGAGATTAAATGCGTAACGACCATTACATCAGGCAGAAACCGTAAGCACGCCATACCTTCCCCCTTCTCCGTCCTCGTTGTAGGGGCGCAAACTTTTTATTTGTGTTTTATGGTTGCTTTTTTAATCCAAAAGACGGAAGTTTTCCTTTAGAGCAGGAACGTGAGAAGACGTCTACCGCGCACAATCCAATCGGTCGACACCGCACTGGACTCCCAACTTCCGGGAATCTTCTAGCCAAAGGAGTTGTAGTCCTTTTGACAGGCGAGCGTACTGAATCTCATAACCTTTGAAATACAATTACCAGAAACACCGCGTTTCAGTCCATCATAGGTAGCTTGAATATTGATTGACGCGGGGTTCATCCAATGGTTTTCACGCATTTGGAATCCGTTCAAAAACACAATCATCATTAGTTTTATTTATTTGCGTTGACTCACGTTATTGTCTCACGGCCTAGGAACGGTTAATTTAATGAAGACACAACACAGTATATGGAATGCGGCATCTTATAAGTTTCTTATGGGTACTGCTGTAATGGACCAATAGGGGTGCAGATAGGCAGGACCGCTTGTGAAAATATTTAGCTGTATGTCGAACCTGCCGCCGCGTCGTAAAGGACGAGGAAACACGCACGTTTGTATAGCATCAAACCCAGTACCAATCGGTAAGATTTTCCGCTCTTATAAAATACTTGGAAACCGATTCTCTCAATGATTCGCATACCGCATCAACACAGTTTGACATATGCTCCCGATAATAATGTGAAGCTTTTTTTGATAAGCCTATCTAATATTGCAAAGTTCCATTCTATCGTCGCTGCAGTAGCAGCTGTTGACAAATATATTTTCAGTTATCTGTCACAAGTAATGGTCTTCATTTGGTGCATTTCTTTTGCTCCTGCACCTGCAGCAGATGTACTGCTTTGACAGCATTAATTACGCTTATTACAACACCAGCTGATGCTTTTATTGGTAATATCATCTTCATGTTTGAATGAATGTAATTTATAATAAAGCGAATGCTCGGAATAATGAGGTAACACTGAGTAATAAAAGTGTTATCTCTATTCGTAGGAAAATAATTCAAGCATTTCGCGAAGAATTAAAAGCACAGTTTCTTGGGGTATAAATAGGTGTAATGAGTTAGTTTAATGAAAATTAGTGGAATGATGTGAACTTCTCGAGAACAGCAGCTTCTCGTGGCTCAAGGCGGACTGCTCAAAACCTTTGCTAAATAAAATATTTCATCCGCTATTTATTTTGTTCTGTTAGTATGTGATAAGCGGACATTGGTTCATGTAATGGAGACAATGATATTACATCGGTCAGAATTTTTATCGGCAATGTTTACTGAACACGGAATAATGCGGTTTTTAAAATATCACGTTGAATAACAGTTAAATTATGGCTCTGCTTTTTATTGAAGCCGTTTATGGGTGATAGTGATTATGTCCTTTTGGTTACAGTCCTTTCCGTGTTTGTTTTCCATTTTAATTAATGTGTTCCGCTTTACTGCAGTGATTGCGCCTCCGTGATTAAATGCCTCTGGTTTTACCAGCCGTGTATCCAAGGAGACAGTCCCGTGTCAGATATAGGTCTCAATGGAAGAGCTACCGCTGAATTCCTACGACCGAGAGTGATGCTGCAGTGTATTCGGACCGCATATGTATAATCCACAGAGGAGATTGCGGAGTTTGCTTGATATGACCTAAAGTGCTGATGCTTTTTAAAACACCCTGCAACATGTGCCAGACAACGCAAGGAGCCTTTACGTGAGTTAATGAGTTCTGAAATTCCTGTGCCTCAGTCAGGGTGGCTGGCATCTTTGCTGCCCTGTCTCCTCTTCCTCTGTTCGACCGAATCCTTTTCCTGCTTTTAAAGCTGTTTCTCAAAGAGTTTCAGGGTCTTTCGCTCAACTCGGTGATTCTAAATGGAAGCGGATCCGGTTACTGGGGGCGATCGCTGGAGTCCTGCCCTGTGGTGGCTCCTGGCAGGCGGCACGGCACTGTGTAGAGGATGCTGGGTAACCTTGGAGGCCTCACTACTGCTCTTTATGCTCCAGAGAGCCCTTGTTTTAAAAGCACTCTGCACTCAAAGTACCTGAATGGGTCTTTTCTTCGCGGGCCTGTTAACACAGATTAATAACCTACTGGCCTTGTGGATTCCCCAGAACGGGACTCCTCAAGGAGCTCGAATGACTCTTGTTTTAATTTACAAAAGGGAGTGTGTGCTTTATTAATTATTGAATATGTATTTTAATATTCATTGTGCTCGCAGTTCTCCTTGTGATTTCTGAAAAATTGTAATTACATGATCGCTTTACCACTTCAAAAGGGGGAAGTTTTGTAAGATTGGAAGATTTGAAGGTCCTGGCAGTGGGGATGGCGTGACCCCGCCTGGGTTTGCTTACCACTGCATCATCACACACTGACAGCCACCCCTGTTTGACAGCCTCCAATATCTTCAGGATGCAACTCTGAGGAAGAAGCTGAGATTACCAAAACAGCTTGTTCCATTCTGTTTCCTGGGGGAAGCAAAACAGGTCTTCACAGACAGACCAGAATGTTCCAAAGTTGGCTTCTCCCACAGTATGGTGTCTTCATTGTTATCAGACTTATCTCTATTCGCTTCCACATTCAGCAAAGACGGGGGCCACTAAGAGCAGGGCATCATGGGTGTTATTCACCCCGAACACACTGCGTTTTCCTGGAGGCGCCAGTGGTGAGACACGGCAAGGTGGTGACCTGCACGAGCAGATCCGCAAAGCTGGTTACTATTGATCGAAGCTCGATTGCGTACTAATCCCACAGGGCACGCATGTTAGCCGCTGACCGTGTCCCTGCACACCATCCCCCAGTCTCTATCCTTCTGCATCGATTCGAGGGGGGTATGGAGGAAGTCTTAATGCCTTGTTTTCTGACAGCGCCGGTTTGATTGCTATTCTCTGTGCCTTCGGGTTGCACCAACACTCATTGTGTGTGTGTGTCTGTGTGTCCCCGTCTTGAAGCTCTCCTAGGTTCTAGAATCCTCATGGATATCCTCCACAGCTTCACCTCGCTTTCTATGCAGAACCAGCACCGCGATCGTGTGGAGAGAGCGAGATGCATGTGACTGCAGGGAGGCCATAGTGGGAATGACGGGTACATCCCGCCACCCACTGGAGGCTCACACCGCAATCTCCCCTGTGCCGATACCATGACTGTACCGTGGCAGGATGACGTGGTCATCTGTGATCGGTGCCGGATTTCATGACGAAGTGGCTAAATCGAGGCTTGCCATGGCTGGGGGGGGGGGTGATGGGTTCCGTGTTGCCTGGGGCTCCACAGTGGTGGTGGTGGTGTCTAAGTGACAGGCATGGCCCTCTGGCCGTACCCCGGAGCACCGCCGTCCCCACCAGCTCCCAACTCCTCTTTGAAACCTCCTCCCTGAGACTTCTCAGCTTGTCAGTCCAATTGTGGAGCTCTGAAAGACACCGCGAGACCAGCCAAGGCCTTCTGCTCCTCTAGTGGCTCTGCTTCAGCTGTCGCTTGTGCCAAAGAGCCAGTACCTGTTCTGATGACGGGGAGCCTGGAGCGGCGGACAAATGGTGCTTATCTCTACTCTGAGATGATCGCAGAGATAGGGGGAAGGCACGACAGATCCTCGGCGTGATGCAGAGGGCGAAATCTGAAAGAGAATGTGGAGCAGAAGCTTCGCCTGGCAGATAAGGGCCGCATTTCCTGCGTGACACCAGCAGGGTGTGTGTGAGATCGCTCCATTTCATTCGTTTCCTGATCAAGGAAATCTCACCATAGAAACCGATGTGTGTGGCTGTCAGTCACATGGGCACTCTTATTGGGTCCTTTCAGGAAGACACAGCAGGGAGGGTAAGCATTACAGAACCCGCGTTCGAGGCTCATAGGGTTAGTTTCCGACTGGTACTGTGCTCTCTGTGTCTGGCACAGGGAGCAGATTGGGTTCCACCCCTAAAATTAAATGTGTGCTTTTCTGAGTGTGGAGACCACCATGATTTAACTGAATGTTAAATCCAAGACTTTGATCCGTGTCCTTAAAGTGCCCTAAATACTGTTGTCCTGCAAAGTGAACTACCTCTGCCCTATTGTGGGATTTACCGTCTCCAGAAGACCAGGCCAATGCCCCTGCTTTAAATTGGGGTGCTTCAGAAGAAATTCTGGGTGCGCTTCCAGTTGGCATAGTGAATGAGTAGGGGATGACCTTCCAGATCCACCTGCTCTGTGTTAATCTGCCTGGTCTAGGAGATGTAGGTCTGCAGGACCGTGGGGGTGGGGGTTGCAGGAAGAAGGTGGGAGGGTCCTCTTAGTGCACCTCGCATGACTTCCTGTTTCATGGTATGAATCTGCGTGAGCTTTATTCACACAGGAATCCTTGGAAGGCTGCACAGCAGTCTGTCTCGCTGCTGTTTTCGGTGCTCCCCGAACGTTCCCCCGAAACAGCCGTGTGTGCAAAGAAGTTTTTCTTGTTCCGCAGTCTCTTCACTCTCGAAAGTATTTTAACATGACATGCAAACCCAAGGGTGGGAACCGTGATGCGTCTCTCTGCATTCCTGGTGTGCCCTGCCCCCCCGCACTCTCGGCCTGGTCCATACGCAGGATGTTGTGTTTTCCGCCTTTCTGGGAGATCCGGGCCCAAGGCTCATGTTACACAACGCGGGGCATGCATTCACGTGACCAAAAGGCCTGGCCAAGACCGCGCCCACCCTGTGCAGAGGCTGGCAGGGTACCCAGTCGCAGCATGCGGCCGGGGAGTGATTCCCAGCCAGGCCATAGTAAGAGATGATGGTAAACTGGAGATTGGGTCCTCACACTTTACCCCAGGTCTCCCATGAAGCACAGGGACCCCAGCAGAAATGCAGACCTGGCAGATAAACTTGTGCTACAGATGACCCGGGGTTGGTGGGGCAGGTGCAGTACCCTACTCCCATACCCCATATTCTTTCCTTTATTTTGTCCCATTGTGGAACCTTGGCACAGATCTGTGAATTGTTTGTAAGGAGAGCTTGTTGCTAGGCAACACCATGGGCAGGGAGCACACTGCAGCAGGCCAGGGCGGAAAATGCAAAGTGTGGACGTGAGCGTGGGCTCATTCTCTCCCTTCCTCCCCATCTCCCCATCAGCGTGATGCTCGCTCTCTGCATCCTGCCACTGCTCCTCGCACAGGTCTGGGCCCGGACAGGGGAGGAGCCCACGGCAGAGCTTTCAGTGCGTCTGTACCATCAGCTGCAGTCGGAAGGGACGCAGAAGAACATTGTGTTCTCCCCTGTCAGCGTGGCACTGGCCGTTGGCCTAGTAGAGCTGGGGGCGCGGGGCTCATCCCTGAAGGAGATCCGGCAAGCTGTGGGCTACAGTCACCTCAAACCTGGTACGGCCCCTCAGTCCTCCTTCCTTTACGCCTGTTTATACTTGCACCTAGCTTTCTGTATATGAAACAAAGTGTCTATCATGGTATTCTGATTGGCCAATCCACCTGTCAATCATGCTGCCGCTCCTCCCCCTATTTCCTGACCCCACCTCAGGTGAGGAGTTCTCCCTGCTGAGGAACATGACACAGCAGCTGACCTCGGAAGACGGTCCGTGTATAGTACGACTTGCCAACTCACTCTTCCTCCAGACGGGGGTGCACTTCTACCCAGACTTCCTGCAGCTTGCCCAAAAATACTTCAAGGCGGAAACTGAGACGGTGGACTTTGGCGAGTCAGCCATGGTGGCCCAGCACATCAACACTTGGGTGGAGAACCACACCGAGAGTGAGTCCCCAAGGCACTTGCGGCCCTACATGGCACATGCGTGGGTCACATGGCATCCATTTACACTTGGGCTGGGAGACACAGTAATTACACACCTGAAAATAAATATTTCAGGACATTATGCTGGGTTTGAATATTCTTCGTTTTTTGTTAAGAAATGGACTTTATTTTAGGATTTATGGGTAAACGTATGCTTTCAAAAACAACTAGTTTCTGAATGTATAATTGTGAGATTGGAGAATCCCAGTGCCCAAAGCAGGACATGACCTAAAGTCCAGCCTGAAGGCAAACAACCAGCAGGTGACTTAGCACTGACCTGAAGACTAAATCTTGCTCCCCACTGAGAGCTGCGTCTCCATGAGGTTTGAGCTGTGAGTAAGTTTGCAAAATTCTGGGAATTTTCCTGCTAATTCCCATATATTCCCATTAATTCCCATGGAAAGTTTCTAATTTGGAATATTTCCAAAATTCCTCAGCTTAACTTCCCATAAAATGGAAAGTTTCCACCCCTTCGCAGCACTAGCTTTGAGGAATTGGCAATTGTCAGGCAGGTAAAGCATGCAGTGTCTCCCGGCAGGTAAAATCCGAGACTTGTTCTCGTACGACGACTTCAGCAGCCTGACCCGGCTTCTTCTGGTCAACGCCATGTACTTCCGGGGCAGCTGGAAGAGCCAGTTCCGGCCCGAGAACACCAGGACCTTTTCATTCAGCATGGACGACGGGACCGAGGTCCAGACCCTCATGATGTACCAGCAGGGTGACTTCTACTACGGTGGGTGACTGTGCAAGATGTTGGAGATCAGGATGCACGTGGTACACACTCAAAGCAGGGAGTGTTGTCTTGGAGGGGCTTTTGCTAGTTCAAACCTGGGAGAGGGGCGGGGTGGGTTGTGAAGGTTATGGCTTGCTGGCCTGCAGAGGGCTGCTTGAGTAAATAGTAGGTTACATCTCAACTAGCAGCTTCCTTACCCACAATGCACTGTGGCACCCCATAGCGCCAATTCCTATTAATCTGCAAATGTTCTACAATTCACTTAATTTGAGTTAAATTAATTTTAAATAAATGTATATAAACGTATGCTATGCAAGGGATTATCCATGACCAGTGGCTTAGGAGACAGTTTGAAACTGGGGGGGGCACAACTAAATAATTTAAGCACAACGGTCTGTTTATTGGTAGGATGAATGAAGCCAAATGAAATATTGGGGGGGCACATCGACCCCTGTCCATGACTCATAGTTGATGTAAATCTGTCTGGAACATTACCATTAGTGGTTTTCTCTTTGCACTTCATCCATATCTCACTTCTCCACCGCATCTCTCTCTCTCTATGTCCACTCAGGTGAGTTCAGCGACGGATCCACCGAGGCCGGAGGGGTGTACCAGGTCCTGGAGATGCCTTACGAGGGGGAAGACATGAGTATGATGATCGTCCTGCCCCGACAGGAAGTACCGCTGGCCACACTGGAACCCATCATCCAGGCCCAGCTGCTTGACGACTGGGCCGCCAATGTCAAGAAGCAGAAGGTGGAGGTGTACCTGCCCAGGTGAGACCCTTCCCAAGGTGAGATTAGTACACCTGTGATGGTTGGGTTCATCTGTTCAGGGACCTGCAGCTGATGCTTAGCTAGTCACCCAGGCCTGAGGGAACAGGGTGCAAACAGGGGGGTTGATAACAGCGGTTGTTAGAATTAAGCAGATTTTGTTCAAAAGGCAGCATGAAGGGAGGCTGCACAGCCACGCCGGTCCAACTAGTGCTTAATAATCTGTAACATTTACATAAATGTCCTGCATTTGCTCCCTGTCGGTTTAAAAATGTCACGGCTGAATTCTGTATCTGATGCCATCCCAAAGGTTTAAGGTCGAGCAGAAACTGGACCTGAGGGATATCCTGCAGCAGCTGGGCATCAGGAACATCTTCACCAAGGATGCGGATCTGTCAGCCATGACGGGTGAGCCGCCTAACCCAAATGACCTGACCCAACCAGCCACACCCACATGGTCTCCCTGTCACACCTGCGTGACTCTCGTCTCTTGCGGGCACTCCGGGGGGTGGGGGGGTTCTGTTGTACTGCAAGACGGCTTTGGTTTGTTAGTGGGAATTTGGCACAGAGATTTGGGATTGATGTCAGTCTGCGCACTCTTTGGTATGGCCTTAAGTACCACAGAATATCAGGATTCATATATCTAAGTCACGATTGGGATCCAGCATTTTTATTTATTATTATTATTATTATTATTATTATTATTATTTCTTGCTGAAACTGAAAATGGAAATAAAACTGCAGTTAGTGGTGTGGGGGGTTGGGCTCCGACATTTGGATCCAAGGACGACATTTGCAGATTCGCCCAAGTTCAGTAGCACACAGAAGTTCTTTGTATTTATGTGATGGTTCCAGTAGTTTCCATGATTCTGCACTCTCCCCTCCTCCCCTATGCCTTCCCACCGGGCCTTGAGGCCTCCACACCTCACTAATTATTGCTCACCAATCCGTTACTATGCCCGTTTTGAATTCTACCCTCAGTGTCCCTGTCTTGCAGATGGGAAGGACCTGTACATAAGCAAGGCAGTTCAGAAGGCCTACCTGGAGGTGACGGAGGAGGGGGCAGAGGGAGCGGCCTCCTCAGGTGACGCCCTCCCCTGGGAAATCCCTGAATAACTTCTCTTCACTGAGCTGCTCTGTGGCTCTGCCTCTCTGTCTAACTTCTGTAAGATTTGGCAAGCTGCTATTTGACAAATGGCTCCCCCTGCTGGTTTTAGGAATGATTGCGTTGACCAGGACGTTGGTGCTGTGCCCCCAGGTCATGGCTGATCACCCCTTCTTCTTCATCATCAGAAACCGGAGGACAGGTAGGTTGAAGCCTAGACCACCCTAGTTCAGGGTCACTTCTTACAGTACAGCTGTGTACTCCTGTTTAAAGGGTGTGTATGAACACATGTGGTACGTAGGGGTGGGTTTGGTGTTCCTGGGGCCCCACTCGCTCTCCCATAGATGTTTCAAAGACTAAATAGCTAGTGAGTAGATTCAGAAGATCGGAACCTTGCTGGCTGGTTAGCAGAATGTATTTCTTCAGTATCAATCACGAAGGTATTTATTCGGTATTTAGTGTAGTGACTGTTTGTGACCAACAGGGGGCCCCACTGAAATGCATGGTTTGAGTGATGGTAAACAGCACCCCTGGTGGTACACTAAGAGAGTAGAATGCTGGGCCTGGATTATTAAGGGCCTCCTGACCCAAGCTAACCTCAGTCATGGTTATTAACCCTGGTACGGATTCACAGACCAGCAATTCTGCCCAGCCTGAAATATGGACCGTACCACCAGCTCAATATAGAAAAGGGTAGCCCTTAATCAGCTGTTCAAGGGAGAAAGCACTGTGTTTTAGGATGATGCTGCATTATTGCATCTTTCACGTCAACCTAGTTTATTTCACTAAAATATCCAGCTCTGGGGAGGACACATGGGGAATGAGCCCAGCTGAAAGCTGATTGGCCCCTGGAGTACCCCCTCCCCTGTAACTCACCTATTCACAAAATATAGGCTAATGATAAGGTTGGCCCCTCTGTATGAGTTGTGGCCCCATTTATGCCCCCCACCTTAAAAATCTTTAAATTGCCCCTTGATCCAGCTGCTTTGGTGAACATTCCTGCCATGCCGGTTATTGGAATTGGTCAAATGGACTGTGGCTCACGGTCTTGTCTATCTTGCAGGATCTGTGCTCTTCATGGGAAGAGTGATGAAGCCTGAAGTCATTGAGACCAACGAGCATGATTTTGAAGGGGTGTAGCCCCCTCCAGTCCCACCAACACATGACAAATGTCTCAGTAGAACCCCGCCTCCCCACCTGCCAATCATCTGCCAAGTTTTTGTGAAAACACCCCAGGGTTACAGGGACACAGCAAATGATGTAGTACTGGTGACCTGTAAATTACTGAGCTACTAAAATGTAAACGAAGAGCTTTGAAAGTGCATAAAGCACTAATATACATGTCTCCCCCACCGTCAGAATGACGCCTCATTACAGCCCAGCACACTGGCTGCCAAGTTTTCACTGCATCATTTGGTTGTACATTTTGCTATTGTGTTATGTATAAGTAGATATTTATTGCAAATGTAAGTGCTTTGTTCAGTATTTAAATCCCAGATTGCATCTTGGTCATTTACTTCTCTTTTTTTTAACGCTATGGGTATTTGCTATAAAATACTGCTGAACTACTAACATGCCTTACGTGAGCTGATGTGGACGAGGGTGAGGTCTCCGGTGAGGTGGCCGCCGAGCAGGTGCGGCGGCTTGCGGACATGAGAAATCACCAGCTGTATTCTCTATTTGGAAATAAATATGAATGTGTTCAACACCTCTCCGTAATTTCCTTAATTCCTGCCAAGCGCAGAAAATATCTGGAAAGTTGGACCCCCTCCACACTTATCCTGGTGTTCTATTTGTGAAATGTATTAATTTGGTTGCTTATCTGATTCCCCCTGGCCGGAGCGGCACCCATTTATACAGGTTAACCCCCGTGTTATTTTTAGGGTTGAAGCTACCCCAGTCCGTTTCCAAAATGAGGATTAATTCTATAGAATCTAGAATTTAAAACGGAAGAAGTAAAATACACAAGGGTTAAACTGGTTTTAAGCAATCGGGGTTAAGTACCTTGCTAAAGGATTTAACAGAATTGGTTTGGAATTAACGCCTTTTCGTTAACTGTAGATAATCGACATTAAATGATTCAATAACAGAAGCTAAACATCTTGTATTAGATGGTCTATTGATAATGAAGCCTATAAACATATAACATATTGCTGCTTAAATATTTAGTGAATGATCGCCATATTTCAAATACTACTGGAGATTTAAGCTTGGTACCTGTCGTGGGGCGGGGCCTGTGAGCGGACACCGCACTTGCCCCGCCCACGCCCCGCCTCCAGGGCTCGAACCCCCTGCTACGGCCGGAGCGCCATGGGAATCGGCCGCGCTGTGCCATCCAACCTGCGGTGCGGGACCCGACCGGGACATGTCCGAGAGGTAGGTCTGGGATCTCTTCCCAAAGGCTAGGACACCGGCTGCGCTTTATGATGATTTTAATTTTAAGCCCGTTTCAAGCTGGGTATAGCCGCGCTTACCCTTATCAATACCCTTATCTTTAATACTGATATTGTGTGACTGCGTATAATCTCAGTAAAACCAGAATTTCTCTGTTCAGTTCACTGTGTGGGGTATCTCAACAAAAGTCCCATAATTATCGAGTTCAGCGAGCGATTCCGGGGTATCTAATGTCCTCGGCGTCCTTTATACGGTTATAAATGACACCTGCTCAGGTGTCCCGCTGTTATGGCTACGGCCCTAATCCGGGGTTCACGGTAACTCTAACCAGCCGAAACGGCATGGAGGCGCTAGGTAGCGTTTCCAGCCGGGTTTCTATGACCGTAATCCACGATTTTCGGGACGTTTCGGATGCATTTAGTACTTCTGCAGGTAAATGGTGTGATGTGCGTGTTTAATTTGATTAGAACACACTGATAATAGATGGTGAATACGCTGAGAAACCACATATAATATAACCACATGTTGTTCATACCAGTGGAAACATACGTTGAAGGATGTCTGACAGCACTGGTATAGTGACAGAATGCCCTGTGACCGGCTCAGTTCTTCAGGTGTGATAACCAACGGCAACAGCTTCCCGAAATCCAACACCTCTCAGTCCCCTGACCTCGGAGACTCCGATTCTCCCCTGGCCAGGACATCCAGGGAGAGGGTCTCTGCCGAACTGAGTCCAGATTCTGGTATCGTTGTCACACCCGTGAGTTCCCCAATCTAACCCATCTTTAATCACAGGGACCGATAGATCATTCCTGTGAAAGCGCCACATGCCAAACGCCCAAGCGGTTTCCTTTCTGGCTTAATCCGATTCACATTATAGATGAAACTGGAAGCACTCCTGGGCTACAAGCAGGGAAGCATTATCCCAGCTTCTCTTTCCATTTTAAGGTCCAAAAGCTTTTTCCGTTTCATGTCAGTTACCCTCCAGCCGATTCAAGTATCTCTCGTGGCTCAAGTTAGATGAGAACGGCGTCCAAGGAAACCAGCTAATCTGCCCCAGGGTCAGAGAAGGTGAGGCTGTTACCATTCCTCTAGCCTGCCCACACAGCTCTTTAATTAAGTAACCTTGGCTAGGCGGTTTGGCATTGTTCATGTAATACTCAGGGCCACCAGAGGAGGAGCTCTATCTGAGAGGAGAGGAAGGTTTCCATGAAGATGTGAAGAGGAGGAGGAGGAGGAGGGCAGGTGAAAAGGAGAGGTGGGAGGAGAGGCTGCAAGAGAATTGGGAGAATTGTGTGGTGAGAAACACATCTGTCCTCACTATGTCCCTCCTGCCACCTCCCAATGCATTACTGAAAACTGGCATTTGTATAACAGGCCAAATAGTCCATAGTATGCACTCGTGTCTCTGTGTAACTGGGTGCATGTGAGACTCCACACGCTTTTCCCACCAGGAGCTGAACCTCTCCTTCCAAGACCTGGGTGATCCGTACCAGTTGGAGAACTTCTTCCGGATCCTGCGCCGGCTGATCCGTGTGGAGAAGCTCCAGCTGGCGGACAACGCACTGAGGGACCTGAGTTCTATCCGACTGCCAAGGTATGTCTCCCAGAAGGAATCTAAAATGAATAATCCATAACTTTTGTGAACTTGTGGGTCATTTCCCATGGAAACTGAAGAACCTCATGTTTGTCACGTGATGCATTTTCATAGGTGCAAAAGCCTAAACTTGCACAGGAACTACCTGACTTCTGTCCGGCAGCTGCCAAAGATCCCACAGATCCAGCACCTGGTTCTGTCAGAAAACGGCATCGAGGCCCTAGGAGAGCTGGTACTGCTGGGGGCCACACCCCTGCACTCCCTGACTCTCTGCCGGAACCCCTGTGCCTTCCTGGAGGACTACCGTGTGCGGTAAGCAGGGTCCACATTTTATATGATATGTATTGTTGAAATGAAATTAAATGAAGCTTTATTTGCCATTTGTACCAGTATGAGAGCAAGTACATTGAATCATGCTCTCCTTTTTAAAAGACAAACACATCTTGAGGGAAGAATGAAGTTTGGGGTGAGAGCGCAGGGTCAGCCATCTGTCCAGTGCCCCTGGAGCATTTAAGACTAAAACGTGACAGATTATTGCTGCAGGTCATTATAAGAACATTCTAACTAGCGTGGTTTCTCACTATGGTCAAATACAACATGGATTTCAAAGACTAGATCGTCTTTAAAGATGAGTCTGACCTTGATAGGGTAGGGGAGCTGTACTTATGGTGAGCAGTGTTTCAGCCTGGTTACTGGAGTTCCTGTACGGTTTCTCCTAAAACCGCGCCCCTCCCGATCCGACAGTGTGTTCTCCTGCCTGCCAAAGCTCAAAGTGCTCGACGGGATTCCCAAACTGCCAGAAGACTCCGGCCCTCGCGGTCCACCGGCTCCATCACGGACATGCACCATACTGTGAGCTGGGTCCATATCAGCTGCTAGCTGGCAGTGGTCCAGACCACTCAGAGACGTGGCCTCAAAGACGATCTCCTGATCTCCGGCCCAGCACAGAATTGCGATTTCTGTCGCAGTTTAGAGGATGAAAACACCTGGATTTAGAACCTTAGGCCCGTCATAAAGACTTTGCGAGCCATTCTGCAGGTAAATGCCACTGCTCATTAAAAACATCTTCCAAACGAACACTTGTGATCACATGATCCTTTCCCTGCTGCTGTTCTTCAGCAGCATGACATGATTCCTGATCTCCCACAGCTAGGAGGCAGATAAAATCAGACACAGTTACATGATACTAATACAATGTCATCAAGACAATGAGAGTCACAATATACTCCGGTAAACACAAGGTCTTTCAGCCCACACATGCACACACACACACACACACACACACACACGATCATACCCAAAGAGGTTCTCTCACTTCACTGTATTAAACACACATTTAAAGACCATCGCAAGCCAAACAGGCACTATGGCACAAATCACTGAAGAATATTTGCAAAGCATGTTCAGCGTTTTGTTTGAACGTTAGCGCTAACTTCACATCTGATCGAAAGCTGACCTGGGGTCCGGAGACGCAGGCAATCGTTGCCGGTCGATGCCTCTACAGCTCCCTTGGCAAGCTTCACAGCCCCCACCCCTGGCACCAAATTTCACTACCATTTCATTTAAGCTCCGATGCTGCGTGTCGGGGGGGGGGAGGGGTATTAACATCAAGAGAAGGGGGAAGGATGCCCCCACAGGAGGTCGTGCCCTC
>JAAGVU020000036.1:1498445-1522657 GCA_011763525.2 Mormyrus iriodes | reverse complement strand
CTGAGCCCCTTACACCCCCCTTGGCAACCTCCACGCCCCCCCCCCCTGCCACCAAATTCCACAACCATTTCTTTTACTAGCAGATGCTGCGGGCCGGGGGGGGGGGGGGCACTAGCAGCAAGAGCAGGGGGAGGGATACCCCCTCAGAAGATCCTGCCCTTGGCAATTGCCCCTCTTCCCCTTACCCAGATCTGCCCATGGCAGTGACAAAAGCGAAAAAAAACTTGGCCTAGGGTAATTCGATTATCTATTCAAACAAATGGCACACAAGGGCATCTCTATAGCTCAATGCAGGGGTGGGCAATCTTACCCAGAAAGGGCCACTGGCTTTGCAGGTTCCCGCTGCAACTCCCTAATTAGATTACTAATTAGAGGACTGATAGGTTAAAGAGTCCTCACAGCTGGGTTTGAACAGCTGACCTTATTGTTATCCCAAAAACCTGCATGCACTCTAGCCCTTTGCGGATAAGATTGCATACCCTTAGCCTAATGGGATCATCGAACATCTCCAGGTGTTCTGCATGATTGCAGTGATGCTGACTGACCGGAACCACAGCACTTTAATCTGTATAGTTAAAGCGCATATGTTACACTGCTTCTTCTGCATTAAACAACCCACTGAGCGTTAAACGAAACCCAACCTTATGTTCTTGCTCTTAAACTGAAACGAAAGCATGTGTTTAACCATCAGGGGCGCTGGAAGGCTTCCAGAAGCGGCAGAGGAGTGCTCCTCATACCTGCTGGCTCGCAGCGATCTGGCTCATTCTCTTGCCCCTCCATGGTAGAAACTCCCCCCCGCCCCATGGCTGCCCTAGGGCACCCCCTGCAGACACGTGTGAATGATTACAGAGTCAGCGAGAGGTCGTGTATCCACGTCGCCGTGCCTTAAAGAAGGATTTCGTAACGTCAGCTTTCTTCCCCGCTCCTTTAGGAACATGTCGGGTCGGTTGCCATGGAAACATGAACCCCCCACTCCCAACACACACACACAACCTGCCAATGTGAAACACTTTGTTGCCTTATAAATACCACACATTCACTTTTGCAGCTATATTTAACGTACGGCAGTGGATGCGAGTGCTTTGAGCCACAGGAACGAGTCCCGCTCAAGGCCGCTACTGCAGGCCTCGCAGAGAGCAGACGGGCAGGTATGTAGGGCGTGCACCCCCCCCCCCCCACATTCCCGCAGCAGCAATGTGTCTTCCGCCAGCTGCAGTACACATTTTAAAGAAGATTCCCCATAAGATACGTACAAAATGATTTTTATTCATCTATAAATTTCACAGCAGAATGTGAGCGATTAAAGGAATCGATTGTTTAGCATCTCTGCTCTGTAAAATCCTCTGCATAGTTACGGGGACTTGAAGACAAACAGTTGATAAAGGATATGAGATTATATCTGAAATAAATAGCAGGAGGGTTTCCTATTTTAAAAGGCGAGGGCCACATTTCTCCCTCACATAACAAAAAACTTGCGTATAAAATACCTCCTGACACTCAATGCGAAAATGGCCAGAAAGAGTCTGAGTCGGACAGCTAAACGTGGGCGGGGCAAAGATATGCCAGGGGTGAAAGATCAGAGATGCTGCCAATGTCAAGGAGTGAATCCGTCACCAGCCACCTTCACTGCATTTACTGCAGCACCACTGTGGTCTGAATTTATTAGGTGCAGCATGAAGAAGGTGTAGGTCAATGATTTGTTTCTGTGGCACTTTTTCCCCGAAATTTATAGCGACAAACAACTCATCACTTAGCCTCATTCCTCGACTCAGCTGCATAGTATTAACAGTCTTCCAGCACCTGGAATATGGATTTCTGTATTCTGCCACTAAGCAGATATCACTGCTGTCCCCCACAGCACCTGTATGAACGTAACACACGTGTGTGTGTTCGTGTGCCAGGCTGTTATGCACTACCAGCCGCATTCAGTAGTTTAATTGGTGGGTTTGAATACGTTTAGAAGTTTGGGTAGCGTTGTGGCCAATTAGGTCAAAGAAGTGGTTGCTTAGTAACCCTCCTTTTATATACATATAGTGAGGGAGACATGATTGTCAAAAAACACCTGAAGAATTAAATACATCATTAAATAGCTCAATACAAACCTTCAAATACAAATCTTAAAAACATAAGCATCTTGTTGTAATGCGTCCACATTACAGCCATTATCATTTGAAACACGGCGATTTCAGTTTCAGGCGGTGGCTGTTCTCACCCGGACCTGATAAATCCACGGACACAGCTGGTCACACACGGAACCACTTATTCCCAGGCCTTGGGAAACATGACTTCCACCATTACTGCTTCTGAACCCAGACAGATGCAACCACAGACCAGTCAACCAGACTACAGGACACCTACTGTACTGTAAAGTTCTAGATTAAACCCCCCCCTCAAAAAAGGAAAAAAAAAAAAAAAAACCCTGAGGGCACTGCGATCTTCAGAGGAAGGCACTGTTCAGTCTCTCTGCAGTCCCGCCTCTCACATCTCAGCTCTGCGATGGGTCCGCGAGTCCTTCGTCATTTCCTCTTCTGCGTCCCCGTCCTCCTCTTCGTAGTTCTCCTCCTCGTTGGCCGTCACGTCTTTCCTGAGCTCCTTGCCCGCCTTCCCAGCATCACGCCTCGCATCATCCTGCAACACAGGCAACAGAGCGTTTCAGCACCATGAGCCGGCATTACCCACGGCAGGTGGCCGACGTATCCCAGCAGGGGGAGCTGCTCCATTGCCAGCAGGAATCACAAGAATTTTTTTTTTTTACATTTTATTCATTTGGCAGACACTTTTATCCAAAAGTGATGTACATTTTTTGAGAAAGCAGGGCCAGACAGGGCCTGGAGCAACTGGGTTAAGAGCTTTGCCCCAGGGCCCAACGGTGACATCACTGTGCCAACCCTAGGATTTGAACCAGAGACCTTCCAATCGCAGGCACAACGTCTTTTAAAAGCACTACCTTTCTCTGCACAACACGAGGTCTTGCCCTCTTGCTTCCTGTCAGTTATACAGATGTGTGTGATGCGAACTGATACGTGTCACATGACATCACGTGGCACAACTACACACCCTGTAAGCACACACTGAGGAAGAGGCAGTAAGCAATCATCTTGCCCTCCTGTCACAGAAGCTATACGCACTTCTGCCTGAGTTTGTCACCCGCATTTGCTCGTCACTGTGAACACCACCACGTTTTTCATGTTTTCAGCCAGTTACCCACCGAGATTGCGAGATCACTAAAGGGGACGTGTCATGGAGGATTATGGTCGACTCAATGCCCAAACACGATCTCCTCCCCCTCGATGCCGTGACCTTGGCTCTCACCAGGCTGCCAGCTGCACGCGGCAGGGGGTGGGATATTTTCACCGATATGCTCATAAACAAGGTCACAGGCAGCGGATTGAGGACGTCAGCTTCAGACGGTGTGATGTTTTCAGAGCAAGCACACAAGACGGACGCCAGCTCATCCAAGAACCGCGTTCCTGTGCGTTTGCAACGAGGTGGTGGCCACGACTTTGCAGAATATCCAAGACACCTTTTACTGATGGATCTTCTCAAAGATCTTAATTCCTAAGTACGGGATGAACTGTCCACTTCCTGTGCAGCAGGCAGAGAAGGATAAACTCCACGCGAGGGGCCTCCTGACACAGGCTCAGTGCATGAGGCTGCCCCAGGAGGAGACCACAGATGTTGGCCATTTGACATTTGGTGGCTGGATGAGGCCAGGCGTCACTACAGGTCAGGAGACACTACCATGGCTGACTGGACAGTTGTGGACAGTGGACACAGGAATGTCTCCATGACCTTCACCAAGTAAGTCTGTGCTTTCTTGATTGGTATCTTTCACATTTTTTATTATAGTGTCTGTTGTGAGACTAGCTGTGCATTCCCCCGCCCCCCCCCACCACCACGCCTAATTCAGCACTGATTATTGTCTAGACGAGGGGGGGGGGCTTAAAACTGTTGAGTTTCCTGTGGTTCAACAACTGAGCATCATCCATAACAATTACATCCAATACATTCCACTTTTAAACTTAATTTTATAATTAATGGAGTATAATTTAAAAAATGAGCTAAAAAATGTGCATTTAACACTCAGAATAGAGGTGGGGGTCCACACAGAACCCTGAAGTCCAAAATGATCCACTTCGAACTGAACATAGCAGCTGGGTGACAGCACCCTCCCCAGGCCCCTTGCGGAGATATTAACATGGACCACAATGCCTACCGGTCCCAGGAGAGGAAGTCATGCCAGGGAGCGACTGCCACGGATCGTGACACAGTTTTTAAATAAGTGAAATCGGGGTCTAACAGAATGAGGTTCAATAAATCAAGCTCCAACACCAACGTTTTGAATGCATGAGTAGCGAGGGGGGAGGATTCCTTTGCTGCAAACCTGGCAACCCAAACTCTGTAGTACAGGTGAGCCCATGAGAATGTGGCCCTTTATACAAGTCATTTATCACTGCCATCATTGCAAACAAGCCAAACCACTCCCCCCTGCTTACCTGCCAGCCAAAAAGACATTAATTAAAACCAACTTCGATTAAAATGAATTTCTGCTATAAAGGATCAGTTACTTAAACAAGCTGGTGAACATGCCTTGTAAATGGTAAAGGCTTAATGAGATGGGTTCAGTCCAATGCATTTACTTGGTTTCTGGAAATGTTTCAATGCACAAAGCTCATCCTCCACTGAACAAAACTGAAC
This sequence comes from Mormyrus iriodes, assembly GCA_011763525.2. Taxonomy (NCBI): domain Eukaryota; kingdom Metazoa; phylum Chordata; class Actinopteri; order Osteoglossiformes; family Mormyridae; genus Mormyrus; species Mormyrus iriodes. Next base: position 1,517,959 of record JAAGVU020000036.1, on the reverse strand, counting down.
ATTAACTTACACCCTCTCCATTTTCCTCATTGTAAGGGTCTTCTTCCTCCTCTTCTTGTTGTTGTTTCCGAGGTGCTGCTGCCACTGCCAAGTCCTCCTGGACCTAAAAGATGATAAGGTCTTAGTTTGGGTTTGTAGACTTACTCACTAACAAATCAGAAGTCATTACACAATCTTGGTGATACTCGTTCTGGCATGTGTCTCGTGTGTGTGTGTGTGTGTGTGTGTGTGTGTGTGTGTGTGTGTGTGGCAGATGACCTCATCTTCTCCTTCCTCTTGATACTGCTCATCAAGGTTGTCCTCCTGCTGGTCTGGGTTTCCCGCCATCTGTGTCAATCAGACCACAACACAGTCAATACCGCCTTCCTCCCCCACGCCAACATTTGAGCCCAGAGCCCAAATAGCTGCCCCCCCTACCTGCTGTTGCTGTCCCGCCTCTTCCAGTTCATCCTCGCCCTGGTTGTTAGGGTCGTCCTCCGGGTTCAGTTCCTCGGCCGGGCTCTAGGATGTGAGCTGACGTAAGACCAACTTTCCCGACAATAAGAACAAAACCTAACAAGATTTTAGGAGGGCAGAGCTGGAGGAGTGTTTGGACCTGGCGATGTTGCTGCTGGTCCTCCTGGTCCTCTTCATTCACCTCCTTCTGGTGGAGAGCCTGGGTGTCCCTCTCTGCAACACAACAAAAGGGTCGCTCACTTGCACGGACGCACCAACTTGACACAGCATTCAAACCCCCCCCCCAGAATAATCCTTAGGAACAGAAAATACAATGTATGCACATGTACCTTTTCCATTTATTAGAAAAGTATATTGAATTTTAATATGCGAGAAATCTGCAGCGCAGACAAATTTCACTCAGAGGTGCAAGGACGGGCCTCACCTCGCTCTGCCCCATTTTGTGGCTCTTCTTCACCCCGACCGATATCTGTGTCTACGTTTTCGTACTGACTTTTGCGCCTGCGTGCCACAGATTACAAACACGCTCTCAGGAGACTGAAAAAATTACTTCATAAACTGGATCACAAAATTGCCACCTTGACACGCGGAGTCCCTCGTGACCCTTGACCTCTGACCTCAGCTGCTCCTCCTGCAGCAGCTTCTCCCTGCGGTCAGCCTGGCGGTGCTGTTCCTCCTCCTGCTCCCGCAGCTGGCGCAGACGCTGCTCCCGCTCCTCCTGCTCACGGAGCCGCAGCTGGCGTAAGGCCTCCTGGCGTAGCTGCAGTTGCCTGCGCTCCTCAGCCTGCTGCGCAGCTAGACGCTGCTGCTCCAGCTGCGCTTCGTAGGCAGACTTGACCCGCCCCTCGGCTGGAGCCGGGCCCTGCTCCTACAACGCACCCCAACTGATATTCAACCCTGATCACATGATCATGAAGCTCATTATAATTGCCAGCTTCTGATTGGCTGTCTTCAGGAGGTGATTTTGGTTTTGTCGGGACTGCCTTACCGCCGTTTCTTGGTGCAGGCCACGCTCGTGGTCAAGGGCATTTTCATTAGCCTGGTTTGGTTGAGCTCTCTCTTCTACCCCCTCCTCGTCCTCTACTTCCTGGGGCTGCCCCGCCTGAGCCATCTCCTCCTCTGCCAGCTCCGTCCGCCGTTCCTCCAGCGGCGTCTCCTCCCGGGCATCCTGCGGCTGTGTGTGCTACAGAAACCACGCATCAACGACATCTGATGACAGGACAACAAGCCAGCAACAGCCCCCAATCCCTACCTCTAACTTTGTGTCCGTCACCCTACGAGCCTGGAGCTCCCCCTTGTGGTCGAACTGGCTCTTTGATGCAGTAGCTTGGGTCGGCCGGGACGCTTGCTGTGGGCCAAGCGGCCCATTCTGAGATAGCTTCAGCCTCTTCAGCTCCTCCACTTGGTACTTAACAGAGAAATGCAACAGAACCATGAGCGATCAAGAGCATCTTGAAAAGATCCGCATTCAATGTTTGGGATGCAGTCCAAAGCGAAAAGGTACAAGCACCCTACACTCCTGGGCAAAAAAAATGGACCAAACCTTAAGCGGGTTTGACCCTCTTGTTTTGCCCAAGAATGTACAAAGGTCTGACACGTCTCACACGAGACACTGCATTCCACTGGGCAACGGTGGAGGGAAACATACCACCACCAGCCAGAGGAGCACGGTTAAACAGGAGGCGATCTCTGAACGGGCAAACAGAGGAGGATTAAATCAGAGACAGCGGAGAGGGTTAGTAGCGGATTCTTCTGAATCAGGCAGGTACACAACAGCCAATCACATCCTCATCCAGGCTGAGGTTATGGGGTCAGAGGTCGTGGGTCAACATACGGGGGGGAAACCGCATGCATGCAGAGCAAAGTGTGGCAGCCTAAGGATGAGAGAACACAGATTTAGTCCAGTCCCTTCCTGGTCCAGATCCCACCCTCCTGACCGTAGGCTGAAGTTGGAAAATGAGTAGCAGTCCTAGTAAGAGTCCGACTACATGAGCCTGGTCACTTTCTCAGATATTTAGCAGTCTCTCTGCATGTCCCACAGACCTGCTGATTACTCACAAAATCATGGACGCACTCCCATGGGGGTACCACAGGGAGCGCTAGTGTGTGGCATCATAAACACAAAAGATAAGGCCTAAAATTGGAGACCTGCAGGGGCTCCAAAAAACCTGTTTACATGCAGACTGTGTTCAGGTCTGATCAAGCACACTGGGAACAAGTCCAGGTAAGGAGAAGGCAAAATTCAGCAGGTGGGGGGGGCAGGCAACATCAGGGCAAGCTAAACCTGAGCTTCCCACCAAAGACAGTGAAAAGTGACATTTAAAACAAGTCCCCCCCACCCTCGGTGAACAAAGTCATCCTTTGTGCTCTGTTGTTAAAATGCACCATGCAAGTCATGCACTGATGCCCAGGGGGAAGCAGAGCACCCCCTGTAGGTCACCCTGGCGTCGCACTCTGACCTGTGCAGCCACCAGCGCATTCTTGTGGTCTTCTAGTGTCAGTGCAAGTTGGTCATGAGAGGACTTTAAATTCTTCTGTTGCTGCTACATTGGACATTTTGCAGATGGAGTGTTTATCATACACTTCTCCCACCACACTTTCTGGACATGCTTCTCCTAGCAGTTTAAAACCCTTCATCCCCACCCAGAGCTGAACTTTAACAACTAGCATGACAATCTCCCTTTCTTTACTGGAACATGCATTAAACTGAAACCAGACATAGCGATTTTGACTATACCAAAAGACGACAGAAAATTATTCCTACATAATATATTTGTTATTTTATGATGAAGGAAACACCCAAAGTAATTATCTGGCCAGTAAGCCACAAGCATCTGTTGCCTCGCCCCATTTCCCAGAGTCCTCTGGGGCTAGCCCTCACCCGGGCATCCTGCAGCTGTACGTGAACGTCTTGGTGGGCCTTCCTCAGCTGCTTGTTCTCCTCTCTGAGGTTATACACGTTCTCTGTTCAAGGAAATGAAACAGAGCTGCTCAAGGAAATTGACAGTCATTGTGGACTAGGAGATAAAACTTGCCGTTTCCATATCCAGAATCATTTTACTGCAGTATGGTGACCTTGTAAGAAAAATGCAAGCAAGTTGTGTTTCATATCAGTGAAACAGGCCTATGCTCATCCCATTGCATCCGCCGATGGTCCTTACAACAGCACCGCCTATGGGCGAGATGGTCCCTGTCAGTCACCTTTGAGCCTGGCGATCTCCAGTTCCTTGGTCTGTTGTAGACCGTCATATTTCTGCCTGTGCTCCTCCAGGACCTTGCCATGGTCTTCACTCTGGAACTGGTGTTTCTCCTGAAGGTCGAAAAACTGCTTCTTTAGGTCATCATGCTGGTTCTGGAAAAGAGGGTCAAGAGTTACATGGAAGATTAAGGTTTAGAGGATTAAACCGAACACACGCAATCAGAGCTGCCAAAAAAATCACCAAAAGCTTAGAGGTATCACTACATTATAAAAGGCTTCTGAAGCTCTTCTGAGCGGTGTGGGAAGCCACAGCCAATCCCTGACAGATTGCATGGGAACAGATGGAGTCCTGCATACAGCTATATATCCTGCTGCCGGTCACGGGGCAGGGACAGGTGGAGGAGAGCATGCAATGAGGACAGCCCATAATTAGTACCACGGTGAATCAGCAGCATATTGCACATATTGCCATGTCAAAGACAACCATAACATTTCCTTACTTCATTTACTAATACATAAAATTACATTTTCCCTCTTTCCTATTGTTCCTCTGGGAGAAACTACTGATTGATTTTACTTGCACAGGACAAGCGGTAGGACAGCCCCCCCCTTGCTTCTTCCACACATCTTGATTTGATAATCCTATCCATCACAAGACTGTTTCAGAGACGGTCAAGTAACGCTGACCTCAATCTGTTCTGGTTACGTTCTAACAGCATCCCCCCTCCCCAGGGTTATTGTGCACGTGGAATTACATGTCCTGTGTGCAGCTAGTGTTGGCTCACTACAGCACATCACCAGAAGGGGATTCCGGGGGTCAGGGCTGAATGCAGGTAGAACCACAAACTCAGCATCTCTGGAGATGCCTGTGCCTTGTATGTCCTGGCCTCCTCCTCACCTCTTATTTGTGTCCCCCCCCCCCGCTTACCTTCAGCATTTGGTGTTGCACATGCAAGGAGTGAAACCTGGTGTTGGAATCTTGCTGTTAAAAAAAGAAAAAAAAAAAACAGAAAAAGCCAACGTATTTCATCATTAACGGGTCTCTGACAGACAGAAAGCCCCCAGGACCCCCCCCAGACGGACCGTTATCAATGAATCACAGTTCTGCTGGGATGGGGGGGGGGGTTCTAAATTCAGAACCTGAACAGTGGGAAGATGGGTGACCACTGGAGATGACACGCCAATGTGCATTTCATACAGACATTAATGTGTGTGCTTAAGCACAGGAAGGGAGACCGCTTACCTTCTCTTTGTTTAGGGTTTGCTGAGATTCAAGTTTGTACACAAGGTAATCTTTAAAAAGAAATAAAGGTATTAGAATTGCAAATAAAAGGGACTGGTCACCAGTCAGCCCAGCTGGTCAGAGAGGTCATTAGCAGCATCAGGCTAGAAGGTAAACGGGAAGGCAGTGAAGGACCAGCAGAGGGCGTCACACTCCCACCTTCTTTGGCCTTCTTGTGCTCCAGGCGCTCCTTCTGCAGGGATTTCTCCAGCCGGGACCGGTGCTCATACACGACTGCGGAGGGAGAGAGGCGGAGGCCGTGAATCCATGGCCCTCGCACACCATCCGGAGGCAGGACTTGGTTTGCGCTTGCGCTGCCCTTCCCCATCACCATGGCACCCTCCCCCCCTCTTTCCTGAGGGAGCCGTCTTTACAGGAAATTTGGCCCCAGGGACCCTGGAGATGAACACATCCCACAAGGAGTCGGCTCCGCCTGAAAGCAAACCGGCACAGGCCTCATCCTGAAAATGAAATCATCGGATGTTTTCTTCCAGTGTCTACACAGGCTGCCCTCCCCGGAGACACAGGCATCCAATCACGTGACAGCAGAGGCACGCGCCCAGTGGGCACTGATGAAGTCGTCATTTCCAAAGGTGGAGGCCCAGACCTCACTCAATTATGCCTCTGACATCACCCACAGAACCTGCAGGCGCCACTTGTTTGTCCAAGTCTGCTTCTCCCAGCCCTGTCCTTCAGTCCATCGCCAATCCTCATGCATGACAACATCACTGCCCCATCCAACAGTGCCAGTCCTGAGCAGGCTGGCAACTTGGATGGTCTCCAAGAGGCACACGGTGGCTAGGAGCCCTGGTCAGTGTGAAAGCCCCTCCAGGGCCCCTGTCAAATAGCTGGATGATGTCATATGACCTGACCCTGCCAACTCCTACAAAGACGTTAATCTGAGAATTATAATTCCAACTATTATGAGCCCATGACCAACCTTCACAGTAACAGGCAGCAGGAGCATCAGTCACACCCCCTTGATCCAACATGCCAAACAGGAAAACGCATCTTCCCACTCGCCACCACCCCCCCACATCCGCACCTCCCGGGGGCCACCCATAGCAGAGAGATCGCAGCCCACGTCAAGGGCTGCCAAGTTCCCAGGCAGGCATGACTAATCACTGCCAGAGTGCCTGCCCAGAAGATCCTTCAAAATGCAGGTGATGAGGAGGGGGAGGGAAACCACCCAGGAACGGTTTGCACTGGGAAACAGAATATGGACACTGATGCACTGCTATTGATTTACTAATTTCATTAAAAGCACTAACTTCTGGTCAAGCACATGAAGCATAAACCATGGGCAAGTCAGCCTCACGGAAACGGTACTGCCGAGAGACGGGCCACCTGGCTGTGGGGCTCTGTACCTCCCTGAGTCTGTGCAGCCAGGCCTCCTTCGGAAAGTGTCACTTTATTGCCTTGGTTTTGTTAGGCATGTTGAACACAGCTCCACATTCCCGCCTGACCAACACCAGGCAGATGAAAGCTGACATTCCACTAAAACTAGCAATCAGACAATCCTTTCCAAGAGCCACTGCGCTCTTCACATCACTCACGCTGACATAGTTATGTTTACTCTGACCTGCCACTAGGGGGACACAAACCCATTGCTGCACCAGCCTTACTGGAAAGTGCAAGGCTGTGTTCCTAGACTGTTAATACACTGGCTTCCCCAATCCCACATACAGGGGCAGACGGAACCCGGAAATGCATGGAAGCAGCTCAAGATCTGAGCTGAGGGGGACGTTTAAGTGACGAAGAGCACTTACTTACAGCTTCTGCACAGACCTGTCATTCTACGGGTCGGAATCTCGGGGGGGTGGGGGTGCACCATTCTCAGAGGATGAGTCACTGACGGGACAATGTGATGTGGAATTCATGTGCACCCCCCACAAGTCTGAGATCGATACTACACCCTCCCCCCCTCATCTGCAGCTCATTTTCAATTCAGAAGACAAGGCTTTCCCCGCAGCACAGGGCAGATTCAAAGAATTAACAGAGAACAGCCAGTGCAGTGATGCATAATGAACAGGGCAGGTGGGTGGTGGGGGGGTTAGGATACAGTTCAAAAAGAGTGATGGAGGGAGCAGAATGAATATATCCAAGCAGCAAGGGGGGCCACAGGCAACTGGAACTTGCAGCGACTCGCAGCTTAAACCACAAAATAAGCACACACACTTATTAATGATCTGCTAGTTAACAAAGAGACAGAAATGGTACCGGGTGTATAGTTCAAACCTGCCAGGGACTCCGGTCCCTTACAGTCATCTTACAGTCTGGTTTTGCGAAGCTTTTGTTTCGGTCAAAGGCCAATATCCAAAAGCATGTGGAAACACCTGATGCATTTTAATTTGTCTGCATTGTCTCTCTGGGTGCAGAGCAGCTGAGACCAAGCCCAGGTGTATATACAAAATGCAAGGAATGCTGATAGAATGCAGCTGGAAAATCAGGGACTAGGGGGGGGGGGCACTGAGGGACACAGAGATTGTGGCAGTAAGGGTGAGGGATCTGGAAGACTCAGAGGTCCATCACCCTTTTGGGGCTAAGGTGGCACACCTTCCTTTAACCATGCTCACCTGAGCTCTGCCAGCCAGGTGAGAGCCAGGTCTGATAGGTGCTCCCTCAAAGCAGGCCTTCAAGCCACTGCCACGTCCAACTCAGGTGTCTCCAGGGGGTAAATAATACAGCCCGACGTCACCATCGGGATCGGGCGGAGCGAAAGGCCAGCCAGCGGGACAACCAGTGTCAGTTACCTGCCTTGGTGATCTGCAGCCCCAAAAAGGGCCAGGATGAGAGCTATCCTGTGGTCCCAGCAGCCGACGGGAACCAAAAAGTAGGTGAACGGAACCAGCACCACCGCTGCAAGGCTGCTAAGCCCAAAAACCTAAAAGGGACCAGGGAATGCCCCTCTACTCAAGACACCACGCGTCACTAGCAAGCAGAAGGGCTGTCGGAGGTCCTCTGGAAGCCCAAGCTGCAGCTGAGGACCAGTTAAATTCTTTATGAGGCAAACAGCAAGTTTAAATTGGAAATATGGGAGCTGCCAGTTGTTTGGTGAAGCAGGGGCAGGCACCCTCAGCAGAGGACTGTGGGCCAAACAACGGGAAGCACAGACAGGCTTTCATTTTCTCTAACTATGCAGGCCTATTCATTTACAACAGGGCAACAAAAGCAGCTAGTAACTGGGAAGACAAACTCAGTGAAGCGATACAGAACAATTACCTGGAGGAAAAGGTACCCCCTTGCAACTTTTCATACAATAACGCTGTTTAACCTGTATGCAGGTACAGCTCGTTTGGAACAGTCATAGGGCACAATAGGGATGAATTTTAAAAAATAACTGACCAGTTGTTGGCTTTTTGGGTTTTCGGTGTATTACCCGAAGCAGGTGAGAGCACCAAACTATTCATTTGGCCCGGGAGACACGGGAGAAACTGTGCTGAACGTGCCGATTTAAAAAGCACCGGGGAACAGGACGGCAATCTAGTACAATACATCAAGTATGATTAGAGATCAAGTGGAGAATTTCAAAGTTATCCATAACATTTCAAAGCTGTTTCCATAAAATGGAAAGTTACATTTGACATCACGATGCATTACATAAACTATTTGTATCCCCGTAGACCGTCCCGAGTGATGATCTTCCGCTTTATCCATTTGACTAATCCCGCAGAAACAGAGAGACGCACGCTGCATCTGTGATCTGTCGGTCCCTTCTGCTCCCTCCCTCCCTCCCTCTCTTTATTTCTACATGGCTACTGTCTCCGGGGCTCAAACATCCTCTGGCACTTACATTTACGGCGACCGAGCAGAAATCACATTGCACACGGAGCAGGATAATAAAATCACAGCAATTAAACTAAGTTAGGCGCTGGGTGTGCGTGTTCCAGACAGAAAAAGTCAACAACTCGGTTGCTGCAGAAAGAAGAGTACAAACTGGGTCGCCGTCAGCAAATTGCATAAATGCACGTATCAAAGCAAGTTTCATATCAGACATTCATATAAGCTACGGGCTGTTTACCTTGAAGCTGCGCCGACAGAGACTCCTGGTGCTGCTGGTACTTGAGCGCCAGCGCCTCGGTCCGCTTCAGCTGCTTGTGCAGCTCGTAGGAGAACATGCCCCCGTAGATGATGCCGAAGATCACAGTGAGAACCAGCAGGGACTGGAAGACCCGCTTCTGCCTCCTGGAGCACACTCCGTTTCCCATTCTCCAGTCTACAGTCTAACCCCCCCCCGAGCAGGCAGCCCCCAAACCTCCGTTGAAACTTACCAAGCCAAATCACAAACTTTACCCCCCCCCTGCCTTTTTTTGGGGTTTGTCTTTCTTTTTTTTTTTAATTTTCCTCCTGCATGACCAAAACCGTCACTGAGGGATCAAGTTAAATCGCTGCAACGTAAACACCCTCCATCGATCAATGTATTTTTTGCAAAAAACCTAACATCTATAATTATTCCTACTTGCAGAAGTATGCTGCCAAGTTTGTCCCGTCTTGGTTTGTTTTTTTTCTTTATTTGTTCCCCCCTTTGGAGGAAACTCGCAGGACAGATTTCAGAAACGCTAAACTTTCCTTTTGTACGGAATCTGAATAGATGGAAGAGCTGATTTAGCCACCGCAAGCCAAAGGCGACACGCAGAGGACTTTTTTTTCGAAAAGTGTCAGCGGGAGCAGCGCGGCCTACATGGTGCCTTTAATTTTAGATACGTGTCACCTACAGGCTTCGGCCGTCCAACAGCAGCCCTGCAGGAAGTCCCGCCCCCTCGAATGCTCCGTGGCGAGACTCCGCCCACACCGACTTGGCGACCATATCATTGGCGCTGGACTTATCAATCAAACCACTATTCACTCCGCCCGTTTATCTTGGGCATCCCTCTAAAAAAGGGGCCGATTGTCGCATGTCGGTGTTCTGGGCTTTAATCTCACTTTCAAGCTAAAACGTACTGGCTGGGACCAGAGGAGAAAGTGAACACCAGACCAGTCCCTACAGAACTACCTTTGCCAGCTGTAGTTTTAACGATGATCAAATCATGCTTCGTAAAAGACACACTTTACCTCCACCAACCGACAAATCACTGCACGTCAGCTAGTAATACATTAAACTGAACTGCAGACTGACCCTCAACAGATTTATCCGGTTTAAAACATGTCAGTGACCCACTTTATTTATGCCTCATTTGAAAGTAAGAGACCCTAGAGATACACACAGATCTCCAGGATTTCTGTATCACTAGTAAAACTACATCGCATTACAAAAGTCAAGACCGCTTCTCTCGATATTGCACTTTATTTAAAACACCAAAATAAACTTATTTCAGCAAAAGTGTGTACAATTATAATACAGCTCACTGTTCCACCGAAACGAGGTTTAAAAGAAACGCCACAATATCAGATGCATAGTTAAAAACACAATTATACATGGTTAAAATTACTCAGCACAAAATACAGTATCACTGTCCAGTGAATGTATAGACAGACTGCAATTTCCTAGAATACAAATATTATTCTCACAATGTTTGAAATATTATGCATAAATCAATTTGACTAAACCAATTCAAGAAACAAAGGGTCATCCAGTGAAACAGTCAGATTCAGCAAAAGTGACCTATCCATTGTTTTGAATGTCAACCATTAATCACTGTCTTTGCCTTTAATGTGTCGTGTGGGGAGTGGGCCAAGGGCATATTGATGACAGCTCCTTTAAGATCAATATGTATTCTGTCTGTGTATTCAGTTGTATATTATCCAGTTTTATTAAAATTAATGACATCTAATAAAGAACAAAGATCATAATCGTTTAGACAATGGTATATTCCTTGGATCTTTGTGGATGAGAAAGTTCACAATAAAAAGCAGGACAAGAAACATATATGCCTTTAAACTTGGGTGCTGTCAAAGACTAGCCTGGAAGAATGAAGCCTGTCTTCTTTTGGGAATATTATAAAACAGTGGGGGGGGGGGACATAATCCTTGGTACAGTGTAAGAAAGGAAGATCATGACCAGCAACAAGATGAATAGATTCAAATCACCACATGTCAATGGAAGCCTGAAGACCCAGACGGAGGAGTTCCAGAGGAAAGCTACCAATATTGTTGTCATGAGTTGACATTAAAGGAGAGCAGTTAATACAAAAAACATTTAATAACATCAACATACTGGTGTGACACACATTTACACACCAGTTTTACAGTTTAACCCCTGTGTTGTTTTTGGGGTTGAAGTTACCCAAGTCCATTTTCAAAATGGGGATAAATTCTATAGAATCTAGAATTTAGAACGGAAGAAGTAAAATACACAAGGGTTAAGTAGAAGTCAGGAGTGTGTAAAATTGCATTCAGAACCCTGAAATCATTCACCTGAGAGTTACGATCCGAAGCGATGACTGACATAGGAGATGAGTGCCATGGACTTTATCACCACGAGGAGGTGACAGCAGCAGAAGACTAAGGAAGTTTAACAAAGTGGACTCTTTGTTAAAGGCTTTACGCATATACACACTGCCATCCCCACGCAGCTACCTAGACAGACACAGTGTACATAGGAACCAGACACACAGATCGCACTGCCTCTTCACAGAGCTCCTTCAGCAGGAGTGAAGACCTCCGAGTCCTGCCTCCGCATGCGCCATAAGCAGAGAGGAACCCTCATTCGGCCAAAAGACCCACCCACCACCCACGTCTCACAGCAGCCAGATGCTGAAACACCCTAACATATCAACCACATGACCTAAACATAGCTCAGCTAACAGAAACAGGCATTTTCACATTCCTACCTGAATAGGAGGCTCCAGCAGTGATTCCACACTGTCAGTATAAGCAGAAATGGCTCTTAGCTTTCTGTGGGCAGGGTGGGGACCTGCCTAACAACACAGACTGCCAGCTTGATAAAAAAAAAAAAGCTTTGTAGAAAAAAAATTGAAGGCACTGAGAACTAAATTACAAGCGCATATTAGCAAAGCAATATCACTGACCGCCATACATTAGGCAGCCAGCCTCCATTTTATGGAAAACAAACAGTTGGTTAAGTATACTTAAGCAACCAATACATATGGTTCTCAATGTACTTTTTTGGCTGCTCATTGCAACAGATTTATGTAATCAATACCGTTTTGTTCTACATTTAGTATGGGGAAGTAGGATCCACAGGAAACCGGTGAGATATTCTGGAGTCTTCCTGTAGTCTACCAGCCTCACAGCTCCTCGTTCTCAGAAAGCAGGGGCTCCACTTCCGGAAAGTTCTTCAGCACCAGCTGGCTAGAATAACTGGGGCCCTGTTTTCTGTATAAAACAAACTGAACAGATATCTTAAAAAAAAAAAAAGTTCAGGAAAAAAAAAACACACAAGTGAATCTGAAAACTTTCAAAGAAAAATAAATCATGTCCCTGTTTTAAAAGGGAACAGAAACGTTTCCTACTCAGTAAACAAAAGGATACAAAAAGGTCGAGGATGAGGACACCGAGGCTGCCGATGAGCCAGGCCAGGTGGTTCAGGATGAAGGTGCTCTTGGAGCCCTTCAGGGCCGGCAGAACAATGATCAGGCTCAGGCTGTACGTACAGTTACCCATCATGGCCAAAGCGAACAGCAGGTAGGAGGTCCCCTCCGTCGACTGCCGCTTGTACTGAGGATAAGGACATGGTTGTGATGTCATTTTCCAGGTGAGAGCCTGTCCCCAAGGTGTAACACTATCCTGGATGACAACATCCTGTCCTAGTTTTTCAGGCATTGCTAAACAACAAACGGACGTCCAGGTGGCCCCCACCCCACCCAGACAACAGGCACATACATTTTTGTGGATCTGCGGAATACGGGAGGAGAGGTAGAACACGGATGACAGGTAGCCGCAGGCGTAGCCAGACATTTCCAAGCTGTGGGAGGTCTTCTGTTTAAAGGTGGAGCAGAGACCAAGTCACCATCAGGAGTGATATTAGCTGAGCAGGTGCCAGGAACACCCAGGGACAGGGGCATACCTGCACATTCACCAGCCAGCTCATAATTCCTCGATGAAGGTGTAAACATTTGACGTAAGGTGGAGTTCCACAGTTAAGATCACAGATCTGAATTATACATTTATATAGATACTCTGTCCCAGGAAAAAGGACACAGACAAAACGCATGTCCGGTCCAGCCTTACCTCTGCACCAGATCCTAAGCCACTTTTATCCAGGATGTTGGGAAGCATCACGCACAACACAAAGGCACCCCCACACCAGATGAAACACATCCACTTCAAGTGCAATTCTGTGAGAAGAAAGGAAGGCCTCGTCATACCACAGACATCTCCTGCATCAGTCACTCAGGAAAATTCCTTAGCCCCGCTGTGTTGCCCCGGGGAAAGGCAGCTCTGTTTTAGACTGTCATTTTACAAAGATTTATGCAGAGCTGCTTCAAATTCCACTGTCACCATCATTGTAGGAGCAGCACTTGGGTTTTAATTTATTTTGCCTGGTAAAAATCTCAGTCCTGGCACATTGCAAATATCCCTGCTTACAGAACAAACACTGTACTTGGGGTATAAAGGACCAAGGTCACCTGTGCTTCACACAGATCCATTCCCTGAAATTACACTCCCGATTGTCCTGCTACAAACACTTCTATGTAGAGCCTGCAAGGACAAAGCGTTCCTCCAAGACTAGCAAGACGAGAGAGGAACACCGATACTATGACAATGGCTATGGCTCATTCCATAATAAAGAATTACATGACACTAAACAGTGAAAGGGGAAGAGGAAATCAAATTACTTCGCTTGCCGTGACTCCTCTTGTTCTTTATCTTGTAATATACGAACTGAGAGATAAGTATGATGTCCGTGAATATATAGAAAACTGCAGTCACAGTCTGTAGTGGAGAAACAATGCGTTATTAAATTTCACAAATGTAACATTTATCATCTGATCGGGTAGCCTGTAATTCTTTACAATGTACTAAGTTTCAGTGTTTTTACTGACCACTAACAAGCCACCTGAGATTCCACCCCACACAGCTCACATGCTTGTGCACGTGTAGCATACCATACACCAGTGGAGCCAGAAATAAACACTGAAGTGATCTTAGGTCAGTGTGAATAAGGTACACAGCAGTGTGATTACTGCACAATTAAGTGGCCAAACATGTACCTGAATAGGGAGCTGCCTGGTGAGGTAGCAGCCCACAAAATTACTGATGTCTCCACTTAGGATGAAGAGTAAGAAGCCCAAAGAGATGGCCTCTTCCATCCTGCCATTCCTATAGGCTTCATACACCTGCCTGGAAGAATGTGAAAAAGGAAAGAGGAACCGCAGCCATAAGTTAAATTAGGAAACAGACATACCCGGTTTTACATCTCACATTACTTGCTATAAAAGGCCACTCCTTTGTGTTAAAAGAATGCCAAGCCAGCCACCTTCACACAAACATAAAACATACATCAACAAACTTTTAGGCAAACGGTCAAGTAGGATTTTACCCCAGTACCCATTCAAGAAATGCGCGACATTGTAGCAACTCCCCCTTGACCATTCAAAAAATTAAATATGGAAAAAAAAAAAAAAAAACCTAAACTAGCTGAGGTCTCTAACAGCCAAGTGAGAAACGAGAGCCCCTCTGAGCCCGCAGGTTCATAAGACTTACGGCATAGTGGACAGCAGGAAACAGCACATGGAGAGGAGGCCGATGACCACGCTGCAGTATTCCCAACCACTCTCGGCACATTCTTTAAAAAAGTAACGGATCCAGGGGGTTCCGTTGACGCACAGTGGTTCGTCGAGAACAGAAGACAGGTTACCGGCCACGTCCGCAGATGCCATGTCAGCCATCAGCTGATTTCAGTATAGATCCCCTTGACCGTGCGCGCCTTGTATGTAATTACAAATACAGATGCGACTGCCATCCTGTCACTTCTGCGGAAAGTAAATAAACAGACAGACAGACAGACATACAGACAGATAGATAGATAGATAAAGTTATAAAGTTTAAAGTCAATTTAATAAGCTGGCCATGTTCGCAGTACTACAGCGTATTTATGTATACCGGCATAATGAAAGATAGCTCCAGGTCAGCTTCCAGCAACAGGGACAGTTCAGAAGCGAAAGACTGGCGAGACTTTTGCTTTGGGCGGTTTCGCATTACGGGAAAGACGTCACTCTCCTCCCTTCGGTCGTGATCCGGCTAGTCTGCAGGATGCTCCACTTGCATACTTCTCCAGGTTGTGCGCTATCTTGCACAAACAAAAACAGCCCGTTGTTGACCGACTGGGGCGTCCCCTTCTCACCTTACCGCGACACGCTGCTTCCGCGGACGGCGCGCGGCTGCCTCGTCGCCATCCATCGTGTGCAGTGAGCCCAATGATTCTGTTCTGTGCGTTGAAAGATCAGGCAGAAATATAGTTGTTAACAGTTCTATGATAGTCAACTGCGCGTTGATTGACACACCTATACGCCTCCGGCACAGGGAAGCATGGCAATGCAGTGTCGTCACTTCCGTTTTTCGTTCTGTTGGTATCGTGGCCGAGAAAGAACAAACAGTACGCACATTGAGTCCACGGCAGTTCATGTGCTAAATAGTAAATTAGTAAAATGCTAAACCAGCACTCAGCGATTTATCTTCCAACCGCTTATTCTTGATCAGTAAAACCGAACATATCACGTGGCTATTAATCGTAGTATTATTACAAAACCAAAAGTATATATTTTTTTATGCTTAAGTTGTTGCACTGTTATTAAGTTGTACAACTGATATTAAAAACGACAATTTCATCCAATTTGTGGTTATTTTATTTTACACTGGTTATTTTACAGAAATTCAGTGTACTCTACAAACATATCTGTTATTTAGTGAGTGATTGCGTGTGTGTGTATGTATGTATGTATGTATACATATATATATAGGCTACAGCAATATGCGCGCAGAAATCTGAATTAATATACTAATAAAACGAATAATCATAAAAAACACTAGGCATAATATGGATAGTAACATATGTTGACGTAACGTATTCCTTTATGAATAATTGCACCTGTTGCTTGTAATAGTATCCAATACCACACACTAGGTGGCGTGCTGTTCCCTTTTGTGTGCACGAAGTAATGCAAACCTTATCTGCAGGGAGAAGTTGGGGTCTGCCTAAATGTACGTAATGAATCTGTTAATGGCGTATTTTACAGTAGCGCGACCCTTGTGATTACGATTTAACAACGAGGCGACAGTGCACAGGAGGTGGGTAAGTGACTTTTTAAAGCCCCATGATGCCCGAGAGGCTGTCATGTACATCACCTTTCCCCGGGACACTGGGGCTAGGGGGCTGTCTGCACAATTGTCGGGGGTTTAAATAGTCGTGCAAGGTGCCGACGTTTCTGTTTCAGACTGCTTTCCAACTTGCATTTCATCAGAAGCCGAACTGAGGATTTACCTTAGATTTTTCTTTACTGCGTCGTTTTGTTTTGTACTCGATTATGCGCAGAATTTCAAAATTGCAACGTGTGATGTAAAACTGCACACACCGTGATGAAATACTATGAAATACTACTCTGTAAACAGCATGTCGTTAATTATTATTGCAAATTACCCCATGAAACGCGTTTTTATTTAATAAAATGCATCTGCAGATTTAAGTTAAATACAAAAAGTTAATGCTAAAGATAATCTGTTATCAGGCGTCCCGTCTCTAGATGCAATCTAAGCACTAATAATGACCATATCTCGCAATTTCTCAATAGTACATGAAATATATGCGTTTAAGTGCAATTTTACACCCATGTTGGAGTTAACACCCACCTCGGGACTGCCTCGGTACACATCTCCCCATCTGGTGATGGATGAGAAACGCCGAGTGTCGTATCGCTCTCTTGAACTTTAGGTTTAACAAAAAGCGGCAGCACTGAACCTTGCTAACCGCAGACTTGCAATAGTTTAAAGAATTTAGGGCGAAAGGGGACATTAAGAACGTGTGTGTGTGAGAGAGAGGGGAATTGATGATTACCAGTGAATGGATTAGTATGTAGAGAACAAATAAATTAAAGAAAGGACAGATATAACAAATTAATGTACCAAAGCCTATTACGGAGTGGTGGCCACAAGGAAGGTGAGGGGCGGCTGGGACTGGATCCGGAGGGTAACCCCCAGCAGCACCAGCACCCTGCTCTACTGGTCGCCCCTTCCGCCACTACTCCCGGCGTGAACAAGTTCCGTAAATAATTGATAAGGGCTCTAGGCAAATGAAGCGCTTTATCGGCATTTCTGTGTTTTTATTATTAAAGCTCACACGCACGGCCAACGCTATTATTAGCGCCGTCATTAAATAGCGGCTCCATAATCCAGAGCCAGTTATGTGAGTGTTTGTATTTACAGGTGCCGAGCGGGGTGGCTGATGAGAGCAGTGTGTAGTGTGTTTGCCTCCAACAGGACTGTGAGTTCGCTTTTAGGTATGTGTGAGAAAAAAACGGTTAATCCCTCAGTGCATTTTGCCACCTGCCCTCACAGACACGCACAGTGGCTGGAGCTTGGAAGCTGCTGATTAACAGTGTGCATTAATTGGGGTGTGTGAGGCACAATGCTGAGGCTCATTATACCGCTCCCTTTTGGAGGATAGCTACACCCCCCCCCCCCCCACACTGCTCCTGTCCTGTAGGCTATGCTGGGAACAACATTCACAGGGTATGCACCCCTTGGGCAGGGGTGGGTTGGGGGGGGGATTCTGCTCTGGACACAAAAGGCCCAGTGTTTCTCTGCTGTGTGCATGTGTGTGTGTGTATGTCCATTTGCTTTAGTGTGTCTCTGTGTGTATGTGTGTGGATAAACAGTAAGGTCACTATAGCATTGCGTGGGATGTGGCCTTTCTCACACACCTTCACGGGCACAGATACAGACTGAAATACAAGCACATGCACTCTTTGGTCCACTGACTGTGGTCCTGCTCGTATCCAGATGCCTTACCTGATGTGTGTTACATTCCTCAGCTAGTTAAGCTGTAACGAAGTGATTAATAGTAACTATTTGACTCTTTGAGGTCTGTTTTTTTTCTTACCTCTATGAATAACAGCATTCCCACATTGTGTGCTCAGCCTATACGCGGGCAGGTGTGTGCAGAGTGTATGTTCCAGCCCGGGGGCGTGTGTTCCCCATGCGGGCATAGTTCTATCTCCCATGTGACCACAGGTGTTTGCAACTTGTTGCCTAAAACTGTCCCCATAAAAGCATCACAACTTTAGAAGCACAGACGTCAATAAAAAGCAAAACACCTGTTTTAACAACCTCACCTGCGTATATGTAAAAATCTAAAAGTACCAAAATGTTTTCGCTTGTTAGGTTTCGTCGTGGATTTCTGGACTGGGGTTAGGAATCGTTATTTTGTTTCATTGAGACTCGATGGTGAGTTTGTACAAAGATAGATGTGAAAGTCTGTATGTTCGTTTGAGGAGCAGCACAGTAATGTTGACTCAGTAAAATGTGTGGCAGAGAAACACAATCTTCCCTGCACACACACACACACACACACACACAGCTCTCGTATATCAGTTCTGGCCCCATCAGGCCAGTCCAGTGTGTATCACACAGTAAATATCAGCCAGAGCTAGAACTTCAGCCCAGCGTTCTACAGTAGAATGGAACAGCCTGGGATGTATAGCTCAGTTGTTTAAACGAATGGCACATATGGGTCTCCGGCATTCTCATGCTAGCTTGGATCGGGTGTCCCGATATCAGTGTCCAGTTTGCCATGTAAACTCGACTCTTAAAAGTGTCCGTGTCGATGTTGAGATGTAGCATTTCAGGTGCAGGCCATCACCTATAGGGGTGTTGGCATTGCATTAAGGTGTGACCTGAAAGATCATCCTACAGACTGTCACCGGGTGTATTTGATGTCTGCAAAAGCGGTCAGTGTTTTGCAGACCCACTCTGGCAGCATGCTGATGTCCCTGAAGTGGATGTGTGAAAGTGTGTGAGGGAGTATGTTTGTACATGACATACAGTATGTGTGTATGTGTTCTTCATGTTTGTGTTCAGTGTAGTGCTGACAGTATTTGAAATTCAGACTGGTGAGGCTGCAGTCAGCTTTCCCATAATCCATAGTTTGTGGGGTGCACTTAGAGAAAGCGTGTCCAATTCTTATCTGAAGTGACCAGCCAATCACAGTGTACTTCCTGTGTTCCCAAGGGCCTATAGCAGTGTTTCTCAACCCAGTCCTCGTGGACCCCCAGATGTTCCACATTTTTGCTCTCCCCCAATTGCCAGGGAACTTTGAGAGAGCAAAAACATGGACCGTTTGGAGGTCTGCGAGGACTGGGTTGAGAAACCTTGGCCTATAGAATCATGGCTTCTGGAGGCTGGCCACAAGGACAAGGGGTCTATTCTATCATCCATCAGAACACATCCTCTTTTCCTTACATCAGCCTCAGAGTTTGTCGTTATTAACTGAGATCCTCAGGCTGCAGTCCAATAAACCATTATTAGCTTTGTTAGAGGACAGCTGCTTGAATCAACCTTTTCTTCTAGTTCTTCAATGAATTACATATTCATTCAGAAGTTTAACACATTACTGATTAAACTAGTAACCAGCTGTGATTATAGTATGAGGTTCCCAGGCGGGGGGGGGGGGGGGGGGGGGGG
>JAAGVU020000036.1:1476269-1491302 GCA_011763525.2 Mormyrus iriodes | reverse complement strand
TGTACGTGTGTATAAACCCGGTCTGTACGTGTGTATAAACCCGGTCTGTACGTGTGTATAAACCCGGTCTGTACGTGTGTATAAACCCAGTCTGTACGTGTGTATAAGCCCAGCTTGTACGTTTGTATAAACTTGGCCTGTACGTGTGTATAAACCCGGTCTGTACGTATGTATAAGCCCAGCTTGTACGTGTGTATAAACTTGGCCTGTATGTGTGTATAAGCCCAGCTTGTATGCATGTCTAAACCCGGCCAGCATTTATTTTCCCTTCTGTTCACTAATTAGTTTTTATTTGGTGCCTCCTGACTCCCAGGCTCTGTTTTTACCTGAAAGCTTTATTCGCTGTTTAATTTTAACAGCCTGGTATTTCATTGAGAAACACCCCCAGCAGCCTACAGCATTGCAGTCCTTAAGCACTGCACCACCTGCTGGCCACTAAACTCACAGCAGCTGTTCTTTTTCCTTTTAGCCAATATCTAACAAGCATTAAGAGCAGACCTCCCACACATGAATGAGAAGCCAATGAGAAGCCTCACGTTGTAAACGCTGCTGGCCCACATCCCATCATACACTGGAATCAAAGCCCATCAGGGGTGGAAAGAAATGGTGGAGTGAGTGTGATCCTGGGTGTGGAGGCTGAATGTTTTTTTTTTTTTTAAAACACTCCTAATATTCTTTACCAGAAAAGCACAGAGCTGTTTGGTCTTTTACTTTATCCCCACATATGAGCTTCAGCATCAAGTTTCAGTTGTTATTTGTGCCCAAGAGATAAAAACCTGCTTATCCTTTATTTTCCCCTGGCCATCACACATTAATAAAACGTGTACTGAATGGGGCCTCGGGACGCCACTCTTCTCTCGGCCCAAAGATCCCGTTAGTCTCTGGTTCCCAACTGACAAGATGACTCTGTCTGTTTCCCCTTATCAGACACCTGGGGTCCCTGCGTGTGACAATTTACTGCCAGATTCATGGTGCCTCGGACATTTGATTTGGACCAGAATTTACATCCAGTGTTTGGACCAGAATGTGTATCAAGGCTTTAAGAGACACGCTGCGCCTGGCTTAGCAAGGAGGATTTATTAAACACAGGCATGCTAATTGAGTTATGGCCATGAAGATGCTTGTAATTAAGCTTTAGTGTTATCGTTATGGTGACGGATACAGGAAATGGGACTCACCCGTGGGCAGGGAGTTCTGTGTCACAGATGCTATTTGAATTTGGATCTTCTGGAGGTCTTTGGCCATGGCAATGAGCATCCTCACCACCTGACCACCATCTCCATCAGTAACATCATTGTTTACGGCGTTGGACGCGCTGTCCTCCCTGCCTGGACCTGCCCCCAAATCCTGGATGGCGGTCCTGATCTCCTGCAGGAGCTGCTGCTGATTCACGGTCTTCTGGAAGTGCTCCAGCATCCGAGCGGCGTGTTGCTCCAGGGTGGCCTCTAGGCGACGCCGGTCACCGTCACAGGCCGAGGCCACGCCCTCCATATTGAGCAGTAGCTCCCCTCGCTGTGCCCTCAGTTCAGTGCGCAGCAAGTCGTCCGTGCTGTGCTGCAGCATGGCCTCGCGCATCTGTGAGTTCTCCAGCATGGAGAAAAGCTTGTCCCACTTGGTCAAGTCACTGGACGTGCACGGCGTCTCGGGGGTGGTATCTGGATGTGGGGGGTGGGGCCAAAAACACAGAGAGCTGTTATAAGGTGGGCAGGGAAGGGTTAGGCTGAAGGGGTCAGACTCCGAGTCAGGATAGTAAGTTTTAGAGCTTCAGAAATATGGTCAGTAATGCCCGGTGATAGAGCCGTATCACCATGCTGGTTTGAAATGCTGCGGGATGCCAGTATCTGCATTCACTCTGTTCTGCACTTTGTAACATTTGAAGAGCAAATTTCCAAAACTCACTCAGTCTGTTTTCTATTGTTTTTGAGATGAGACTGTCAGTGACCTAAAGTCCTCCTTCCTCACCATTTATTACAGTATCAGGAACCAAAATTTACTCAGTCCTCATGTAATCAGACGAAGAACTTTCGTTACATTTCAAAAACTGAAAAGGTCCACAGAAATGTTCTCAAAAATATTTGGAAACTTGGTCTTCATTTTGGGTCTTACATTTTAATATTCCACAGATTTAGTCTGTGTGTCCGTGACCACCCCCCTGCTGATTAACGTGTAACCCGTAATTTCTAATCTCTAAGTTTTCATCAACACTCGCCCCATGTACTCAGGCTTAATCAGAGACCATCAGACCCCTTGAAATCCTGACCAAAACCCCAAAACTGCCCCCCCCCCAGAATCGTCTTATTCCAATTCCAACATCCTCACAGAGTGGAAGGGGAGAATTCGGTGAGCCACTCACCTTCCTGCTGATCCAAGCCGGGGATGATATTGTAGTAGTTTTCATTGTCACCATACATCATCTCAACGGCGTAAGTGCACACCGGCGGCACATAGGACAGGCAGAGCACATAGGCGGCTAGCAGAGCCCTTACCACAGCCATGGTCAGTCGCATTCTCCCCGGAGTGGTGTCTCTCAGCGCAGCGCACAGACTGAGCCGGGAGAGTTGTCCGCGGGTCTATATAAACACAGCGACACCGGGAAGTGAGTAATGCTTCGCTGGAGGTACCATGTGTGTTGTAATCAGGCATAAGTGCTTCTGCTGGTCCGGGGGGGATAAGATTCCCAAATTTCCCCCCGTTTGGTGTGTATTGCATGGATGGACGAGACGCAGAATGGAGCCAGTTTTTTTTCTGTTTTTTCTGCCTCCCCCGTCCCCCGTTTGGAGGATCGAGGGGTGGGGTGTATAATGTCTTCCTCATGAGCCCCCCCCAGTTCTCGTCCCACTCCCCACATGTGGGGGGGGGGGATTGGAGGCCTCGGGGCTGGATGGGGGCCAGAGGCTGCTGAAAGCCAGTGGTCCAGACAGGACCGGGAATGGCAGGGAGAGACGAGCGTCCCTTTGAGGGCTTCAGCAAAGCCCACTGACAGCAGAGTAAACTGGAGGGCTGGGGGACCCTGCAGGCTTGTAAAAGCACCCCCGCCACCCATCACACCCCATTCTCCCCGGATGCTGCCGGCCTGCTGTTTCGGGCCCTCAGGAGGTTACCTCATAGCTCGGCTTTCAGGTATAAATCTGTCGCCAAATGAGCAGTGGTGGGAGCCCAAGCTGAAATCCTAGACCCCTCTGGTGTCCTGTTTGATGTAGCCAAATAAGGATGCTGTGGACGCTAATGTGTGCTGCATTGCGGACGTACGCACAGGCCAGCATGTTTGGCCTGGCTGGTGGATTGTTTTTTTAAAAATGGAGGTGACCTTTTGGGTTTTTTTTTTCCTCTTTTCTGCGGCCAGATCCTGATGTTCTGGAGTTGTTCTAACCAGACATCAGCCAGTTTGACCTCCTTGTCTTGCATAGGACCACATGACCGCAAAAGCTCCGGATCACACCCTAAGTCCACGTGATATTTTTTGGGGAGATGTTCTGAGAGACCTCCCCCCCAGATCACTCTATAGAGTGACCCACACTCCGCCCCATGTCCAATGGGTTCTTGACACAACTTGCAGTTCTGTTCTGCAGGCTCATACTTATTTAAATAAGCTGGCCTCAAGGACAGAGCCATACACATATGGGTGTGTTTAATGTGTTTGTAACCTCTTAAAGATGGAAGCATGAGCCACGATGACTGTCGATGTATTTAGTAGGGGTGCCTGGCAGTGGGGGTGAGATGAGATCCTCACGGTGTGTAAGTGCCACGGATTCGGCATCTGTGAGTGCCCACTGGGCTGTGTAGTACATTTACAGTAAATGTAAAATGGGAAAACATCATTTGGCTTGTGCCTGGGAGTCTGGGTTATGATCCCCTTTGTAGAGATACTCAGCTCCCCACCAGTGTCCGAGTCTAAGGCTGAGCAGTCGCTGTTAGCAAGGCGCTATGAGCTCCTTGTAAACACGCAACAGGATGGTCACTGTGACCATGAGTGGGACTGTAGGTGGGACCCAGTCTTCATGAGTGAGGAGTGGGAGTGGTGTCTGAGTCAGCGGGTTAGGTCTCTGGGATTGTGATCAGAAGGTTGTCGGTTTGAAATCCGTTCTTGGCAGAATAGTTATATGACCATTATGCATTGAGCAAGGCCCTTATCCCCTGAAAAAAAATCTTCTAGGAGTGCTGGATGGATGGTTGACCCTGTGCTCTGACCCCCAAACTTCAGTCTCACTTCTACGTACAGTACTGCACAAAAGTCTCAGACAGCCAAAGAAAATGATGTATAAACTTAATGTTGGTGTAAAACTATGCTGTTATGCTTGTCAAAGTGTGTCAGCTTAGCCATTTCGAAACCTCTGCTAAAATCACCCCCTTATTTCCAGCAACCATACAAGACACCCATGTATTATTTGACTTGACCACTAGCACACCTTGCATAGCTAATCAATATCTCTTTGACTTTATTTAACTAATTTAGGTGATTAGTTAAGTGAACTGGTGGTCCAACTTAATAAAACATGGAATGGCTGTGGAGCCCCTGAGGAGAGGAGAGGTTTGGGAACTGAAGCAGTGTTCATCTACCCATCCGACTAGATAGTGGTAACTTTTTGGAGAAACGAAGAAATTTTTACTAGTTTTTATTGTGTTATTCTTAATTTGCATATGTTCTAATGTTAAAATGTGTTTTTTGTTCTGAGCAACTGTGCACTTACTGCCCAAATAAATATCTTTAAACATTTCTTTTGAGTGCCTAAGACTTTTGCACTTTTGCAATGACTTTTTACTGTTTATGTGTGTGTCTCTCTTAAAAAGGATAGCATGATGGGATATGTGAAAACAACCACATTCCAATGTACCTGTCCTCACACTTAAAAATGGCAAATAAAGCTTGCTTTCAATTTAAAAGCCCATATTAACAGAAGCCCTGTGGGTCCCCAAGCTGTCTGTACCACCATCAGTTTCATCCAGCTGATGGGTGTGTGGGAGCTGGCTAGCTTTTAGCTCTTGTTGTATGTGCTATATGTCTAGAGTTGGTCTCCCCAGACCCATCATATAAAACGGTGGGCATGGATTGTCCCCGTAAAACTGTGCTCTCGTTTTAAAATACATGTACACGCTCACGGCCCACTCCCACACGCAGCCATAAAGAGCTTTCAGTTCCTTATGGAAAGCAGAAAGACGCCAGATGCATGTAAATCCTCCTGAAGGGACACAGGAGTTCAGATGTGTTCGGTTCCCGCTGTTCGAAGGCCGGGCCAGTGGCAGCTGGCGCTGATGGGGGAGCGAGGTACTGCGTTCAATCAGCTAGCAGATCGGTGTTCACAGTTCAGTAAAACTGTGAGTGAACGCAGCATTTTCCAGTGAAGTCTAAGCTTTCGCCGAGTAAAGTCTGAGCTTCTCAGAAGCCCAGGACAGGCAAACTGCATCATCTTGGAAAACTAGCTGACTGTGATAAAAATGACATCCATGGAGATACGGAGCCCTTTGATGGTGATATCAAAGGCCTACAGAGAGCGGGTGCTGAATGACTCACAGGTGGGGAGTAACTCCACACTGGGACGAGGAACACTCTGTCCGTCTCTCGTTTACAGGATGTGTATCCAGCCACCCTCCATTCATCCCTCCTTTCACCTGTGAGAACAAACACTGTGGACAGAGGAGAGTTACTATAGCCATCAGTTTGCCCAAGTAAATAGCTGATGTGATTGTGAGGGTGTTAGAGAGGTTCAGGGTGTGCTTGCAGTTGTTCATCACACAGCTCTGGGAATGGTGAGGGTGAGGTGTCCTTTTTCCTGACCTTTGACCCTCTAAATGGTTGAGGTTCTTCCTTTGATAGGCTATATGGACAAAAGTATTGGGACACACCCAATACATGGCCACATGTATAAAATCAGGTATCTAGCCATGCAGTCAGGTTTACAAACATTTGTGAAAGAATGGGTCGTTCTGAAGAGCTCGATTCAAGGGTGGTAGGATGCCGCCTTTGCAAAAAGTCAGTTTGTGAGATTTCCTCCCTGCTAAATATTCCATGGTCAGCAGTAAGTGGTATTATTTCAAAGTGGAAGCATTTAGAAACAACAGAAACTCAGCCATGAAGTGGCAGACCACGTTAAGTAACAGAGCGGGGTCGCTGAGTGCAGAGGTGCATAGTGTGTAAAAGTCCCCAATGCTCTGTTGACTCAATATCTGCAGAGTTCCAAACTTCCTCTGGCATTAACCCCAGCACAAAGACGGTGTGCCAGGAGTTTCATCTAATGGGCTTCCATAGCTGAGAAGCTGTATGCAAGCCTCACATCACCAAGTTCAATACCAGTTGTCGCCGCCATGTGTTCTGTGGAGTGACGAATCGCGTTTCTCTGTCTGACAGTCTAATGGACAAGTCTGGGTTTGGCAAATGCCAGGAGAACATGAATGCACTGTGCCAACTGTAAAATTTGGTGGTGGAGGGATAATGGTATGAGGTTGTTTTTCAGGGGCTGGGCTAGGCCCCTTAGTTCCAGTGAAAGAAATGCTTCAGCATACGAAGACATTTTTGACAATTCTATGCTTCTAACTTTGTGGGAAGAGTTTGGGGAAGGCCCTTTTCTGTTCCAGTATGACTGTGCCCCACAAAGCCAAGTTCATTATGACACGGTTAGGTGAGTTTGGTTTGGATGAACTTGACTGGCCCACACAGAGCCCTGACCTCAACCCTACTGAACACCTGTGGGATGAACTAGAGTTGGGCCTTCACGTCCAACATCAACGCCTGACCTCACAAATGCTCTTCTGGATGAATGTGAAAAATTCCCACATACACACTCTAAAATCTTGCGGAAAGCCTTCCCAGAAGAGTGGCAGCTGTTACAGCCGCAATGAGGGGACCAGCTCCATATTGATGCCTATGGATTTAGAATGGGATGTCATAAAAGTTCCTGTAGGTGTAATGGCCAGGTGTCCCAAGTAGTACGTTATGGAATGTGTCTTTCACATTGGTCAAATCCCTATTAGTGAGCTGTAGATTGCTTCCAGATGATAATCACACCGATGTTCACACAGCTAATCCCACTTCCAGACTATGAATACCAGGGGGGGTTTGAGGTAGTGGATGTTGACACAGTCCTTGTTGGTCTGTCAGTTGTTGATCCCTGCCATATGTCTGGCACACAGTTGAGAATGTCAGACAGGCATGAGCTCCTGCTCTCTGCTAATGAATGTGTAACTCATTCAGTGCTCTCGCTGGAGACCAACCTGTCATTATACCAAACTGATGATTATATTAGCTGCATGAACTTTGGTCAGATTATCTCTCCAGGGTCTCGCTGTACCTTCAGCACGTGCTGTCCACAGGAACGAGAAGCAATGTGGTTCTGAGGCACTGATTGGTTGATTGATTAGTCAGGTGGTTAATTGATTTGCAGATTAGCTAGAGCTGTCCTGCCCAAGACAGACAGTGTCCAGGGGACAGGGCAGGGGGCAGAACAGTGTCCATGAATTCAGTAGCTTAGCTTGAACTGCAGAGAGCAAGTTCATAATTGGACACTCCACCCCCCCTCCCCCCACCACAGGAAACCACATGCTACTGCGGGTCCTGCCTTCCGTATACAGTAAGCAGCCCGAGGCCATTCACTGGCACACGGATGATCTGGCTGGGATGATGTCACAGCTGGCACAGCCAGAACAGCAGCACCTACTCCGGCTGATGCAGATGGTTGCCAAGCAACAGCCCCTGGTGAGTGACGCCCAGGGTGGGAGGGGCCAAGTTAAGCTCCCAGTCAACTGAAAAGCTAATAATCTAATATATTTTTCCTCACTTCACAAGTTGTGATTTTTTTACTCGAGGCATCTTCAGGTGTGCTGCAAGATGGAAGACGGATGGATCTCCATGTACTTGAAAATGCATATTTAAATTCTCCACTTTATTTATGATGTTCTGTCATGGTTCAAAATATATAACTTACAAGAAAACTAGAAATTAAAGGCTGACGCGGAATGGGCTGTGTGCTACCTTCCCGTTATTAAAAGCAGGTTTTGGTAAATGTGCCTGAAATAGAAGGAGTGGTTTTCCTGCCAGTCCTGTGTGGTATGAGAGAGTTATACAGCGCTGAAGTGGGCGGCTTAGGTTGGACCAATAGGATCTCTGTGGCTCTGGGCCAATCACTGTTCTCCTCTGGCAGCTCATGGGGTCTCTGGTGGAAATGGAATGTTTGCAGTAGTGTCTTTGTTTGGCCTCTTTTTTCCAGGCATGTATGGTGAATTGTTCTAATAAAATGCCGACTTCATATCACTGCTGTAGAGTAATGCTGTATAGTAGTGTGCCTCTCTCCTTCTCTCATTTTTGTCACCCGTCCTTGCCCCATCCCGCTTGTGCAGGCGCTGAGGTCGTCGGTTCCCTCGCTCGTCGCACACCTTAGTGACCCGCTACTGAATGAAGCCCTGCTGACAGTGCTGATGGGCGTGTCCCAGGCCAGCCCTGCCTCCCTCACCTCACATCTGACTGCCCTAAGGGTCACCGGGCAACATTTTCCCAACCTCCTGGGCCACATCGTCAAGATCCATGGAGCTGTGGGTCTGATGGACGAGGTAGGCGTGGCCTCTGAATCCACATCCCCTTCCCCTAGCCAATCACTCCCTGTGTCTCCACAGAACACAATGGCCCTGCTCCTGGTCACCACTCTTTTATTGCCCAGGTATCTTTTTCCAGTTTCAGTCACCTCCCACTCTTCTTCCATCACTTCCTCCTGACAGATTGTGGGTAACTCGAGTCTCCATTTTCTCACTGTTAACTACCACAGACAACAGATACTAAGGGTCTTGGAAGTTTTGCAAGGCCAGTGAATGCTTAACTCACTCTTAGCCACCTCTGTAACCCCGTCACCTTTGATGGACCCACAATTACCCATAGTGCTCAGCTTTCTCTGCACGTACAGCACCCTGTGCTAACCAGAGCGTCCGCTACTTTTCCATACAATATTTTCTTTGGATGACACCGGCTACTTCTTTGGAGAAACTAATACTTGAAATTCGAAGACGTTCATGGCACGGAACAGAGAGAACTGAGAGGATTCTGTCTACAAGGGAGAATAAGACCGACCATTATTGGAGCTAATGTCAGCCTACGGATGGTAAATCAGAGACAGATTATTAAGTAACTGTCATTCGCGTGAAACGTGAGGCCACTGGAAGACACCGTAAGTGAAAACAGATTTCACAGTGCCGAAAAGAGCGGACCTCCAGAGACCCCTGTCGTAGATACACGCCGAGCTATGTGGTGGGCCACCATGACTCATTAAGGCTGTGAGTTGGTGTCGGGTTTCACCTCATGGCTTTTGAGCAACGGTTAAGAAAAGCAGGAGCGAAGTGGATAGCCGGGCTTTTCCGGATTGCTCAAACCCCTTCGGAACAGCACCAGGGGAGCTGACAGCTTCAATGGATCCTGGAATTTGAAAGCCCTGTGGGCTCATTGGAAAATGACGGGCCAAACGCGTTCCCTCCCCAGGGGGCAGTCCTGCTGGTTTCTCATGTCATGTCACAATGATGCCCCCCCCCCCCCCGGGCATCTGTTGTTGTTGTTCACACAATGGCAGTTTTTTTGCTTTTGGCCATGAAGTATTTTTTTGATGGAGTATCACGCATTGTCGTAAAAATGGTCAAATATAAATTTCCAATCTGTAGTTAAAAAAAATGTACATATGAAGTCTGTGTGACGTGACTGAGTGTCTTAGGGGCAATGAAGGCCCAAACGGGGAGGTGGCAACAACCTGGCAACCGGCAATATGACGCGACGGAGCTGATAAAACAGCAGCGATGACTATGAGCTGGTATAAGGGCTCAATTAGCAGGAATACGAAGGCTATATGTGGGACCTTTCTGGAAGCATTCAGTGCTGGAAATCTAGCAGAAGGGCTGTTCTGTGAGGAACAATAAGGTTACTGATGGCTGAGATAGAGGTGGCCATGTTTGTGTTTTTGCTTTTGCGATGGAGGGTGGGGGCTGCCGTGTGGAGGGGAGGGTGTGCCCGGGATTTGGCAACTTTTTCCACATTGAAGATGGAGAAATACTGGACCCCATACTGTGAATGTTCGAGGGAGGGGATGCTAATATCTGGGTTGACCCTTAGCCACAGTGCCCCCTCTGGTTGCATCTGGAGTGTCCAATTGTTTAAATGAGGTTAGCTGGTTAAATTGGGCTTTTATAAAGGGTAAACTAACATGCTTTAAATGAAATGTTAAATAAAGGCTCCCAAAAGACAAAGACACAATATGTGGGCAGTACGTGGTTTTTTTACACACTGTTTGTTTTTCCGGAGCCCAGTGCCAGTGAATCCAAGCTTTGCCAGCGTTTTATTTAGCCATAGACCAGCCAGAGAGTCTCTTAAAGTTCAGTGGTCTGAGGCCGCCTGTGCCTCAGACAGGGCCGGCCCGCCCTGTAGGCGACATAGGCGATCACCTAGGGTGCCATTTGATTAGAGGGCGCAATCAGAAGAAATACCTCTGGTTGCATTCCGAGACATTACAGTTATTTATACTAATTTTAATATTTCATTACTTTTCTTGTGAAACAGACGCAAGCTAGGTAGTTAGCAGCCAGATACCCTATGCCACTAAAATGTTTTTAATGCAAATGAATTGACAAAAATCATTTTCTGCTGCTCTGGAGAGTGGGGTGAGCTGAGGTGGGGTGGGGCATGCTGTGTTGAGGTATGGTGGAGGCAGGGGTGCTTGGCTGAAACACCTAGGCTCGGCCCTGGTCTCAGAGCCTCACAGACCTCAGTTGTGGGGGGAGTATCAGGGGTCTCTTAAAGGGGCTTGTACATATACGAAACTGTGGAAACAACCGGGCACGAGGATTGGAATGCTGGGAAGTTAGAAGGACCTTGGACTCTATAGATAGGTCTGGTTGGTCGTTTTATTGTGGAAATGTTGCAGATAAGTTGGAAGAATGTTAGGATAATGTTGAGGAGTGTCTCAAGTCTGGGACTGGTGACTGTTAAATGTCCAACTGACCAGGCCTCAGGCCCTAGTTTCCTGTGACCCACATCAGCCCTCTCCACCCTCCTCTTCCAGGCTTTGGCTCGCAGCTCCCTGGAGTACCTAGTGTCTCTGCTGGGCAGCATGGAGCACAGCATTCACCACACCCTGCTGCAGGAGATCCAGGGCCTGACCGGCCACTTCTCCTCGATCCAGGGCAGTGAGGGCAGCAAGGACGTCTACCTCATGAACCGAAACCTCACGGCCATCGCTCATCTGCTGGGCCACCGGCTGGACCTCCAGTGCCCCCATCCATCTGGGTACATCACCCTCTGATGCCCCCACACTGACCCCTCACTCTGTATTGGTCCAAGAGGATGAGGGGAACCAACAGAGACCCCCTGTCATTTGGGATCAGTCTTGTGTTTGCCCTTTGCCCTTGTTCTACAGAACCCATTTCTCCCTGTGAGTTATTAATTTCATTTATTTATTACTTTAGTAGACTCTCTGATCTGAGATGTCGCTCCACAATCTGGAATCCACTTGCTCTCAGCCTCGACCAACCTGGGTGCCCTGGTGGGCGGCTGCCAGGAGCACACCCAGAATTTCTCTGAAGCTGTAACTGAGGGATGCTTGTACTGCTCCCTGCTGTTCTACAATCAGGGACAAGAGCCCCCCCACTCTGAGCCCCATAACACCCCTCCTTACCGGCAGGGCTCCAGCTTGGGCTACTGCCATTTCGGAGAAGTGGGTCCAGGAAGTCGAGATTCTGGGCAACTTCTGGACAAATCTAAAGGCTTTATTTGATGATCTTAAGGCAGGCAGACAAGCAGGAACTAGACTCTTTAGATTACACCATGGCCGGCAGCTGTATGCCCGCAAAACGGGGGTGCCATGTTGCTCAGTGGGTTAGGATGCTGTGCCCAAGATCGGAAGATCGCCAGTTCAAATCCCATGGTAGGCTGACTGATTTCACCATTGAGCCCTTGAGCAAAGCCCTTAACCCCCAATTGCTACAAGAAATAGCTGACCCTACTTTCTCAATTGTGCTTTAGATAAAAGCTTCTGCTAAATAAATAAATGTAAATTACAGATTCTTATCTGTACCACCAAAGTGAGATTGGCTGCCAAGATGAAGGGGAGACCTTGGACTCGTCTTTAATCTCTGGCAGTGGTCAGCTTGGCTCTTTTGTTTGGTAATTGTTTTTGTGTTGTTCTGTGTTTTCTTCCCTCATCCCCGTATGCGATTGGTCGGTCAGCATTGAACACCCTTGTCCTCCATTGGCTGAAGGTGTCTGCCACAGTCACAAGACCTGCCGATGTCTTTCATAGGGTGTTTTTTTGTTTATTCCTGTTCAAAATGATTCCCTGTCTTGTTTCGGTTAATAAAGCACTCCAGGTTTCCTGGCCAGTCTCTCCCATCTGACCAGGCATAACAAGGATACTAGGTTTATAATGGATTCTCCTTTTCTCTTTTACATTCCTGCTCTCCTGGGAGATAACATTGGAACAGTGTAAATGTCTAAACGACTTGCCATGGGGCTTTCTGTCAGTAAAGAAAATTTGAAATTATGAATTTATGTCACTTTTGGCCTTGATGTTGCTTGTAAAGTCAAGAGAAAGTTCAGAATCTAATTTTAAAAGGTTCCGTGGCTCTTATTAGGGGAGTTGGCACTGAGGACACCGCTCAGGCACTCCGGGCTGCTGTACCAGGAACATTTTGTCCACCACGCATCCAGCTTGGGGTCTCTCTGGAATTGGAGGCTTTTACGAGGAAATACTCAGAATGTAGAACAGCTGAAGATGGGGACGAAGGTCTCCTGGATTGGATGTACTTATTAC
Organism: Mormyrus iriodes; assembly: GCA_011763525.2. Classification (NCBI taxonomy): domain Eukaryota; kingdom Metazoa; phylum Chordata; class Actinopteri; order Osteoglossiformes; family Mormyridae; genus Mormyrus; species Mormyrus iriodes. The sequence continues at coordinate 1,478,535 of JAAGVU020000036.1, read as the reverse complement.
AGCTCTACTGAAGCGTCCTGCTTACTGCACTCCCATTAACGCCAACAATACACACACACACACACACGCACGCAGAAACATGCCCTTTCCAGAACCATTATGGTATGTGGTACTTGAACTTCTGCAGAGAAAGTCTGCTGACTGGGTGTCTGCTGATTTAGCTGATCTGTGTGTCTGTGTGTGTTTCACAGGGAGGATAATGAGTCAGAGGAGTTCCCCAAGCCATTTGACCTGGGATCTGGGGCAGGCAGGGGAGACCCTGAGGAAAGGATGCAGATTAAGATCCAAGCGTTTGAAGAGAAGCTGGGCGATGAGGGGGAGCTGAAAGCAGAGTCACCTGGACCACAGCGGCGAAATAGCACTGGGCAGACAGCCCGGGAGGAACGGCGCGAGATGCGCTTCAACAGGTGTGTCAGTTTTCAGCTTCAGAGAGCAGGTCAAGCAGTCTACAGTTTCAGAAAGTGGGTCAGGGAGTCTGCAGCATCAGAAATTGTGCCAGACAGTCTGCAGTTTCTACGGTTGTGTCAGTCTGCAGCATGAGAAAGTGTCAGGCTGTCTGCAGCTTCAGAAAACATGCCAGGAAGTCTGCAAAATCAGAAAGTGTCAGGCAGTCTGCAGCTTCAGAAAGTGTATCTGGCTGTCTGCAACGTCAGAAAGTGTTAGGCAGTCTACAGGTTCAACAGGTGTGTCAGTGTATATCATCACAAAGTGTTAGGCAGTCTGCGGCTTCAGAAAGTGTGTCAGGCAGTGTATTATGCCAGAGTTTGTCAGTCTACAGCTTCAGAAAGCATGTCAGCCAGCCTGCAGCTTCAACAGGTGTGTCAACATAGGATGCCTCCTCAGGTCCAGAAGCCTTGCTTTGCAAGTGGTCCGTTCGCGGTCCATCAACTCAGACAGCTGGCAGGAGGAGGCGGCCGAGGAGCAGGGTGTAGAGGGGATCCCGACAGAGAGGTCTGCTAGTCCGGAGCATCAGGAGAGTATCGTCACTACACAGGCCCACATCCCTGCCGCATCCACACTGCAGGATCCGGCCTCAGGCGGCGAGGGGCAGGCCACAGGAGGTGACACACGGGACAGGGACAGAGATCGGCTTTGGCTCCACATGAAGGACAATGCGGAGCGGATCCGGGCCTTCTGTGCAGATGCGAGTAGACACATTCCTTCTCCGGAGCAGTGTGCCATTGAAGGTGAGAGCTGCAGTCAGCCCGTTTACTGTAGTCCTGTTTACTTTATGGTCCTTAATGAGCCCCATTTACCATTCAGTCAGCCCATTTACCATACGGGGGGCCTCATTATCCTTTGGTTAAGCCCTGTTCACCATACAGTCAATTCCATTTATCCTGCTGTCCACCTGACAGAATTTGTAAATGTAAAGTGTAAATTCAGCTCCCATGATTTGAGATTATAGGCTGGAATTCCCTTTTGTTGGCAAAGGGGGCAGAGAATGTCAGATATGAGATGGGAATAGCTTATTTCTCATTCAGCGTAAATCTTTCCACTGAGTGTGTTTAAACTGAAAACATCTGGATGTGGAAATATTTATACTCGGAGCCCTCTTTGGGGGAGCAGGAGGAGCCACTCGCTTGCGCTGGCCTAGAACATGTTCGTCAGGCGGTCCCCGGGCAATCGGAGGCCTTGCAGGGGCTCCGCCATTACCACAAGTGCAGGGTGGATGTTGCTTGGCAATGCCCATCATTGGTACCCCCCCTTCCTGTCAGGCCCAGCGCCCACGGCTCCACTGCAGCCAATGGTCCACGGTGCCCTGGGGTCCACAGTAGGCAGTTGCTGGGGGTCCTCAGAAACTTCTAGTGAAACTTGACAACATGTATCATTGATACTATCGGGCATTGTTCTTAGCCACCAAAGAATCAGTACATTACTCGCCCCTGCCTCTTTGCTTCCTTTTATCAAAAAAACAAAGTTATAAATGTTTATTATTAAGTTATAAATATTTAATTATGCGACATCTCACCATACACCAAAGCTAAAATATTCCAGGCAGATCCTCCCCCCCAATTTAGCTCGCAAATTAGTGCTGGGGGGTCCCCACTTCTGCTGTGTTTTCATGTTGTGATCTGACATACGCGGCCCGGCGTGTTCTGCTTTGGTGATACGTGTGTGATTGTCATAACACAGCGGTGTTTGCAAGTTCACGTGTGGCCTGAAGACTGTGCGCCAGCATGGCTGCCGTCTCTCTGACTCTGCCAGAATTTTCTTTGTGATCCCAGCTCCTAGTCTTAGTATTTCATGGTGTGTGTCTGTGATC
>JAAGVU020000036.1:1455574-1466701 GCA_011763525.2 Mormyrus iriodes | reverse complement strand
TACGGCGCTCTGACTCAGAACCCTCAGGATCATGGAGCTCTGACTCAGAACCTTGAGGGGCACGGTGCTCTGACTCAGATCCTTGAGGGGCACAGTGCTCTGACTCAGAACCTGGAGAGGCATGGCACTCTGACTCAGATCCTTGAGGGGCACAGTGCTCTGACTCAGAACCTGGAGATGCATGGCACTCTGACTCAGATCCTTGAGGAGCACGGCACTCTGACTTAGATGCTTGAGGAGCATGGTACTCTTTTTTAGCTATGGTAGTGCCTCTAATCAGGTCACGGTCTTATATCAGCATTCACAGCAACCGGTAGAAGTGGGGGCACTCTGTACCATCTGGCAGTGTGTGCTCTGGAACGTTCTGTCTCTGAATTCTGAACAGCACACGTTCATCCCAGCAGCAATCTCATGCTGGCAGTTGAAGACTTAGATCTGACGGTCCCACTGTCAGAGGGTCCGGGCGGGCAGATGAAAGGCCCATTCCTGACAATGGGGCGCTGTGTACAGTTCTTGGATCGCTTCAAACTGCGTTTCCTGTTTGATTGGCGCTGCGTGGCATGTGATCGGTCCCCGGACAGATTCCGGAACATTAGAAAAGAGTAAGTGGCATGAGCGTGGACTCCACAACCGTCTCTCCACAGCTAACGGGTGGGCGGGGGAGGCGGGCAGCACGTGTCCTGAGCCCATGTCTGTCTGGCTCTGGCCTGTGTGGGGGTGTCTCTGGGCCATGGTGAACTTCCCTTCCTTTATCTAGGCCATAGAAAGCTGAAGAGAATAGCGCTTGTCTTTAGTGATATGAGCCCTGACCTGCCCCAGGCTTACCAACACGTGCCACAGGGCCTCTCCCTCATTCTCGGGTTTCATATTTGTTTTCCCCATCAGTGGTGAACCGGGAGGGTCAGCCGCTCATCGAGGGCAAGCTGAAGGAGAAGCAGGTGAGGTGGAAGTTCATCAAGCGCTGGAAGACCCGATACTTCACGCTGGCCGGAAACCAGCTGCTGTTCGGCAAGGGGAAATCGGTAGGTGAGCCCACCACACCATCCCTGAACGTGACAGCCCCTCGGGGGGGGTCAGGGGAAAGGTCGAAGGCCAAAGGCTCCCGATATCCATGGAATAGCTTCAACAGTTCACCGGGGGGCTACATTCAATAGCGACATTGTTCCCTATTCTAGAGAAAATTAGGTGGTTATAAACAGAGAACAAGGCGCTGAGAATAAGAAGCGAATGAGGCAAACATGGGGAAAAAAGAACAAAAGGAAGGCAGGAAGGAGGGATGTCAGCACACACAAGAGCACCGGCATTAGGGAGACTCCCAGCGTGGATTCGGGGCGAAAGGGAAAACGGTGTAATGCAAACCATCCAGAGAAAGAAGTGCTGTGGTTAACCAGCCGGCACCCCAGCTTCGGCTAACGAGGAACACGCAAATCAATATAAATTCGGCCATTCATCCGGCGCTAGCCGCCAGCTACCCGGTAGTGTGGCACATCTGTTGTCTTTTACTATTGTGATGTTTGGAAAAAGCCTGGAGTATTTTTAATGTGTGGCTGAGTCATTATTGTAATTCGTTTCAGCAGAACAAGGTCTTTATTGTTAAACAATGTTTTGTTTTGTTTTTTTGAAAACATTGCTGGACAGCAAACGTGGGAGCCGGGAGTGGGTCGCGATGCACAGGTGTCGTACGAGGAGGGGTTTCACACTGACCCAACCCCCGCTGTGTCCCCCCAGAAGGACAGTCCTGAAGATGGGCCCATTGAGCTAAGCAAGGTGCAGAGTGTGAAGGCAGTGGCGTGGAAGCGGCGGGACGCCGGACTGCCGCGCGCCTTCGAGATCTTCACAGAGAGCCGCACATACGTGCTGAAGGCGCGGGACAAACAGCGCACCGAGGAGTGGCTGCAATGCATCAACGTGGCCATGGCACAGGTCCGGGAACGCCAACACCAGGAGGCCACCACCTACCTGTGACCCGATTAGAACCACCAACCTATGACCTGTCCAGATCCACTGACCTGTGACCCATCCAGAACCACCTACCAGTGACCTGTCCAGAACCACCTACCTGTGACATATTCAGAGAAACCAGACTGTGACCCGTCCAGAGCCACATACCTATGATCCATTCAGAACCACTTACCTGTGATCCATTCAAATCCACATACCAGTGACCCATCCAGATCTGCTGAACTGTGACCCATCCAGAACCACTTACCTGTGACCCACCTTGAACCACATACCTCTGACCCATCTAGAACCACATACCTGTGACCCATCCAGAACTATCTACCTTTGACCCGTCCAGAACCACCTACCTGTGACCCATCCACAACTGTCTACCTGTAATTTGTCCACCTATTTCAAAACCACCTACCCTGTGATACCCTGTATATCCAGTGTTATCCGGAATCAAATCTCAGCTACCGGGATCTGGTCCTATGACCAGAACACAGGCCTCTTTGCACTGAAAGAATGTTCTCAGTGTTAGACAGGGAGTGTGTAGCTCTGAGGAATGCTGAACACTCAGCTACCAGTTCAATTAGCAAGTGATCTGCAATTAGCGAAGGGCACAGTGAGACAGAAGCAGCAGGGAAATGTCTACTTGTTAATTACTTTCCATTAGCAGAACTCGCAGTCCCAGCAGCCAGGAAAGGACAACTATAGATGGGCATGTTGCCAGAGCAGGCTGTTCAACACTTGTCAGAGGTGGAAAGTGCAAGTCCAGAAAGTACAAATCCAGACCAAAGTTTTGTTTCAACCAACCAGTTGAGTGCTCTGGGACTGTGACTCTTTATACTCAACTGGTTGGTTGAAACAAAATCTTGGTCTGGATTTGTACTTTCTGGGATTGCACTTTCCACCTCTGACACTCATACAGACCTGTCTGGCTTCTGGGGTGCATACACCCTCAGGGTAGGTCACCTCCCGTGTCACAGAAATCACCCTGCGGACACAGAATACAGCCCTCAGCTCGATCAAACTCATCTGTGTTTTACAATGACCGATTCAGCTTTATATCTCTCTCTCTCTCTGTTTCTCTCTCTCTTTTTCCCTCAGTCGATCATGAAACAAAAAGTCTGATGATGTTTTCAGACTCTCCGGCTGACATTTTGGCTTATATGCTGTGCAGCGGTGATCTTTTTAAAAACAACTCCTGAAAATAAACCCCAATCCTGGCCGAACAAGTACTTTTAAAGGAAATGCTGACCTTTCCCTGCTGGGTATAATAACTCCCAGGCATAAACATGCTGATAAAAGTGGGCTGCGTGGGCTTTGAAGAAAAACCATCCAGGCTGATTTAGCTCTTGAGTTGGTCTCGCTGAGAATAAGGACGCAGCGACATCGAGGCCAGAGGACGGACCACCTCACTTCATTGGCTGCTTAAATACTCCCTGTCTAATTAGAAACCAGCCCTCCAGTTTCCCCTGTCAGCACAGAATCCCACTCTGCATCATCCAAACCCATAATGCCTTGCTCTGTGTTTGTCATGCTGTATTTGGCTTGTGATTAAGCTGCAACTGCACAGTCCTACTCTAATCAGAACTTGATCCATATAATAGAGTTGTGCTGCTGGGGATTTGACCATGGCGCATTGCCAGCAAATCATGTGCTTCTCCCTTTGATTTAATACCTCCCGGAGTTTCGTTTTGGGCCAAAAAATATACATGTCTAAATAGCCGTGTCAAGACAGCCTTAGCAAATGCCTGTACCTAGAGATGTTTTAAAGCATTGTTTAAATTCTCCTGGTATGGAAACCAGATAGCGGACCCACGGAGCCCATCACTATGTACACACAGTGGTATGTGTCAGATCATGCAAGTGAAGCTGAGGACTGCCGCAAGGAAGAATGCAGATGGTGTATGGCTTCAGCATTTACACATACTTTCTGCATTTGGACCTTTAACAGAGACATACAAAAGGCACATACTGAAGGACAGAATCAAAGCTGAATATATTCTTTACTCGTAGTTGCAATTAAATTGTAATTAGTCACTTTACTAATACACTGTGAATTAGTTGTTTTCATAGCACAGTCGTGAAGCCTGTAGTGTGTGTAGGGGAAATGAGTGTCACACATGTTGTGCAAAGTGTTTATTTAGATGGAAAATGAATTTATAACTTAGGAGTGTCCTATAAACTTGGTTTATGTGTTTCTGGGCTAACTGGCTGTCTTTGCGGATGGAACAGCGTCACTGTGTTCCGTTTTCAGAGCAAATAACAGAATAGACGTAGAGCGTACTAAACCCGCAATTGTATGACAGGGTAATGGAATGCTCCAGTTGCCTGAACACACTGTGGGCCCCACCCTAGCCCACGCTGGTCTGCATCAGCTCACCTACATAGTGTTTTGACTGGCTTTTCCTCCAGTAAATCCCCCAGCTAAAGGCGTGAGTGTGAATAAGAAAACCACATTTTAGGATGAGTGCTCACGCTTCCAATAAAAGCCTGGATTTTCTGCATGTGTCTGCTGCCACTGCCTGAATGGTTTTGAGACTGACCAGGATGATTGATGCAGCCGTGACTTCAGTAGTCAAAGACCAAGCTCACACGCTCTGCTCTTTATAGTTAACCTGTGCCTGTGACCAAGTGATCCCGCTTCAAGAGCCTGACTCCCTGGGTACACATGACCTTTGCCCCCAACCTACGTCATATTGTATGTGACAGAAGGAGGTGTTCATACACAGTAGAGGATGCGTAACCAGAAAAAAAGTGAATCCATTCAGGACAACGCAGGGGTATGGTGCGTCTGTGCAGAGCTCTGTGTGGCACTGACTAATGTTGCCCCCTTGTGGATAGTTTTTGAATTTTATAGGCATCGTTTCATATTCATTTGGGTTAGTCTTTCTTTACAATATACTCTGTAGGCTTCAGTGAGGATTGTGAATAGACATGAGTCAGAATATTTAAATGCCAAATGCTGAAACCTATTCTAAGCCTTGACTCACTTCTAAAAGTCTTTTGCCCTGTATGACAGAGAATGACAATGCTTTGGCTCGGGTCTTTGAGCGTTAAATACTAAAAGCAAGACTTTGAGTACTGAGCCTCAAGATAAATTTTCCACTACCTTTCAGAATGTGTGAACTGCATACACCATCCTCAGGCTGAAGAAGGCCACATCACCACACAACTCCACAAGCAAATGCAGTCACTCTTCCTGCAAGTTTTTGTTTTATATACTAAAGGCTTCATTAACTGCTGTATGGCCAATACAAAATGACAGTTAACACAGATGTTCAGTACTTACGTGAAAAAGCTATTGGTAGCCCCGCCCACACACCGAAATCATGCCCATTGTGGTACCATATCTTTCAACTGTCCATTGACTGTGAACCCTTGCTGCTTTATACAGCATCAGCCAAGATGCACGCCTTCATCATAAAGAGCGGCAAGCAAACAGGCGAGACGCAGAACAGACCAGAATGGGCTGTCGCTGCCAAAGGGTGATTTGCTGATTGGCCCAACCGCTCCCATGTGATCTGACCCAACTGCAAACATCAGTATTTTAACCATAGCTCCCTCAGCCAAAGGGTGGGGGGGGGGTCAGCATTAGAACCCCCCCGCCAGCCGGACGGTTCCGTTTGCTGGATCAGGTCTGATCAGGAGCTGACAGGCCAGAGCAGGTGCAGAGCTCCATCATCAGAACTTAATGACACTTCATGCTTTTCGGCCAAAGCAGATCGACGCCACTTGACATGTGTGATGGATGGAGGATGGATTTTATAAAAAGCAACTAATTTATTTAAACCTCACTCATGTGCCCTTCATCTGATACAGATGTTTTTGGGAGAGCTTGGGAAATGAGATTTACCTAGAACAGGCCTGAAATAGCAGCCATCTATGCGCTGCAATTGCTATCGTTACCACTTCCTGGGAGAGTGGGGGGGGGCGGGCAGTTACATGCCCAGCCATCTGGCACCAAGGGCCCCAGGTTTAATGCACAGGCTGGTAAGACCAGGGCATAGGCACCCCATTCAGTCAGCATGCACATGGTGACATATTCCAGCCATCTTTGGCACTGCATGCTCTGCAGCATCTTGCTCCCCCCCACCCCATCTCAGCAGCATAACCCAGTTACCTTGCCCCAAGATAACCAGTCAGGCTCTCCACACCCAAACCACTATGGAGATGACTGGAGCTGCAAAGCTCTGTGGCTCCAAGCATATCAACTAATTGTGAGTGCCACTACCAGCTATCTGCATTGGCACAATCACCAGCTCATAATGCATAATCTGTGGTTTCACATCTCTTATTTTGGGCCTGGAGAAATGCCAAAGGCGTGTAATATACGCATATTCATTACGATGAAAAAAAAACAAGCATAAGGTATTAAATAACTGGGGCACCAATCATTACATACATAGTTTGATACTCCTGAGTTAATCTATCACTAAAATCACATTCTTCACATTCTAACGAGTTTAAAAATAACTTAAAACGTTTCGAGTCATTAGTCATTAATGGACGTTTTATTTGACACCCACGCGATCAAACAAAATATGTATGGTATGTTATAGAAAACCCTTGTTTGCTTCCTTTTCTTTCTATAGGTAGCTATAGGTAGCTACGTCACGCGTCTGCTCGCTCGACCCACCCGCACGACGCAACGAACACGTTCAGCGGAGTTCCCACAATGCACTTCGCATCTAGTGGACATGTTGGCGGAGTGATATGTTCAAATGTGAGCGGAGCAGAAGCGCATTTTCCTGGAAACTACGTCAGGGGAGCTTCCCCTGTTAGTGACTCAGTCAGTTGATATTCAGAATGCTGTTAAATACGATATGAAATTAATACGCGTTTCGCGTCTTAAAGGCTGCTGTTAAAAAGTGCCCCCTTTGGAAAAAGAAAATCTGACAATATTTGTTCACTTCGAATTTGCATTTTAGTAGAAGTTTCTGAATCATTGTGATACTCTGTTTAATATTTTTTTTTCTAACTTTAATGCGCTTATGTCCCGAAAAAGAGGTCTCGTACTTAATAGTTATTTCTGGAGCCCTGATGTAAGGGGTCCAATTGAATATTTTCATTTTTACTTTTCTAAAAGTAAATAGCTGCATCTACGTATACACCTGTTGGACTTTTTAAAAATTAATTTTGAAACAGGGAAATGCATGAAAACCGGTTTTACGAAGACATTCCTCAAAGAACCTTTGTGATGTAGTGTCCTGATTTACATATGACCTAAAGGCAAACTGTTCCTTTAGTTAGCAGAAGTTGCTTTTTGGCTTTTCAACAAGCAGTACGTTTTCCTTTTTGCAATTTTCTGCAGTCCTCCTCACCGTGCGTGTGCTAACGTAATGTGTCACGGTATTCCATAAAGTAAACAAACGTGACCTGGCATAAGTATCGTTTTAAATGTTAATGAATTATTTGTATTACTATTTCGTGCTAATATGTCCTATGTTGTTATGGTTGTTTTTAATGTAACATTGAGAAAACAACGTGTTGCAGTGCGGCTCAACAAAAATATCCTTATAGAATAGATACTGCCAGGACAGTTCTGGGAATCCAGTCAGATGTACTGATTGTTCCGTTTCATGTCTTGGGCGGCAGCACTGCCCGTTAAGGGAAAGGTACATAATAATCATCTTTAATCCGTCTGTGTTTCTGGCGTCCTGACGCAGCTTTAAACACGGAGATCAGCGGTGCTCTAGTTTATTCATTACTCAATCTGTCCGAGGGAGGGTCGCGGATGTGCACAATTTCGGGGCGGCGGCGGTGTCCCGGCGTGCGTGCGTCACAGGCGCACAGTCACCTCGCGCTGCGTTTTCTCAACGGTCGTCGCGTTGTGCTCCAGGCTGAGGCGAAGATGGCCGCCGGTTCCTTTTCTGCAGTCGCTAATACCTCCACTAACAATGAAGGCATCCTCATCGGCGACAAGCTGTACTCCGAGGTCTCTCTCACTATCGACAACTCGCTCATACCGGAGGAGCGGCTTTCGCCGACACCATCTATGCTGGACGGCCTCGACCTCCAGACCGAAACGGACCTCCGTATCTTGGGCTGCGAACTAATCCAGTCTGCCGGTATCCTTCTTCGGCTGCCTCAGGTATGTTTAAATAAGTAGAATATCTTATGTTCTCTGTGGTAAAATTTGTCATTAATATTAATGATAACGCCGCCTCAGGACTAGTTAGGTAACATCAGTCACGATTAACGCCGGCTTCCTTTGTGGATTAATATAAACATTTGCCAGTGTATATAAAAGCGAGTTTCGCCAGCACCATCCATTTAAATTTGGTAAAAGTGAATGAAGGTTGTTTATATACATTTTCGGGAGAGAGAAGTCGGAGTAACTCTGTCTCTAGAATAACGACAAAAACAAAATGGCGGCGCCGCACCGCGGGCTGCGGACATCGAGGGCCAGCGCTTCATCGGCCTATGCTTTTGCTTCCCAGGTGGCTATGGCTACGGGCCAGGTGCTCTTCCACCGCTTCTTCTACTCCAAGTCGTTTGTCAAACACAGCTTCGAGGTAAGTCCACCCGCTGTAGCCCGGCTCTCACCGCATATCCGGGGAGGGGGGGGCGGCCTGGGCCGCCATGTTGTGTTAGCTATTAGCCGCTAGCTCTCAACGCGTGGGGTGCTAAGACGTAATAGGAAATTAAAGACACTTATATGCTGGACGACGACCCCGCACTTAGGTTGTTTGCGGATCTCGCGTCGGCATTCATTTATACCACCCGGCTCGGCTGAGTAATTTTCCAAAATGGCCGTGTGCGTTTCGGATTACCGGAGTGTCCAGGCCGGTGTGTGGGCGGGCAGTCTATCTGCATCCGGCCCCCGACGCCGATTGGGATCCCCTGGCCCCATCAGCCAGGATCTGTTTCGGAAGGTGTTTTCTGCATCCTCCTTTCCAGATCGTGGCAATGGCTTGCGTGAACCTGGCCTCCAAGATCGAGGAAGCGCCGCGCCGGATACGAGATGTGATCAACGTTTTCCACCACTTACGGCAGCTCAGGGCGAAGAGGTAAGCGCCCCCCTCCCCGTCCCCACGCCAACCCAACCCAACTTTGAAAGTGCTGCCCCGTAAACTTCTGTTCCAACAGCGAATTTATTCCTTTCCAGTGTAGGAAGCTTTTAGTTGAAACAATTTGACGTTTATTGCCTAATCTGATATTAGTAGAAACTGCCTGAACTTTTGTAAGTATTACTTTCCCGTCTAATTTAGATCCATTTAACATATAAGTGCTTTGCTCTTCTGCGCTCTGTTTCCCAGTCCCAGAGGCAAAGGAGGTTTCTGCTGTAGAGTTATTGTACGTTGTACAGTAGTAGGGAACACTGAGCTTTCTCTGCTTAATCCCTTTTCCTGTGCAATTGAAACATTTTCGTAGAGCTTTCAGCTTATTAGTTGATGGTGCTGTGAATTAATATGGGCACCATTTTCACAACTGTCATTGGACAACTGTCTGGTGTGTGCTTAAGAAGAATCTGCTTTGTGCTAGACCAGGGCTGTGGCATTAACTTAAGTTCTCTTTTCCCCTTGCAACCAACTAACAGCGACCAGCTACATTTACCAATGCCTGGGTGATGTGGAATGGTACGTAGAGATGAAGCTGTCGGCATGGCAACAGTGAGCGAAGTGTTGCATTCCCCCTCCTCCCGTGGGAGAAGCCAGTGGTCTGACAGCGGGTCACTGGAATCGGGGATGACAGGTTGGCCACTCCTTCCAGGCGTCTGGGAAACTCCTGTATCTCAGTCTAAGCTTTTGTCCCAGCTGCCAGCGCTTGTGGTAACTTTCATGTTAGAATAACATTGTCACCGCAGTCAGACACTGCCATGACCTTCATAGGAAATCAGGCATGGCTTTTGTTTTCGTATACCCAGTGTTAGATTTTACATATGGGCCACTGAATTATGGGCTTTTTATAACTCAAGAACATTTAAACTTAACTTTGCATGTATTGATCCTGCAGACAAGTCATGCTTTCTGGAGAACACCCACAATCATGCCTGGTGCCTCACATTTGTCTTTCACAAAAGTCATTTTTAGTGTTGGTTTCATTTCGCTTTTCGCTGTGTTGGCTGTTTAATTTCTCTCTGAACTTGCAGGTCAGAATCTAGGACGGTTGCATTCATATCAGTGATTTTTGCTATTTTGGTTACATTAAATTGTTAGTGCATTCATACCTTATGTGGTTTAGTCTTAGAAATTTGAGTTCCAATCAGAAAAGTGTTGAAACGGCAGACTGAGAAATCATATTATGTTGAGGGTTTTGCTATATTTTATTTTCGGAACTTCAAAGTGTGGTGAACAGGTGAGATCTTGTGAGAATTGATTTATAATAAGAAGACCAATATTTTCCATCTTAATTATACCCAGTTCAGTTCTGGAATTGTCTATTAATCTCCAGATGTTTGCTGAGAAGAAGCATTCAGATTAATTACCCTTTTTGTGACTTTGAATGCAAACTTCCTTAATTATTTTAAAGCTACAGTTATGGATATTGAAGAAAAACAGGGACCTGTTGTCTTTTAATGGAGTGATTCTTTAATCATTCTCACGGACTGTTCAGTGCAGTTGCCTGAAGTCTGGTTGAACTCTAGTGTGTAGTTTTTCATGCCTATAATGAGATCTGTCTATATCAGTTTTAGAGTTATGTGATATTAGGAATTTAGTTTTTATGTTGCATTGATAAAATGTCTTTGCAGATCAGGCAGTATGGTGGACAAGGCAATGTGCTGTCCTGCTGGGGGTGTAAGGTTGGGCTACTGTGGAAGCTGCGCTCCTATTTACCCTGTGGTTTCTGCTGAGGCTGGGTTATCTGTCAGTTTCTGCATGGGCAGCTGGATTCAAAAGCTTCCACTGAAGTTACAGGAGTCAAAAAGTTAGGACCTGTTGCCTTTAGTTGGTTGAAAGGGGAAAAACAGGACTAAAGGAAAAGATTTTTTTGTATGTTTACCTGGGAGACATTTTTTTCCTTTTGCAAATCAGGAGTGCAAGTCCACTGATCCTAGATCAGAACTACATTAACACCAAAAATCAAGTCATTAAAGCAGAGCGACGGGTTTTGAAGGAGCTGGGCTTCTGCGTTCACGTCAAGCATCCGCACAAGGTGGGTCATGTGGAACGTTACACATTCTACATGGTGGGTGGCATTGAGCCTTCAGCAGAGCTCTTCACAGCGTGTGCTGCG
>JAAGVU020000036.1:1373134-1455474 GCA_011763525.2 Mormyrus iriodes | reverse complement strand
GCGTCACACTATGCACCTGTTCTGTGGTGTGTGTGGGGGGTTCTTATGGGCCAATAGTCTAACTTGCTGCGGATTGCATGTTTCATTTTTGGGGGCAGGAGATTGGTGGGGTTGGGCTACTGTCACACTTCAGGCTCCTGAAAGAGTGCAGTCAACTGAAGTTGCATAAAGTCTGCTGTCTGTTTCAGATCATTGTAATGTACCTGCAAGTCCTTGAATGTGAGAAGAACCAAACGCTCGTCCAGACCGCCTGGTGAGTAGATGATCGCTTTGGCCTTTATTCAGAACTGTAGTTCTACTACAGTTCGACTTTCTGTAAAACTGCAGTTCTGCATCTCATGGAATTTCTTGTTCAAACTTTCTCTTGTGTTGTGACTTAAGTCTGATTTTCATTTATGCGTTTAAATGGAGAACTCAGTTTAACTTTGTCCTTTCTTTCTACTCTTTGATTAAAGGGTAGTCCATGATGGTAAGTCTCATAAAGAACCTCTGAACTCTGCTCCTCCAACCACATGACCTCAGGAATCTCCCCCCATTGGCTTCCCTTCTCGAGACAGCCAATCCAGTGAGAGCTCTCTGCCGAGATTCACTGAAGGGGTCCTTTACCATCTGGAAACATCATCTTGTTTTCTTTGGGTGTCAAAAGGATTTGTATTTTTTTGTTTGCTTCCAGGTGTAATTTTTTTTGTAGTTATGTAGAATTAAACTTGCTATTTTTCTATTTACATAAATGCAACCAAGCAGTAAACATAGCAAACGTTTTTTTAACTTTTTCTGAGTATACTTTTTGAATGTAGATAAACTGTAATGCTATATTGTTGTTGCATTCTATACCTGATGTGGTCTCTAGAGATGTTTTTCAGGATTCCTCCCTCTAAGGCTTTGTCTCCCAGGATCCTGTTCTGTCGTCGTCAGCCTTTACTCAGTATCCCTTGCACTAAAAAAGTCGTGACCCACAAAAGTAAATCTTCAAAAAATCCCCGATACATTTTTCCCCTCCTTAAAACAAGTTGTAGATGGCCAGTCTTCTGGGTTTTGTCCCATGCACGCCCCATTAGTGAAGACTTCATTGGAATTTTCAACGGGTATCTTATCTTTGTTGTGGCCACCTCTTGCTGGAGACAGTGGCAGAGCATGGCGCAGCATACAAAGCCACATCCACCTTGTTCGCACATCTTTGATCCTGCCTGTTTGGAGCTTTTCTGTGTGGTCCCCCCCCCCAGTGTCCCACATTTGGTGTAAGACCAGTTTCATTATAGCTGCTTTGAGTGCTTTTTTGGCCAGTGTCTTACAGCGACAGAGGAACCTGCAGGTCTCACCACAGTCTGTGTGAAGCCTACAGGCTCTAGGAAGGGCAGTGTTTCAGGGCCCCTCTGGATGTTTTGAGAGCTGTGAAGTTGAAGATGGGAGTTTAAACTCTAATCCTTTATTATGCATACTGTAGCTATGCCTATTCATGCTAATGGCTACTGAGGGATCTCTAGTAATCTCAATTTCTTGTGACACCCCCTTCCTCCAAACTGAGCCCATTTTGCATGCTGGAGTCAACTTTGGTGTTAGATGGTGTTTTCAGTCTCTGAACAGCACAGCAAAAATGTTTGCTGCCTTTTGGCAGAAAGGTGTGTGGAGGATTGCAGGAAAGGACAAAGCTAAATTGAGTCTCCATGACGATAAGGGAAACGTATCCTATTCTGTATTAGAAAGTCAGGAAGTTACTGTTGCAACAAGGCTGTATGTGTGTTTTTGTCTTGTAGGAATTACATGAACGACAGCCTTCGGACAAATGTGTTTGTGAGGTTTCAAGTGGAGACCATCGCCTGTGCCTGCATTTACCTTGCTGCCCATGCTCTACAAGTGGGTTCCTCAGAGTTTTGCTTTCACTTTAGTTCTTGGTGGACTTTAGTGTGTTTCTGCCATATTTGTTCATCCCTTGTAGGCTGTCCCTGTTCAATGCATTGCCCATTTACTTGTGCTGTCTTCTTCACATCTAGATGCCCCTTCCCACTAAGCCACACTGGTTTCTACTCTTTGGGGCCACTGAGGAAGAGATTAGGGACATTTGTATCACCACTCTGAAACTCTACACTAGGAAGAAGGTGAGCTTTTGCCCCCCTATATGGGAGTGGGGGAGATCCTGGGCACCCTGGATCTGTTGGTTTTCATTTGAGGTGAGGTTTTTTTCCCCTCCCCCCCATCATTTTCCTAATTTCTGCCTGCTCCCCTCCAGCCCAATTATGAGCTGTTGGAGAAAGAGGTGGAAAAGCGAAAGGTAGCATTGCAGGAGGCCAAGCTTAAGGCTAAGGGACTGAACCCAGACGGCACCCCTGCCCTATCCACCCTGGGTGGCTTCTCTCCGGGATCCAAGCCATGTAAGAGTTTGATGGGCAGCCTTGTCCTTGTTCTTCCATTTGACACTTTTTAGGCGACTAAGCCTCCCTGTTTCCATTGTTCAGGTTCTCCAAGAGAAGTGAAGGGGGATGAGAAGTCTCCAAATCCACAGGTGCTGAAAGCAGTGAAAAAAGAACCAGAAGACAGACCACAGAGCTCCAAGAGTCCTCATAACGGGTGAGTCTGGGAAGGGAGTGTGGCCCCTAAAGGGGTACATTTGTACTGGATTTCAGAAGACCATATAACATTATTCCTTATGTCCTTCTAATGTCTGGCAGTCTCAGGAAGGAAAACAAGCTGAACCGCAACAGCCGGAGCGAGAGTCAGTCACGCTCCAGGTCTCGGTCACGCTCCCGTTCACCTCGCAGACAGTAAGTCCCCACAATACCATGGAAGCTACTCTTGAGGTCAGGTGACCCGGAGAGTGGTTAGGTTGTGATTAATTTTCCAGGCAGTCTTTTTCTCTGGTGTCAATGAATTTTGGCCTTTCTGCTCACGCAGCTACAATACACGGCGGAGTCGCTCGGGGACCTACAGCTCACGTAGCCGGTCACACAGCCGAAGCCCATCACCCCGGCGTCACCAGAACCACACTTCACCACCCCCGCTGCTGCTGCCACACCTGAAGCCCAAGCACCGGGCCGACGAGCTGAAACTGCAAGGTCGTCACGGGCACAAGAGGAAGAAGTCACGCTCACGGTCTGCCAGCAAGTCCCGCGAGCGGGAACGGGACCGCGAACGTGACAGGGTCACCTCCGATCCCGCTGCCAAGAAGCACAAACATGAACGCAGTAGTGGTGGCCACCATAGGGACCGGCGGGAACGGTCCCGCTCGTATGATCGCGTGCACAAAAGCAAGCACCACAGCAGTGGTCACTCAGGCCACGGTCGACACCGGCGCTGAAATCTGTCATGGGGCCTGACTGGAAGGGGAAGGAGCATGTAGGGCCTTCTTTCCCTCTCTGCTCCGTGATTGGGTTGTTCTGTTGCTATCATCTGCGGACCTTTAGGTGTAAAGTTATGAACTTGAAACTACATATTTACAGTGTAAAGATGGCTTACTGCCAACATATTACAATGAATGCTTTGATTTATAAAAGCAACCGGTAATGGCCGGGGATGGGGGGGTAAAACAATTCAGGAAAGACATCAAGATTTTGCACAGTTTAAGGTGAATACCTGGACGTGTTTGTTTTGCTTTTCCAGGCATACGTATGTATACAGGAGTTTGCTGTACAGATGCGAGAAAACGGGGTTCTCTAGACATAGACCTTATTTTTTTACAGCTGACTGCAGACACTTGATTTCTGACCTCTTTTGTTAGAATCGTGGTGAATTTGTTACACTGGTTTTTAGTCTGCACGTGTTCATGTCTGATTTTTACTCAATAAAAAAAAAAGTGATTCTGATCTGTCTCTCTGGTCTAGATTGTAAGTCAAGGTTCTATTCGTGACACCTGGTCAGCAAGTCTTCGCTATGGGCAAAACATGCCATTGCAATCCACTGAATGTTGATTTCTGCTGATCTGTTTTTTTTGTGCTGCAATATGAATTGTGAAACAAGAGCTTACTCCTTCTAAACTGGCCATCTTACCAAGGCTGGTGCACCTTACAGCCTGAAGAGGGTGCTGTGGTTTCCTTGACTGGGCAGTATGTAAATGGGACAGACCAGAAAATCTTGCTGAAATTTTAATGTAGCCTATAGGCTTAAAAAATCCTGTTGGGAGAAATCAATCCTAATAGGGTGATGCTTTTTGGAGGAAAAGTGACTGACTGCTTTCACTCGAGTAAAAACACTTTAATGGGTGTTGCTCAGTTTGCCTTAAACTCCAAGGTTTCACTTTCCAAGAATCTGAGAATATTTTACAGTTACTTTCCCACTCTGTTGCAGCTAAGTTTCTCTTTTGATTCATCAGGTTGGTACCCTGAAATGCAACAGCAAGAAAACGATCACTTCTATATTGCGGTTGCTATTAGCTTTTATTTAAAAATAACGATAGAGGGCGCTGCTGGGTAGAATAATGCCAAACTTCTCTGGATAGTTTTTTTTTTTTAATCACTTTTCCCCACTCTAAACTCTAGAGCTCATCAATGTCTTTTTGAAGGTAGAGTGCTGCTTATTGGACTACTGCTCCAGATGTCTGCTGAATGTTCAGGGTTTGAAATTCAAAAACTACTTAAGGCTGAGAGTGTCTTTTTGGGACCGCTTAGGGCCATGGCATGGCTGTGGTAGTGAAATATAGGAGGAGTAATGTTAGAAGAAATAATGTTAGAAACCTTTCCTGTAGATTACAGGATTCTCAGAAACTGCCCTTGTTGTTGCTGCATTCATTTGCTTATATGAACATTTAATTTGCAATTGCTCATATGAGAATAACGGTGAAAGGAATGGTACAATAGAGCCCCTCTTGGGGGTTTCAACTACCGCTTCCAACATTGTCTAGAACTCACTGTTTTCCCAGGATCAGCAGAGGATGTGTGCCAGGTTCTGGGGGGCAGCCTGACTCTTACACTTACACAAGGCTCTCTGAGCTCTGCCAGAGGCAGAAACAAACAGACTGTATTTATAACATGGCTGTCCCATTTAAGGAAGGGTATACAGACACTGAATCCATGTTTGATCCTATTTCTAGCACTCTCATGTAACACAAAAGCAAAATAAAAAATCACTAATACCGTGACATTAAACATGCTGTAAAGGCACCCACGCTGCTGGTAGCAGTTCCGTATACCGGAATGTTGGTGAGACGTTAGCTGTGTCTATGGCGGCTGTGGGCTTGATGACTGAGAAGCAGCAGTATCTTTAAAATGCACAAGCAGGCAGACATCTAGGCTGCCTCTGCTTTTTCAGACAGGCACAGGAAAGGATGCAAACGTATACCTTCTGAATGGAACAAAAGACATATTTCAATACATATTTCTTTTCCTGTTGCTATATTTCTTGCTTTTCCAGTCCTGTTTTTTTTTTCTGTTTTGGTGTTGGATGGCATCTGTTGGCACACAGCATGCTCACAGTTGGCGTTTGACCTGGCTGGTGCATCAGGAGTTTCCATTTGTGGGAACAGTACCCAAGCCCCCCCACCAATGTCACTCGCCCCCACTGTGGCACAACAATCTCCTGTTATATAATCAGTAAAAAAAAAGAAACAGATATTCTGCCGGGCAGTGATTCTTTCTTGCAGCGTATTTGGTCAGCAGTTTGTTTTGTTTATCTAAAACGGTGCTGATGGCTCGGCACGGACATCCGGTGCTGGAACAGTCTGAGCAGGCACGGAGCCCCAGTGCAGTAATGTGGCTCCCCTGGATGTTTTCCTCGCATTGCTAAACCTTTCCCACAGTCCAGGTGATGTAATGATAAAAGGTTGAAGGACCCGGCCTTCTTCACCCGCCACGGTTTCGCGGTGACAGTAGAAATGACCTGCGGCCAGGCAAAAGGGACGGAGGCCTTTTCTGGCACTGGATGAAAGCGCCGAGCACAACAAAGGCAGCGCAGGAAAGCGCAGAGCGGCTGCTCACAGCAGTTTGTTTACAGTGTGCGGCGCGGATGAAAGCGCCGGGGGTCACGGGGGAGGCGGCGCAGCTGCCCTGCGTGTGAGAGCACAACACCTACGTCACGCTCCGTGCAACCAGGGCGCCCCGACCATGTGGTGGAGAGTCACACCGACTGTGGTACAGATCCGGGATTGTCAGTATGTTATCTATTGTTAAGTTTACAGACTGCTTTACTGGATATATGTTTTGCTGCGTCGACTGGAGTAGACTTCCATTAAGCAAGTTTCAGTCGATGGAGATGTTTGTCATGTGACAGCCCACAGAATGACTCATTTCAGGGTGGGGGTTGGGGGCATTGCATGAGTAGGATTTTTGTCCATCTCACCTGAGGGAATTACAGCTCACCCCCCAAAAAACATGTGCAGGCAGAGAGAGACACCCAGGGTGGGGTCAATCCTAGACCCAACAGGAATGACTGTAAAGGGTGATGTTGATGCAATCGGCTGAATCGGAGGATAGCCAGAGATTCTACACTTTGACTTGGGATGTCGGTCCTCCCCCAGTAACCGGATGAGGCCTGTCCAGTCATGATGAATTCACTATCCCTCTCACACAGCCCAGAACCAGTCCTGACAAGCCGTGACCTGCCCAAGGCCTCCCAGGCGTGACCCAGCCGTCCTCACCCTCGGACAAAGATTAACAGCAGCAAGCTTATGAGTGGTCAGGACACCCTGCGCTTTACAATACCAAAGGCCACGTGACATGCAAACAGTGAAGGAATACTCTCATGGCCGCTTCAGAAAACAATGGGAACTCATTCTCTGATAGGGTTATAGCAGCCTGCATGTGTTTTAAGGCTGCCTGCCAGTCATAAGTCATGCCCATCCCCCACACCCAATTAAACTGAATTAACTTAATTGGAAGCATAACACGTTGTGATGCTTCAGTTTTCTGCTCGCAGCTCTGAGTATCTCAGTGAGAGGCAAGCAGGGAGAGCGAGCGCTCTCTCATGCATCGCCTCGCCCAGAGAATTAGTTCCATGCCATGCAGATTGTCTGTTTTCCTCCTGCCAAACTCACAGAAGGAGGAAGGGGGGGGTGGAAAGGCCTTGCGTGGAACAAGTGATGTGGCTCACACGGGAAAAGCGCGGGAGGAAGGGCTGGAGAGGCGTGCGTGAGACGGCTTTTCAGGAGTCACGAGTATCTTGGTCTCTGGACGAGCTGCTTCGTGTCTGGGGGGGGTCCGCAGTCACGCTCTCCTCTTCCTGCCGTGAGAGAGTATGTGTGTGCGTGTGTGTGCCTGTATTCCCACCTGAAATAATGATACCACACAATGTCCAGCATGCATATCGCCGGGTGTATGTGTGCGTGCGTGCTGCTGTAGTGACCTTCGATCACTGAGCTTCGCACTGTTTGCATTTGTGAGTGGGGCAGAGGGGGCCTCAAGCACGCTCTTTCCTTCCCATCGCCAGGATGACCCTGTGACGAGTTCCGCTCACAGATGTGGACCTCTTGCTTGACATCCTGGGCAGGGTCGTCGGCAGCCTGGGTCCTGTGATGGGGGGTCCTGCAGAGGGGGTCCCCAAACTAAGGAAGGAAGCTGCCCTCTGCAGCTCCGCCAGCTGCTCCTGGGCTCGTGAGAGGGCGGCCGTCAGCTCCTCCCGTTCCTCACACTCCCGCCTCACTGTCTCCTGCAGTAGAACATTCTGGCAACCGGGAGGAAGTGGAGGGGGGTGCAGAAGGCATGGGATCAGAGCCAGATGAGGTCAGAGCCAGATGAGGTTAGAGACAGATGGGGTCAGATGGAAAGTGCCAACATATGAGTGGGTCAAAAGTCACAAGATCAGAGCCACAGTTGGATGGAGCATTTTTTTCTGTTCTTTTGAAAAGGTCAGGGATGGACACCACCTGCTGGACGAGTGATGTAAGTGCAAGTGCGGCACTCGTATGGTGATGCTGCAGGTTAAACACTCCCAGTCTGCAGAAACATCTGCTTCACATTTACCCTCATTTTCAGCAGCCCGTGTTGTAAGGGGATACCCCTTATTATGGGATATATACTTTATCAGCAGTGCCTGCCAACAACCAACATGAGTGATGTTACCTATCCATTTTAAACGTAGCTGCTTAACAGGTCAGTAAAATGGGGGCTACGGAGAACCAGGAGCTAAGTAAAATCTGAAGGTGCTGAGCATGTTTCCTTCCAGACCATAGAGCACGGCTGTCCTGGCAGGGATCAAGAAGAGGTTGGGTTCTTAGACTACTTTCCCAGACTGCCCTGCGTCTTCACTTTGAAGTTAAATGTGCAGCAGGGGTGTGTAACATCCATGTTACGACAAAGTGATATAAATAATCTCTAGGGATGGCTGCAGAAGGTTGATCTTAACCCCCACAGTCAGAATGCAGACCATGTTAGAGCAGCTTCTGCTTAAACACAGAGAAATGCTTGTCTCCTCTTCCTCAGATGTATCAGAGCTCTCTAAACCCCCAGCAGCTCTGCTCTCAGGGGCTGTGGCAGGACAGCAGTAACCATACCAGGTTACTGGAGGGTAACCAGCTGATGCGGCACGCGGGAGCTCGGCATGAAACAGCAGAGCTACCAGCCCTCAAGATCAGTTACATTCATACCTAATTATCGCCCATACAAAGGAATGCTATTACACCTGTGAAATGTGAGCTGAAAATTTACGAGAGAAAAGGTGATAATCACAGTTCGAGCCTCGAGTCTCCGCGATGCACTGATGACGTCTCTCAGAAAGAGTTCATGAAATCTTAAAACGCAATTAATGACGCAACACAGAAAGGGGGCATAGAGAGAGAGAGGCCAGTAGTTAACCTTCTTCATGGCATCTCACACCAGGGATGCAGCTGTACGTGTCTGTCCATGTCACACACCTCTTCGTGCAGTACACTCATCTCCTTCCTCTGCTCCTCCAGCTCCTGCTTCATCTTGGTCATCTGCAGCACCCCCTGTTCTTCATTGCCTCTCACATGTTGCAGCTCTCTCTCTAGGTTGGAGCACCTCACTGTTTCCTCCTCCACCTCCTCTTCCCTGTGCCGCTCAGATGTGGCAATGGTGGCCTCCGCCTCCTGCAGCCTCTCCTGCAGATTCCCTACCTGCTCCTGAAGCTCCCTCGTGGCTTCCTCAACCAGGCAGGTTAGCTAAGGTGTGGACGAGGAACCACACACACACACACACACACACACACACACACGTGTGGCAAACCGTTACTGTTTCTCCCCATGAAGCACAGATGTCATGCCAGTGAAGCATCGTGATAAATTATGGTGCAGCTGGGCCCCTTCAGGTCACGAGTCCGCCCATTTAACCAGGGAATGACCTGTTCCCATCAAGCAACAGGGGCCCACTAACGCATGAGCTTATAGGGTTTATTCACACTGATGTCAGGGCACCTTGTTTTCACAGCTTGTAACAATAAATACTGGACTGTTGCTTTAAATGCGACAGAGCGAGAGCAGTACCTTCCTCTGAAGCTCACTGTTCTCCCTTTGGGCCGCCAGCAGCACCTCCTGGCCCTTGTCCCTCTCAACGCGGAGTTCCAGAGTCAGCTTCCTCCTCAGCTCCTCCTCCTGCTGCCTGGACTGCAGGGCCAGCTGCGCCTGCTCCCGCTGCAGTCTGGCCTCCATCTGAACACATCCACCTTCACTTCACTTCATGCATGTGTTACAAAGGTCAGATCCCCAGACTCCCTGCCCAGAAGGTCTTCGGTTTCCATCCCAACAAGCATTTTATTAATGACTTTTCAGAAAATGTAGATAAATTTATGCAATGAACAAATGTCTTTCTGGTACAAATACCACGCTAAAAAATTACAAGTTGTTTCCGCAAGCTTTTTATATGCTGCACTGTTGTCTTATGTGCTCAGCTAAAACATGCAGTTAGGCTAAATGGCATCTAAAAATTGCCCAGAGTGTGTGATTGTGTGTCCTTTAATGGACTGTCATCGCATCCAGGGTCTACGCCAGCCCAGTACCCTGTGCTGCCTGGGATACAGTCCAGCCCCCCCCCCCTACCCTGACCAGGAATAGCAGTTAGAAGATGGATGGAAGCTCTGCAAAGATTAAATGAGCATGAGAGAGACTATGTAGCTTTGAAAGCAGGAAATGATACATTGCTTTAGGGTCTAGCTGATTAATAAATATGAAGGGGAAGGAAAAGTAGCCTTGAACTGTTTTTGTGAAGTGTGACTGATCTCGTTCAGAGGGGTGTGAGAGGCCAGGCCCAGCGGTGTGTGACAACAGGATGCTGGTGGATAAGCGGCCATAGCGTGCGCGTGTGTGCAACAGACCGCTTCCTCCATTTGGTTAAAGTCATGTCAGCTACAGGAAGCCAGAAGGACTTATGTGCAATTTTACTAAATCAAAAAACATTCTGGTTCATACTACTGTGCAAAGAAGAAACCTCAGTGACCACTGAAGAAGAAAAAAAAACAAGTATGAAACAAAAATCTGCAAAGGAGGATGAGTGTATGAGGCCGCGAGCTATGGCAGAGAGGTACAGGCCTAAAGGTTTGCATGGAGGTGTACCTGTAAGTGTACTTTAAGTGGTGTGTGACGAGACTCCTAGAATACAGCAGTTTCATTAAAGACATGGAAAGTTTTGGAATTTGATGCATGGCTCGTATATGACTAGTGTTAGATATGATTAGATGAGATTAACATGTGTAAAATATCAGAAACTATATTTACCACAGCTGTAAACATACAAGTGTATAAATATTTTGAACATGACACAATTCTTTAGTGTAATTGCAATGGTGAATACACCAGTATGCAGATGTGTCAGATGTATATTAATCATGGCCTGTATTAAAGGCCTGCTAGTCTGAATGCTTATATATTGGCTAATTATATCCATCCATTTCCCCCATCCTTAGTTATGTGTGTGGCAATATAAAGTTTCAGTTACATACGCACGCCCCGGGGCCCTCTCCCTCAGATGGATAACCGTGCCCCTGAGATGGGTACCCGCGCCCCTGGGCCCGAGACAGGTACCCACGCTGTCTCCCTCTGATACATACCTGTGCTGTTAAGGCCTCTCCTTCTGCTATCTTTAGTTGCAAAGTCTTCTCCAGATTTTTCACAGTCCCCTGGTGCATAAGAGCTGCTTCTTTACTGTGGAAACAGAGAGAGAAAAGAACAACTGTTTACACACATTTGATACACATATTTGATACATGTAATTCCTCATTCATAAACCCTAACCCATATATTAATGCACATCCCATCTATCAAACATACAAATGCTCTCTTAAAATGAGTTCTGGTGACTATGCAGGTCATAAAATGCGGGTAAGCTCATCACATGCTATCAAAAACATCTGTTGTGTCTTCACACATTCTTCTCGACCATAAATATGAAGAAATAAGTAATAAAAATACTAGGAATTTGTGCAAGCAATGGTTGCGTTGCTGTTGTGTCCTGCTTATCATGAAACAATAAAAAACACAGATGCGTGATTTATTTCTCCCTCTGGGTATATCACAAGGCAATCAGGCGTCACCATGGTAAAGATCAGTGCAGACTCATTGCCATGAGGTCAGACATCCCGGCCATGATTTCTGCCTGCTCTTCAGTGCCTAAAATTAAATCTGCATTTTCCATGAGAGTTGGCTGGGATGACTGACGGCACAATGCTTCTGGCATCAGACAACGGATCCACCAGATCCCAGCTGGAATTCCCTGACATTCTACAAACACACTTCTAATTTGGGGTCTTCTGTAGGACAGACACAACCTGAAGGCAGAAATTCAAGAAAAGGACTGGAGCTGAAAACAAAATGCTCCAGATGTTCTCTGCAACCAAAGAAAGCTCTTTAATCCCCAGACAGAGTGTCAACACTGATGTCTAGGCTATCCTCACACCCGTTTGACAGCATCTCGGCCACATGGAAACAGCCTTGGTGTTTTCTCACTACAGCCACGACAAGAGACAGAACAATCAGTTGAAATAACAGGGCTACAGCTAACGTCCCAGTGGCCTGCAGATTGTTCTGGAAGGGTCCTGAGGGAGACAGCACAACTCGACTCCGGTTTCCTGGGCTGAGACAGCTGACGACAGCATGGGCGGACACATGATACAAAGAAAAACAGTATATCTATGAGTTACGTTTTACATATGGGAAGCAAAATTCCACATAAAAATCTACCTTCTCTCACAAACAAGCATTATTTCATCTGCATGATCTAACTTGAAATGGCATCAGTCTTGGATAGCAGTAAATATCTGCACGGTGCTTTGATGGAAATCGCTTGGAAAGAGTTCCGCTGCAACTTGCCAAGTGCTCCTCGACTCAGTTCGACACGTGTAATCAAATCAGCACCAACACATTAGGAGGGCAAACAGAAGTCAAACAGCACAAAGGCGTAAGGAATAAGATGCGTAGAAAGTTCACTGGCAAGCTGGAATGAGGTGGGACTCCATATGACAAAGAGAAGCCCCACCCAACAGCATGGGGTCAAAGGTAAATGTGCAAAACAAAAAAGGAAAAATGTTGACACTCAAAGTGAGCTATGGATCACGTCCTCAAGCAGCTTATCACCTGACGTGAGGCTGCTGTGCACAGATCTCCAGACCACACCCCACCTTATAATGAACTCCAGTGACTCACAGGAGAAATGTGAGCTTCAATGACTACCCATCATCCTGAACGCTGCAAGGTGACTGACCCACTGACTACGGGAGTATGAATGAAAGAGAGAGGACAGGTGAGAATGAGAAACCATTTAATTGCTACATCCTATTTTTGTAGTCAGACTCAGAGCTACCCTACAACAGTGTGTTGCTTGAGTCTCGCTAAGCCCCAGGATCCTGCTTGTTGGGAAAGCTTCTGTATAACAATGTACTGAGCACCAAGGAAACAGGGCAGGATTTTGTTTTGGTTCTGAAATCAGTTCTGACTGGCAAAGGCACTGAAACCCTGCGCACGTGTACCTCATAGGAAATAAGAGGATATGAAGACTCATTGCCTTTTTAATATCTACTGAAATGGAATTTAAAAAAGAAATCCTGCAAGAACATTGTGATCAGAACACATCCCTCCCAATTAACTATTTCTGCTGGGCCAAATGACTATAAACAAACACTATTTTCTCCCTTGAGACAATTCCTTGTGCTGTGTAAGACGGCTCCTTTTAAGAAGTGACCTCGAGATACCTTCTACCCCTTGTTTGTCAGGCTGACCAGACTCACCGGGTGTCCGGTTCCATGACCCAGCTGCATGGAGGAGTACAAAGGAGAGTTCAGTCCACACAATCATACTCTATACTTCCCATTCTCCCTTGCTCAAAGCCTCCAATGACTGCTTTGTGAAAACCAGTGAGCGGCATGGGGGAGGGGAGTTCTGCTATCAAGCGTCAGGCTCTCGCTGGAGCCAATGAGCTTGAGGTCACTGGAGGTCACTGCGGCGGTCAGACACTGCGGCTGGAGTGAACATGTGCTGATAGCCACTGCAGGGACATTAGTATTTCTGCTTTAAGATGCACAGCCCTCAGCCTTTGTTGTGCACCCTTGAAATTCCCTTAGCATCCCATTAGCTCTCACCACCCCTTGAATTATTTTGTGATGTGTGAAATCATTATGACACATTTTGTGCATTCTGTTTGAAAATACATGTTCCAAAGGAATTGGTTACCAAGTGATCTTTAGTAAAACATTCAATAAGACAAAAACCAGCTGTTCTTCTGTATTTTGGGTACAACAGATTTTGTCATGTTCTGAAAATCTCCTAGGCTATATAGACATGGTTTATCTGATACACGTCTCAGCTCATGCAGTTAAGCACTGCGATTTTAATGCAGACCCAACGCATTCTCCAGTTATCACGTCACATGCAGTAGGAATAACTCTCAGTCAGTGTCAGTGAACACTGCGCACATGGCACCTTCGGCGAACGTTCCGTACATCCGTGGGCTTTTCTTTAAATGTGCGTGTAGTGTACTGCTCCCATTTCCAAGTGTAGGCGGGTGCAGATGGAAACAAGTGGAGATAGATAGATAAATGGAACTGACATACACGTAGGGGTAGAGACAGATATAGTAAAGTGGCAATGGACAGGTAAACGGAAAGCTACTAGTAGGTAAACAGGTGACAGCAAGACGTTAACCAGCTCACGATATTGCAGCCCATATGAAGTGCTGAGAGCAGACGGTTGTCCATGTAAGAATATCCAACCGAACAGGTAATGATGACCTTTGCTTTTTCAACAAGGTTATTTCCTTCTGGGTCTGCTGCAAGGTGTTCCTCAGAGCTCTGTTATCGGCCTCCATCTGCAGGTGCTTCTGTGCCAGTTCGTCCTCACGACGCCCTCGCACGCACAGCTGTTCCTGCAGTGACCGGCATCTCTGTTGACATGACAACCAGCTGTCCTCTTTCTCCTTCAGTTCTTGGGACAGCCTGCGAGTATGGATCAGAGCACACACACACACACACACACACACATCACATATATATAAAAAATGCTTCTGGGTGCTCGACAAGCAGCTTGATTATAAATAAAAGTCCCCAGGTACATGACAGATGAACATGAAGTTCCATTCCGAAAACAGTCCATAAAAAAAGATTAAATGGACAAGTACAGTTCATTTCTACTAGATGGGTCAGCATTTCTAGAGCCTTGATTCAGAGAGCACGCAATCTGCTGCAGTAAAATTATTGCCTTTTAGAGAGATGCTTTCTGGAAGTTATAAGGGCAAATCTAGTGCCATAAAGGACACCTTTAAAACAGCATAAAAGACAGCTCAATATGCGATAGGAAAATTCAAAGAGAAGTGAATATGATTTGGAGTGCTTTAGATACCCAGGAATTACTTATACATGATGTAAAGTACTGCCATGTGCTGCTCAAAGCTCACAAAAATAAGTTGCAGGCAAGTTTTGAAATGAAATATCTTTAGAAAAAATCAAAGTGCAGCCTGTGTTCTGAGAGGAAAGGCAAAACTGAACGCTGACAGCAAAAGAAATGTGGCATACATATGAAAGCTATTTATTACCCGTATATCTGGCTGTGAAGTTAATGTGAATTTAATCACCCCTTTGTCTACATTCTCAGCCTCATCTCAGCCTGCCGAATTCGACGTGATGCCATCCTGGCACGAGATCGGCTCAGTTACAGTTTTATCTCTTCATGCTTGCTCTCACGGCCAGACGTCGGGTCTCCATAAAGCATGTTCACACTCCGGGAGTATCTTTCTCTTTAACCAAGGGCATTACTACAGCAAGCCGCTAATACGAGATAACAGGAACACAGAATGGAGCCTTCGGGAGAGACAATCCACAGACCCAAAGTCACCCCAAGCTCCATTTCAACACAATGCAAGACTTCATACATTGAAGTACTATGGATGAGTCAAGAAACGAAACTCATATCAGAAAGTCTCTGAGTACATACTGTAAATAACTCCTAGGAAATAGTTTCGACATCATCATAATTATTACTTTACCTGGAATGGGTGGCGCTCTGCTCCTTCTCCACCTGGGCCTGCCTGGAAAGCTGCTCCTCGATCTTCTTGGCTTGGCTCCTGGGAGAATACATCACATTTCATCACAAACATGCTCCTGTGTAGTAGTGTGTGACATGCGTATTTTATAGGTGACATGGCAGGGACATCACACTTCTCCTCTTTGGTGTGTGGCAGTGGTTGAGATAAGTCCCCGGCTCTGGGAGCCTGAGCCCGTTAACACTGATCCAGCCTCTTCTCAATGGAAGCAACTAGCTCTGTAATGGCCTGCTTTGCCACAGGGACAACAGCCACACTCTTAAACTGACATACAGCTGGAGCACATTACTCTCACTAGAGTGACTGACCTTAACCTTAACTGGCGACACAAGATAGGGTTACATTGTTTTCGAAACATCACCACAACCTTGGGGCAACGCTATGATAACAGTCAGTGCGCACTCATGCCACTGAGGATGGCCTAGAGTGAAAAAATGATGAGAATTTAAAATGTCTGAATATATTCACTAATGCATTACGTGTCAGACGTACAACAACAGAATACCTTCCTGGCTTTAGAACCACCGTCAGCATGTTAGCCCCAGTTGTACCAGGTACTGCCGTCTTTTTTTTTTTAGTGATCCCACCATGCTGTATTTATGACTGAAGAGGGGGGCACTTTCTTTTAGGACTGCAACTTGTCAGATAATTCAAAGACTTAAGCTGCATATGTGCATGACTCTTCGTCTGTTGTAGTGAAGACGGGCCATGTGTCGTGCGACCAAGCCTCCACCCACCTCCATCCGCCTGGTCGAAGCGTGAGGCTTATACACACATACATCCTGCCCAGCACCCCCAGCAGCCCCTGACTAATCCTCTTTCTGGCTGCCAGGGTGTCAAAGGACTGTCCTGTCACATGCAATCAAGACCCAGGTATCTCACATGTCAGTACAGATGTGGGGCAGACCCCCCCCGCCCCCGCCCCGTCAGCATGTTCCGTGCTGTGCCACTGAGAGAGCGGCCCGACTAGCAGTGCTGTCTCCATCTCTGTCTCGTCCTCTCCGTCTTGCGCCCTCTCTCGAGGTCAGGAGGTGCAGGGGCTGATACTCAGCGAGTGCTAGTTAGTGACTCCACATACGAACATACCTGGACCTTCTGGCCACAAGGCAAGCAGATCCTACCTGGCAGATGATGGTGTTGTAAAAACAGAATTTTTAGCTGCATTATTATATTATTCCGATAATTTATCATATTAATAATAATACAATTTTCTTCCATGTACATGTCACCTCAGGGACCCTGAAGAAGGAATCTCCCTGGTTTAATTCTCTCCATTTTGTTTATTGTTTTGAATCCACAGCAGAGGAGCTCTGTGACACGCATTCTTATCTAACATGGGCTGAGATAACCTTTCCACTGCGAGTCCACTGGAGGGGGCTTAGTGGAGGGAGGGCGGCCAGGCTTTTTGGCGACGGTCAGGTCAGGGAGACCTAGCGGCCGGGCAGCGGCGTGTGGGGCGACCTGCTCCCTGTGAAGCCCCAGAGGACAACCTAACAGAGCTCTCCACACGTAAAGACCACAGGTAGCCATTAAACACAGTCCCCAGCCTCCGTCTCACTCAACATTCACTCTTTATCTACATCTGCTCTCTATTCTCTTCTTTGTTCACATTGAAGAAATGTAGATGAGAACCGATACAGTGACATTTGTCAAGTCGTACCATAGGATACCGCAGAGGGTCGCTTCTCTGTGTTTCAGGCTTACCTCGCATCGAAAGACACAAGCTCCAGAGAGGCCCAGAAGCCACACCCCCACTCTGTGATTGGCTAAGCGCAGTGACATCATGTGTTTGTTGACAGTTTAATAGGTGGCATATGATTTGCACAGAAAGACATTTTGCCCTTTGGAACAGCAATGTTCAGAAAATATTAAATATTAAGCTCAGATGATTTGGCTTGGTTTCAGGAGCAATTTCTCCTGTGGGATCTACACCTTTTCAAAATGGAAATTGGCTTGGGTTTACAGAGCAATATATTTTATGTCTTTACCTACATATAATTCACAAATCAATATTCTAATTGATTTTTGTTGATGTAAGTCCAAGGATGGACAAGCTAAGTTACTTTTATATAGAGAATACACATAAAACTAGTAGGTGTTTCCTGTATTAAAGATGTTTTTTCTTTCTAATGGCATT
The DNA here is from genome assembly GCA_011763525.2 of Mormyrus iriodes. NCBI lineage: Eukaryota > Metazoa > Chordata > Actinopteri > Osteoglossiformes > Mormyridae > Mormyrus > Mormyrus iriodes. Next base: position 1,437,939 of record JAAGVU020000036.1, on the reverse strand, counting down.
AGGACACTGTACTGCACCGCATCAGTAATTTTAACTCACCATGAGACTCACTGTCTTTTGCATGTCGCCATGCTGCGCTCAACCTCCCCAACCTGCTTTTACGATTAGGACAGAAAGCCATGGTAAATCAGGCTCTCACACATAATGCTCAGCTGTTTATGTTCCGCTTTTCCTTCTGTTCTCCTCCCTCCTCTGCATTACTCCTCTGTCCTCCCCCCCCCACCTCCCCCGCTCTCTAAGCCGCTCAAGTGTCGCATGTATAATTAATAACTTTGTACCCAGTACCCACTGGGGACAGCAGGTCATAATCAGTCAGCTTCACAAGGGCTCATGGGTAAGCAGCAGAGGCTGGCGGCGGGCGCCATATTTTCCAGCAATCTGAGCGGCTCTGACGCACTACGGACTGGTGACGGGCACGGCTGCCCCCGGGGGGGTCTCGCTAGACTGACAAAAAGCCCAAAGGCCGCTTCTGAAGGAAAAGTGTGTCTCTAACTATGGAGTGTAGGTGGGAGCGGAGGTGAAGGAGATACTCAATGGGCTACGATAATAGGGAACAAATGACTGTGGAATCCAAAGCATGCGAGGATCCCTCACTCATCTCCCGCTCTCTCCCTCACGCACACACACACACACACACATACACACGCGCACACTCAGCAAACTCCAGGGAATAGAGACACACAACTGTGTCTCTCCTGCTGGACCCTGAGCATGCCACAGCCCAGGCCTCTCACATCACCTGGCATCCCGCTCACAGCACAAAACAAACGCCGGAAGTGCGGAACACGCCCCCCGGCGTCATACTGGCATCCCCATCCGGAACAACGGGCCAGGGCTGCATATTGTGCCAGCCACCGAACCCAGCCCAATGCGGCACTGAGTGGCGGGGTCACCATACACCGTTTTGACATCCTCACATGCCGTGAGCAGGTTGGACAGAGAGACTACCTGCAAGGTCACACTGCAGAACACTGCCAGAGGGTGAAAAAGGCCTGTATGCTACTTTAAATCCAACAAGAAAAGGAAGGCTAAGAAACAGCAAAATCCCCCTGCAGGCCTGACAAGAGCAGCGCTTCCAGGTTTTACACACACATCTTTAAACTCACTAAAGACATCGAAACACACACACTGTTCAGAAGGACAACAGGAATCGCAGTTCCATGTCATCTCACTCCGGGTATATTATCTGACAGGAGAGTGCTCTTTCATTAACTTCTTCAGCCTACAGTTGCTTGTCATTTAGACGGCATCAAAATTACACACAGCCGATTAAATGACAAAGAATATATAAAAATTTCTCACCAATCAGCTACTAAGTAAACTGCCCAGTTAATTGCTGTCCCTGAACAACATCAATGCCACATTTAAGAGGTCCACGGCAGACTTCAGGTTATCTGGTGTCTGCAGAAAGCAGCCAGTGCTCATAGTCAAACCGGCCACTCAGTACTGATGATAAGCACGTCAGCAGCACAGCTTCCCTGCATTCACAGCGCTATACACTACAGCTGCGAAAAGCTGCATCAAGATGATTTTTCAAATCAGCTGGTGGGAAAAACATCACATTGATAATTGTGACACATACACCATTTTCAAGCAGTGTCGACAGTCCTCCACAATAAATGTATCAAACTATGGAAGTTTTCCCAAACGATCTGACATTAACACGACGAGGAAGACCTAACATAATGCTGCTATTGTTTTTCGGACACTAGTTTCCCTGCTGATCTCAATCGACGCCACTGTCGGTCCGGGCACGGGGGAGCTGCTCGCTTCTGATTCAAACTGACGCTTATGTCAGACAACTGGCTGTCAGGGGAGCCATCAGTGACATGGCCAGACGAACATCGAGGTGACAAGGGTCACTGTCACTGCAGCACCAGCATGAGCTAATAGGTGCTACTGTCATGTGCAAGGATTCGGAGAATCCAGGCTCCACATTCCCCACGACCGGCGAAACTCGAGCTGAAATGTTATTGCCAGCTAAGGTGACAAGATGTGTGTGGGCGCTTCACTCACTCTAGGAGCCGTTCCAGGGACTGGCACTCTGACCGGCTGCCATTGAGGTCCTGCTGCAGACCTGACAGTTCCATCTTCAGCTCTGGAATGCAGAAAAAGAAAGTCTAATGTGACAAAGTGACCTTAAAGTGCATATGCAAAGGGAGAGGTAGGCAGGGGACAGCCATGGACCTGAAGATGGACTGCCATCTCAGAATGTCACACCTCCCAGTGTGTGTCTGGGATTTTCTTCACACACTTTCTCTCTCCACCTCCCCACTCATCACTTCCTCTCTTCCTCCGACTATCAGGCTACAGTGATCTAGCCTCTGCCTGACAGAACAGCTGTCCAGACCACACTGCACTGTGCACGCCATTAAAGCACTGAAAAATAAACCCACACAGCTACATAGTCTGAGCACAGGATATACCATTCGTCTGAAAGAAAATCCACAGGGCAACCTGGCAATCTGCTCTCTATCTGACTGTTTCTTTGTCTGAGAGGATGTGCAGTTCATCACAGTGTCAGGTTTGCTGAAATTGTTCTAAATGAAAATGTACACGCACACAGAGTATATAATGGAGCACATACTTCCTGCATAATGTAGCTTCCTCTGTTTTCACACTACTTTGGCACTGCGTAGCCATAAGCACTGAGACACACAAACACTCGGTCGCGCTGCACAGCGGGCGGGGCGCTCAGCAGCGTGTTCGACGCCGTCCATGTCAGGCTGACATTCCTCCCCCAGAAAAAGGTGGCCTCAGGAATGGTTTATACTTTGTGCAAAGCAATTGATCCCTCATAATTGCTCCCTGGTCACTGTGACCTGAGCAACAAGTGGAAGAGAAAGCCAGAGAGAAGAGGGAAAAAAAAAACATGGACTGGCACCCCTCCCCCCTCCCAGCTATGCTGTTTACGCAACACCAGCAAGCCTTAACTTGTGAAACGAGCATGTCGACTTCTGGCCAGCCAGGGTATTACATTGTGTTCTCTGAATCCGCTCTCCAAAGTCCACATCGTTAACGAGTGGGCTGGCACTGACCACAGGCAGGTTAGACAGAAGCAGAAGTCACATGGCAGTAATAAATACCAACATATAGATGCAAGACAGCCTCTATGTCTGACTGGCTCTCTTTGGCTCGGGGCCCCTCTATGGTCTCCCAGAAGAACATCGTTGGTGCTGGTCGCCCCCTTCTCACGCTGACATGTTTCTGCTGTGCTATTCCTGGAGCTTTTCGAGAAGCTTCATAAAAGGCCCTCAGGAGGCCCAAGGGCTCTGCAGAGTTTGTGTTCTCTTTTGTAAAGGGTTGAGATGAACAGATCGAGAGAGATGCTGAATGACACATGCCCAGACTTCAGGACAGGGGAGGGTTAAATGCAGTTTCAGAAAACCTCAAGTGCACTGTAAATGCTTGAGTTTACCGTGCTGGCTTGTATCTGTCATGCAACGGAGAGTAAGCAATTTTGCAATGCATTAACAAGAGTCTAAGTTACACGCAATGTGCTAACTTTAGAGTAAGCATTGGCGTAAATAAGCTGTTAGTACATACTATTCCAAAGTGCAGCTATGCCACAATGCATTCACATAACAGGACACTTGATATCATAGCATAGTAAGCTAAGCTACAGGGAAACAGCTTAGCAGTGTAAGTATTAGCATACTTAAACAGCAAAATATAGCATTTAGAGGGTTTAGCATTAGCATCAGAGCAAGATACACAGAAAGCAGTCGGTCAAGCAGACCCACCCTCCAGCTGTGCGCTGGCTTCCCGGTGCTGGTTCTGCTGTACAGCCTGGGCCTGAAGTTGGGTCTGAAGCTCCTCTACCTGTCCCCGAAGCATGAACACCTCCACTGCACCCTGGTCCAGGGCCTGTGTCTGCCTTTCCAACTCTGAGGACAAGATTACAGGCGTCACCAGGAATATCTCGACAGCATCTGATGTCTTCACAGATAGAGTTGGGCACAGTTATCTACACACCGGGATGACTGGGGAAAGCAGCAGGTGAAGATTACGTTTGAGGATACCAAATCACCAAGGGGTACCATCTGTCAGAGATGCCCTGCACCACGTGTCTGATACAGATAAACGGCTCATACTTTCTTGTGTGCAATAGCTGTTCTGAAGTACACATTATATGGCAGAAATCAACCGGTACCTTTGATGGTCTTTGATGGTCTTTGACGGTCTTTGATGGCCATCTGTGTTACATTTACTTATTCAGCAGACGCTTATGTCTAAAGCGACTTACAAGTGACGATCAGACAGCAGGGTCAGACAGCATCTATGGAACAACTGTAATGAAAGGTTTTGCTCAAGGGCCCAAGGATGAAACCACTCTGCCAGCCCCTGGATTTAAACCAGCAACCTTGCGATCACGGGCATAGAGTCCTGAGCCACAAACCGCCCCACTCTGTTCAAACACAATGGTGATCATTAATCACCATCGGTGTCACTCCACCTTCCTAACAGCACCTGAGCGATCGCACCCAACCTGCCGAGAATTCAGGAATATTTATCACCATGTTAAAAGCAAGTTTCCTGCTTTGCTTGGGGTGAGGTCACTGTCCTATTCAGATGTGTGAGAAAATACCACTCCATTTTATTGCTGCTATTAAGATGGCGTTAACGGGCCAACAATACCTCACAGTCATGTACCAAAACAAAAACACGGCGCACAGAATTAGGGAAGACAAAGACTGACGGCTGAGGTTCACCACGAGGTCACAACGAATCATGCTGATCTCATCAAGCTGACATCTGCACACCTGGCAGAACAACAGCTTATATTTACATATTTAAATAAATATTTCAATATTTAAAGTGTGTTAAATGCGTTTTATCCTCCCAGGAGCCAAGGCACGTGGATTCATACACGTACACGCAGAAAGCTAGTATCAGTGTATTCCTGCATGTTCGTAAACCTCTGCATCTAAAAACACTGCCAGAGTCTAAGCCTTTCATGAGAACCCTCTGATTGACTCTTCAAGCCACACCCTCTTCACCCCCATTGGATGAGTAGCCAAGGGGGAGGTACCCAAGCGAATCAGATTTCATGGCTGCTGGCAGCTAGCCTGAGCCTGGCGGTATGCCCTGCCTTGGTGGAAAGGTCCAAACACGTCCCTCCATATCCCCAGTTGGTGCACATAATTACAAGGACCTGCACCCCTCCCTCTCTCCTTTCGCTGTGAATTTTCCTCCCCCTCCTCATGACCGCAGAAAGCAGACAGACAGGTAGCAGCGTATAATCACCCACGCCCATCTGCCTAGCCTGTAACCAGGTGCTGAGTCACACACCACCAGAAGCTTGGGTTCGGGGGGGCCTGTGGTGTGACTATATGACCGCATGAGGACACACCGTCGGTGCGTGAACCGTCAAGGATGTGGCCAAGCCATTCGGCCCAAGAGAACTCCGCTGAAAAAAGACTACCAGTAGAGTAGATCCACCCTCAGTAAAAATATATATTTTACAGATGTTTTGCTCATTAAATTTTTAAGAAAGCATGAAAACAATCTGGATGTGATGGTGTAAAACAGGCAAAAAGACAAATTCCAGCTGTTGTTCATCTGTGTGCGAATGTTCGTCCTTTTTGGTAAAACATCCACATACCCGCTTCTCCCTGAACAGCAGGGGACTCTGTAACCCATCCACCTCCTACACATGCTCAGCCCATTAAATCCAGCTCAGTGCCCTGATATTGTTACTCAGTAATTATCCCAGAACAGTAGGCACCAGGTATAAAAATAAGCGGGTCTTACCGAGGTCTAGCCGTGCCAGGATGCAGACGCTTACACACATCCACTTATCCGATACACGCGTGCAGAGTGACATGCAAAGCCGAGCAAGACGGCCCTATCAGCTGTCTGTCACCTTGTTAGTAACACAAGTGCATTATGGTATCAGTGTGGGAATATCGTATCTGCAGCTTTATGTAATGGAGGGAGGCAATGGAGAAAACAAGGTGCAGAACAGCACAGATCATTTTCTGCTTTGTTGTTAGCTAGTACAATTTAATGGCAAAAAAGCAGCAGAAAAGACCTCCTTTGAGCTATATTTTGTGCCTGTTATTTTATGCTGGTGTTTATGTTTGTAGAGCGTTCAGCATAGTCATTATACAAGTGGAAACAGAAAGAGGGGGAGAGAGTGATTAAGGGTTGCAGAGTGATCACAGCAGTGAAAAAGGGGCCCAAACAAAGCCAGGGTGGGAAATGGCAGGAGACGTGTCACTGTACACGTGTGTGATGGCCCAAAGTGACCTTTGCCTCCTTGCTGCTTGCCTGGCTGCACTACTGATGCACTAAGCATACTTCATCCTTACAAAGGTCATGTCTGTAGTGCTCCCTACTTACAGTACATCCCATAATGCTTCAATGCCCTGCACCACGTGTCTGATACAGATAAACGGCTCATACTTTCTTGTGCGCAATAGCTGTTCTGAAGCAGCCGGACGCTCCAGTCCTTCCATATGTCCTGGAGCTGGAGGAAGCTGAGGGAAACGTGATGCATCTGCTGGCGGGAGAAGCGGAGCAGAGACAGGGTGCTTTCCAGGGCCTTCTTCTGGAGCTCACTCTGTGCCCTGCGAGGGCAGGACAGCCGGTTAGCGTGTGAGAGACAGAGCGTTTCGTGTGTAAAGAAAACCATAGCAGAGCAGTTCCGATCCACTGCAGAAAAAGGAGCCTCCTCTATCTCTTTTCATCAAAGCTTTTGTTAAACATTTTTATGTGACTTCTTAAAAGTGAAAAAAGAATTTGGGTAGCTGGGTAAACCGTAATGGCCCGTCTTCCAGGCAACAATCATAATAGGATGATGTGTGGAACTCAGTGGATATCGTGACGAAGGGGAACTATGGTAACCAAAGCACACGCCATTAATAAGCATGTGTCAAAACATTATCTATGCTTTCTAGTTTTCCATTCATGTGGGAGAAATGGTGGTGTACGAAAGAATGGGCCTCTAGAGGCAGTCCATGGTGCCATGGCCAGCAACTCTACCCTACCTCTGGGTTCATTAAACATGGAGGAGGAGCACATATTATGGGCATTATGTTTTTTTAATGTGAGGCAGGAAATGGCTTATTGTAAGAAAGTATGCTGTGTGTCAGCCATACTTTCCCCATAATCATCATCATGCAATTTACCATCCTATTTAGTGACACGATGCATCTAAACTGAATGTCTTCCACGTTTTTGGACTGTGGGAGGAAACCAGGTTACTTTGTGGAAACCCTCCCAGACATAGGAGAAAAAAACATGGAAACTACACACAGAGGCAGAAATCAAAGCCCCCAGCCCTAGAGGTATGAGGCTAGAACGCTACCTTTGAAGCTACAGCGCTGCTCACCAGTACTGGCTAACCTCTTTAATTCAATAAATGTCCATTCTAACACAAGTATAAAACTCTAAGTTAACATTGAAGGAAGAGGCCAAAGAGTAAAGTGGAGAAAAGTACCTTTTTGGTAAACTATGGTCTTTTCAGGGCCAAACATTGCAGTGTGAAAGGTGTTAATGTGACAGGACCAATGTGATGCTGTCAACAATGTCAGAGCCCAGAGTACAGGACAGGCCCAGCCATTCCCTGTGCAACATCTGATAGCACACTGAGCTGAACCCACTCAGAACACCTTGTCTTCTTGTTAATCGCCTAGCTTAAAATCTCTTATGTGCCAGGAGGAGATCAGCCAGAAGATCAAGGGTCTCCCAATATACATATTTGGGCACAGAGGCCCAACCAGGAGGCCTGTCTTTGTTGTCAAGCAACACGAAGTACCCACATATCGAAAAAAAGAAAAACAAAAAAGCAGAACCAATAAAAATTAGACAAATCTGTCACTAGCATTAAGAGGTGAAGAAATTATTTAGCTTGGGGCAATCAAGTATGCAGGAACGTGCTTTTTTCATGGAGGACACAAAGACAGACCTGACATTATGAGAGACTTGTATTCAGGAATGTGTTTGTCTTTGACATGACCCCTTGGCATCACATGTTTTTTTTTTTGGGCAGGGCATGGGCACACAAGCCCATACTGACACATGATCAGCCTGGAGTGCTGAAGGGCGGGCAAGCTTTTCTCCTTGGTGGGTACAGGAGAACACCAAGCCAAAGCGCAAATGTTTGCCACTGACTTCAACACAGCGACGATTCAGTTTCACCCTGAGCAAGCCATCATCACACAGCTGTAGGTCACACAAGAAAGAACGCGGAGCCCATCTCAGCCATGTCTCCTCCTGCTTCCTCCCTCTGCCTCGTCCCTGCCTGACCTTCCAATGCCGCGGAATGGCCTGGGGCACACAGGTGCTTCCCATCTCCGGCCTCCCTCCCGCCTGCCAAGGCACAGGTGCAGGGCTCTGGGGCCAGCTTTGGTGGGCCCACTACTACCGTGGGGCCATTGTCTAGTTAACACTAACATTCCCTCCCCCGCACCCAAAACCCAAACAAACAAAAGAACACGCCTGCTCTAAGCCTTTGTCCTTCGTTCTCCTCAGCTCCAGTCTTTCCTGTTTCCCTCTGTCCTTGTGCCTACCTCCCTTTGCCTCTTACACTGCTCCTTATTCCTGTGCGCTCTCTCTCCTTCCCTCCTCCCCCCCGCCCGCACACTCGGAGCCATTGGCTGTACTGTTTCCCCATTTCCTCACCTGAAGTGGCGGCAGCTCTGACACGCCAAGTCCAGCTCCTGCTCCAGGCAGCTCCTTTCCGCACTCATGCTCTCCAGCTGTTGTCCGAGGTCCTGCAGTCTGACATGCACACACAGGACGGCAAAGGGAAGGGGCCAGTTTTATACCCCTTTGAATTAACAAAGGAAACACAAAGACTGCAGTACTCTGCCATACTTGTAACGCACATTTGCAATAAACAGCTATCTATGATTTCATAGAACCTCTTACAACAGTTTAAATTCCACAACTGGAACACATCTCAAAACTCCTGACCCCCTCACAACCCTATCCAGGGTTAAGTGGTTGGAGGATGGATAGAAGGATGGATGGATGGATGCATGGATGGATGGATCACATTTCACCTACTATCCTGTGGTTGCTTTTTAAAAAACCCTTAGGGCAAGAGGAAAAAAGAACAGAACAGGAAGAACAAAAAAAGAACAGAACAAAACAGAACAGGAAACAATAAAAGAGCCATGAAAATCCTATATTTAATATCTTATGTCTTATGTTTTATTCATATGGATAAAATAAGAAATTAATATATGCAAACACTTGAAAGCCTAAAACATCAAAAGTCATTCTGACAAAGTAGCTAAGAGTACCAGAAACTGGTTCGCCTGACATAAAATGATCTGTCCCGTTACTCTCTAACATTCTGTGAGCATCACCATCGTTTCCCACAGGCACTTTTCAAAGAGCCGATAAACAAGCGAGAAGCTTTAAAGGGCTTAAAGACGCCTGCTGACAAACGACTTCAAAACACGCTCAAGGTGGCGGCTAATCTGACACATTAAAGAGCTTGATTATTATGCTGCGAAGGCCAAACTCCTCAACTGGGTGACTCGAAAAAGAAAACGAGGGACGAGCAGCGAGCAAGTGCCGTGTTAATCGCGGGGACAACCTGAGACAACCTGACACATAGAACCCTGCCATGGGTACATCATGCCACAGGAGGATGTGGGAAAAAAATCCTTTTTCCCCCCTCTCTTCAGAACTTTCAGCCAATCACAGGGCAGCGTGGAGTCAGCCAAGAATAGCTGGATCCATCACCTCTGGGCAACAGGGTTTCTGCAACTCACCCACTCACACGCTCATTTGTTTCACTGCACCTCACACAACGTCACCGGTGGGCAGGGCAGCCAAGTTAACAGGAAAAGGGCTGCAGGGTCATAGCCCAGGCTCTGCATCCCAAGCTGGCCAGATCTGCTGCAGATATCTGTGCTGCATGTGGCATCTCCATCCAGTGCAAATTAACAGATCCTATTTAAAACTGGTTGATACGCATTTACAGTCCACTACTTCAGAACATTAAAAAAACATCATAGCTGATGGGCTTTATGCCCTGAACCTGCTATGCAGTTCATTATATAGAATTAAAATTGACTACAGTGAAGGAAAATTGATTGCACTCACATATAGACATTTCCTACAGTAAAAATGATTTGACTTGATTACAGTTTGCAACTCAACAAACAGATGCTAATATAAACGTAGATTCACAAACATGTGTGTATGCAAGTGCATGCAATACCCCATGTTTGTACTTATCTCATCTTGTGTTTACTTTATGTTGCTTGGTAACCACGCATGATGCCATAGCGATCACTGTAATCATCCAAACAGAAGAGGATTCAACATGTGCCGTATAAACCCATGTTCTTCACTCGTGGCCTCTCTTACATGCTACGTTTTTCTTTTCTGAAACCATGATATGTGGGCAGGCAGGTAATTGTTCCATTAAAGGAGCAGATCTGGGCTCAGGAGGTTTTCAGTCTGAATCTAAGCATTCTTATCCAGAATGGGTTCACTTTGAAACAGCATATAAGTAAAACTAAGCAGAACTGTAACTTATGGTAGTCTCTGTGTTTCTTAATGTAAAAACATTTTCTAAGAACTTGCTCCCTTTCTGGTACACCAGCAATATGCATTTCTGCATTAGTGTGACCAAACAAAAGTGCAAATGCCATGAAAATATTTACTGTTTTGTTCTTCCTCCAGAAAAGCCGTACCAAAAAATATTTACTGTTTGGGTGTTTGTGCAGTTGCTAGTGGGAACAACAAATGAGAACAATACAACTGCATTATTAAAAAGAAACCACAGTTTTCTTGTAATAGGCACTCCCATTATTTCCGAATATATGGTGTCACATGCCCCCCAAATTCAAACTGTATTTCTTCCATCTCCAAGCAGCAGTGACAATAACATCCTCAGGTTTCAGCCTGTTGTACATTAATGAAGCTTAATATAGATCCATTGCTATATACTTACTCTACCTTCAGTCGATTTACAAGCATTTATAATTGGGTACAGGAGTGACTTACAACATAAAAATTGATCACTGACACCAGTGTATACATCCAGCAATCTATTGTCCAGCAGGTTATCTTGGTTGGGGTTAGGCGAGGGTGGAGGGTCTGGAGTCTATCTCAGGCAGCATAGGGCACAAAGCAGGGGTATACCCTGAATGGGATGCCACTCCATCACAAGGTGCACACATACTAATAAATAAAATGCATTATTTAATAACCCAATTTAAGGATTTTGACTGTGTTTATGAAAGCCCTGGGAACGATGTGTGTATCTGTATTGTTAACCCACCCAATAATAAAACACAATAGAACGAATCAGACCAAGACAGCGCCGATAAGAGCACTGGTGTGGCATTCATACGCAGGTTTCCACTTTCACTTCCGTAAATGACTGTGTGGTGCGTGCCTCGCTCACCAACGGCACGAATCCCTCACACGCACATGCCACGCACTCGCACACTCTCACACTCCAGCCTGCAATCCATGCATGTGCACGTGCACACACAGGAACGTGAAGGCACAGGCAGGTATGCACTCAAAACTCTCATCCACACACTCACATCTCTGACAGGACTTTCCTTAGCGACCTGGTGTCTGCCTCCTCGCCGATGCCACGTCAGTGATGATGAGAGAATACGCGCACAGTCACATAGAAACATGAAGAGGCTCTCACACAGCTGGTGAGACAGGTTTCAGGGACCACAGAACTTGACTGAAGCAACTTTCCCAGAGCTGTGTGCAACTGTATGCGGATGTGAGAAACCAACAGGCAACTTATCTGCCCATCAGCTTCCTGTTCCACCAGTTCTGTCAGCTGCATTCATATGGGTCAAGCACACACTCTTACAACGCATTCATATAGGTCACACACACAGTTGCACAAACAGTCTAACTCCCGTATACACACACATACAAGTGCGGTGCATTCATGTAGGTCACACACAATACTAGACACACATCCATTGGGGTATGAGATACTGAGATGATTGTCAGTGGCCAATGGAAGCTCCGCGCCTCACTCTCTCACGCTCTGAGACTAAAGGTCGTGAACAGCTCAGTGAAAAAAAAGATGACCCTGCCAAGAACCTTTATAAATTACGAGAACGCGGGATTTAAAAAATTGTCTGACAACATTCAGGCATCTTTCACATCCTCTTCTACAGTTAGAACTTACATTCCCTCATCGTTTTGTTCACCATCAGCTGGAAACACGCTATAGGACTATTCACCGTTGTACCCCTGGCACAGAAACTAAGCTTAGTTAAAACTGGCTGACAAGACAAATTAATGCAAAGGCTCATCCACAGGCATAATTGCTGTTCCTTCCAGAACAGTTGCACACTCTATTGGCTGTTATTATTAGCAGCTGTAGGCGTACTGTAACAAGAACCACAATTACATGCATTTCTCTGCCACCCCCCACCCCCCACAAACAAAAAATATTGGAGGCATTCACGTTGAGAGGTTTATATTTGATTGAGATTTTTAGAGGTATAATTATATGCCACATTCACGTCACACGAGAAAAAAAAATGATGCAGTCTTCAGCCATGAGTCACACTATAATTGGCTAAAACCCCAAATTAAAATTGCTTTCACATTTGGAAGAAACCTGCAGCACAGACAGGTAAAGAGTAACACAGACAAAAACATAAACAGACAAACACTAACGTACAACCAACAGGAGTTTCACTATCACTTAGCCAAGGACTAGTATGCGTGTCAGTGCCAGATTCAGTGGGTACTGACTATTACTTACTGTGAAAACAAATCTCCCACTCTCTCACCAACGCAACAAACACAAGCATTAAGCTATTGCTCACTTTTTCATTGGTCACTCCTAAAAACACAGAGCATGGCAATTATCTGCCACAAGCTTCACTTATGCGTCTTTATATAGTGGAACAAAGGACCATTTTCTGACACAGCAATTTATCAGATTTTCTGGAATAGTAAAAGCATCTAATAAAAAGTCATGAAAACAACTTTGAGAAAACTGACATACATCCTTAACTCGAACAAGACAAGAGAAATGAAAATGACAAAGTCATATGGCACCTCTCAAAATCAGAGCCTGAATGTCAAGCGCTGTGACATGGCTGAACGTCACCGATTTCTCTTCAGTTCAAGCTCCACTCTAGTGGATATGGTGTACTTTTTAAGGTCAAAGCGACACCCGACAGCTCACCCTGAAGCTATTTTGTGAGAGCAGACAGAACTACAGAAGGGCCAGAGTGACCACACCACCAGCAATGTATCAGTCAAACCCATCAGGAGGAATGTAGCGGGGACAGAGGGGGGTAGCTATGAATTCAGCACTTCCGGGGGGGGGGGGGGACCGTGTAAATTGATTGCCACTGTCTGATAATTTAAAATGTCCATTTCTGGAAGTTCATGTGTTCTGATTTTTTGTTTAATTATTCTGGAGTACATCGTTTATATTGAACATTTTTTATCTTATTTCCTTTGTTCCGCGGAATGAGAAATATATAAAGAAAAAATTTGCAAATTAAGTAATCAGAAAACACATAACAGGCCGGGAATGCAGTCAGCGGTGGGGTTTTGCAGAACAAACATGACAGGTTGTCCTTTAAACCATTTTGACTGTCGAGCATATAACTGCAACCATTCAAATTAGGCACCAGTTTTAAGAGTTTAGCTTGGTGTAGAATGGACATCGATTTGGTGCCATGTCTGTACCAGAATCAGCCATGTCAACTGTGGTCATGCTCACCTGACAGCTTGCTGGTGCTGGACAGTGGTCAAAACTTCCAATTGATTCCAGAGGACCCTTTCCCGCTCAACGCTGCCTCGGTGCTGGTCCAGTTCATGCTCCAAAGCACACAGCCTCTCTTTCAGCCTCCTAAACTCGTGTAGGACCAGATAACTCACCCCACAGTACTTGCACACTGTCTCTGTGGGCCCCATCTGCACAGCAACCAAGTCAGAGAAGTCAATCATAGCAAATAAATAATTACACATTAACTCATGAGGAATTTGAACAGTATTCAATGGTACTTACCAAAAGGCTACAAATGTACATAACCTTAAAGCACCCCTCACACTGTACCCTCGAGTGGAGTGCTTGACCATTATTGTCCAGAAACTGAATCAACTTTGTTTAAGCTTTGAGTAAACAGAATGTTAGGCAATTAAAGAATTATGGCATTTGCCTCAATTCACCAAGACTACCAAGAGGAACTTTTTGTCCATGAACAGATCTAAGCAGACCGTTCGGCATTCTCACATTGTATTGTTGAGCACCAATTTATGGGGTCTGTTTCCACAAAAGCTCCATAATGCCTTTTTCTGCTCCAGTGACCAAAAATGTCTGGCTGGGAACAATCATGGGAACAGAGACTCGCCTCAGCTGGGCTCCTTTATCAGTCAGAGACACTGCCAATCAGGGCATTTCACCACATGGCTCCTTTCACAGCATTTCCATTTTCAAGGTTCACTTGTTTTGTTCTTAACTTATTCAACAGCCTTACAGGATATGTGCTTAATTTTAACTAATATGTTAGCTAAAAGATTTTTGTTAACTGGTGAATAATGTGGTACAGAGAAACTAACAGTCACGGCAAACAGCAGGCATCACTGTGGAGTATCTGTATATTTCGGAATGCTGAAATACAACAGCTTTCAGACACATATCACAAGATTCATCAAGACCCAATACAAAAACCCTAAACCTCTGCATAAACCCAAAAAATCCTGGCAGCAACTTCAGCAGGTTAAATAAATGGTTTGTGGCTTGGCATCTAGTCCAATGTTTTCAACTTATGACAGATGGACCAGTATCAGCATTTCTCCAAAGAAGCAAACAGCAACAATTGTATCATTCATACATAATTTGTGTAGTTTGGAAGCTCATACTGATGAAAATATGTAAGTCAGGCTAACATTACTTGTTGTGCCTTGACACCACTGACAGGTATGTAAGTTATAGTGTCAAGTGAAAATTTAGCAGAATAATAAATTAGCATTAGCTTCTAGCCTGTCACACTGTACCTCAGGCTTTACCACACACTCTCCAAGCTAACACGACATTGTTTAGTGCACTGCATAGACCATAACCAACTTTAGTCCTTCACTCATCACCCCTGCATTAGCAGGTAAAGGATTCTTGCAGGGGTTCAGTCCATAATATGGGTTTTAACAGACCTGAAGGATTTGGATGCTGCCCCTGAATTTGACTTTCACCCTTAATTAAGTTACATTATGGCCCTGGATTAAGAACAAAAGTTCTCTTAAGACAAGAAAGCTGTGCCACTCTTTACCTTCTGTGCATTTTTATCATTATTTCCAGCTGCTGTATGTCACAGCCAACCACATAAGTACATAAGAGTTTTTCTCTTTCTTTTTTTTTGATGTTCAAGGATGAATTCCTCTTCCTCATAATTTCCCCAGTGGCGCTTTGCAAGTGTGTGCGTGCATGCATGCATGCAAGTGTGAGTCTGTGCGAGCACACGTGACTGGAGGCAAGTCGATTTTCCTGGAGATAAGCCTCCCCCCCCTTGGGGGTGCCCATTGGGCCAGGACCCAGCCCTGAGATACTCCTCATTTGGACATCTCAGTGCTACTCACAGCACGAGGACAGACCTGCCAAGTCTGTGGGGCATAAAAGGCTGGGATTCAAATTGGGCAAGAAGGAGCAAAGTGCAGAGGGGATAAAGATGGGGGTCAATGGCTGCTTAATAGCACTTCAGAAGAAGCTGTGAGATCTGAAACATCCCCTGTGATTGAATTTCTTATCTTTTGATATAATTAATAAATCAGTTCAATGGCCAAAATACAGCACCGCTCTCAGTCCTGAAGCAACCGCGCATTCACACGAAGATGCCTGTAGAAACATGCTACTCCCTCTGATCTCTCTGGTGGAGAATGCACAGATTATGCAAGAACACAAGACACGGTGCTCCTGCCAGGAATGGAAGTGCATACGTGTGTCCACGTGGATGAAAAGATACTGAAACGTCATTGGGACGCCGGGCCAATTAAATAACACGGGTGTAGCCATTACCCTGTTGTCCACAAAGGGCGAAATGTGTCTGAGTTTTAACCATCTATTATTTACGTGCAAGCAAATCGGATGGCCTGGGGGGGGGGGGGACTATGCGACGCAGCATTCTCGGAGTAAACACCCGCTATGCTCTCATCAAATATGCATAGGGGAGAAAGTCTGGCGAACACCCGCAGCCCAGCAGGTGGTGTCTTCCAGAAGTGAAAGAGAAGCTAGTGGTGAGACGGAGCAGCAGGGAAAAGGGTGGGGGTTGGGGGCACAGTGTTCCCCAGGGAGTCTGCTGCATTACTTAGACGGTCCAACTCAGGTTCACTAACCCAGAACCGGCAGCAATCACATCATATGCCGGTCCACCTTAGGACAAGGCACACACCAACACATCAGAATCACTGTGCCCCTGTCTGCTTCTACACTTCTGAAGTACCTGGGTCTACTCTGGTGTCCAATACAACCTTCAGGGATCTGCACACAGACAAGCATCATCTCACTTCTCCGTGAAGGCACACAGTATATCTAGGCCTCTGAGCACAGCGCCACCTGCATTACGCTGGTTAGGCTTGGCTGCTTGTGGAAGATGGCACCGCTGTAGCTTCTAAATAAAATGCATTCTTACAGTGATCGAAGAGTTTCGTTTGGTCTGTGCGCGTCAGCTCTAACTGGTTTTTACACTTCCATTACATTTCTTCAGCACAGATGGACACCCATGAAGCGATAAGTGAATGAGTGATTCAAGATCCTCTACCGTACAAACCGTGGCAAAAACAAGGCGCTCTTTACCTGCTGAATTTCCAGCGGCAGTGGGTAGACAGGGCTGTATCTCTCGATTTCCTCACCTTCTCTGCTTGGTTCTCCTAAATAACGTAATTTTCAAAATAAAACGTTTAAAGTCTTGCGTAGGCGGACAGAAGTATGTGTGGCGTGAGAGTCTGTACATATCCATATTACACATTGACTACATTTTTATATTTTATATTTAAATTTGAATTTTATCATTTACCGCAGTTTTCCAGACAATAAAAAAGTGATTATAAACAGGTTATTTGAAGGTATTCCACCGTCACTGAAGGACAACAGCGATCATCGGTTACGCAAAACTGCACGGGCCGGCGCGTGACATTTTGGACACGGTGTCATCACGCGAAACAGTCCACGAGACAATGAGCAAAGGACGCATGCAACACTTTCATTAACTAGTCCGTGAATTAATGACATCGGTTAGGATTTCAGTTGTTCTTTTCCTAATAATAAACAAGATCACCTGCTAACGGCCAATCTAAACTTAAGCAGTTTTTTTCTAGCAAATAATAAACTCAACGAGGGCATGAAATAAGTGCTGGTGGTCCATATATTCAAAGTAAACTTTGCATGCTGTCATATTTGAGCAATGTAGGCTAAAATAATTTTTATTTTTCAATAACCTTTAATAATTATTATTATGATCCAGTCACCTACCCATTCTTTTACTTTATTTTCTGAGGGAAAAAAATAAGACGACTCAGAGAATTTACGAACTTTCCTCTTCGGAAACCCAGGTGTTTACTGTTGTTGTGGATACTGCGCTTGTTTTACGCAAATTACGCAGGGGTGGCGCGCGCAAGCCGCTCCGACGTGCCTTGCATGACTAGCTGTGACTGGCGCAGTACGAGCGTCACTTTACTGCAGACAAGACGTCTGATGGGGGAATGACTGGAGCCTGTGAATGGCTGTGTGCCCTTTCTACACATTTACCGAAATGCCCAGACGTACATTTAAAATGCATTTTACGGGCGTTTTACAGCATTATAGGGCCATTCCTTTGGGGCAAATTTGTTTGCAGTTTTATTTTAACAGACAAGCGTGGAGTCTCATCTGACCCTACTGTTCTAATTTTACCCTCCGCCCCTCCCGGTCTGTAAAAATATGGGTTAATGCGGTTTGCTGTACTTGCGTCGTGTTTTCTTTCGTCAATGAATCGTGAGGAGTCTGGCCGTATTTCGGATTTTCCGCCCCCGGACTGTAGGCTGGTGGATCGTGCCAGTTCATCCGCCTGTACAGGGTACAGGACGAGGATGTGTATTTTTTTTACCAGCGCGGTGTTTTTGCCCCGGAGGAAATCCTCGGAACTCCGACCTTAAGTGCCTTTTGCACTAAACCGGTGTAAAATAACATAAATGACGTCTTATTGTCTGTCAATAGATTATACTACCCCACTTCATTAGATGACGCCTTTCAGTTCACACAAGTCATCTGTTATAAGACAAAAACCTAAAAGCAAATACTGTTTATTTAAACTTTGGTAAAATACGCTGATGGACGCTGTTATGACAACATTATCGACCCTTTGTTGTAAGAATACTGGAATTTCAGTATTTTAAGGCAGGTGCTAACGCGCCATTCCCGGTGGTTAACCTCAGTCATTGAGGGCAGACGGTGTTGTAATTTTCCTCTCATTTATGTGTGTGGAAGTGGATGTATGTGATATCAACAGAAGATCGTGCGAACGGGTTGTGATAGGGATAAGGGTGGGACCGGGGTTATACTGAGCTTTAACGTTTAAACACTGGCAGCAGCTCCTAAATGTCGAAGTCACGCGTATGACATTTTATCTAAAAGGATTTAACCATAAGCTATCTGTTTAAATCTCCATTCTCCTAACCATTTGCGCATTACGATTAGTAGTGGGCTATTTGGACTGTCTAACTTTACTTATTATATGAAAAATCTATTACGAAAACAATAGAATAGTTTATTCTTTGCACTGCATATTTCTTCGAATTATTGCATTAACATTTGAAATCGATTAACAACGAAATTGCTGAAATGTTTGCGTGTATTTGCGTGTAATACAAATAACCACCTTTTACACGTATTTCTTCAGGGGTTTAATTTGACACCGCCGTTATACACATTTCGTGACACATGTGAAAGGAGGCTCCTTTTATTTTAACCATCTGTGGCTCCAAGGCGTCCTCAGCCAGGCTCGCTGGCCCCAAGGACTTCTGTCTCCCCGGGAACCGAGAGAGCATACAGTCCGTCCCCGTCGCCTGCACGCAAACGCTGCCATGCCTCTTGTGTGTACGGCTCGGCACACACATCCGTCTGATTTAATGGCACGATATCACCGCTCGCTTTCTTTGAACACGCAAATTGCTATTGCGTGACTTTTGTTGCTTTGACGTTATTGCTTCGTGAAAGCTGCCCGTGGCTTATTTGCATTTCACTTTGTAGAATAAAGCTGCTGGCCCTGACAGACAGGCGACGGCGGCAGCCATACAGGCTCCATGCTCCTAGTTTAATTCACCACTTAATATGAGGACAAAATAAGCAGCTTGATTTATTTTCGAGACGCAAGTGACACCCTTCAAATTTTGCCCGCTGGATAGGCAACCTCTTTTGCAAATGTACCACTGAAAGCCAGTCATCAAGGTGATATGCTGCCTGATGTTGGGAACCAGGCGTTTAAAGTAATCAAATGCTGTATCTGTGCTCCGGCATGCGCGTGTCAGCTAAAACGGTCATATAAATAGTAATGCATTACAGACCGGAGAGTCTTGCAACGCCTCTCACGCCACTTCTGTGTTACACATTTGCGCGCTGCGGATGTCGTGACTATTCCCCGTCACATCAGTTCAAATAACCGCAGAGGGACTGAAGTATGCAGTCACGCAGCATCCGGGCGGGGCGGGACGCCGCAGCCTGATCAGCAGTATCACACGCTTGCTGGGAGAGTAGTTAAGATACAGGCTATAAACTAAATAAAGTACACCGTGTATGTTTTACAACCAGAGGCCATGAAGGCGACTAATCTCAGTTTTTGATTTACTTCTACATACCAACGGAAATTATTTTGCTTATATATAGACTGTGTATCCAGGGGCGTAGGTTTCGTATTAACATTGGGGAGGCGGGGCGGGTATATACGGGGTCAGAGGTGTGACGTCATGTCGCATTGTAAGGCAATGCTGTAGTCGCGCTGTTTACAGTTCGTTTTCTAATTCGTATAACTATTGCTTTTATAGTTACAATATATAAAATGAGATTTAGCTTTCAATTTTTATTGTTATTCATCTTCACTAATGTGGTAGTTTAAGTGCGTTAATGTCCCGTATTATGTACGCTGAATTTGCAGGCATTATTAAAATTGTGCACAAATCGCAATATTCCGCCACTAATGTTAGGTCCTGCACTGTGGAAAAATGACCTCACCTCAGGGTCCACTATGATGCCCCTGTTACTCTCATGCACCCTGTTATCTCTCACAAACATCCTAACTTTCCGAAAAGAATCACTAGCACAGACACAACTCACATAAAACAGCGACTAGGAGATCTTCTCCTAGAGACCCATAGAAGTAAATACTGCGGATTTATTGAATCTCTTCTTAGCGATAAATGGGCCAGCACTGTTTATGAACAAAATGATTCTGAGTGTTTGGTAACGGAGTAACTTACTTTATGGTGTTTTCCAAATAAATGCCAGGTCTGGCCCCGTTTAGACGGGCTTCTTACACATTCTTATGCCCTGACATCAAACAGTGGGACGAGAATTGTGACTGACACAAACGATATCTACCGCTGCGTTATCAACATTGCTGTTTGTGTTAAGCTATTAACAAACCAAGCTACTTACAGTTTTCACAATCAAATAAGATCATCTTTATAAAAATGAAGCGACATGAGACGATTAAATTCCACCATTTCATATAATCTTTTAATGATTAATTGTTGGTTATGAGCAACTATGCAGTTAGCAATTGTAGCAATTTAACGGAGTGTAGAGGTTCTCTAGGCGAAAACTGCCAGAAAAGAATACTTTAAATTATATGATGAGATATATGTATCGTTTATTTTATTTTTTGTAAACCAAGAATTATATTTTATATTATTATTATATTATATTATAGTCCCCCCTGAATCTACGCCTAAGTGTGTATTTATGTGGATAGATTGATTTGCTCATTAATCGTGCAATTATTTAGTATAGAACTGCCCCCTCGATCCTCATACCTAAATCCGGATTTATTTTTATTTATGCCAAGTTTTCACTCTGGTCTCCTCCTGCATTCTCAATGTATTTTGAACTAGCGATCCTTACTGTGTAATTCGGTATATGGACTGGAAGCACTCCTAAAATATCTCCGTCAGTGATGGGTTTACACACAGAGATGCAATTATGCTTGACGTAAGAGGATCGTGTTCATGTGTGTTATATGCGGAGGAATGTCGCGGAGCAGTGATGTCAAATGCGCTTTATTCTGGGATCTCACGACCCGGATCGTCACGAAAGCTGGGGACCGGCGCTGCAAATCATGCATCGGTCGATATCGTGTCTCACTCCCCCGCTTTCCTCCAGGGCAATGGGGTGACTCAGACGCGACTGCCTTTCAGTACGCGTGGCGTTTTCTCCATCTTTGTCCCCCAGCAGTCGTGGACTCCAGATGATCCAGCCCAATTAATGCAGCAGGCCGCTTCGTCTTAAATTAATGTTTATGATAAACAGTTAGAAGCTATAATAAAAATAAATGCAGTATATTTAAAATCAAACAGGCCTGATAATGTGAAGGCGGAATCATATTTGAACAGTTTTGGATTAACACTGCGCTGAGTGGTTTCTCCTTACTGCCGGGAAATACAATAAAATAATCCTACTGCGTGATCTTTATGTCCCGTTTTGCGGGCCTGCTTTCTTGTTTTTTTTTTTTAATTTATAATCTTTTTGTTTTTATTGCATTTTTACATTTTCCTATTTGAAATTCCTTGCTCCCGCACTTTATGCTTTAAGCATATTCATCTTACCAATATTCAGTCAAAATGTGTTTTAGGGATAGCGAAATTCTATAATCTAATTCTGCACATAACACCGGTTGTTAGTGTCTGATATAGGCCAGTATCTGTTATTTGTCTTGAAAAGAAACGGTTAACCCCGGAGACTTCAGCTGGAATTTCCCTCTAGGGGTGATGCATGTAATACATTTGTAATGTAAAATGTAAACTCAATTAGCGGCGGATTCTCCGTCACGCCTGCGCCTCCCCTACGCACACCCCGGAATAACGACGCGGAACCGCGGGTGGAGCCCGCTATCCTTTCTCCGCACTGTTTAAATGGGCCGCGCTCCAGCGCCGCGTCCCGACCTGATTGGTATCACACACATCTGTGGAGTTATCTTCAGCTGGACCACCCTAGATGAATAAAAACAAGGATTCAGCCGCCGCTCGGCATTCTGGGTGCAGGAAGATCGGCCTTTCAGCGCCCGGCGAAAACATTTTCCCGCTAATTTCAAGAGAAAGTGATAGTTTGGGGCGAATCATCCCCTTCAAATGGGGGAAAGAAATTATATGGGCAGTAACAGCTGTGCTGTGACCTGGCCACACCTACACACAGGCCTGGAAGTGACTTCCATCTTCACTTTAGCTTTCGTTTTGTTTTGTTCTTGATTTCCCTTTTGTTTAGAGCAATGTTGTTTGTGTTTAATATATTCACAACCTGCGAGATGGGTCAGAAAACAAACAGGAGGAATATCTTACCAATTTTATCTGTTGAGATAGACTGACTGAAGGAACAAGGTGTGTCCTGAAGATAAGTAATTCAGGCAGGATTTGTGTCTGGTGCAAAGTTCGACTCTGTGACCGAAACCTGTGACCTTGTCTAAGCTCAAAGCTGATATGTAGGTAACAGACACAAACTGGGCACGGTGAAATATACACGAGAAAAGCAAGACCACACAGAATGTGTAGTTTCTGAGCCTCATTTCTGTTTGGAGAAATGTGGCCTTTTGTGTGTTTTTATTGTTGCTTCTAATTTGAAGTTAAGCCCTAATTAAAGCCTTCGTGTGAGTTTGGCACGGCAAGGCCCACGAGTCTGTGCTGAAGTAAATTAGCATGTGTTTGGGGGAGTGTGGCCAATGGCAACACTTTTCAGAGTCTCAGTGGCAGGCCCCCTCTGCCTTGCTCTTCCTGTAGCTGGTTCAGGTACGGCAGGTCTGACCATATTAAACCCCAAATTGAATCATTGACCACATATTTAGAGGCCTGTTATGTTTTTAGAAGCATTTATTTAATTCTGTTAATTAGCTAAGAATTCGGTGAACTTTCATTGTGCTAATTGCAGCTGTTCACATATTCAGGTATTTACGTTTGATAGTCAAGGACACTCATCATGTGACGTCCATAGGATTTACACCGAAAACCTTTCTACCCATCAACCATCACTTTGCTTGTCCAGTCCTGCTACTCCGAATACCAAGAAATAATGAGAGAAAGTGTCGAATTAGGAATGAACTAGAATAAAACTTCGAACTTGGGTGACAGCATTAGACACGTTTCCATATACCCACAATGCCGGCTTGTTCTTGACAACCACTTCCTCTGTGTTCTGCCTGTGTCCCTCGCCACTGTTGCCATGGCACTGTGTTCTGCCATCTGTGACATCCAACAAGAGGCCTTTGACTACAGCACAACTTGACAAGAAGTATAGACCAGCAGCACTCTGACACCGCCGTCAAAATGTAATTTCCATGCACACTTATTTCTGAAGTTCTGATTTCTGGACTGGATCAGCGGTTCTTAGAGGTATTGAGAGCTCTCAGTTTACGAAGGCAAAAGGTCGCACATATGAATTTTCAATGTGTGGTCCCACACTGGGGGTCTGACGAAGTGCTGAGTTTCAGTGGAAAATTCCAGTGTTGACTGTTGACGGAATCAGAACACTGTTCGTTACATCCCGACTTCTCCAAGTTGCTTATTAGTAGTAACCAGCAGCCATTTCAGACAGCTGATATGAAGCGTGACATCACCAAGTAATCCCTGTCACCTGGCACATGTAATCTTTCCAGCTGTGGTGGGCGGAAGCCTGTTCATGCTGACTGACTTTGACTTGCTTCATTTCAAACTGGCCTTTATTAAATCCGCAGCAATGCACAAAAAAACAAGAACCAAAACCAACGACAAGAAATGTCAATGCATGGCCAAAGTAGTATCTGCTCCGAGGTGATGCAGAAAGGTCAGGTGACTGGGTCCCACAGCTGGTTACCAAGGAAACTAAGACAACAACAAACACCAGCCCACCTGACTGTACAGTAAAGGGACAGCAGGGTAACATAATCCAAACAGAATGGATATGAGAGCAGATAAACCATGAAGGAGACTTGTTTTTGATGTGTGTAAGCGTGCTGGAGAGTATGTGTGCACATATGTGCAGGGAATTATGTACGTGATCATTTTTAAGTTCATTTAATTTTAAAACCATGACTAAGAAAGAAAAGTTTCCAGACTCAAGCCATGAAGCAAGCATGAGGTTTGTTCCTGGTTCCCTCTGAGCTGGACACATCCTGAACCCTTAAGTTCCCCTCAGTCTGGGTTGAGAAGCCACCCAGGACCTCTTTGATGGATGTGAGGGACGACTTCAAGCCCCTCATAGCTGGACACGAGGTCCTAATGAAAAGATTGCCCCTCTTCTCGACAGGATAAACCTGAGAGCGTGATGATAAGCTCTGCACTGATCATTTTACCATCTTTGTGTGGGTGAATTTGCTTGGGATCTGTCCTCCCTTTTGATGTCACTCGTCGCTCCCTCTCTCTGCCTTTCTGCGGAGCTGGAGATGTGTCTCGCAGACCCATCGCTGGGTGTGTGCATTCCTGAGGGCTGAACATCCTGTTGCCTCAGTCAGCGAGGCTCGTCGTGCTGCACGTACACATGCCACCCCCATCCCCCTCCCCACGGCCCTCACACACACCCCCCGGGCACCAGTCGTCCCAGCACCTCCCAGCTTTTTAAACAGGAAATGGGGGCTCACGCAGTCTTGCATCAGTTGCCGGCATTAAACACGACACTCACTGTAGGTACTCAGGCTTCCAGGGGTCCACCCACTTCCTGCTCTCTCTCACTGTTTATTGGCTCCTGTGGAGGGGCACACATTCTCATAGGCTTTGTGAAACCACAAATTGGGAAAATATGAAGCCCTTTGAGGGGGCTCAGCATCGCTCTGGGGCCTCCTTTCCTGAAAGCAAAGGAGTTTTATCCTGCACAAAGGCTGCAGCTAACCTCACCTGCTCTGTCCTTGAACTAGGCCCACGAGAGGAAAGTGTTTAATCCTTTATTATTATTAAAGCTATTAATGTACAATTATTCTCAAAATGCTTGTGATCCATAACGACGGAAGAACAGAATACGAGCTGAATAAAAGGCATATCCTCTTTAAAACAACTGCCTATTAATGGTGATGAAGACTAATGTTATTAATGGGATGAATGGAAATAGGGCACTGTACATTTATACGTGAATATGTTCATATTTTGACATATATTTAATAATATAGGTGTAAAATAGCAGCACCGTGACCTCAAGGCCTTGGGTGTGAAGCCCGCCTCAGTATGTCTTCCTCATGATCACATGAGTTTCCTGCAGGTACTCTAGTTTCCTCTTGCAGTCCAAAAGCATGTGGTTAGGTGAACTTTTGCCCTTAGGGTGTGATTGTGGGTGAGTGTTCATGTGCCAGGGAGTTCCGGGCCGTGTGCTCTGCGCTCCCTTAGATAGGTTCCATATTCTCCAAGACTGCACTGGAAATGCGTTATATGTCGCAACAACGGGTAAATAAAGAGTGTTCGTACACACAAAGTTGTACTGGGAAAATGAGCTTGTGTGTCATAATTGTGCTAATATTCATACAAAAGAGAGCATGAGTTTCGCTACGTGTGTTTTTGTGTGTATATTTGGAAAGGGAGAACCAAGGACATCCCTTAGCGGTCTGACCTGTTGTGTGCGGGTGTTGTAGGCCTCCAGGCTGCAGGGAGGGGACTGCAGAACCAGCCAATCCCCCTTACACATCAGGTATGAGACCAATACAAGTGATTCAACATACGCTCCTGGGTATAAGTCATTCACTCGTACACAGCAGCAGGGACGAGCCGTTCCACTGCACATACCACACTAACAATGTAAACATATTTCAAGTTCACAAAGATGTGCTCATATTTAAGTATATTTTTACCCAAATTCTAACTACTTTTTATAAAGAGTTTAATTTATTAAAGTACAACTGGAATACTTTTTTCAATCTGCAGATTGACTTATAGGGCTCTTGACTCTTGTTTTCCTCTAACGTTTCAGTTCCTGGAAATCTAACCTTCTATCTCCCTGATTAAAAACTCCTCAAACCCAGCCAGGCAAAGCAAATGCGACTGCACTGGACTTAACTGAGAGGTCAGGACAGAAGGGGCATGGCGGACATCCTGGGTCTGAGGCTCGAGTGGAAGGTCACTTGAGTGGCTGCCACAGTGCCAGTTCAGTTCAGGATAGAAGGTAAATGCGATTTTCCAGAAAAGAAAGATCCAGAAAGAGCTGAAGGTCTAAGAAAAGCCTGCGTTGCTGGTCCTTCCTCGGAGCAACGTGTAATGATCACCATGAACGGGGTGCCTTGGAGGTTACGCACTGCTCGCAGCAACGTCGGCCCACGTTCGGCTTTTGGTGAAACTTCACATGATGCAAACAGACCTGGAATGTTGATCGGTTGCAGCTGAGTAGGGTTTTACAGTGCGGCCCCGCAGCATCTGTTTGCTACTTTTCCATCATCTTTCTTTTGGTTGTGGGTTCCCCTTTGCCAGAGAACCCAAACTGAAGAGAGAAACGATTTCCAAGTACAAGTAATTAACACCGGACAGCAGCATGAGAGTCACAGGGTGCGACTCACCTGGCTATGGAACATCATGATTTCTTAGGCAGAACGCATAAAATAAGTGCTAGTGGGATCTACCTAGCAAGCAATGGATGGATGGATGGAATGATCTCCAAGCAACCTACTTCTGGGGGTTGCTCATACTCCTGTAGTCCCCCCATCCATGAGACCCCGGGCCTGCAGAGCAGATCCTGTAGCAGAGCCTAATTCCACACGCGCAGTCGGCAACAAGCTGCTTCTGCCTGCTGCGTGTTTGCAGTGAAACTCATCAGGCCACACATCCACTCCAGGGAGGCAGAAAGAAGAGAGGGAGGGGGATATGGCGTAAAGGAGCCCAGCGTGACAGCGAGAGCACGGACCCACATACCGCTATTACAAGAGGCCCAAAATAGCTCCTCCTTGCACATGCCTGTCTGATCTCTCCCTCTCCCTCCCTCCACACCTGGCCACCTCTGCAAACCTGCAAATACTCCAGGTCAACCATGCCTGTCTCTATCCAAGGATTCAGACAATTGTGTCAGAGACCCCCCCCCCCCGCCCCATCTGCACCTCCTGTTCATCATGGGGGACACAGATTTGTGTAATAGTAATGACAGTAATTCTGTATAAACAGGTGTTCCTGCTGTTTTTCCCGGCTATGGGGGGCTAGGGATTGTGGGATTATGTGCTGATGTCACTAGACAGGCCAAAAAAGCCAAGCTCTCCCTAAAGTCGCCCGTCTGCTGCTGTAGAGCAGAGGGCAGCTGGCCTGCAAGGGGACACCAGGCAAGAACACGGAGGGGACACAGGCTTTCACAGGCCACCACAGACGCACAAGCAGAATTGGACTTGTGGAAGAAAACATTCAACTATTACAAATGGATAATCTCCATCCATCCACGTTCTGTAACCGGTTATCCTATTCAGGGTCGCAGAGGTTCAGAGCCTATCATGGATAATCTCAAAAAAAAAAAAAAAAAAAAATCACTGGACATTTCATTAAAACGTTTTTATATTTATTTCAATGTTACATTTACTAACATAAATAAACATTTTTATGAACAAAAAGGCACACAGTCCAAATATAAACAGAAAAAATGTATGTACAACTTCTCTCATAACATGTCGTGGGGGTGGGGGGTAGCGGGATGAAGCAGGCCGATGTGGGTGGAGTTCCTGGGGGGGCGGAGTCATGGGGGGGGTAAAGTGAGGGGACGGATGCCCCCAAGAGCCCAAATCGGGGGGGGGGTCCTGGGGGCAGGAGAAGCGAGGCACAGAGAGGTCAAAAACACCCGTGATGTTACTCACACGGACACGGTGCTGGGTACCTCCTCGTACTGGATGATGAAGTAGGGGTAACTCTGGTCGTCATTGAAGATAACGAATATCTGGGGGTCCAGCCAGTTGTCCACACAGGAGTCATACAGGTCGCTAGAGGGGTCCCTGGGGTTGAGGGGGGGCGGGCGACGCATGGAGGGATTGCCCACCGTGACACGGCCCGTCAGCACCTTGGCCAAGAACATGAAGTGCACGCCCTTTGCCGAGCGCTTGGAGAAGTTGTGCGAGTACACGGCCTTGCGGGCAAAGTAGCTGCCCTGGCCGAACATGGTGGCGTGCTTGCCACACACGCGTGGGTCAAAGTTGTGCTTGCAGATGCCATCCACCACGTCCTGCGATGTGCCATGGAAGAGGTGGCGCTCGTTCAGCATGCGGTCCATCTCCGACATCTTCCTTGACATGTACTCCTTCTTCCTGTTCCGGGAAGACAGGGGCAAGCTGTCAATATCTAGCAGACTGTGTCGTGAGTACACGTGTGTAACAAAGACCACGGAAGATTCCAGAAAGCTGACAGTCGCCGCTGCAGCTTGGCTAATTCTGGGACAAATGTTTGTGCCGGCATTAGCACTGGGGAAGATACACAGAAATCACCACCACAACTTCCTCTATTGCTTAAAGTTGTTCGGTTTTGTCAAAATGGACAACAGAATCAGGTGGCCTGAATTAGGCTTCCCTCTGGAGTCCTACCTAACTTTACAAAAGACCAGCAGTTTCAAGCCTGGTTCTGGTCTTTTGGCCCCTGAGCACCATGGAGTGTGCTTCCCTTGTCTGAGCCAGCCACTCCCACACCGCCCCCCCCCCCAGCCTATTCTGTGGGGGCTCATGTAGACACAGAGACGCAGGCACCGTCCATGACTCAACAACATCCTCCCTCCTGCCTCTGACTCATCTGCCAGTCCTGAGAGCTTCAGGCAGAGTGAGACGTTTTCACGGGTGGTGAGAGAGGCCCCCAGGTGCAAAGCCACAGAGCCCATCGCTGTGAGAAAAGATCTTCGTTCGCACAACCTTCGGAAACTCAGACCGCCCTCTTCAACTGCCTGTCACCAGAGTGACAGCTGACATGACTTGACCTCAATGAGCACTGACTAAGTCCAGTAAAATACTGAATCCTGTCTGTTTCCAAAATGCACTCCACAGGATACGTTTTCCAGAAAATTTCTGTGAACTTAATGAATTTTGAAAATTCATCAAAAGCTCTTCATTGGATTACATGAAGACTGAGTGAATTTTGGTTCCCAATACGGTAACACATGCTGAGGCAGGCTGACTTCAGGTCACTGACAGTCGCATCTCAAAGACATCAGAAAATGGACACATTTTGGAATTTTTCTCTTCATCTGCTCCAGAACTTCTTCTGGAACTATGCGGATACTCTGACCCCTGGCGTCTGACACTACTCACCTCTTGTATTTCTCCCAGAGGAAGGGGTTCTGAACCCGAAGGATACGGAGGATGCGGAACTTGGTCTCCGACACTGTCTTGTGGAAGAGGCTGTAGACGGTCCGGTAGCTGCGGTCCTCCCGAGCCACGGGTACCTGCAGGAAGTCCTGGTAGGAGCTCATGGGCAGCCAGGTCTCGGGGTAGAGCCGTGAGGGGTCAGATGAGGTAGGTGACACGGGCACGGGGCCCTGCATGGAGGCCAGGCCGCTGAGCGTCCTGCAAATGAACCACAGAACACGGTTAACCCTCTCATTCAAGACAATTTGGCCTGACACAGCAGCTCGCAACATGGCGGACCCCAAACAGCAACACAATGAGGCAGCTACCCGAATGCCGTAGGCGGTGAGCATTTGCAGAGCCAGAAGGAAAAACATCTGGGCCCGCTCTGCTAAGCGCTAACCTCATACAACTGGAAGGAATCTTATCGTGACTGTCGACCAACAGCTGTGTGACAGCGGCTGGCCACAGAGCACCCCGCCCGCCACGGCTCCCACATGCTCACACCGGGAATTCCAAGACCCCCGAGCGAGTCCGCGGGAGACAAAAATCCTGCCAGTCAGCCTCAATTAAAAAAAAAAAAAAAAAGATTGCGGTTGAAAATAACGGAAGGACGGGCAGAGGGGTGTCAGGAGCAGAGCTGTTTACTGAGTTACGGGGCCTCTGCCAAAGGGCTAATGGCCCCTGCCGTGGCCAAGGGAAGGCAGACCTGCAGCCTAGTGCTGAGGCTGGGGAGATAACAGGGGCAGAGTAGAGCGAGCTGTGGATTTGTGCTGGCTGAGAGCGAGGCAGAGATGCACGCCACAGGCGTTCCCACGCGCTCACTTTCGCACGGACAGACACGCACACACAGTCATACAGGCACAAGCACTGAGACGTTTGCCCACTGTTTACTCCTGTAGCCCTGCTCCCGTCACAGATGCTCCCACGGCCGGCATCGCACGCGAACTTGCAGTTTGCAGCCACCCGCCGGGTCACCACAAAACCACCACCTCTGTCTGGAGCACGAAAGCTGCCCCCCCACCCCCCCTGCAGGCCAACGCGGTCGGCTCGCTCAGTACGGCTAGATTCGCACTTACTGTAAGTATGGCATCAGCATCGTAGCAGAAAGGAAGAGGGGCCTCTTCCGGATCTGCCGGCGGAACCCGAACACGGCATTCTGCTGAAAGCCCTCGCGGATGTTCAGGATATACTGGTTCTGGAGTGTGATGAAGCGGACCTCCTTCAGGCCACGGCCGCTGGCCTCTTCGATGAGACGGACCACAGGCTGGAGGACGAGACAAGATCACCGTGAGTCCCTGTCACTCAAACTGATGCCAGGCCCAGTTCAGATCCGGATCCATCCACCAGGTTTCCCCAGTGGCTGACATCACGGGAGGACTGGTGCCATGGAGGTGAGGCCAAGCCACCTTCCCACTCATGTGTGTTTGTGTATGCATTTGTCTGTGATGTAAAGGTCTGCCATTTTTGTCTGGGTTCATGCAAAACTCCCCTTAGGAGGCTGCGGTGCTGATGAGGAATGTAAAGATCACCAGAATGGAATAAACCAACCAGAACAGGGAATCTGTCTGGATGTTTCTACGTGTATCATGTGGTTTAATACTTCTGGGGTTTGCCGGAGTGCCCTCACCTCGGAGTATTCCCTCCATCCAAAGTTATCTCTGCAGTAGTACTTCCATACAGTGTGACAGCTGGGGACCAGGCTTGAACTGGTGGGCGTGATGGCTGAGACAGGGGGAGTGGCCGTCGAGCTTGGGGGTGTGGCCGTCGAGCTTGGGGGTGTGGACAGACGTCTGATCATGTCGAACTCCATGTCGACCACCTGCATGGTACCGAAGTGCAGGGTGAACGCCCGGCCACTGCAGGAAAGATGAGACAGAGTGTGAGCGATCCATGGATGCAGACAGTCCGCCTCCATGCCACGCCGTCTGACTGGCCGACATCAGTGGAAACCCACGCAGAGATATGCAAGATCCATCAATGAATCACTGCCTGGTGCTACTCAATGTGTCGGTGACACGAGGTCCCTCAAACCGAAACAGGCAAACAAACGCTTGATGGCATTTTTGGATGACTTTTTTCATGTTCTTCAAAAAAACAAACAAAAGGTCACAGGTCAACCAGAACAGGATGATCCAGTAGGCTGCTTGCTCTCTGCGATCAGACCACCCCTCTCCCACTCCCTGGACACTTCCTGGGTACATCTGAGATGGGAGCACGCCACTCAAAGAAGCCATGCTCGCAGGTTTCCGAAAAGCAAAGAATGCTGGGAAGCTGGGGGGTGCTCCCAGGCTGACTGGCGAACAGGCTGCGATGGCAGATCTCCATGTCAGATCCAGCCGGCAGATGAAGAGGTTGTATGAACTTCACCAGCTTCCCAAACGGAAAACAAACCTGGAGTGTCAGCCTCTTCCCCCGGCCTAGTGTGGAACATAAATCCGCTTCAGACTTTACTAAATCGCACCCCCGATCCCCCCACTAAAGTCATTCTGCTGGGTACATCGACAGATCCCCAGGGGCCTGAAACCACAACCTTTCTGATGACTGGGGGGTTTGTCAATTGATGCAGAACCAGAAACAGAAACTATTAGAATAAGACTGACGGGAACAAGGTCTGCTAGCTTAGCATGAAGGCGCCCATTAACAGGAACATGGTGGCCCCTCTCTCACATGCGGTCACACACCGGGCACAATCCTGATTAGTTTTGAATTGGCTCGTTCTAGGACCTGGGGAGGGAGGGGGGTTCAGTAATTAGAAATCTCTGCCCTGCTGGAGACCCCTCCCAATGGACCCCCACCCCGTTCGCCTCCTCACAGCCTTGTGCTGCTCGGTCCCTTGGCTGGGAACACACTGGCTCCACATCTCAGACAGTCCAGGACGTGGTGTCTCTCACCACTGCTATAAACTCCCCCCCACCCCACCCCACCCCACCCCGCCCCGCCAGAGCTCACTGAGATACCAGCCCACGGAGGCCAAGTATCATGCCAGGCCGCCAAGCCACAGTGGAACAACATGAAACCGTAACAGAATCATACCAGTTACGTGTGCAGAGAATCATCTTCTTGGGATCATCTCACATCCGCGTCATTCAGCAGCGTATGAGGACAAAGCGACTGGGAGCCACTGGAGGCCCTTGGTATGTGTGTACTGGCGGGGGGGTGGGTCAGTTTGGGGGAGGCAGAAATGCTGAGTAACGTTCTTACACTAGAGTCCCCCCTCTGGGCTCCCACTCCGGGCCCCACGTCACACCCACATACCGGCTCGGAAATAAACCCCACGTGGTCCGAACAAAAAATAAACAGTAAAAACACACAGTTCCTCTGGCCCAGGATGAGGCAAACAGAAAGCAGACGTGCTGACAAAGAGGAAGGGAAAAGCACCCCCCTGCCTCCACAGCAAAGCCGGTACCCAGAAGTACGTGTTCCTTCATAGGATGGGACTCACAGGAATGTGCAGTGACTTCTGGGTAATGTAACACAACAGAGAACACCCAGCATCAGCAAATAATAGGAAGAAAACAAATTGTGAGCCCACTTCACCCCCCTCCCACCCCAAAACACACATACACTCTCACAGTAACCTGACAAACTGCTCAAGCACCCAGCAATGCAGTTTCATGTCAACGCCTGTGTTGCGCAACAAAGCGTGACGTGCAGGTGGGAGGGGCCACAGGTGCTCGTAACCATGGGGCGGGCACCAGCATGCACAAAAGCCCGGTGTTAAGAGCCTGTGTGTTGTGGTGTGGGGGGCAGGGGGCAGTCACAGCCTCATAGCGCTATCAGGGGGGTCCACAGCTCTTTCGGCGGTGAACCTCAACGTGACCCCAGACAACCCATAAAACCACCACCTCCCCCCCACCCAGCTTCCTGCATCCCAGATTGTTTGTTGGCAAGTCGGTTCGAGGGAGGGTCTGGCTGGGGCAGCTAGTCAGCCTAAATGGAGCAGACCTAGCTGGCCATGGGGCAGGTAGGGAGGCCACCAAAGCCAGGCTTTTCACTAAGGACAACTTACAGAAGGGACAGTCAAGGCGAGAAGAGATGGAGAGTCAAAGGTGGATTGATTTTTATTATGTTTATTTAACAAGAGAAAACCTGTCCTCGCTGCGTCATTAGAAAAAGATGGACTCCCGAAGGTTCCGAGGTCGACTTGGCAACACGAGAGCCAGAACACGTGGGAATGAGCAGCAGATAACAGCTGGCGCTCCTGAGCGCTAAGGCGGTCAAAGGGCACTGCGAGCCTGTGGAACCGGGAAGCAGCAGAGTCATCGCACACACACAACCTGTTCTGAAAGCTCCGGAAAGTAAAACCTGGCTGAGTTACAGCAAAAGGGAGAAGCAGCTTGTCATGCAAATGAAGGGTTATTTGAATTCAAATAGAGAGAAAGACAGCGTGCATGGGGGAGGGTGAGAGAGAGCTGCGGGCGGGGAGCGACCCGGCCAGCGGCGAGGGGCTGGGCTGCAGTGAGACCGGGCCTGTCGGAGGCACCAGTGTGACCTGTCAGGACACCGACAGCAGTCAAAGCCCAGGCTATGCCATCATGTTGGCATCAGCAGATGAACCAAACAGAATCCTCCTTTTGCCGAATAGAAGTGCAAAAAGAAAATGTGTGAAGCTTTCCTAGAAACAGCAGAGAGCCAGAGTAAGTTAGTGAGAGTAGGCTTATAGTTAAAAGGAGGTTCATGGTTAGAATATTATTAGAGACATCGGACAGGGTCAGAGTTTGAGAGAATACAGTTAGAGATAGAGTAGGGTCAGAGTTTGAAAGAGTAGAATTAGGGTCGGATATTGAGTAGGGTCAGAGACTGAAAGAGTTAGGCTAGTGTTAGACATACAAGTAAGGTTAGGGTTAAAGACAGAGTAGGATTGTGATTATAGTTAGACAGAGAGTAAGTTATCATTAGAAACAGAGAGTAGGGTTAGAGTTAGACACAGAGTATGGTTATGGTTAGACAGTTAAAGAGATTAGGAGTCAGACAGAGAGCCTTGGCATGGTTTTAGTGAGGGAGTATGGCTATCATGAGATACAGAGAGGATGACACTAGGGTTGGGGTTAGAAATCAGAGCAGTGGGGAGCAACAGAAGGGCAGCAGGAGCACTGCCAGGACGCTACACCCAGCCAACACACATTCATCCTCTCACAGCACTGGGAAGAGCATTCAGACATGTGGCAAGAATGTAGTCTGTCTGGGCGTGTAATTCATCTTACAGGGATCCTCTCACATTCAGTCACACACAGCGGTATTCCTCACCCACTGCGCACTGTAGCACCATGCCTACCTCGCTAGCACGCTGTGACTTAGCAGCCAGGTGTGCTAAACCCCCCCCCTAGCCATGACCCCCCCCCCCCCCCTGAGTGTAACACACCCAGCTCATAGTGATATCATCTCCAGTCACATTCCTCCAAAACACACACTGACCATGTGCTGATAAGGCTGTTTCACCTGACCGGGTGATTGATCGCCCAGGGCGCCGAGCGCCACGATGACACATACACATGTATACGCAAACTCGAGAACGTGCGATGCAAACGTCAGACAAGCCTGGGGAGACCCCGCCCACTCTGTGGACGGAACGTTCCCAAACATTCACGGGTGCGACCAGTTCCATCAGGGTGGGGCAGCTGCCTACCCAATACTCTCAGCATGGGAGACGCTCAGCGCTAAGAGCAATGGCAGTCCTTTCTGGGAAAAAAAATAAATAAATTACACAAACACACCAAAATGTTCTACCTAGCTGAATTGGAGTGACACAAAGCTCTGGCTGCAACACCCTCAGCTCACTCCATGACAGCATGGAGGATCTGCATCTGTCATAAAGTCACAACTCATTTCATTCGCACATAGACTTTAAGAAATTAAACCCAACTACAGGCCTTCCCACCATCGAATGGAATAGCATGATCACATCACTGCCCAGCCTTATCAAGACCCCATATATCAAAACTCTCCAGAACACCCAAGTTACCAATCGGTGACTCTAACCACCACGCCATCTACTGTCCTGTCTTTAAAGAGGAGAAATGGGGATAATGGAAAAGCCATGATGGGGTGTCCTGACCATACCACATGTCAGCTGTGAGTCTTGTGTTAGGGTACAACCTGGCACTCAGAAAGAGAGGGGAATAAGACACACCGAGGGAAAAAAGAATGCAACAGAGGAAGAGAATAAAGATAGGACAGAGAACAAGAAGAAGGAACGGCCTCGGGAAGAGAAGTGTGCCTGGAATCGTCGGTTCACTGACCGCAAAAGGAGGAAATGGCTAGTTTGGCATGGGTGGATGTTAAAGGGTTAAAAGGAGCTGTGAGTAATCAAGATGGGGCCCAGCCTGGCACGGTGATTCACGACACAACTGCCACGTTCTCCGGTTTTCATTCCACTCAGGATGGTTTCGAGCAGTTACCCCCCAGCCCCCAGGAGCTGACATGCTACTGTCCATTTTGTGTCTGGATGTTTTGTTCCACGAGAGCCCCCCCCAAGTGAGAGGGGGAAGGTTTCTCTCACATACCCACATGAGCATACACACACACACTTGCTGTGTTTAATATTTAGACCTAAAACAATAAATAAAACAGACTGGACAACGCAGAGCCAGGGGGGGTGGGGGTGTTCAAACTTCCAGTAAGCTTCAAGGACTGTATGTTTGAGAGTGAGAGAGGTTGAGCTGCTGGTGAACCCTCAAATTCTGCTCTGCCCCACCATGGCTTTAATTACTGAAGGGCCCCTTGCATCCTGACTTCCAATGGAAATCTATCATCCACAGCACTGGGGGCCCCTGCCACCCATAACCCAGACATTGGTGCTCTGGGAATGCAAACCGGCACTAGGATAGGGAAGGGGGTACCCTCAGATGCAGGCAACAGGCACACAACAGGACATAACCAGTGGACAATCTAGTATTACTCAGAACACTAGTTATTAAATAAACGCCAGGAATTAACTGCTGAAAACTCCACACACATTAGCAACTTCAACGAACATTACTGGTCAACAGCAATATTATTTTCTTGTAAGACTGCTCCAAGATAAGCAAATAAGCACAGCGGGTAAATGTTATGGCAACACTGTAAGAATTCATTGTGTGAGTTGGCACAATCAGTATCAGGCCCATATCAGCACCAGGGCACCACTTCCTTCTCATAACTAAGTTTGCATACGCCAATATCGGCAAAAGCCGGCCGGCTGTGCGGTCTCAAACCACCCAGCCATTAGAAAAATGTGTTTAACGTGTGTGTCACTGTAGCCCCGGGTGAATGACAGGGTGGCAGTATTTGGGGCTGAGCCTGCAATGTGAGTGTCAAAGAAGGTGTGTGTATGTGTGTGTGTTTCAGTTCACTGCACCAGACATCAGCAGGTCATGCCTGTTCACTACCCAGCAGCACTTCCTCTTCACAGCCCTGTCAACTGGAGGGCACCGAGACTTAACCAACTACCTAACTATGGTGATTAATTAATCCATAATAAAGCAGGGGGGGCCATTCCGTTATGTCCATTAACGCGAGACCTGGCAGCAGCGTTGCGACACAAGACGCGGCCCCCTCGGCGAGCCTTTTTGCTCCGTCAATGTTAAATAATCATCTTATTTTAACAGTACAGTGAACGGTATTAAACAGAAGCAAGCAAGCAGAACCGTGGCGACGAAAAAAAGACGGTCAGGCACTTACTGAAACTTAAGGCGGACGTGTTCATTGTCCGGATTGCAATAGAGCCTTTCCAAATGCTCTTGGGAGTCATCTGATATACTTTGCCAGAGCTGGCCGTGAGCTTTTCGGATCTGCCAGTGGTAGGGCAGCACGGTGTGGTGCCGCTGGCAGTCGCTTCCGTAGACACAGACCCCCTGCAGGAAATCCACGCAGATTTCCACCCCGTCCCCTTGATGCGTGTGATACTGAAGCTGGGTCAGCAGTTCAAACACGAGATCCAAGGAAGCTTCTTCGCTTTTATCCTGAAAGATCTCGCTTTTCAGTTGGCCGTCTTTGATGGGGAGGCAATCAGCTCCCTGCAACGACCCAGCGCTGTAGATACCATTCATCTTCCCCCCCTCACAGGAGGAAACGACCGCAGCAGGCGCCGCCGCGTCCCGCGTCTGTGGCTGGAAATGGGACTCATCGGGCGCCATCGTCACCTTTTGTCCCCTGTCCCCGAGCTCCGTCGCAGGGTCGGTTATGTCTCCGTCTCCCCCGGCATTTATAAGTCCGGAAACCGCTCCGTCGTCCTTCAGACACACCTGGTTAATCCTCGCCTGTTTCTCCACGGCTGCGGCGCAAAGAGTCGCTTGGGGTCTGGCCGGATTTTGCGGCACAAAAACTCCATCGCTAGCGACAAGTGTGTCCGACTTCAGTAACGTGGTGAGAATAGGATCCTCTAAAGCCCGTAGACATTTCGAGTCCAGCTTCCTCTGAGCGTGTTTCTTCTTAAAATAAGGCTTAACCAAAGGTATTTTGTCCGACAGTCCCATCTGCTGCTCCGTAAATCCTTCGCCTCCAGTAACCAGACTGAGCGCCGGTTCCTGCATAACCTGCTCCGCCGTATCTACCGGCTTTTGCAATAGACGCAAAGTTTTCTCCATGGCCTAACCGGGAAACCACTCGTACGACCTAGTCAGGTGTAGAAAAGGGAGAAAGAGTCATTAAACGGGTGAGCAATATCACTTCGGATCGGTCATCTGTGGCAAAGTCGGACTCACCTTATTCCTTAGTCAACTGCTTTCTCGAGTCCAACCAAACGGCGAAAATCAGCTTTATCACCGGGAAAGTCATACATTCCGAAACGCAATACAATATAAAACGTTACAAAGCTTTCAAATAAATCGGCTAGCTAAACCGAGTCCCACCGACAGACTTGAAGACTGAAACGAAACTGAGCCTGATCACGTCTGCCGGTGTTGAGAAAACTTTCCGTCTTCTCACGAGTTACATGATGCGATCACAGCTCGACAACACTTTGATAAAATCACTGTTAAACTGTAACAGATCGCTCTTCATATGGTGGCTCGATCACTTAAAACCACGTCTATCGGGTCGGGGAGTATGGGTGCCCGTCAGAAATCGCCGGCCGAGCAGGTCTGCACGTAGTCCCTTTGTTAACGCGATCCCCGGGACACTGCGGCGCTACAGCGCACTGAAAAAAACCCACCATTTTAAACCTCTTTCATGTTGGCAAACGAGTCCGCCACAAAGTATCACGTAATGTATAATGCAATAAAACCCTGAAACAGCAGAGATATCAATATATACCAACTATATCCCAAGCAAAAAAAAAAAATTCGGGAAGCCTGCCGATCTGTCTGTGACATCCAGTTTTGTTACAGCGCGTACGCCAAGCCTAGCTAAACGTACCGTGATAATGATCCTCTTCCTTCCCCTCTGTCCTTGTCTCCGTGCCTCAGGTCCGGTTCGATCGTAAGCTTTTCATGTCCTTGTAAATGTGCGCTAAGTTTTGCGCAAAGCCGGGGCGCTGCGCTGCGTCGCGGACCCCCACACGCAGCTGTGCGGCTCGCAGCTGTCGCAGGGCAGCCAGGCAGTCTGTGCGCTTGCCTTCTGCCGCGGCCACTCGCTGCGACCTGGAGGCGGGGTTTCGCGTTAAAAAGGCAGATAAGCCAGGGGAAAAAAAAATAAATAATGAAACAGGTCTTTCGGTAACAGGAAGCTGAAGCTACTGTCCCGGCGTCAGCGTACAGTATCTGTGTGTCAGCCTGCTGACGCACGCCAATGGACGGCTGTGAGTCGAGATCGGCGAGGCGAATGCGGACTTTCGTCCTTGTTTGCATTTGGAGACCATATTCAAACTTTTATTTTCCAGTACAGGAAGGATGTGCGAGCAGAAAGGGGAGGCAAGGGGGGGGCGTCATTCTTCGCACATAGCGCTTAAAGTCCACTGAAATATGGAGAAATAGGAATGCCACCGAAAACGCCTGGGTATCTCCATAGGTATTACCGGAGGACAGCTCCGGTGGAAACAAGACACGAAACGAGGCGCGTGGTTATTCGCCGAGCCGATGATGGCGCGCGTGCATACCGGGCTGACATGCAAAGCGGCGCAGAGCCGGGGACCCGAAGCCCACACAATCTGAACCTTTAAAAGACCTGGCAGCTCTGCCAGACGTGCCGTCACAGCGTCAATAAAAGAAATAAAGCGCCAAATTATAATATAGACTCACCTGCTTTGAAAAAAAAGAGCTGACGCAAACGAATAATTGCTTGGTTACACATCTATGCGTTTCAAACATTCCCCCAAACCCAAATACGTAACGTCCCATTGTTCCTGCAGCGACCTGTCAGTACTAGCCTTTTCAGAGAATAACTGCTTTTAGAAACCCGCAAACACTGCAACAGGTCTCACACTAATGCCCGAGTTCTCCTTGTCAGCCGAATTCAGAGAGAGATCATAGACGATAGTTATCAGTAAAGTATCCTACTTTTGAACCTTTAAGCCAGGCCGTAAAATAATTTTCTGTGGGGTTAATTCGGTAGATTTCGCGGACCTAGGGGGGAGACTAATGTCGCGGGTCGTAATTTGATTATGCGGCTACATGCTTACTTTAAGCTGGTCTTTAACATTAATCGAGAAGTTTTGAGTGTTAGCAAGTCATTTTAAATAGTAAAAATGCGGTCTGCGTCGTTATAAATAAATAACTTGGTCGTTATTTTCTCAAAATTCTCAGCCGCATGTTGTTTTAGTTCTTATTTAAATAAGATTATACCAGAAAATCCACTAGCAGCTGCGATCTAGAGGGCAGTCGTGGGTCTAAAATGATCCGTAGTACAGTGACCTAAACATAAGAATTAGATCAAAGTTCTCTGATTACAACCGCCGATAACGAACGTGATTTCACAAAAAAATACAACGTGTGGACTTTAGTTTCACAATGCCAGTTTGGCGAATAATCTGCTAATAGCACACAGGTGTAATTGCTGTTAGTGTTTGACGATTTTATTTAAAATTAACAGCGCACAAACCACATGAGAAATTAGCAATTACTTCGATTTAAGCTGTTATCAGATAATGGCAATATCGAAAGCTCAAGTTCTTGTTGACTTTATTTTGTTATCCTTCCGTTAAATCAGGCTGATCTTGCCATCTGATAGGCTGATGTCAGATTATCATTAGTGACCTAATATTTGGAGCTGTATTCAAGGTCCAGTCTCAAAATGGCTGTTACTGCTCAGCTATGGAGGGAGCTGGGGTGGGGAGGCCTTTTGTTGGAAGGCTGGGGTTCAGGGACAGGGTGGCTGATGGAAATGTCTGTGGGAACTGGGGAACCGGCTCTTCTCAATTTCCAGTCAAAATCCAACCTGTGGGGGCAGGAGAGGGCAGGGGGCATGGGAGAGAAATGTAACCTGATGCTTCTTCAAAGCAGGGCACTTTTCCTCGGGTCTTTTTCAGATGATCCAAGGGCAGGGGGCCCTGCCATTGTCGGGGAGTTGGGGTGCAAACATGAGTCAGTAGGCATGAAAGAGAGACCTAGCATGGCCCTTTGTCTTGTGACTCTGCACACATCCCCCCTCCTGAAGAAGAGCTGATGGTGCGCCCCGATTAGGAGGCTCAAGAAAAGCCGAAGAGAGTAAAGCTGGACGTGACCCAGCATGTCAGTCGGGGGATTGGGGGAGTGAGCAAGAATGTTAATGACCCTGAAACTGGCCGGGCAGGTTGAAGACAGACGGATGCCAGGGATGCCTCACCAGGCAGAGGTCCCCTCGCCGGGCCAACCTACTCTCTCTTCCTATGAAAAAAATCAGTGTCATGACAAACACACATACAAGGAATGCCCTGAATGGCCGTGCTCACCTCAGTGAAGAATATAAGCTGTGTTCAGTCAGCCATGTTGTTTCCATCGCTATGCTAGCAATGGTGACATGCTGGCAGTGGCTGGAACAGTCATATTTGGCCCACTGCCCCCACAGTGGACTTGGCGTGACTGTGACCACGTCAGACACATGCCAGTGATCTCAGTCCAAAGTGGTAAACAAGGTTGGAGGGGTGGAGGCTCAAAAACCCCCAGCCTTCGTTTCCATGCACATGCATGACACAAGGGAAAGGAAAAATAAACGTTCGTGTAATTAAAATACATAATGTGGGTGGGTCAGATGGTTAATTTTACCTTCCGCAAATGTGTGTGGGAATGAGAAAAACACTTGACCCCCCCATCCCTGTGAGTGCATGTGTTCAGCCAGGGGGAGCAGGAGAGACACTTAACTTTCCTTTCCGTGACTGTTTGCCTTGGGCAGGGGGGCAGGGGTTGTGAGACTCTATATTCTCGGTGATTGTGCTCGGAGGGTGGGGTCTCTACTTTGGTTTCTTTTCCGTACTTTTACAGCAGAAGGGTGTCAATGGTTCACTTTCCTTTCAGTAATGCAAGGTAGCAGCTGTAAACAGGCTGTCAGGTCTCAGGAATGCATCATACAACAGGACCTATCAGGCTTTGCCTAGCAGGCTCCCTTCTGGACCAGTCTGCTGACCAAACTGGAGAAATACTCTTAGTTACAATATATAACAGAACAAGTTGACTGTAAATTTGGGGATGCTTGTACATAAAGTAACACTACATTTCTTTCTGTACATGCTCTTAACGAAGATCGTTCACAACGCACATAGATTGGAATGACATTTTTTTTGTTGTTGTAAGTATGTGGAATTAAACTAAACCTTTTCATTTCCCAGAATTCCTTTTCTTGTTCCCCTTGGAGATGAAGCCAAGATAACGTGTGAGGAGTGACTGCCGTTCAAGGCAGCCTTTACCTTGTTATGTAATTTCGACAGAAATCCCTATTTTTGTCAGAAAACGGAACTTCGGTACTGTAACCACGACAACCACAGCTTATCTTGAAAGTCTGGGTTTTCAGACTCTGTCAGGAATTCTGCCCCCCCCCCCCAACATACACATATGAGCTAAACAGGTATGAAGCTGATCTGTCACTCTTAACTATATTTGTAGTGTCACACAAAACAGCTCATTATACTCTGGAACCATCTGATTTCTTTACCACTGTCTGGCGGAAGGGAGAGAGTTATGTTGTCCTCCGTTGCAACAGTACGTCACACGTGTGTGTCTCACGTCAGGAGAGGAATGCAAAAAAGTGGCAGAAATGCTGTGGAGGTCGTTGTTTTTATCAGTGCAGCTGCACCCAGAAGCCCTGATAGATATTTGGTGGCCATAGCGAATTCAGCGCTTGGTCAGCCGCTTCTCTGAAGCACATCTGAGCACATGGACACAGTCACGGTTTTCTTCTGCTGACATGCAGGTACTTGTCTGGTCTTGTAACGCAGCTGTGTGTTGAAGAGAAGTTAAATCAACAAAAAGTCAGTTTACAAAAAAAGAGACTACTTTAGTCTGGGTCTGGGGAAAATCCTTCTTGTTTCATTAACAATAATGAAGGATTATGAATCATAGTTCTAAGTACACGTGTTGGAGTTTAAGTGCATTTTCTGTCTTTGTTTATATGTATAACTTCCGACCATCTACTTAAAAAGCCCATCAACTGAGCATGTTTCACTTATAGAATTATTACAGCACAGTGCTAAACATCACGTAACCCTTGATGTGCGCCTCAGAAAAAAAGTGGAGAAATAATTCGGTTTATCTGACAGGAAGCTTCATGACAGTATACCGTCATGACTAAACTTAGCTCCCTTACCCAGAAATTCCCATTTAAAAAGGTGCGGTTCGAGATACTGCTCATAGCGGCGGGGTGATTCAGCTACAGCGGACGGCTATGGATCCTCGCAGCGGAATTAAATGGAAATCTGAATAGAGGCGCCCCCTGCTGGTAGTAGGCTGGCGTGACGTTGAAGGAATACACACCGTAAAGAACATAACCAACGTTTAATAAAATTTAAATATGGACCATTTGCATACTGGTGATGTAGAATTAGTCCCGTGATTAAACATCATAACTAACCATATACATTATGATGTGCTTGTACTTTGATGCACCGATGTACTTTCGGTGCTGGTATGTATTTTTTTAAATATTACTCCTTGCTTCTCAACTAACTGAGCAGAACGGAGTGTGCTGAAACTAACCGATGCTCCGTTTGCTGTTTCACAGGACACCATGTGGTGCAGAAAATGCAAATTCGGCTACCGAAATCATAAAAGCGCGCGGCGGTCCCGAGATTCCCATGTCCCGGCAATTAGAAAGTTACCCCATCTGGCCTGCAGATGCTTGTGTGTCAACTCCGGGTTATTCTCATTACGAAAA
Source organism: Mormyrus iriodes (assembly GCA_011763525.2). NCBI lineage: Eukaryota > Metazoa > Chordata > Actinopteri > Osteoglossiformes > Mormyridae > Mormyrus > Mormyrus iriodes. Next base: position 1,394,353 of record JAAGVU020000036.1, on the reverse strand, counting down.
GAGAACCGAATAAATATCCTGATATAACTTAACTCCATCTGGGTCGGTTTTACTATCGGAAGAATTTCCTGAATAGCAGTAAAAACTATTCGACCCGATTGATTGATCTCGCCTGGATGCTGCCGTGTTTTATGTGTATCCAGAGCACCCACGCAGAAACGCGCAGTCGGCTATCGCATGTTGTTTTTATAGCTCTTTAATGACAGTATAACTCTTTATAATCTGGCCTTTGAGCTGCGGATCTCCACGACCATCATACGGATCGTCAAACCGACCTAAGCTCCAAACCCGCTTGCGAAGCGACTGAATGTCAAAGAGGAAGAAGAGAGGATTATGGAAATTATTGATGCAATTCATTATCGTTAGGACATGGCATGCTCGCTGATGTGTGAAGCACATCTGTCTGCTTTGCTGTATCATCCCTCCAGGCTGCCTGGCCCACTTACTCTCAAGCACCACCCCCCTGCCCCCCGCCCCCCGCAGTGGCACTTGGCACTGGTCCCCAGTTACTCACATTCCCTGTGGAGTAAGCAGTGGGGTCCCAGATGTGTGGCTGCATAGGTTTGGTCAGTGGGGGTAACTGGCATGCTATGCTAATCAGGCAGCATGCTTGCTTACACTGGGGAGACCATGGGGTACCTCTCAGGACTGGGGCTTCTCCGAGACATTCCCTCAAGCTTATGAAATGCCTCATTCTTTAGGGTTTAGACGTGTCTGCACACATGGCAGCCTAATCCATGCACCTGTCTTCACTTTGGTGTGTGCAGCTGATGTCACAGGAAATGACATCACAGTATGGGCCGTTTGACAGCCGGTCGGCTGACTGAAAAGCATCCGCCGCTCCACAGCTTTGGCGCAGCAGCTTTAAATATCCGTTCTGCTTGGCTGGTCCTCACAACGTAAAACGTACAAACATACATTTTGATTGTTTGCTGCCAGGCGTCTGTGATGTAACCCAGGACACGCTGTCATGTTTTTCAGTTGATTCGTTCGTGGATGATATTCCACCCCAGTGTGCATTCTCAACCATTTTAGGGTGTGATGGCACATACTGTCTGCATCGCTCTTGAACAAACGAACAAACATTATCTTCCGTGGACATAAAAATCCGTACAGGTTGCTACTGGCCTTAGCTGGACATTATCCAACCTCTGAACTACTCTGGCTGGAGCAGAACCACATAGCACACTGAAGACTGAAGGATTTTTTTTGTCTATATTGATCTGAGTTCAGAAGATAAGGTAGTAGAAGTGACCCTCACCCACTATGCCCAACACAACCCAGCCAAAACCCAGATATTACCTATTAACCCTGACTCTGTACATGCTTTTTGGTGTAAGCCACTATGTAGCAGTCCGGTCCTTGGGGACCCAGAGATAGCTCATGTTTTTGCTCCCTTACAGACTCCTGGTAGGGAGCAAAAATGCAGTCTATCTGGCAGAAAGCTTAGTGGGAGCAAAAACATGGTCTGTGGGTCCCTGAGGACCGGAATGGAAAGCACTGGTCTAAATTCTACTGCATCCCTCACAACATCAACCTCAATCTAGCTTCTCCATCATGGCTGTGAGGGACAGACCCCCTGCAAGTCTTCATGAATCATTGTCACAAGACAAAGACAAGCCCCATGGGACATGAAGAGCCCAGCTACCCAATGCCACAGCGTGCTGGTCAATGGCTTTTTTTATACTTCTGTGGGAAGTGGGAGTGGGCAGAGAGCGACAGCACAAGTATATTCATAGTTTGCACTCCGCACTAGTTTTGTGCAGACCATTATATTTGGAGAGGCTGAAGGCAATTCCATTTCCAAGGGTATTTCTTCCTGGTACGCCATGCATGTTTGTGTTGTTTCGCTTCTGGGCGGGTTTATTTTTTCATCTCAAGTGTTCTTCACACAGAGCTGAAGCTGTGGAATCATTCTGACCTTTAGATGGAGATAGCCCAGAGAGCCCTTTCTGCCAAAATGTCAACAACACACATTTTCTTTTTTTTTGTTCTTTTCAGCTAAGCTAGGCGTGTTGCTCAGGTTAACTCTTGGATGTCTCCACAATTCTGGTTGTAGGGGTATAATATTTGTCTTGTGTTTAGTGTATATTAACTTTCACAGAGAGTAATGGATTATGCTGTGTCAGCAATGCAGATAAATACACATCCATCTGAGTCACATCAGAAACTCTTTTTCTTGTCGGGTCTGACAACTGAGCTACAGAAATATCTGCTTTTGAAAGACCTGAATCACCTGAAGCCCAGAGACTGTCCAAAACCGTGCATCAATACCAATGCGTCGATAAAACGTGTCTGGTAGGAATCCGAGAGCTCCAGGGTGAACAAACAGCATCGAGTGCCAGCACCACCGTGTGACTGCAGGAGCAGAGCAAGCACTTCCCCAGAATGAACACTGATACATAAAAGGGGGGGCGGGGGTAGGTGACTCCTCCACCTTGATATCTAAGGAGGCTGCGAAGCCAGGAGGAAACGTGCTGAATAGGGAGCGATAAAGCCTTCCCAAAATAAAGTCAGTTTCTTACCTTGACCTTACCCAAAACAGAAGGGGGAGAACTATTTTTGGAAAATGTACTTTATACGAAATGTAAACAAAAATCCACTACTGTCTTCCTGGAAAAAAAAAAGACACACAAACAGAACGTCTGTACGGCTCATGAGAGTGTGTTTGCCAAAACAGTGCAACAGCTGAAATACGAGATGTAAACTTCTGTGGGATGAACAGTGTGTCTCCAAAAAGCACTATAAACATAGCCTTCTCTTCTGTGAGTCCTCCGGCTCCTCCACGATCCTCCCGCTCCTGTCAAAGGGACCACCTGCCTTCTTGGTCTGCGTGACGTCCCAGGATGCAGTCGGGACGGAGATGTACGAGGGTGGGATTGTGGGGCTGGTGGCACAAAGCTGGAATGAAAAGCCTGTGAAGGAAATCGTCACATACATAATTAAGTTCTCTCATGATGCCAAGGCTGAAAATACAATTTATGGAGGTGACATCCCTGGTATCATTCTCCTTCATTCTGCAGCTTTCACTGGTGAAGGAAAACACCAATGACATGAGGAATGAACGCTTTCATCATCTAACAATAATGAGAATTGCATGAAGACCTTCATCTAACAGGGATATTTCAACAGCTTGTGCTTAAGCCAGTAAAACATCTCATAATGTGACTGCAAACCCAGACCGAAACTTCTACTTACGATAAACCCGGATCACCTAGGGGCAGAGCAGCCAGGGGGTGAACTTTGGCCTTTAACAAGAATTGGGCAGTGGCACCTGTGAACACCTTTCGTTTATTAATTTGCACAGGCTTTCTGAGTCTGTGTGACTGAACTCGATTAATGATTTACTGCCAGGTATGATGCAGAGAAGGAGAGGCAGCGACCTGTGGGTGTGGAGACTGGGCTGAGGTGGGGGGGCTAGAAACTAGTTGCTGTAAAACAGGCCCTTAGACCTGTCACCGGCTCACATGGAGACAGACGGTGCCGCCCACAAGCCAGCAACAGGGAAGGTTAAAGGAAACAGGAAATGAAGGTGTAAATTGTAAAGGCATACTTTTTCACGGCGTCATATCAGTGGGAGCGCTCCAGACATCTCAGTTCCTCAGGCATCATGGATCTGAAGTGGCAGACAGCAACATCATCAGTGCCACAACAGAAGGACACATACCATAAACATCGCCATCGACAGGTAAACGACAGCAGCGACACGTAAACAACACCGTCGACATGTGAACAACACCATCAACATGGAAATAACACCATCGACATGTAAACAGCAGTACGATGGTGACAATACTAACACGGTGACCATGACGACAACGAAAACAGCAGCGCAACAAAAACAGCAGCACACATTCAATAACAACAATAAAACTGTAAGCGCCAGGCAGGCCTGACCCTCATCTCCCCAATCAAGCTTAATCCCTAAACCAGTGGGGGCCACAGTCACGCTGGCCGACATCCTGTGTGCGTGCATGTGTTTGTTTTTCCTTACTCAGTTGTTAAAGTTTTCCTTGATGGTTTTGGAAGAAGACATGCAAGGACCAGAAATCACTCTCTTTGCTGAGTTCCTGACTGCTGGTTCTTTTCGACATCTGTCACGCTCCGGGACAGCTTTGCTCTTGCTGCGGTGGACATTTACACGAAAATGAGGCATAGGACGGCCTTCCCCCAGCACTGGGGCTCGAGGGCCGAGGCTTAAAATGGCAGAGGCGATGAGTATAATGGATGCAGACAGGTACACGTAGTACTGTGCATTGGAATTCAATTCAGGACTGCCCTGGAACAGTCATGGCTGGCACGGGACGGAATGTCCTTGGACACCCGAATGATTCGTCCCTGCAGGACAGCCAGTTTGGCTTTCAACTAAACTACTGCCAAAGTATTAAAGCTTATGTATGGTGAGTTTATAGACCAATGACTTCATCTCAGGACATCCATAAGAGAAACAGGAACAATAAAACCAACTAAACAGGACAAATCCCAGCATCATTAGGAAACTGAATCTCAAAATTGTGGTTATGCAGCGGACTGGGGTGACAGCTATGCCCAGAATGACAGCAACATGACCATATTAAAAGCAGGATATGAGTTGTGGGTGTGGCTAAGTGTTCCATCTCTACTTCTGATTGGATTTCTAGTAATAGTTAAACCAACCAGTTTCCCTTTCAGCCCTTAAATCAAACTGCAGTCCTGTTCCCACTGTCTCTCTGTACAGAGCTGACCTGAAAGTGATGCAAACAAGAAATGCATGGGAAAGGTGCCTTTCGTTTAGCCATCACCATTTGCGACCATTGCGACCATTTACGTGATACTTATTTTCATTTTCATGCTTATAATTTGTTTTGCCGTGTATTCTCATTACTTTATTGCAGTCCGATTGTTTCAGCGTCTAAACCTTGCTGATTCGGCATTTCCCGAGAACGAGAACATGAGAAGACAGTGCTGGGTTTCAGACCCACATTAGTACAGGATTCATAACATAAGTAGGACATTTTAATTATGGTCAATATTTATTTCCTTCCAGAAAGGTAATGTTCCACTTTCCCCAAAGCTACTGATTCATCTGGGCCCTTCCCACTCATCCCTGGTGCCCAAATGGTACTGCATCTGGCCCCCACCTTTCACCTTGTGAGTGGTGAGTCCACAAAATGGCTCCACATAGCCATTTTGTGCTGAGCCTGGCCCAACCACCAGTTGTTTGCTGGGAAAGGCCAGCCCCGGGCTTAGTTCTAAGGGTTGGTCCCCATAACCCTGTTCCAGGCAGAGTACACAGGTTTTTCTTGGTACCTTTCAAGGGGGACTTTGTTGGATGATAGCTTGTGTAGCCTCTAATCACAGATGTGTTCACCAGGGAAGGCCCTATGTGGGGCTCAGACTGCAGAAAACAAAGGTCTGTGGATCATCAAAACACACAAAGCACTACACTAAGGTCACAATCCTCAGAGGGCTTGGAATCAGCTGAGGTGGTGGATGGTGAGGGTAGGATGCTGTGTCTGTTATCGGAAGTTCATCCCAAAGCATTTTCACCATTGACCTATTGAGCAAGGCCCTTAAACCCCAGTTGCTCCAGGGTCTGTATGACCCTACACCTGGTTGGCTCTGATGCACCAATGGACAGAGACCCCAAAGTGGACCCAGCACCTGTTGTAGGGATTCTATCTGCTAGTTGCCTTGGGAATGGCAGAGGATTCCCCAGAGCGACCTAGAGTTTTGGAAAGAATGATCTGCTCTGACCTGCTTGGCCTGCTACTGTAATGACCCAGGAGGAGCTGCAGAAAGACGGTGGTTTCCTTCCGTACTGTACACCTGCTCTTAGGGTTGGAGTACAATTAATAATCTGCCCTGGACTTTAGTGTCCGCCATAGGAAATTTTGCAGAGATGCAGCTGATATAAAGGTGGCTTACATCATACCCATCAACCAATGGGGAAAATGTCCGTTATGCCAGATGGCCAGCCCTGCCTTCCCTCAAAGGTACAAAAGAAGCATTGTCTACGATACAGCGATTCATAATAAGGTAACTTTTGTAAATATTTGCGGGATTATGTGTTTCACACGTGTCGTGAGTTAATAGTCCCCTCTAGCGTATTTAGCAGGTATTACAAATTCCACAACATCCGTGCCTTTTGGATAAAAGCAGTCTTTCCCAATCATTTCTTTGGGGGGAATTTCACAAACCGGGATTGCTCAAGATTTTTCTAATGAAAATAATGGCAATATTTTTTTTCCATTTGGCAGAACCTGATTTTTGACAGGATGTTGATGTTACCCGTAGGGTGACCGCACGTCCCTTTTATCCCGGACTTGTCCTCTTTTTTGGGGACCTGAAATGTCCGCGACGTCGCTTTGTTTCATGTTGACATGTGCTTTCTACAGTCAGAATATTTTGTGTACATATTTGCCTTGCTTTGACGCCTCTCTTTGCGCCATATCCCTGATGACCTCTTATGGGCAAAACAAAATATGGTCACCCCAGTTACCCGCCTACCTGAATAATTATGTTTAATTTTAAAGCTCCCGAAGACTGAAGTGTATGTATTAGTGTCCATTCCCGTTCAACTTTTTAAATATATTTCTATAAAATAAGTATACCGATTTCATTAAATGTGCATAACTGTAACAAGCCGATACTGGTAAACACGGTGCCGCTAACAATAATACCCTTGCAGATTATTACCAGAATTTGGTGATTAACGTGAAACACGCCTGGAATAGTGCGCCCCCGCTCGGACACAAGCCGCACTTCACTCTCATGGCATCCTTACCATAGATATCCAAACAGCGTACTTCCGGTTATCAGCCATCCACTTCCGGATTTGTGCTGACGAGGCGTAAGATTGAAGAGTTTTTGGGGGCGAGCCGGGTGGTTGCTACGTGTCTTTTATTTCTACTTTTGGGCTGACGGTTATACGGCACACTTGTTCGCCATGGCCCCGAAAAGCAGTAGCAAGCAGCAGTCCGAAGAAGACCTTCTGCTCCAGGATTTCAGCAGAAACCTTTCGGCTAAGTCGTCGGCGCTTTTCTATGGCAATGCGCTCATAGTTTCTGCCATCCCCATCTGTAAGTAGTCATTCAGACATTCAAAGTGAATGTTAATAGAAAATATTATTATTAATAACAATAATCATAATAATGTTAAGGCTGCAGATTGTACGATTCGTGCTGCACAGCGAGCTCTCAACATTGCAAGCACATGGCACAGTCTACGTGGCACAATCCTGTCCTTCTCTCGTATTTTATTATAGAGTTTTTGCACAATTAAAACCTGTGGGCGTGTGGTATCTATCACAGTTGCATTGTTAGTCGAAGTTTGGGAAATGTCTGTGCCTGCGTGCTGTTCTGAGGTAAATCAGATCCACTGTTGTCCTTTGCAGCTCCAAGTTTGGGTGCGCAAGGGGCAAATTATTAGTTTGTACCCCCCCCCCGTTTTATAATACGGCTCAAAATGATGGATCTCCTGGTGATGTGCAGGTTCATTACTCATAAACCGATGTAGCTACAGTGACGTGGATATTTGAGCATGTCTGCGGCGTTTTGAGGAAGATTTAAGGCAGATTGAGAGGGAGCGAAATCTTTTACCTGTTGATTTATTTGAAATTGTGCTCAGATGGCCGTAATTGCAGCCTTTGTACAGGTTTCGTTATTTCTCCTTCTTGGCAGGGCTGTTCTGGAGAATCTGGCACATGGATCTGGTTCAGTCTGCAGTCCTATATGGCGTTATGACGCTTGTCAGTACCTATCTGGTTGCCTTCGCCTATAAAAACGTGAAGTTTGTACTAAAGCACAAGTAAGTATTACTTTCTGTTCTGTTTATGTCCAACAGGGCAAATCTTTGTCATTCTCAAGGAAGGCCATCCTTAATGTCCATTCTATCCATTCCAAAGGTGTATTTAATTGCTGTATTTTTACTGTTAGAGTTGCCCAGAAACGAGAGGATGCCGTTTCTAAGGAAGTGACCCGTAAGCTCTCTGAAGCTGATAACCGAAAGATGTCTCGCAAAGAGAAAGACGAGAGGTTGGTGCTCAAAACTGATGCTGTGTTCCATTTTACCTCGGAAGTCGGAGCTGGAAATGACGACACACCCGGGTTAACCGCGTTTCAGTAAAACCAGCCAGGTTAGCCGTTAGAAGTGCCAGTCTTAGCCAGGTTCGTTGTTAGCAATGCCAGTTGATAATGCACTACGATTTGTGCTTAGAAACACCATAATAACATGCTCACAGGTGGTGGCTGGACAGTACTGTGTGTACGTCCGATTTAATGAGACAAGACAGAAGTGCATTCCCTCATTTGTAAGTGGTTTTTGTATAAAGCTACAGTCACTGTTTTCTTACTGCGTTCCATCTTTCACTAGGATCCTGTGGAAGAAAAATGAGGTGGCTGATTATGAGGCAACAACATTCTCCATCTTCTACAACAACACCCTGTTCCTTGTTCTTGTCATCATCGCTTCCTTCTTCCTGCTGAAGAACTTCAACCCCACAGTGTATCCTTTCCTTTGCAGAGCCTGGGTTCAGACTGCAGGTCAGCTGAACTGAGAGCAGGTTTCAGATTTTATATTCAGTAGGTTTATTTTCACATGCTTCCGTATCACCTACTTTACCTGGGAATAACTTCACGGTAAGTGTAGATGGCAATCCAATAATGTGGTTTTACAAATCTGTACAAATTTGTCCTTAATGAACTTCCCCAGGAACTACGTTTTATCAATCAGTGCATCATCTGGCCTCATTGCCCTGCTTTCCACTGGGTCCAAGTAACAAGCAGGAAGATAAGATGTCCTTGCAGTAAGGGCCATGACTAATGCGTAATGTTTGTTTTTCTAAAAGGGGGATGGACTAGGCCTCAGATGGGAAATGGGGGGTCATGAAACAAATGGCTGTAATTCAAGGTGATTTTGAAGATGTTCTTTTTTTAAATAAAGAACCAGAAAAATGTGCTAGAGCGTTGGCCTGTGAGATTAAACATTTATGATGTAATATTGCCTTTTATCGCAAGGATGCTAAGACAACAAAACCACACGACTCATTTCTATATTTATTTAAACAGAAATATGTATATATTTACATTTGGTTTTCTTAGAAGCAAAATGTGGTTTGGAGATCCTGATGAGACAAACCAGCTTGAAAAGTAAACATTTCTTCTTCCATCATATACTTGTACAAATTGTAGAAAACATAGAGGATTCATAAATATATTTCAGCAATTTACAGTCTGGTGAATCAAAGGATGTAGCCCAGAGCCAAACATTACGATCACTGGCGGCCATCGGTACTGTCAAGGCACTCGGCACGGAGGGTGTCAGGGTACCTGCGTTTAACACAGACCTGACCTTTTCCTAACAAGCTGAAAGTTAACTAAAGGGGCAAAAAAATACAGGCATCAGGGTTGTGGGATCTTTTGAGTCAAATGTGAGGCTGTGCAGTTGAGATGAAGACAATTTTGTGATGCACTGCTGCTGCCCCTGGGTGCACAGGTAACAGGAATGCAGGTCGTGGCAGTATGACTTGCCTTCCTATGCATACTATAGCAGTGTTTCCCAGCCCAGTCCTCAGGGACCCTCTGACAGTCCATAGACCATTTGGGGGTCCCTGTGGACTGGGTCAGGAAACCCTGTACTGTAAGACTAGTCATTTGTGCTTGTCAGCTCAGTTCATGGCCCCATTATTCCCAACTCTTTGTTGACAGACATCACAAATGCCGGGTGGGTGATAAAAGCCCACGGGACAGTGGATAAGTTCTCTTACAAGTTACCACTCTGCAGCTGATGGGAGGAAACTGTACATATATATTTTTTTCAAAATATATACAATATACATTTAATCTGCGGGAAGGCTTTGAGGTCAGCTTGGGATATTTTACATTGTTTAACATAAAGTTCTCACCTAAAATACAAACCTGTTGAAGAGTACATCTTATTTATATATATATATATATATATTTATTTATATGTATAGGATTGATACTACGTCAGCCCTCCAGTTATACATAGTCACCAACCTTGGTCTCGGATCAACATGTAGCGTTACGGCATTCAGGTCAGCGTTAGCATTCAAGGCAATTTAAATACACAGGCAAAGAGGAGGCCGTGTTCTCTCCTACAGAGGCAAACAAAGGGGATGCGTCTTTCAGGGTCATTAAAGCAAAGCTGCAGTTTGCCAGCTGAATTGAGCAGGACGCTGGGAGCTGACTCTGCCCTCACAGACTGGTGACGGCTTTTCCCCTCACACTGTCTCACAGCCAAAGGTTGAGCGAGAGCGCTGGGGTCAGGATAGCAGGTACGGCTTTACAGGTTAACCTACTGTAACATATTGAGGTACAGAAAGTGTTTCAAATTCTATGTATGTCTTCCTTGCATCTTCATCCCATGTGCTACAGAAATAGTTCAGGCACACATTTTCTGCGCAGGCATGCATTTACAGTAAAAAAAAACTCAGCTTTTGAAGCTGGGCCAGGAAGCCAAGGGGATCTGTGTGTAGCCCCCTAGGTGTTTGCCCCCACCCTGAGCCTCCTGGACCCTCGCCACATAGACTCTACGAGCGGTAGTCCTTCTTACTGTAGGGCCGGTTTCCCAGTATGTGGTCGATCTCTGAAACCACGTGAGAAGTCATCTTTGGAAGGACCTGAGTTGAATACATAAAAATCCAAAGGAAAATGAGATGTGGAGAGCAGCATCATCGCCATGTGGCTCTGTGGGGCTCCTGTTTATGTCACTTACCTGTATGGCCCCTAGGTTCTCCGTCAACTGTGCTGGGTTTGAAGTTCCCAAGAGTACAGAGCTCACACCCTCATTCCGGAGGCACCAGGCTGCAGGGACACATGAGCGTAGTCACTTTTGTGATTGTGACTGTTCGATTGCACCTAAGAAGAAGGAGTCTATACCCAAATCACTGGATCACAGTTTTTTATTGACCCACAGCCTCCTCACAAACTGGAACTATTCTACAATCCATCTGTGAAGTAAATCAATTAACTAGATGTTAATCTTTTAATTAGTTAAGCCAAGTGTACCAGTAGTGCAATAATCAGATATTGCTTAGGGCTCCATATTGGAATAGTTGTGAACCAGTTCTCTAAATTAGGAGTTCCCACCCTTTTGATTTTCATGGACCGGTTTATGTTGTACAAAAATTTCATAGACCAGTGCAACAGCTGTGGGGGGGGGGATTTCATAAGTTTAATGTTTTTTTTTCATACGTATGTGAACAAGATGCATGACCGTGAGGGGCTGTAAAACACTGAAAATATCCAGTTCATTTTTCCAAATCAACCAACCCCTACACTGGCCTGCTGGAATACTGTGGACTGGGGGTTAGGAACCCCTGTTTTAATGGTCTCAGACTACTTTCCCTTGAGATACCACAGGAATCCAGTAGGTGGCAGCATATAAGTCATGAAAGCCAAGAGAAAAAAAGTGTCTGACTGCCAGGTCTAAATGTGATGCGATAATAATAAGGGTTTTAGGGTAAAAATACAGCAGCTGTCAGCTTTCAGTTCAAGCGCCTCCCAGTCATTCTCACCCACAGCCAGCTGAGGCAGAGTGCAGCTCAGCTTCTCTGCAACATGAGCGAGCTCCTTCAGTTTGGCCTGCTGCTTCCTGCCATCCTCGCTCACAATCTTGTCCTTGAGCCACTGATATGACTATAGGAGGAGTGAACCAGTTGAAGGAAGAGAGAGGAGGAGGAAAGAATTGTGACAGGCACACCGCAACCCTTGGGTGAAAAAGTCACACACCTGTGCATGTTGGGCAAGAGAAACACATTGTAACAAGGCTGTTAATGTAACGGGCTCAGTGCTGTGTCCAGCAAATGCTTTAGCCACGTGCTTAAGTAGAGTTCCTAACACTCGTCATGCTCCCTATGCTGTGTAATTATACCTATACTACTGACAATGGAAAGAGTACTGCAACATAAATAATGTCTAACATAACAATAATAATGGTCATTAACAATGCAGGAAAGAGGGAAACACTCAAATCAGGAAGTCTTTTATCCATGACCAGAACTAGTGACCTCTACCTTCATGGAGGCCCTGGAAGCTTCCGGAATTCCATTGTCATACTTTCCAGTGATGATGCCACAGGCTAGAGGAGACCACGTCATGGCACCCACACCTGGTCCAAGCAGAGGTCACCAGTATTAGGACATGCAGATGACATACAGGCTAAGCTGTCTGAAGACTGAAGTGCTACAGAAGCGATGAAGTGCTTAGTGGAACAGGCATAATCAGGGCAGACACAGCACAGCAGTCACGGTCGCTGCCAGGGCCCCTAGTGGGCCTGAAACAACAAATGCTTATGTGGAACTCTGGGAGATACAGCTATAGCAAGGCTGCCTGCAGCAAGCTGCACTGTCACTTCGTTTAAGAGCCTTTTTTTCAAAGGCCTAAGACACAGAGAGATCCAGACAGAAGATGTATCTGGAAAAATGTCATCATGATTGACTGCACACAGCCCCTGGCTCCTGGGTATCACTTGCCAATCTTGTGGTAGAGTTCAGGCAGCTGCACCTCCACCTTCTCCCGCTGGAACATGTGGTACTCTGCCTGTTCACACACAGGTGGGATCATGTTGAACTGGCGGGCCACAGAGTACGCCTCCTGCAGGCAGAGAGGAGAACTGCACTACATTCAATATCTTTTAGGCTCTTCACATGTAAAGGTTGCCTTTCCTAGTAGTAGAGAGCAGAGTATATATACTAAGAGAAGGTGAACACTCACCCTGTCCACACATATACATATATACTGTATATACACATGCATATAACCAATTTTGAGAAAACATAGTTTTATTTTAATTTGTCTAATATTTGCACCATGCCCTGGAATGGTGACCCATGCCTTATACTCTGTACCCCCTGGTAAAAGCTCCAGACTATATGATCTGAGAGAAATCTGAATGGAAACCATATTTACTTTATTCTTAGATGACCTCATATTTTGTTGTTCACTAGTTTGTTTTAACTGCATAATGTGTTTATACTTAATTTTCTTTCCTTGCATATATAATCCTTTCATTTCAAATATACAAGTATGTGGTTCTCAGGCCTAGTCAATCTGTACCACACTTAAGGAGTGCCCAGGAACTTACTGCAAGCCATTTTGGCTTTAGGTCAGGACATCATAGGTTGATTTCCAACTAGTTAGAATTCAAATTCTTGATCTCAGAAATTCTATTGTAACTAGTTATAATGCGTCTTCTTGATATCGGGAATTCTATTTTAGCCAGTGAGGTTCAAAACGGTTTTCTCATTCATTTCAAAGGGAGTAGAAATTTGAACTAGGTAAAATGCCACTTTCTCATATCAGGAATTTAACTGTATCTAGCTATAATTAAAACTGAATTCCTGATTTCAGAAACTGGATTTTCAATTAGTTCAAATTGTATTTCTGATATCAATTTTGACTAGTTAAAATTCAATTCCTGATATCAGAAATTGGTATTTTAACTAGTTGAAACTGAATTATAACTAGTTACAATTGAATTCCTGATATCAGAAATTGGCATTTTAATTAGTCCAAATTCTAACTCCCATTGAAGTAAATGAGAAAAATGTTTTGAATCTCACTGGCTTAAATAGTATTTCTGATATCAATAATGTGCATTTTATCTAAAGTCGAATTTCTGATAATAGAAATACACATTATAACTAGTTGCAAGTGAATTTCTGACATCAAAAATTTGCATTCTGATTAGTTAGAACTGAATTTGAGATATCCTCCAGAAATGAATGAAAGCTTTAACAGCTTGCCATAGGAACAGGCGAGAGCTGCTTTCACTATGTGCACGTGTACTCCAAACAATGCCACTGTCTGTATGTATTTCACTACATTTATACTAAATCGATCCTGTTCTGTTTACAGCCCCCCCCCCCCATATGCTGTGAGCACGAAAGCCCATCCAATGAGCACAGGGCTTGAGGCAGGGAACACTCTAAATGGGATGCTTGTCTGCTGCAGAACACACACTAGCAAGACACTTACCCACCTACAGCACGTTTGGGAGGATTGCCCATACTGTGCATGTTGAGGTTAATGATGAGTTAAACAGTGGCTACAGGCACTAAATGCCAGAGCAGCCACATGCCACCATGAGTATCACTTGACCATCAACACTCCCTTGCATCTGATTGGCCATCCCCATTTACTATGATGAACCATGAATGCCCTTTAAACTGTAGAGTGTACATCATTGCTAATGAATATGCAGTCTTTCCTTTCAATTCATGTTTCATAGAATCACATTAAACTGTTGAAGACTGGAAGTTAAGTGTTTGCTGGCATTTCGAAAGAACAAATAATTAAAAAAAAGCTTTGCGATACTATTGCCCTGCAGATGGTCTGACACCTTTCAGAAACCTTCCATCATGCAAGTCTTTTTTATTCCTTTCTGCTGCCGGGGAAGGAAGGGGCAGAGGCTAAAAGCCCACAGCATCTATAAAGACAGACGGTTGAGAGCAGAAGTCATTGTAATTCGTTCAGGCGTGACAGTGGGATGCTCTGGGGGGCCCTTAGGAGTCACTCGTTGTGGTTTTGCTCACTGATGGACTACAATATGACTCAAAGGAATACGGAGAGGAAAATCAGGCTCAGGTCAGAGTGGGTGTTTGGCTGCTGCTGCATCGACTCTAAGAGCCTTACAGATGCTTCAGTCTGGGCTTCAGATTTAAACGGTCAAGACACAGTGGTGCAGCTGACCAGGGCTAACTGAACACTGGGGTTACACAGCTGGGGGCGGGCTGCTATTTGCCACTTACCATGATTTCCATAGCTGTCCATCGTGAAGTGCCCCAGTACATCGACATGCCTTGGTTTATTACGTAGGTCATGGCCCTCACAATCTCTGAGCAAGCAATCAATAAAGAAGTATAAAAAAGTTAATTAAAAAACGGTAAGTGACAGTAAAGTTTTCAAAATTCAACGACCACAATTTGCTCATTTTATCAGGGCTACTGCACATACATTTGCATGGGTAGATTCATCAGGGGATCTGGAAAATTAATGAAGACTTTATTTATCCCAGTGGGAAATTCTTGTGCATGCAGCAGTGAGTATGTGGACCACAGATGAACATGCATATTGTGCAAAACAGATGAAGTTTCAAGACAAAACATATAATGCAAACTGTAACTCGTATAAACAATGTAAGCTGCAGTATCTGCATTAGCTCAGTTGAAGGAATAGTAAGAGACTCATATAATATCACACAGACCAACTGCTAAGGAAACACTAATTACAGCAGAGTGAAGCACTGTGTAAATGAGCACACCAGGGGGCGCTACAAATTCTTTCTGACAAAGGTAAAAAAAGAGATGGTCAATCAACCAAATCAACCATCCATCCTTTTGAAACCCAGAAAAATTATATATATAATATATACACTACCAGCCAAAGGTTTTTGCCCACCACAGCTTTTTACCAGTTATTTCATAAGCTGCAGATTCTTATTCTTCTTAAGCATTGGAAAGCTGAGTGACCATCTTTAAATGAAAATATAAGTCAAACAAAATAAGTTTCCTTCATAACATGGAGAAAGTATGTAATAGTGCATGTCTGACTTCTATGAACTGTCTGTGTGGTGATGGCATAGTCACATTTTAGGCTGTCCTTTACCTTTAAATATGCCAGTTAACCGTCTCATCCCATGAAACAGAGCAGTGTTTAATGTCCCTGGTGGAAAGAATGCTGCGAATTTGCTCTGCTTTTATAACTGCTAGAGGAGGTTACTTTGATGAATCAAAGATATATTTTACTACACAAATGGTACTCAAATGATGAACATATTGTAAATGTAATTGTTAGAATATTAAGTGTATTTTTAATAAATGGTGAGTAACATGCAAATGTAGAAAATTTCAGTGTGTGCGAAAAAAACTTTTGATTGGCTGTGTATGTGTGTGTGTGTGTGTGTGTGTGTGTGTGTGTGATCTAATCAGACAATATTAGACTGAAGGGTAACATCATGCAGATGTATAATTTATTACAATATCATACTCCCTCATTCAGGAAAGACACTGTTAAAGATGAATGCATATGCAGTGGTTCTCACTTTAAGGCTTCAGAGGTGCCAGCAGCCCCCATCCTGCACTCACAGATCCTAGGTGTGAGGCTGCCCCCTTCATGCGGCTCACCCCGACAGTCACTCCCGCCTTTATGTAACATAACACATGGTGCAGTGTCTCAGAGTGAACCTTTGCAGCGAGGCGGGCTGCGGACGGCACTCTGAGACGCGCATTAACATTCTCCACTCAGCCTGGCCACTGCGGGCTGCGCACACATTGCAGTCACGGCAGCTCGAAGCACAGCCAAGGACCGTACTCCAGTCTGGGGGACCTGTGGGCTGATGCGGCGAGAGGCGGGGAGCTCCGCATTTGGGTACTGGGAAACTGCAGCAATAATAATAAGAGCTAATCTACAGGCCCCGCGGTGCCTGCACTCTTCGTGCTGAGCAGAATGGCAACATGCAGCGCAGCAGGGGAGCCAATAGCTTCAAACCAGCAGAGAGATGCAAGAAGACGCAAGAAGACAGGCGAACAAAAAGACGAGAAAGGAACGCTGTGTGGAAGAAAAATACCCTTTTCATATATTAAAAGAACAAATTTGTTACAGTCAAGGCCAAATAGACACACGTGGGGTGGGGTGGGGAGAGAAGGGAGAGTGACAGGGAGAGACAGAGGAGGGAGAGAGAGAGAGAGAGAAAGAGAGAGAATGTGTGGGTGATGCAAGTGGGAAGCAAAGTCGAGAGAGAGAGTGGTGTGAATCAGAGGTTTAACACAGCGAGAGGGCACAGCTCACAGGCACACCATCAATCCACTGCTTGCACCTTCCACTCCAGGCACTAGGGGCTTATGGGAAGCTAAAATGTCAAAGGTCAACCCCGTCAGCCTCACGGACAGCACAGGTTCAGGTGTTTACACAGGATCGGGGGTATTCTCCATCGAACAACGACTGTTCTAGTGATGTACAACCAACGCACAGCACACAGCAGACAGTGCTCTCGCTATTCGCAGGCATTCATTTTATTTTAATGGGATTATGCTAAGTTGGCCTGTCTGTTTATGCAAATAGGTAGGATTCTTGGTAGCAGGCCCATTAGGGCTCCTCTGAAAGTGATGCAAGCTCAGGATTCTCAAGAAAAGCATGACATCCTTGGCATAGGAAGGCGTGTGCTTCAAAAGAATTAATTCTGGACATTTTATTGAGATTAAGAGCTCCGCTTTTGCTAACATGTCTGCGCGTGTCTGTGACATTTTTGCATCTGATCACAGATTTGTGCTGAAGTTAAGATTTCATGCACGCACGGCCATGCTGCAAAGAACCTGGATGACACTTTTCCTTAAAGTGGCAGTCACATAGTAGATAGATCTGATATAACTCATCCTTCAGGCTCACAGTTTGAGAAGTCATGCAGCAACACCTGCGCTCCGACATGCGGAACTGTGCTGCAGTGCTGTGGTGACATGAAGGCTAATGATGCGACTGGTCAAGATGTTCTGGAACAGCCTAGGTGAGGATTCATGACATTACAGACAGATACTGGAGGGGTCCCATTACCAGAGCCCTGATTACCCACAATAACCATTCCTGCAGCAACCACTCTGAATTTCAGTGGGTCCTGCCAGGAGCCATCCAACACCATCAGTGAGAGAGGTCCCCTCAGCAAGCCGAGGGTGCAAACTGCTAATTGCTTCATTTATGATCAACAACAACTGTGTGCTTGAATTGGCCCAGATCTCAAGTCATTAATGAATGGACTGACTTTAGCAGTTACAGAGGAATTGAGTACACTGCCAAGCCAAAGCTACCCATCTCTGAGACTCAAATTACACCCAATAGATGCATCTCAGAGGGTGTTATATATATTATATAAAGGGACCAAAATAGAAATAGTGCACCAATAGTGTTTCCTGTAAAAAGGAAGGTTTTCCTGGATATACATCAGGTTACCTGAGGTAATGTTATGTGTCCTTGTGAGGGAAGGTACTTTGTCAGTCCATCTCAGGAGCCTTTTAAAGAACACAGAACTAACAGAGACCAGGAAAGAGGGGTAGGAGAGAGCACAGAGGGACTAAGTGTGTGGGCTATGGACAAGGACACACTGAACTGCGGTGTCCTTCATCTGACATCAACCTTAGAGCACCCGGGCCAAACACCAAGGGTACTGACACGATCCAACTAAAGTGTGAGCAAGGTGCTGCCAGAAGTGGATAAAGCTGGTAATCTTCAATTAAAATATTCGTAAAGGGCCTATTTTATTCAACAGCTTGCCCAGGGGAATTGTGGGTATTAGCAGATTGGGTGTGTTTGTGTATCCTTATACATGCGGTTCTGTTTGTGAATGAGTATATTATGCATGTATATGTGCTTGTGTCTGTTTTGGTGTGTGTGTGTGTGTATCTGCTGGGGGAGTGTGTACCCCATGAAGGCACAAGTGAATGTGACTCACGCAAGCACAGGGGGTGCCCTGAAAAATGATGATCATGAAAATGGCAGCGAACAGTAATCTCCAGAACCAAGAGGCAGGATTAAAACAGCTTCCCAGGCTCACCCTCCATTGGTGTGTTGTTGTCTGGCCGGTTGGCAAAGACCACATCCACATATTCCAGCTGCATCCTCTGGAGGGAGCCTTTGAGTCCTGTGACAAAGACAAGGACTGACTCAAGGTCTTATGGTCAAAATTTGAACATTTGATACATAAGTTATAATTAGACCTGTGTTATTAATCAAACCTATTTAATGGTGACATTACCTGCTTAGTGTATATTTTAGCAACAGCAATGAACCTTAGCCTTCCACCCTTTCAACCACCATTTGAGTATGTCTTTCCATCTTTATCTGCCTACCTTACACAAATAACCATAACGATTTTTTGTCTGAAAAATGTGTAGATCACAGTATTGAAACAGGTTTTATCAGAGCTACATGGGAGTAAAAGTAAAATAACTATGGTCTTTGATATAGTGTTCAGGGGCCTGTCTGAATGTTTTTACAAATCAATAAATCTAAAAAAAATCATATTTTCTCAGAAAAACAAGAAGTTAGGCACATAAGAAATCAACGGAACAAAACTGCATACTTTGTGTGAGAAGCATCGTGTTAATCACCCAGTAATATATGGAATGTTATCAGGCCGTCGGGGAAGAAGGGATGCCCAGATCAGTTTGATGGAAACAGGAAATGAGAGACGAATCGAAAGCTTTAGCTGACAGACAAAAATCAGAAAGCCAGAATGATAGAAGAGGAAGGGAAGCAGTGAGGGGTACCTTCGATAATGTGCTTCCTGGACAGCCCTCTTTCAGTCTCTGCCCTGTTAGAGGGAAGGGAGAGAAGTGGACACACACAGTTTCTGTTTATATTTTTACTTGGACTTCCCAGTGATTCTCAGTTTCATGCAGTTAATAATTCCTAAATCCAAACCTCACAAAACTCAATTATAGGAAAAAAAACCAACCGCAAAACATCCTGACACTTTAAGTTTCTTAAAAAAAAATAAAGTTGGTAAGTGCATCAGATTTTGAGGAATTTTCCCCAAAAATAGTAAGAGAGCGACACAGACAGCAGTGGACAGGCAGGGACAGCTCTGGCAGCTTGGAGCCGACCCGCAGAGCGCTTCAGTGACTGAGCATTGTGCTGCGCTCTCTGGGCCCTCTCTCCGGCTCCCCTTACCCAGAGGAGGGAGTTAATACCCTGGAGCGATGCCGGAGGGTGACGCGCCGCTTTGGCCCTTATCGGCCACCGCAGCCGCATCACGCCGCGCGCGGTGTCTTGTAAGCATTTAATAAAAGCGCTTGACAGCCGCATGCGGCCACACAATTCTTGAGAGCCCGTTTCATGCCTCGCTTGACATTGCCGCAGTACAGCCCCCTTCCCGGGAAGGGGGAGCAAAAAAGCGGCAGAGTCAGCAGCAAGGACTCAGTGTCGTCACTCACAATTGGACATTGCTGTCTGCAAGGGGCTTAATCTAATGAATAAGATCTGAGCACTAACAGGAGGGGTAGGCAGGGAGATAAGCCTGATATTACTTAAGCATTCTGCAGTGAAGACTGTCAGCTTAAAGCTGTACTGACTCTGACACATACAGGCTACTAGTTAAGAGCTTAAACTAAGGGTGTTACTTCGTCTGTCATGGGATTAACTTGTGCAATGGCATAAGTCAACAACAGACCGCAAATACGATTGTGGTCCCTTAATATTATACTGTAATAAAGCTGAAAAATTCCTAGTGATATTGTAACACGACACATCAAACTAGTGTAAACATACCTATGCACTGCCAGTCGTCTAAAAGTATAGCATATACAATTATTTACAGTACAAAATACTTGATAATGATAACTATGTTACTGGTTTACGTATTTACTATACTGTACTTTTCATCATCATTTTGGAGTGGACTCTTTCTAATTGTAAAAGAAGTTTACTGCAGCCTCGGCGTGTAGTGGACTATACCATCAAGGTTCATGCAAGTACACTCTACGATGTCCGCAGAACGACACATGTCTCAGAATGTATCCCCGTCACTAAGCCATTCATGACTTTAGCCTATTCCAATCCCTTAAACACATTCATTTTTTTCTCATCCAACTGCTGAACGTTTTGCTGAAACAATTCAGGCCCATAGGTTAAAGAGGAGCATTCAGCAAGCAAGCACCTCGCAGGAACCTTCCAGATTCCATTGTTCTGTGTCACTGAGCCTGTGTCACTTTCCCATGAAAGGTCTGCACACTTACTTTCCTCCCCAGTACAGCTTAGTGGTGATGACAAGACTGGAGCGCCTAATGGAAGCAGTAGAGAAGGAACAGATGGGAGAAAATGATGAGAACCAAAACGTCTTATTAGTAGCAAAATTCAGATAAACTTTATTTTTAAAATGACCAAATAAAATCAACTGTCACAGTGAAGGTTCAGAGGTCACAGGTCACTGTGACGGAGGTATGGCTATTTGTTATTGTGTGCAGCAAAGCCAAAAACTACATTTCACCTTTTCACTTAGCAAAAGACTAAAAATATATGGTTTTAGAATAAGAATTTAAATCTCAACTTTTGTGGAACTCCTACAGAACAACTCACAGACCTCAGCGATACTATACATTGCGTTACTAACACCCGAACGGCATCTTTCTTCAGACTTAAGCCTGACTCTTCAAACGTTGACGGAATGAGGGTTTTAGTGCGATGCCGAGAGGATTTTGGGTATGACTGGGAAGTCCATCTATAAGCATTA
>JAAGVU020000036.1:1348348-1373034 GCA_011763525.2 Mormyrus iriodes | reverse complement strand
ACGTTGACGGAATGAGGGTTTTAGTGCGATGCCGAGAGGATTTTGGGTATGACTGGGAAGTCCATCTATAAGCATTATAGGGAGGAATTTCCTTGATTTTCTTACTTTCGTTGTTTACTGTGTCACAGGAGACCCCCGAATGTTGAGTAACACTGTGAATTGCAGCTTTGACCTACATATTATCTGCAGGTGTTGCACCACACATCTTTTTAGTTGTGAGGCAATCTGCATTGTAAATAACTGTTTAGCTGTGTATATCTCCTGCTGTCCCACATTCCGTGGCCAGAAACACGGCTGCAATTTGCATTTCCCACTTATATAATGATGAAGAATCATTTATAAAAGAAATAAAAGGCAGCCGTGACCGTGACCTTAGCTGTTGTGGTGAAACACACGGTCCGCAGCATGTGGACCTGGCGGAGCAGAAGGGGGTTCTATACCATCTGTGCGAAGTCCTGTTGCTTTACTAGCCTGTGTGCTTCACTGTGAGAGTTTGAGTAGAGTTCACACTTACGACGTGATTCTCGCACTGACCTAACATCACGTGGTATTTCATTTCACAGGCACGCGCGCTGACGAACTTTTTATAACGCATCCCTGTCAGTACAGGTGTGATGAATGTCCTCCGTCAGTCCCCAAGACGGGACTGCAAGTTAGACCCAAGGAGTGGGTGCCAAAGAGCGGGGGGGCTTGTTTTTATGACCTCAACACTCCCTTACCGACAAGCAGAACTGCAAAGTATTAACTGTCAAATAATTCCCTCCAGTCATATATCATGTGATTTCAGTTATAAAACTCCGGCATGCAATGTGTAATTTAATGCTATTAGCCCATGTTCAGGTCTCCCACCAGCCGCCAGGCCTGGGCAGCAAGCTGCCTCCTTCACTGAAGCTGTCACTGGTAGCCATGGTTACTATGGCAGGCCCCATCAGTGGTACTAGCCAATCGAAAATGGCAAGTGTCCTCTAATCAGAAAAGCGCGCACCATAAAACTGGACGACGTTTTTGTTTCTTACTACGTCACAATTAAAACACAAATGAGAGTAAGGTAACACTACCTCCAGCACTTTTTCTTGATGATATTGCCCAGAATGATCTCAGCTCTGAAAAACAATAATTAGCAGAAGGATTAAAATGACCACGTAAGGTAGAATCTAATCATTTGGCATTTTTGAGAAGCTAGAACTGTCCCAGCCTAAAATACAACATTCATGCATTAGTTTTACTGCAAACTGTTGCACAAAGAGGTAATCAGTTGATACTGCTTACATCTATGGTTGGGACAAATACACATGTTTATCGGTACCTCGGTAACAGACATAGAGTGTGAATACACTATCTCCTATTTTAATCGAAGATTTCAGGGGTCAGCTCAGGAGGACACTGCCAATCTTTCTCTGGGGGTCAGGGAGGCGTGAGCCCAATCTGACAGCACTGGGCACAGCCTGTCTCAGTGTTTCATCTGAGGATGCAGTCTGTGCCACTCGTAGTTAAGATGTGTCGCCTGCCCACCTTCCGGCAGCATACACCTCGGCTGTGTCAAACAAGTTGACCCCGCTTTCATAGGCAATAGTCATGAGCTGCTCGGCGACCTGCAGGGCACAAAAGGAAAAGTTAGAAAACGTCTTTTCCTTATTGCAATATAGCTGAAATCTATTTCTCAATACTTTTACTGTTGTTCATTTCATAATAAAAACTAGTCAAGTGTAATTTCATTCCTCAGATTGTTTACGGGTATATGGGGAGAGCCAAATACAGCTGTTTAACGAGGATCCTCAGCCCACGACAGAAAGAGGGGTGGCATTTCACTACAGGACCCTCATCTCCTATAGATTTTCCACTCAATTTGCATCCCACTCATTTTTCTGAGGCATTTAACAAATCACTCCCTCCAAAATTATTTTATATAACTAGGCTTAGAAACTACCAACTACATCCCCCGCCCATTATCTCCATACATAATGTAGCTGACGGAGAATTTAACACTGGCTTTCCACAAACATATTTGTAGATTTACGACTGGAATTTGTAAATCTGTTCAGGGACTTGCTTAGCTGTCTGGGATTTAATCCTCAGACTGTCCAATCCTTGGGCCCCGGGGGCTGCTCCTATCCCAGGAAAGTCTGGAGAAGCCTTTTGGCTCCTCATTCCATCTCACCTCTCACCTTCTCTTCTTGGTGCACTTGAAGGAGATGGATGACGAATGACAAAGGAACTGGCACTCAGGCACATTTTTGCCCTGACTCCCAGTCACAAACAACTGAGTTGTCCACTGGGGGCACCGGTTATCTCAGGAGTTAACAGTTATGTGGCCTGGGTCACATTCCTCCAACCCCACAGAAATTAAACTTTCCAGAGCATGATGAATCTAGCTCCATGCCAGCCTTTTCCGAAAAGCCAAAGCCCTTTTAAAAGGTTAGTTCTATAGCAATTCCAAATTAAACTCTACTTAGCATGTAAATGGCCTACACTAAAACTTGATCCCCGATAAATGCATGAAACAAATGAACCATGTGCAGTTTATTTAAAACATCTCGTCTTACCTCATCTGAAATCTGACCTCCAAAAGTTACCCAGGTACCTGCAGGGAAGGAGATTTTAATATTAATTCACTGTTAAAAAACATCAGTTCCTCTATGGTCATTGAAGGTCTTATGAAAAGAAGAAGGGTTATAACCTTAGTGAAGAAGGGGTGAGAACCCTGGTGTCCTGGCCAGAAGCTTGTTCAGTATAGTAACTGAGAAATAATTCATTACCTCTTCACACAAAAGCTACTGTGCTTAAGCCAAATGAAGGTACACACTGGTGAAGTCCTCTAAAGTGAGTCCTCTACAATACAATACAGCCCGTCGACATCATTGTGACTATTCAATGTTGATGCGTACCAGGTTGGGATTTCAGATCTTCTACCTACTTATAAACGACAAGTGGTAAGAAATTTCTTTTCTCTCTGATATGAAAGTACAGTCAAAGCACTTCCATTAACTCTACGAGTTTGTGAGTTTTCTACTTCCAGGTAACCTTTATTCCCATTTTGACAACTGTAGAAAAATGCAGGCACGAAGTTTTAACAGCAGACCTCTCCAAGGCACAGAAGCCTGGTCGGTGGCATGCTTCGTGTTGATGACGCCACCTGCTCCCAGCCTGCTCAGGGCCAGCGCTCATCCAACACTCTTCTCATGATTTCCAACACCTCAAGTTGGCATCAGTTTCACAGCCCAGCCGTAAGCAGGCCTGGGAGAGGGAAGCGAGGCCTGGCAGAAACCACGGCGTGGATGTGCAGGTGAAACAATAGAAACTGAGATCCTGAGCTCCCAACAGGCCAGATCCTGTGGGCATGCCGCTTCATTCCAGTGAACTAGCAGGAGTGGGCAGATGGCTCTGAGACGCACTCACTTCCTTGTCTCACACAAGCCCAACGTGGGCAGGAGGACTGGCCAGAGGGACAATATGTAGCTGCGTACGTGTGAAATTTTCACAAAAGTCAGTGACAAAAGCACAACAAGGTCAGTGTTACATGTGTATGCCACGAAAGTAAAGAGAATAAAAGTATGCCTGAGAGGCAAGCACAAGCTTCCGTACCCAAAGTCTGTGTCCCAGATTTCCGTTTTGTAGGGTGTATGATAGAGCCACCGTGTTAGCAGAAGAGACCTGATACCTGGCACAAATTACGTGTGGATGAGGAAATGCTGTATGAGCGGAGCAGAAGAGCAGACAGTTATAACAAGATCATACGCCCTCTCTGGCATTGCAAGTTTTGTGATGCACAATGAGAAATCACAACATTTTCCTCATTTTAATGTGACCTCGCATCCAACAAAATTCAAGATAACAAAAACAAACAGATAAATCACTGAAATAAAGAAACCCTGTTGTATAAGTGTGTACATCCCCCAAACTAATACTTTATGAAAGCAATAAATCTTTGTGTATGAGTCTAGCCACTTAGCACACCCTGTTCTTTAGAGTTCAAGCTCCCTCAAACTACCAGAGGTTCTTTCCCCGGTCATCCCACAGGTTTTGATCATTGGTCTGCTGTCACTCTTTTGAGTGAGCTCACTGAACAGCCACACCATGACACAATGACTCACACCTACAGCTGCTGGTCCAGCAATGCACCAGATTTCCATGGCAATGAAATAATCTTATTGTGTGGATGTGATTTAGGTCACCGGAAAACACTGCATGAAGGCCCATGAGGAAAAAGAAGCCGCACAATAGAATATTAGTATATATAGGATAGAAATTGCATATTAGAGATATTATACAGAATGATGCAGAATATTAAAATATCAACTCATGGGAAACGAAAAAAATACCATGAAGGTATAAAAAATACTATCAAGAGGACTGTAAAATATTTCTCTTAGAGTTCATGATTAATGCAATGTCTCACATCATAATTTATTGAACTTTATTTTACCCAGGCAGTTTGTGTGTGTGTGTGTGGGGGGGGAGGGGTGACACACTTGTAATAAGCCCCCCATCCCCCAAAAAAACCTGCAGCTGTGCTCACTCACACTCATGGCTCCCTCCACAGTGAACATGGACTCACCCCGTTTCCATACACACTATATGGACAAAAATATTGGGACACACCTCACACCTAACACTAGTTCCCTTCCTCAGATTTAGGAGCGGACCCTCCCCGCTGAATCATCTGTCCTACAGGCCTGGCAAACAGGGAAGCCGTTGACCCGGGAAATGCACTGTCTTGTTTAATCACTCAGCTGCTGATCAAACCAGAGTGAATCCACTGAGTACACAGCATGGCTAATTCACGCACCCTGACCCTGTTTGGATACATACCACTGCCTACAGAGTGCAATGTGCAATGGCCCTGTTTTACACTGGGCTGATCTCTGAGACATGTAACGATGCCTCATTTTAGAAGCCTTTTGTTGCGTTTGGATAATTACGTTTCTTGGATATACGTAAGTATACGTCTGAATGTATGTCTATTTCACATAACACACACAGAAAACACTTTTCAGAGCAGACCGGTAGCTAAATTTCTGACCAACAAATGTAATTACAGTCGTCATAGCATCTAGACACTCTGAGGAATAATGCAGGCTGAGAGGAATGTGATATTAAATGTTGTTTATTAGGCAGATTAGCATGACTAACCTTTGCCTCTTTCTAGTCATGTTCCTCCACAGATTATTCTTGCTTGTGTCTTTAAACCAATTACCTTTGAATTAAAAACAGGTTAAGGAAAGTATGAATCAAAAAAGACGCTTCTCCTGCACCAGTCAGCCTGTATTAAAAGGATTTTAAAAAGACTGATATTTTCACAAGTGCTGGTTGTCTTCTATTCTGTGAGACATCAGGGCACAAGTGTTACAGCGGACAGGCAACATACTTATATGAATCATATCCAAGCTCAAAAAATCACAAAGAAGTGAAATATTGCTCACAAAACCAGTGCTGTTTAATACAAACTAAGGGAAGTGATGTGAATTATGGTTTAAAAAGCCAGACTAGAGAGCCGCAGGTCCACTGTAAAGGTTATCCATTCACTCTGCTAAAAGTGCACATTGAAGGATTCCCAGACTATTAGAACTTCTCAACCTGCTGGCTTTCATCCAAGGCCCAGAAAATTAGGAGACTGTTCACAACTGGGTAAGGATTTAATGGTACATCAAGATTTCTCATCTCCAAGCCTAATGGAACACGTTTGCAGCACCGAACAGACACAATGACAGGAGGGAGTGGGCTGGCAAAAATCTGAAACTGGGAACCGCAGAAGAGCACAGCAGGACAAAAATGCAGCATCCCCACTACCTCACGTGGCGGTTTACAGGACTGTGGGTGTTGAGGCCCTCGAGCTGTGTCATCACCCACCATTTAGAAGAACACTAACTATATCGATTCCAGATTTTATCATGAGTAATCACTGTATAGCCAGCCATAAGTTTCCTCTTGATCGATGCCTACTGAAAACAGCCAGCAGATCAGTATTTTAATAAACCACCGCCTTCAACAAGGATTTTTTTTCTGAGAAAACCAGTCCTTCCATGCAACTAGCTTATCCCTGCTGCATTTATTACTTATATTTATCACAGGAGAAGCAGAGAGCCAGCATCCACAAAGAGGGGAAACGCCAGGGAAATGTGTGCTCCGTCAGGCACTCATAAAACATGTTGACTGCCGATACTCAAAGATGAGTATTTTTTGTCTGCAGTCACTGAGGTGAAATACAGTTGATATCAGGGTGGACATAGTACAGGATAATACTCCCCCCCCACTATACACAGAGTACACTGAGGATAAAAGCTCCCCCCTGCCGTTTCTGTGTGGGTGAAAAGATAACTGAACAGTCCCTGCTGCGATAAAACAGAGTGACAGCTGAGCCCTTGTTCTTCTACTTACAGACAGAGCACTCCATCTAAACCACTACAAATCTCATGTTCATGCAGAACCCTCCCCCCCATGATTAACCCCCCCCTCCTGTGCAAGACCCTATATCAATGCCTAAGCAAGTTTTATATATTGAATATATTTTTATTGTAAATAAATGGCTGTTTACAAGCCACTATATTAAAAGGAATTCATTTACAAGCCGCATCACACCCTGGGTGTACCTCTGCCTTTTGTCTTATACTACTTGGGAGAGGCTCCCTGTGACCTGGAGCAGGATTTCAAGTGGTTGTAAGATGAATGAATGGATGGGCTTCCAAGCTGGAAGGCAATTATATACTGTGATATTATTACATTGTGAATAATTAATGGTTAATTTGTTAGATGCCTTGAGAAGATATACTGCGCCATACTTCAAATTATAGATTATTACAACTCCCATTTGACTTGGCAGCGCTTTGGAATCCCCAAGGAGAACTGAAAGTCTCTGGAGAAAGGGCAGCAAGGGCTAAAAGTCTTACCTGTCTGGGCATGCCAGTGTGACTTTTGTCAGGACAAAGGGAGTAAATCAACTGCCTATCCTTTGTCTGTGCTTCAGCTGTTTGGCCATTTGAGTCTAAGCCTGATAAACAAACTTTCCTGGTGCTTCCACCGACCTCCACATACTCCAGGAGCAGCCACTCAGCACACTGTGGGGGTTTCTCTGCTTATCTCTGGTATGACATCCTCTGACACTGAGAGGCACCAAAGCTCCTCCTGGTACCCCATCTTCTGCCTTCTGAGCTTTTGCTGGGCGTCACCCAGACCTCAAAGTCAACTGACCTCATTCAAATTGAGTTACTGCTGTAGCCTCATTACCACACAGGATTTCTAGCCTGCCCTGTAGAAGTTAAATTTGCATGTTTTTAATACTTGGCACAGCTTCGGTCAAAAAGGAGGTAGCTACATACCTGGTCCATGAATACAATGGTAAACACAGCCACGACCAAACAACTGTCTTGCTGTGTGCGAGTGTATAGGACAGCGAGAGTCAGCATTGCACTTTTAAATATGCTAATCTGTAATAATTTATGCATAATGTGGGGCCAAAATGAAGACTGATAAACCCCGTCCCTGATGGGCCACTTGTTATTACGCATCATCTGGGCTTTTCCATAAGGGTAAACAATTATGCTGCATATATTTATACATCCAATACACAGAAGTTAAAAATTTGATGCAAGGAACTAAACTAGAGTTCCATAGCAGCTCATAAGACACATTTAATATATGAAAAAGAGCAGAACAGCCAACAAATGGATGGTATTAAAGCACATCTCCCCAGGCCATTCATTTCACCTGAGCTCTGCTCTACATACGCATATGCCACAGGCCCCAGGGAACCCTCACTCTGGAAATAAAGCGGCTGACTCAGTCACTGAACTCCCTCGGGACGTCCTACTATGGCCCATGCGAGGGGCCAGGACACCTCAGTGCAGACATGTCAGCCATTAATTGGTTCAGCAGTTCTTGCTTTCCAGGGATGTCTTGGATTCTGTGTGCAAGACCAGTGTGTTCTTTCTGCCTGTATGTTCTAAATGGTTACCTGGGTCATACGAACTGTTTGGTTCTGGTACTTGGGCTGCATGGACTGTTTAGTCCCAGTAATTGGGCTTTATGAATGATTTGGTTCTGGTAACTGGATTGTATAAACCATTCTGATACATCGGACTGTATAAAACATTCTGATACTGCGTAAAGTTTTCATATAATATATTTTAAATAAGGCATGAAATTCAAAATATTATCTGATGAAACTCCTCCTCTACAAACTTGTTTCTTTGCAAAAATCTGCCTTTTTATATATGAAATATTAAATGCCTAATTTAACATTTAACACAATAAAAACATGCAAAAATAATACAATTCTGCATCATCTGTTCGACGCTATTCCTCGGCCAATGGGATATTCCAGTCTCAGCCTGCGGGACGATCTCGCATTCATATGCAGATGATTTATTGTACTTACCCAGCCCTAGACATGACACCCGCAGTCCAGATTTTCCAAGGTTCCTGAAAAGAGACAGGTTACCATTGATTATTACTGATATTAACTGACACGCTGCTTGCCCCTTTTAAACGACCTCACACTTACACAGTCGCGTTTTAACCGAAAAAAATCCATTTTAGATAGCATATCGGAGTGCAATAAAAAATATGTTACAAGCTATTCATTAATTTTCTCATGCATAATAAGTTCCAATTCCTCACAACATGGAAGTATGTGTAATTATGTGTGACGTGAAGGACTCTTGGCTGATTTTCTTTGTGTGTGACCACTTCTGTTCAGAAATGAGAAACCACTCTGTAGGGATGCTCAGGGACGGAGTGGTTTTCCGCATGGCGTCATAGATATGGCTGTAGACTTCTCTGGCTAGAATGTACATGCGCACATCTATGGTAACCGGCTTTCAAGGAGCCTGAAGACATTTCTTCTCAAGCCCAGGGGGTCTCTGAGATTACATATATCCAATGCAGAATCTCTGCAGAAGCTTGTCATGCCACAGCGATCAGCTGCAAAACCAAGGAAGACGCCAGAAGAACATCAACACCCAGCGAGGAAGGCAACTCTGGACTCACCGTTCCAAAAATGTCCATTTCTCCTTATTGTATTTTCTTAATTTTATAGAGGAATTTAAGATTTACTGCATACTCTGAGAGTGAAGTCAAACAGAGCAGCACCCCAGTCACAGTGTGTTGTGACTGCTGCATGGGAACATGACTAGAATATGCGCTTGGAATTGAACCCGGGGAAGCTTCAGCTGGGATGAATGAGCTGATTAAGGTGTTGAGACACTTACTGAAATGTATGCTCACATACCATAATTGTATAATTATTAGGGTTCTAGCTGAGCCCCTTCCAGGCCACTAGGGATGGGGCAGCACTAGAGAGGAGCTCTAAGCTGCACATGGGTCACTTAATAACTGCTGATCAGATCAGTTAGCGCCCCACACGGACCACCCTGCCTATGCCTTTGAGTGAACCTGCTTGAAATGCTCCATGATTTCCAACTCGTTCTCTGCAAGACATGCAGAATTTTAGTTTAAGACCGTTTTATACTGCTGAGAGTTTGAACACAAGTTTACATATGACTTCGATAGTTCTTTGTACTCACTGTGATAAATGGTAAAAACCCACAAGACCAGATAAGATATCGAAAGGTGAGCTTAATCAGACAGGCAACTAAATTCTCCGTTCTGTTAATGTTATGAAAAGGGACTTATAATGGCGTTGTTAATATTGATGTTGTCAATCATCCTTTTCCTTGCTACACTGTGTTCCAAATCATTATGCAAATGACATATCAATAGGATTTCATCAAAATAAACATTTTATTTTTAGTTTGTAAATCAGAGTTTTGCCTGTTTTATTCTTCATGTCATTTTAGATAACTGATGTCAAGCTCAGAGAGGTTTGACAATTAGTTTGTCCGGTGATCTTCATTAAAGGGAAATCTACTTAAGGAGAGTGTTCCACATTATTAAGCAGGCCACAGTTTTCATGTAGTATGGGGAAGAAAGACCTTTCTGAAGCTGAAAGGGCATGGCAACCAGTGATATTGCACAAAAACTGGCAAGAGATCGTCAAACCGTTAAAAGATTTGTGAGTGATTCGGAGCACAAAGAAAGCTGGTCAGATGAAGGCAAGTTGAGGAATGTTTCAGCCAGACAAATGAATGCTTTAAGGGTAGTTCTAAAAAAACATTAAGAAGCAAAAAGGTATTTGAAGCTGCAGGTGTGTCTGGCGTCCCAAGAACCACTCAATGCAGGATCCTGCAGAGGTTTGCAGTTCTGCAAAAAGCTGTATTTCAACCACCCCTAAGAAAAGCGCACAAAGAGAAACGTTTGGATTTGGCAAAAAATACATTAAGACAAATTTCCAAACAGTTTTATTCACAGACGAATGTCGTGCAACACTGGATGGTCCAGACAGATGGAGATCAGGGTGGTTGCTGAATGGCCACCATGTTCCAACTAGACTGTGAAATCAGCAAGGAGGCAGCAGAGTGATTATTTGGGCTTGAATATTGGGAAATAAGATGGTAGGTCCCTTTAGGGTGCCTGAGAGTGTAGAACTCATTTCTGAATAATATGTGGAGTTCCTTACTGACCATTTCCTGCCATGGCACAAAAAGAGGAACCGTGCATTCTGGAAAAAAATGATTTTCATGCAGGACGATATACCATCACAAACACCACTGACTCTTTGTTTGCTATGGGGATAAAGCAGGGAAATATCATGGGGTGGCCATCATCATCCCCTGACCTCAACCCAATTGAGAACCTGTGGAGCATCCTGAAAAGGAAGATCTATGAAGGTGGGCAGCAGCTCTGGGAGGCAATACTGATGTCCTCAAATGAAATACAGGCAGAAACTATATATGGCCTTACAAGTTCAATGGATGAAAGACTGTGTAAAGTCATATCAAAGAGGGACTCCTACATTAATATGTAATTTCATCTGTACTTTTGTTTTAAACTGTGTTTTATACTTGTGAAAGGATGCAAATCATTTCTCAAATTTTGATTTCACGTTCATTTTCACCTACTGAACGTTATCAAACTGCATTTTGCATAATAATTTGGAATAATGTATTTTTTGTTTTTTGTTTTTTAAATATTACAAACAGCTAATGTCACTGTCAATGGTTTGGCTTTTAAAAACATTCGTATTATAAGACAATTATAATACAAATTAGAAACCTTTATTCAAACTGACCGTCTACGAAAAACAAATAACAGCTGCATTTGCATATTAATTTGAAACTCAGTGAATATGCTGTAGCTGCCTCTCATGTCATTGTCGCTACCTCAGAGCAAATCTCTGCAATGATCCCAGATTCCCGTTTTGATTAGGATAAATTAGATGCAAATGCTTGTGTGTCAGCACCATGACTGTCAACTGAATAAACAGTTACAGTAGATGTCTTATGTGAGAATCAAACGCAAACACACTTTCAACATAAACTTAGCTGGTATTTTTCATGCTTACACACTCTCACCAGTGTTGTATTCTGTTACATAATGCTGAATCATTTAGCTGACCATGACACTGCCCTAAAAACGATAAGGAATTCAATTCATTCCAGGTGTCAACTGCAGTGCAACTATAATCAAAATGAACTAAAGGTCCCTGTCAAAAAGGCACAGAGCCTTCATTACATCGTTAACCCGCGTGCTGCTATCATTGCATCACCACTCGCTGGTCTCTTGGCTGCAATCCTTACTACAGCTCAGCCTTGCATTCTGCACCTTATTATACACACAGCATCCAATAAGTTCTCAGGTGTGTGTGTGTCAACAGGATGAGCTGTGAGCCATCCATTATTTGTGTAAACAAGCTTAAGCATGTAGGGAACAGCAGACCTACAGGGATACGTTTATCATCTGAGTTCTGTGGTGTGTGAAAAACAGCCTCTATAATTTGTGGAACAAGCCAAGTTATAATGGCATATGACAAAGTAATCACACTGTGAGCACCAGGGAAGCACTGCATGGAATACTTGTTATTCACTGCATCTTTAGACTCTACCACTACAAAAATTAGTAATGCAGTACCGTAAAGTAATAAGAACCATACCAAAAACATCTCTTCTTTGCCTTTTTTGTTAAGGTTTTACCGCTGCGAGAATGAGATATTCAGAACTTTACAGACAATGCAGCAGGTGGATACTCTCCATATAAACCAGTGGTGCTCAAAACGTGGCCCAGTTGTATTGCTAAGCCAGAATAAGCAAAGAGCAGAACTTCATGTTAGAACTTCAGAATGTTTACTACTACTAGAATATAGAACAAGGTACCAAAATGTGCGGAATCGGCAAACCGTGTGCCAAGGAGTAATGGATGGTACGGCTTCATTCACAGCAAGCAGCTGGAGAGGATTCGGTCCAGAGAGAATTGCGCTTTTGTGCTCCGTTACCATGTACGGCAACTACATGCTCTGTAGTGAAGTACAGCCAATGAGTGAGGTCTGGGGTAGCCTGTCATGGTGTGTAAGAAGAGCAGGAGAGGGAATGCCGGTGGGTCTCTGAGTGTCATTAATATCTTATGAAGAACACAGGCATCCATCACTATCCACCCCAGATACACTGGCTGGGTAATGGCAGTGTTAGCCACTGCTTTACACAAACACATATTACACGTGGTTTAACCGAAATCCATCCATCACCACACGTTTTCTGCCCTCTTGGAAATGATACTATTACCCCATGTGATCACAATCATGGTTCTCTCATCACATTTTCCTAATGATGAACGTCACAGTAGAACAGTCACCAATCATGAACCTTTGCAATTATCAAACGCGATTTAAATTAAGGATTAAATCTGTTTCCAAGCAATTTGCATCTATTTTTCATTTTTCATATAACAAACTCGATTCACAGGAAACAGCTAGGACCACAGAAATGGTTCACATGTTGGTCCATCTTTATCTTAAATTTTAACAACATACTTGCATATCATTTAACGACATTCAAATATACAGGAAGTTGGGTTTAATGATGCTGAAACTATTAAACGAAATTCAACATACTGAGCTTCCACCAAGCGTAAGCTAATGAAATGTGTCCCTGAATTACCACATGCTTATGAATCCGCCGATGGCCTGCCTGGTGCGAATAGTGCAGGGTCTCATTAAGGTCACATCCCCTGACGCTCACCAAATGGGGCCAACAATCGGAAAGCGTCACTCAAGTCTCGGCCAAAGTAGGTTACAGTGTTAAATGCTGGTTTTTTGTGTTCAGCGTCACGTCCCAAAGGAACACCTGCCAGATTGCCATCACCCTAAATGACCTCCACCTTAATAACAAACCTGAAACAATACAGAGTGCACCACAATGTCATAAAACCTAAACATCACTATATGCTTAAGCAACATTCAATAATACAGAATGACATTAATCCAGATAATTAGTAGCAAGGAATATGGTTATATATTTTAAATATACTAGTATGTTATGAAGCCCAAAGTCATAATAACCAGAAATTATAATTGTTAAGACACCAATATTTAATGTAATTTTCATTTAAAGTAATATGTAGACACTGAAATTATCCAGTATCACTCAATACTAATAATAATGTGTAGAAGTCAAGCTAAATACTGTACTTAAAGCCTACACAGAATATTTTGCACACTGCAATTTTAATTTTACATATAGTTTACATACATTTACTTTCACTAATTTGTTTTGGATAGGACAGGGCGTAGGTGGTTCATACCTCTAAGAAATGTACTGTGAAACATCCAATTGACACGCTCTATATATGTAACTTGTATGCATAGTCAGGAGGAGATTAGTACCCTAATGATTTTTCCATGTAAATAATACCAATGAATGTGCCAAAGAAGAACAATCATTGAAGATGGACATGCATCACCCCCATTCTATTTAACCTTGAGAATTCCGCATGCAACAAACGGACAGAACACACATCAAGAGTGTTTAAATTTGTGTTAAGAAAAAGAAAGAAGACAGAAAACATATCGACAAGTTACAAAAGTTAGTCAAGCATGAAAGACTGGATGTAGTGAAGATTGCCAAAGTAAATGCATATAGGAGGGTCTGGTTAAAGCAGTAGCAGCTCCCCGATTTCCACAACAAGTTTAGATACAGGATCAGAAATGTTACCTGTCAGCAGAAAGTCTCTCGGTTAATAACTAAACATGTTATTAGGAAATCTAGAGTTAGGATTACATGAACCGCTTTGGTTAAATAGGTGTTTTACCAACTAAAAAATATCGGAATTATCCTCTCATCCCCAGCCCCTCTACCTTTTATACAGGCCGTTGGAATCGTCCCCCCACCCCCTTTTACAGCACCCCTGTAAACAGCCAAAGAAACCAAATCATTTAAAAGATGGAAACAGTTAAAAAAAACAGATAACTGTGATTGAGGGAGTGACGTATTTAACTGAAAATAAATCTTAAAAAAATCACTAAAATGAACAAAGGGGCCTAGGGGCCTCAGTGCCCACCTGTGACAAGGCTCTAAATCACTGGGAGAAGTGCACAGAGATGTCACGCAGGAGACGGCATGAGTAATGATGATAGACGGGCCAAACAAAGAGCTGGGTAAACGGGACAGAGGCAGTTTACAGCGGATGAATCGCTGCTTCCTGAACAGATGAATGCGGCTGCCTGTGCTGATGTCCGGTGACACAAACCCTAAGAGAGTATCTCTGTAGTAGGTAGAAACGGTCTGTAGTGGCTTCTGGAACAGGGCCTTTACATGCAACTGAAAACCACAAATGCTGAGCTGTATCACAGTGCCAGGCAGTTCAACATAAAATATCCAGTGAATATTGTAAATGACTACTATCAACAGAAGGGAAAAAACAGCTGAGTTTGCCTCTGACAGCTTGAATAAGTCAAGAGAAACTGCCGCTAAGCATATCTTCCTCTACCTGCAACCGAATCTACCTTTAATTTCAATTGGGGATAAAACTGTCAGCTCTGGAGCTTGGAGCTTTAACCGAAATCAGAGCACATCTGAGTGGCTGAAATTGGGCTCCTTACACTGCAAAGACATTGAGAACTCAATCCTAAAAACCTTGTCTCCACTACAACAAAGATATCCTGAAATGACCCAAAATCTGACAGAAATCATTATGGAATGCTCTGCCCATTACCCCCTTACAACGAAGGCACGGCCAGAGCAAGGCAAGCTACTTGATGAGCTGCTGGAAACAAAACCCTTCATTTGCATTGTATCCAACACACTAAAAATAATTATCTGGTACAAAAGGACTACCACCAGCAGAATAGCAACGTAACTCATTTATTCAGAAACAATAAAACACCTCATAAAATTATCTTGGCCAAACACGCTTATTAATGTAAATCCTATTATTACACATTAATTGCACAATATAAACTGCTATACCTCATGATATTAAATCAGCCACTTTGAATAACCACAATAATGCTGACAAAACAAAGTATTAATCTTCTACAAGTATGCGAACAGGCATGAAATTTAAGAGGCTTATTACAAAGTATTATTTTTAAAGAGGTCTACCAACAATTATATGCATTTTAAGAGAATTCTGGTTAGACAGCCTGCTAGCCAGGGACACAAAACACCCACGACAACTCCTGAGCAGGACCCCGGCTGTGAAGACTGCCAGCCCCAGGGTCACGCTACACTGTGAGCTACGCATTGACTTTATAAAGAACAGCTTTGTGTGGGTGTTGAAATCACCATTGCGTACATGCGTCTGGCAGCCCGCGAGTGGGCGCCGCACACCTTTCCTGAGGGGTCCGCACAAAACCAGCTCAGACTGGTGGTGAAAGCATCAGTCACTGCCACCAGCTGTGTAACAGTATAATTGTGTTTGCCACCACAAATCTTCATACGTTTGCACATTACACAGACAGGGCAGAAAAGGGGTGTAAATTTTCAATATTATTCCATGGCATTAGATGGAATTAACTTTGCCCATAAATAGACAGAGACGACAGAAACATCAGACATACAGAAATAGTCGTATTGTATATGTATCATACATATTTTCCGATTTAATGCAATAATGTGTGCAGGCTCAGCTTCATCGAATTAATCTTCTATTTTGATTTTAACTAGAGATGCAGTGATCGACCGGCCAGGCACCGGAATCGGCTGGTTTTCAGCGTGCTCGGCCCTTACCGGAGACCGGCCGGTGAGTCTCACGAACTCGTGATATCGAACGGGTCCGTTTTACGCATGCGCCCCAAGTCAAACGCACAGCGACGCAGGCAACATCCTCACAGACGCGTTCACACTCACAGCCACACGTTAACGTGTCGTTAGCGTGGAAGTTCATCACTGTGAGTGAAGACCACACAAAGACTGCAACTTGTAATACCTGTAAAGCCAATGTAAACCGTGGGGGAAGCACCATGAAAATGTGGTGAAACATCCGAGGTAAACTTTAAACTGATTAATAAACATATTCTAGATAATCTTGAAAAAGAATAATCATTAAAATTGCAAAGATAGCTAAGGTTTTTTCCTATGAGAGAGTAAAACAGAGTAAACATGTTTTAGTGAAAGTTTAACCCCCTGCGCTATAATGTTCGTAAGTTATAAAGGTATGAAAAAGCCTGATCTTAATCTAGCTTGCTAGCGATGCGAGAATTCTGTCCTTTATATGCGACGTTAGTATTAATAATATTACCCTACACCTATTATTATTTGGAAGAGAATAGTACACTTCAGTTTTATTTTAAGGTTTATAACCTATGGACTTCTTTATTTTAAGCCGAGTAAAAAAGAGAAAAAGGTCAACAACTGTGGTGAATTTAAACATACAGTACTCTAAAATTATACAAGTAACTGACATTTATTTTGTTATTTAAATCTGTTGCACCTGCTCTTGTTGGTAAAGTAAAATATGTCCGATAAAGTTGGGTGTACAGCAACTCATTTTCAGTTAATTGTTATTTGTACCTCTTTCCAGTCACAGAGCGCTTTATACTGAGGCTTGTTTAAGTGAGAGAAGATCCTGTAACTTGAGGCAGTTTGGGGGAAATTGTAAAGTTTAACTATTTCTTTTATTATGAAAATAAAATTTTGCATTGAAGAAAAGTTGCTTTTTGTTTGTATATGCTGTCAATTATAGTTCTTAGAAAGAAAACTGCAATTGGCAAAAATCGGTATTGGCAGGTCACATTTGCAAAAAAAATTGGAAATCAGAATCTGCCACGAAAACTGCAATCGGTGCATTTTATCGGTAATTTTAACTTGGACTCCTTTTTAGATAATATGTTTGGTTTGTCCTACAATTACTCATAATAGACTGTGATGTACCGTTAATGCAGTTCATTCATGAAGAACTGCTGTTAATGTCGTCCTGGGCGTGAAACTGGAATTTTTCTTTCGCAGAATCCCAGTCATGTACAAAATGCTCCCCTTGAGTACACTGTGATCTTAACAGATTGCACCAAACTGTAATGCAATACTGACGACAGGCCACAGGAAAGGCTACACTTTATGTGCTCCTACTGCAGTGAGGGTCCAGCCACCTGAAATAGCAAGTGATGCGATGATTTTTAAGTTTAAAGCAAAGGGTGTTTGTATAGCCATGTATTTTTTTCTCAAAAAATTGGGTGGTCAACATCTAAGCAAAGAAGTGATATTAAACTTATTCCTAGGAAGAGAACATTTCCTAATAACTTGGCTATTCCAACACGTGAAGGTGGGCCGGCATCATATCAAACATGAGGTGTTATATCTGTGATTGCAATCCGAAGAAATATTAGTAATTTAGAAATAAGGACATCGCAGTACCATCTCTAATCTCAGCCCAGGGCAAAATGCAAACTGGAAACTGCAATAAACAATAACAAAGACATTTCTAGGTTGCTGCAATAAGGGGGAGTGCAGCTGTACTGGGATGGAGAGTTCAGTGTCCGGTTAAAAACAATTCCAAAATGTTTGCGGTAAACTTAATTTGTCTAACTGATAGCATTACACTTAGGAAATCATTGCATTTCCTGCCAGTGAACCAGTTTAAATCAAGACGTGATGATCGGAGGTGGCGGAAGGAGTGGATGATAAGTTAACTTTTGGAAAATGGGTTAAGCCAACGGTTAAGTCAACAAAGAAGAGATGATGAAAAGATGGATTTCAGGATAGAAAGCAGATAGCAAGGAAAGGAAGCTGAAGCTGAAAGTGCCAAAGGGGCAGACTAGCAAACAGTCACACATATACTGTATTTTCAAAGAAAACCAATGCGACACGGGGGCTGATTACAGTGTGTCAGAGGAGCCTCTGTGACCTCCACCCTCTTCAAGGTATCTCAGGGTCTCAGGGCAGAGATAAAACAGGTTGTCTTCTGAAGCCCAGAAACTGTGTGTCTGTGTGTCTGGGCCAAGCTCTCCCTGGAACCATAATGAAGGAGAAGACATACAAAGCTTTAGTAGAACAGCAGCTAGACTCTCTGAAACGATGCAGAAGGCTGTTCTGACCTCTGCTGAAGCTGCAAAACTGCAAGAAATACGTCAATCAGACAAACGGCACCTTGAGCTTTGTACATAATGAATTGATCCTGCACTTTCAAACTAAAATACAAACTCAAATTCTAAAACTCCAGAACACCAGATGTGCCCCAAACAAGTGATTACTCTTTAAATGCACTCTAAAAAGAACAGTGAAAATGCATGAATAAGCTCAGTTTTAGAATTGAATTTATACAGAGCGTCTTAGTAGGATAAAAAGCCATAGATGATTTTGGTTTTATGGGTACAAAACTACAGGAAGTTAGAACACCACTGTACAGCAGTGTTTCCCAGTCCGATCCTTGGGGACCCACAGTCTTCCATGTTTTTGCTCCCTCTGAGCTCCCTGCCAGACAGTCCCCATTTTTGCTCCCTCCTAGTTCCCTGCCAGAGCAATAACATTGACTGTCTGTGGGTCCCTGAGGACCGATTTGGGAAACACTGCCCTAGAGGATCTCAAACATTCATTACCAGCTTTTTCTTAAATCCAAATGACACAAAACTAATTTAGAAAACAATCAGCAGATGTTTTTCCAACTACCATTATGGGCCATCGTATGGTGCAGGCACAAGAGCCTAAACAATTAACATTCCTAACTATTTTCTCAAAAATCCCAATGTATCTAATATTATGTCTGTCAGGATAATTTTATACCACGGTCTGACACATTCAGTTGCTACCACAAAAAAAGGCCAAGATAGCAATTCTTGACTTATCAAAAGGCTTTGTAGGTTAAAGTGCCGTCCCAATTCATTGTGTACTTAAAGTTCCACCTGGCCATTCTCACTTTTTAAACAGGGGACAAAGAGCTTCTGTTTCTCCAGATAAAAGTTTGATTTGCTCTCATTTTGTCCCAGGAAGTAGATAAATCATGGTTTTGAAAACTGCTTACAAAGGAGTGCATAAAAATAAGGTGGTTAGAGAGCTTTACAGTGAGGTATTAGTTACCCAATTTTGACCAGGGCTGAGTAGAGAAGCTCCAGTATATAATTTTGGAGGACGTTTACACATTCCCTGCAATTTAGCTCAGTTTTTTTTTCATTCCCAGTTTTATAAAAAGCACAAGCCCCATAACAAGGCAAGGAAACAGCCTGAACACACCAAGGACAGTGACTAGAAACGATTAAGAATAATTAGAGGCTGTAAACTATAATTTTCCCTTGACTCAGTTAAGTAGTGTTTAAAATAAAGGCACAGGTTTAAGCAGATTTCTGTGCAATTCTGTGCTTTGTACAATGTGTCCTGAGGTAGAAATGCTGGGATTAGGTGGGGGAGAGAATGTAGCAGAAATTAATACATAGTGTGAGACTTAACAATCAGCTTGGAAGTTATACATTGCAATGTAGCATTAATGAAAGTAATAACACATCGTCAAGTTATGACTGGCTGTTATTTTTTGTCAACCTCACAGGAAAAAGAACACAATGAATACAACTACTGCAGACAAAAAGATGCCTGGATTACTGAATGGGCTTTGTTTCTTCATACTATGCACTTGCTGACAAACCCCTTTACAATGATGCCGCACAAGACAGCAGTGAACTATACAGCTCACCGTTTGTGACAGCTGTGATATGGATTCACTTTCCACAAAAGGACTCCAGGCTGCTGTAAAGCCTCTTTATGGTATATCAGTTTGGAAATTGTCATATATTTTCAAAGGTTTCATACAAGTCATACAATTTCTTAGTAAACACTGCTTATATACTTAATCCTAAATACACTATATGACCAAAACTGTCCAGACAAAGGTCTTCCCTTTGCAGATATAACAGCCTGTACTCTTTTGTGAAGGCTTTTGCTTGATGGGATTCATGGCCCCTCAGCTATAAGTGCATCAATAGATACTGATGTTAGCCAGTCAGGTCTAAACTGACTTGCAGTCAGCATTTCAATTCATCCCACAGATGTTCTGCTAGGTTGAGGTCAGGCCTCTGCGTAGGCCTGTTACATTTTTTCACTTCCATCTCAGAACACTATTTCTGTATTGACTTCACTGTGGGTGAAATTTACACATCAGGCCATATTTCTGCCTGAGTTTCTCCTCCATAGCTGAGCAGAGTGTATCAATACAAGATCCATTCCTCTTACTATGATCCCCAACTTACAAGAGCTACCATCAGCAGGGATGCTGTAGAACTACTCATTTTTGCTGAAGTACGAGTTACTTATGGCTCCATGGCAACTGCAAGTTAATTTGGTGTTATCATGCTTGTTTGAACGCCTTCGGCTGCATCTTACAAGTACAATAGACAAGCATTTTCGATAAAAGCCATGTAACGCACATCTTGAACCTCTGGTCAGTGATTAGGATTAGAATTTGGACAGTGGATACAAGTTATTTTGCCTTTTATCCTTTATAAATGCATTCATTATTTTCATCTGTATGTAATCAAGATAATCATTTTAAAAGGGAAAAGAAGAAAAACGGTCTGGCCGCAAAGGTAACCAGATACAGAATACTCTGCATTTTATAAACATGGACAAACATATTTTAATCACAGAGGACTCGCCACACAGTAACAAAGTCAGTTAATCAGAGAGCGTTTACCTGAAGAGTCTGTTTCTCAACACTATCCTGTACTGTATAATGTACATGTAAGACAGCCTTTCTTAACAATACTGTCCATCATTATACAGAATAAATACAGATACTTTGTCATATTACAATATTTTAAGCAGCTTTACAAACTAAAGAATAGATGAAACATTGTCTGTATTTACCAAAGCCATTTGCTTGAGAAAACATCTGGGTTTACGTTTGCTTACGTTTTTATGTGGCTGGAGAAATATTT
The DNA here is from genome assembly GCA_011763525.2 of Mormyrus iriodes. NCBI lineage: Eukaryota > Metazoa > Chordata > Actinopteri > Osteoglossiformes > Mormyridae > Mormyrus > Mormyrus iriodes. The sequence continues at coordinate 1,351,853 of JAAGVU020000036.1, read as the reverse complement.
GCACTAATGGAGAGAAACGCTTGAAGCAGAAGGTGTTCAGTCAATGCCTTGCCTACCAATGATTCTGAGTATTCCCCCTAAGTCCTGATCAGGGTAATTAATTGTAAGACTGAGTGTCCCACTGAGTGCCAGCACCACCTCCGCCCCCCCAGCTACATTTGCCAGATGTGTCACACAAAGCTAAAAAAGGAAAAAGGTTACAAAAAAACATGATGGAGCACAAAGCATGTCAATAGCCCACAAGAAAACACAATCCTTACATATTCACACTCTGCAAGTTACAAAGCACTTTTAGCCATATAAACTATACTATAAGGCTGAGTACTGTTTAAAAAGCTATACTTTTAAAGCTGAACTCATGCAGTTAAAGAGCCTTTTTTTCTTGTGGATAGTGAAACGTGCCATATACGTCATTGCAGCTTTATACTGAGGGCTTCAAGTCTAAACAAATAGGTTTTAAATGTTCCTATTTCAAGTACTGGAAAATCTTCACAGTAGTCAACAATTATCATACATATGGCAGACATGCTTTTGGTCCAGTAGCTGATACCTGGCAGATCTGAGTTGAATCTCGATATGCGTACTTGACAGTACTTGTGTTCTCGTGTACCTGTTTTACGTCATCTTCCGTCGTCGACTAGTTCCAATACTAAGAACACGAGTACAGAGGAGAGGAAAAATCCCTGGATGTTGGTCTTGTTCCTCCCCAAATGCCAAGGATACATCGGTTGCATCCTCGCCGAACGAGACCAATCCCATGATCCATTGCTTCCCAAGTTCGTTCTTGGAAGGCAGGTTAGCAAGACCGGTCTTGTCAAGACCACAAGTATGGTCTTTGTGTTCTTGGTATTGAGATTCACCATCGGACTCAGTGCCTACTGGGAACTGCTAGGCCTGTCTGCCCCAGTGTTAGCCCAGGAAATGGTTGACAAGCTCTTCAGCCCAGGTGTTCTTCACCAAACATCTGTCCACAAATTACTACCACATCCAGAAAGAAATCAAAAATTATATTTGCATGGAAGCTATTCATGATAAAGTTTGAAATTAAATTATACAGCATACTTGCAAACAACAACAACAATTATCTTAATATCTGTTTACCATTCAACACTGATATTGCTGAATACAATCATATTGGTAGCATTCTGATTCTAAGAACTTTACCCCAAGAGAAGACAGTTGCAGCCACTGACCCCATGTTCCATTTACGTGGTATTTATGAAGTGAGGCCACACTATAACTCATGATCCTGGAATCAGAACTAAAAGGTTCATCATTATTGCTATATAATTTAGCTTCAACCAAATTACCAGCATTATGCTTTATGAGTGTTTGAAAAAGAATGCTAGAAAGGGACACTAATTACTTTACATGTTGTCATGGAAACAGGAAGAGACCCACGGGCATAAGAACGGTGAATGGTGGGTTGGAAAACAAGCCAGCCCTGTTGTGTTCTATGTTATCACAACCGTCTGCCTTGCCAGCTCCAAGCTGCCCCTCCTTGCCACAATCCCATCCGTGTGTTTCCTACATGACGGCAGCTTGACTCATGAGCCGCTTCCATCCTTCATGCGTCGTCAGGGCTTTGGCTGGCTTTTAGGCTCTGCAGACGCGCCCAGGCTCGGTTTAATGGGCATGTGTTGGACACTGCTGTGTATATCGCACTGTTAGGTCATTTACACTGTTTTGGCGTGGGTGCAGCTCATTTGGTTTCGTGTTGTGCTGGCGCGCGGAGCCCTTGTTCTGTAGCCATTCGCTTAGTGGCTTTTGGACGCTGTGCCTGTAAAACAGCTACAGGAGAACCAGGCCGTCAGAGGTCATTACACACCTGGATGTGTTTTATGTGCCCATGGGGCTGACAATAAATTCATTGCAGAGGGGGTAACATGTCTGTATAATTGTTTGCTTCGACACTAAGTACTCAGCCGCATTTTTAAAAGATTTTATATAATCATATAAGCATTTTAATAACTACTGCAACCACTGGAAGCTGCAGGATGAGAATTCTGATGATCAACCTGTTTCAGTCATTGTGTCGGAGCCTCTCCCTGACTCTGCGTGATTCTTATGCCCCGCACATTCTGAAGCAGTGGGCCGGTTTATTAATAGATTGAGTACAGTTCAGCTGTATTTTCCTTTCTTTCCTGATTTACAAAGGAGTCTAAAGGGACTGTCAGATCTGGATGGGGGTTCGGATGAACTGGCTAAATATCCTGCAGCATAATTCATACTGTCATACATGTTTTGGTCATAGTATACTGTCTTTTCTGTTGGTCTCTCTCACCGCTCTGAGTAAAATGTGTTATTCAGCTAACTCAATGCTAATATGTCCTTGCTAAGCTCCACTTTTCTTTCCCACTATTCACCCAGGGACAACATCCCACATTGAAACTGCCTCAAAGCCAACAAAGTGAATGATTGTCTGTCACAAGCCACACAGCTCATGGCTTTTCATATGAAAAAATGATGTTCTGTAGTTTTTAATATGAGCAATACTGCACTAGACATGAAATGCCTCAGAATGTTCCACTGGTCTGTTTTTTCAAGTAACACTTTACTTAAGGCCATATTTTTAGTAATTTATAAACACATTCATAATGCATTATAATGCATTCATGAAGCATTATGAACACAGCTATAAATATTTATGAAAAGGCGTAACACATTATTGCTATGTTTATTATGCATTAATGACTGCCTAACTAAGCTCTCATCTGTAATGCATTATAGATACCTTTATAATGCAGCTATAAAGCATCCTTAATGCTTATACTGATCATTATAATGCATTATAAAGGTATCTATAGTGCATTATAGATGAGAGCTTCATAAAGTATTCATAATGCATAATAAACATGACTATAACGTGTTACACCTTTTGATAAATATTTACAGCCATGTTTATAATGCTTTATGAATGCATTATTCTTTGTTATGAATGTCTTTATAAATTTCTAAAAATATGGCCTTAAGTAAAGTATTACCTTTTTTCATTCCCGCGCTGAAAAAATCATCTGAAATAAAGGTGGACAGTGTGTGCATTCTGCTGTTCCACCTGTGATAACTGGTGTTGGGGACTTTCACATACGAGCCACTGGGGCAGCACTGAGCCTGTAGCAAAGGGGTCCTTCTCCCCCAGTGACACTGGCCTTGTTTCTAACCTTCTTTATCCGTTTCAATAACAAATGAAGTGAAAGTGCCTTACATTATCCACGTATGTCTCATTTCTCTCCACTGTACTTAAATGGACTTCATTAAGCAGACATCTTTAGCTGATCCTCAAAGCCATAGTGGATGCAAGCGTTGCCTGTGGATTTAATGTTCTCTCACTTTAAACCAGATAGTATTTTTTACCTGTCAGGCACTGCAGTAACACCCGCCACAAGTACTGCTGCTGTTGTACCCCCCCCCCCCCCACCCACACCCACAAACACACACCCCCACCCACCCACACACACACACACCAACCCCCCCCCCCACCCCACCCAACACCCACCAAAAAACA
>JAAGVU020000036.1:1321590-1345420 GCA_011763525.2 Mormyrus iriodes | reverse complement strand
ACACACACACACACACACACACACACACACACACACACAAACACACACACACACACACACACACAAACACACACACATACACACACATTTGTATTCATATCTTGTGGGGACTGTCCATTCATTTCTATGGGAAAAACCTTTTCCAAACCTTAACCCAAGTCTTTTGGCATTTTTAATTTTTTGATTGCAGTCACAGCTTTTTATAAAAAGGAATTTCCCTTTGTGTGGACCAAAAAATATCCCCACAACATCAAAAAACAAATTTTTATCCCATTGTGAAGACATTTGTTCCCCACAATGAAATATACACATAACACACACACACACAGACACACACACACACAGATACATTTGTATTCATGTCTTTGTGAACACACACCTTGGACAATAACTGAAGATATAACATGAATTTCACTCTTAAAAAGGACCGTGAATTAAGTCTGGTGGACAGATCGGCACTGGAGACATTGTTTTATACCAGAATATCACTTACATGCTAAGTCTTGCTTCCTTATCAGAACTAAGATTGCAGCTGTCCATAAGCGAGCAAGAAAGCCTGTCTTTAAAAAAACATCAAAGAAAGACAAGTTATTTTTAAGGAAAATTGCTAGACTGAAATGACAGATGAAATGTTAATCACACAGAAAAGGATAGACTGGCATAGGAAAGAATGAGTGAAAATTATTGGTTATAAAGCAAGAGAGAAAGGGAATGAGGGAAAAGGGAAACAAAAGGGAGTAAAGAGGGGAATAAAGAGGGTCCGTCAGCATCGGCCGCCCCTGAGCATACGACAGCATGACACCAACAGCATCTCTAAAACTGATAGAGCAGTGAGTTTGACTGACAGTGTTTAATCTATTTGTGAGTGCTGGCGAGAGGATTTCAGTATTAAAGGCTAAATTACACAGAGATCTCACATAACCACCTAGCCGTCCCCTTCACCCTCTGGCCAGACTAAGGGCACTCCATTCTGCTGTGAATTGACAGCAGGGTTAACACTCGTGTGTGGGGAATGAAAAATACAACAATACCATAGACAATGACATCTCCTTGGATGCCAGTCTATTAAAATGGTTAATTGATTCTGCTGCTGATTGGACAAGTCGAATTAACTATAGTTAAAATATATGCAATATACTGTATATTTCCGTGTATTCTTATGAACAAAAGGTTGTAAAATTTACTATTTGTGCTATATAGAAAGCAAAACATTTTAAAATTTTATATGCCTGCTTAGCACAGGACTGAAAACAACTTAATGCGTCATACTTCATCATAACAATTGCTATTTTACGAAAGTAATTCAAGTTAAGTACCTTTTCCGTTTAGTAAAACAGCTGTGTCCCCACTGGGATTTTAAAACTCTTTCAGTCACATATCCACTTCATATAACTGGATTACATCTGTCACACCTAAGCATGTAGACTTATCTCAAGCCCCCCAATCCCAACCTCTTAATTTCATATTAAGACATTCATCATCATATTACATATATTCATATTATATATATATATGGGTGAGCACTTACACCTGGAATTTGATTTCCAGACCTGCCGATAAGAATTGGCATAAAACCATAAATACAGTCATTTCTGGCATCTCATTGAGCATAGATTGGACACATAAATTCAACGACAGGACAAGCTTGAAGGTTGAACAAAACGAGCTTAAAGGACTAGACTGCTTCTCCCAACCACTTGGCAAGAATAACCAAGCACAGACTGGAGATGTTTCTGTTTTTCTCCTAGCACAGTTAGCAGTTGATCTGCATTCAGTCTGCCCACCAGGCTCCCTGCACCAACCGCAACACGACTCTCAGCTCTGACCTTCCCACGAGCTCTCTCTCTATGCCAACTTCAGCATGCTTGCGCACATCCCCTTATCTGTGTCTGACACAGTGGTAGTGCGAGCCATGCATTGTAGACAAGCTACACTTGCTTTGACCATTGTTTTCACAATTACAGTGACCACTCTAGAAAAACACATACAATAGTGCTGACTGCATAAGTTTTAACTGAGAGCCTGTTATTCAGGTGTAGAAGCTGAGTGTTACTGTGAGTGAAAAGTGGTGCACCAGTCACAACACAGCTTCTACTTTGAACAGAAAGTGTGCTGAAGATGTTGGCCTCCAATGAGTAAGAGCTATTGCTAATGCAACCATGCATCAACTTGTGTTTGCCTTTGGGATGAGGATTACAGAACGCAAGTCAATTTGTGGCTGTCCATCAAATAAACATTACTCTCTCAATCAGTGTATATTATTTACTATGGACCTCGGACATAAATGCCGTCAGATGTAACTTGATCAGGCGTAACTTCATGTAAGATTGTATACTCAATCCTGAACAAGAACAAATCACACAGAATCCAACCCAAGTGTGACTTACTTACAACAGATGTATGTAAATGGTCATTTATGCTTGAGACGTCTCTTATTCTCTCTGGCATCCTTTAGCAGGTCTTGAGAATAAGGTTTCTCAAGCTGCAACAGGGCTTGACATCACCCACAGGAGGTCGAGATGAGCAAGAGGATGAGTATCTAGGATAACCACCACAGGGTGAGCGCCAGACATGTCCTCCCGATTTACAGCTACACTGACAAATGAGACTGTCACAGTCTGACATTACATGACCCATCAGACCCCTGGAAAGTCCAGAGGGGTTGTCCTTCATTGGGTGGGGGGCTACATGTGTATGTAAGGGCGGAGAAGGCATTTCTTTGTTCCAAATATATAAATGATATTTCTTGTGTCAGAGTATTTCTAATGTATCTATCAACAGACAGATTGAGACCTTGTACACATAATATTATTACAGTCAGGGTGGAATTATAAATTACCTGTGCTTGTCTGCATTCTTGTTCTATATCTTTGAGCATTTCATATATTTGAGATATATTTACAAGAAATTAAGGCCTCAAACTGGAATATAAAACTCTACTAGCTGGGGTGCAGGTCTCTTGAATACATAGCAGGAAACTGATGTCCTTAAACTTGTTCACACTAGTTCTCTGCTTTCAGAGATGCTGAATGACAAAAGCGGTGCTCCATGGCTAGCATGCAAAAAGACTGCAGTCTTACTCACAATGACAAACGGATACTAAGTATATTAATCTGGCAGCAGAATAATCTGCACAGCAAGACATCAGCGTGACAGCTGTGGAGTTCAGTACTGCCTATTTCATTCTAAAGGATTTGTTTGTTGTACATAGTATCCAAGGACTCCAAATGCAACATTTAGTAATTTATTAGTATTTTATTATAGAGCACTGTATATATTTAAACTATTTATAAAACATACATAAGTATAATTATGTAAAATAAAATAGTTTGATATCAGGAACCAGGATTCATGGTGTATGACATTCTTACTAGCAAAGCAATATGGTCAAGTTCCCAAACATTTTAGTCTGACTTCCTTACCACAAGGACAAAGTTCACTGCCATACTGTGCCCTTTGCTGGATAGTTAAAATCATGAAAACCGAGTTCAGGGGTGTCGTTAGGCCTATTTTAGGGGGGTTTTAGCCCCCCCCACAAATAAATGTATATTTATTGGTTTATGTCAGGAATAGCTTTTTATATTATATATGTTTGCCATCAGCCCCCCCAGTAAAGACTCAGCCCCCTATCCATTCATCTCTAACTATGCCCCTGACAAAGCTAAACGTTTAAAAGGCAAAATTTCCTGATTTGTAGTTTTGTTTCATGTTGATTTTGATGCATTAATCCGCATGTACATATAAATGTGAAAGGCAGCTATGCATGTCCGTGTGGGTAAGACCATGTAGGCCTGCATGCATTGTGTGAAGAACCTGATTTATTGTTACTACCACAGACTCATTTTCTGCTTCCTGATTTTATTGCTGCTGTTTTCTGTCAGTGCTAATTTGTTTTGTTCCACTGGCCTACGGATGAGTGGGGCACAGTGATGTGCAATTCAGGTCCAGTTCTTTGGGCAAGAAGAATGCTGATATCAGGCATCTCCAGGCTATAACAGCTTCCTCCTACAATTCAAAGAGATTTTGAACTTGCATCTCATTTTCCTTTTAGCATGCAGATACCCGTGAGCATCCTGTGACAGGCCGAAGTCCTGTCCAGAGTATACTCCGCCTAAATGCTATTATGCTAACCAATTTAGGCCCTCGATCACCATCACTCTAATAGGATACATTTCCATAAATGAAGGTTTGCTTTAACGTTTAAATAAGAAAACGATTCTGCAAATCTGGCTTGAAACACAATGGCCAAATAGAACATTGTTGTCTGAAGCAGTTAAATCAAACTATAAATATCCACTTTCCAAATATGGGGGAATAAATTTTGCCACCCCCAATCCTTCTCCCACATACAGAGACAATAAACCCTCAGTATGCTTAGAACCAAGGATAAATTGTGAGGTTAAATTGTCATTCTGTACTGAAGAGTTTTGTATACAGACTGATAGCATGAAACACAAAAGCAATATCAAGATGGAGTGAACCAGTTTTGAAAAAATGTACGTTTAAATCTCCATGATACAAACAATTCCACATGGCAGATTACATCATCATTGTCAATTCAGAATAAAACTACAGTATGACTATTTAAATGTGAGCTTACAGCGCAGCTGTTAAATCAGCAATGTCATAGCCTCTTTAACAGCATCTATCTGTTTAAAGAGGATATCAAAAGCCAAACCAACAAAAGCATTTCTATTCACAGCCCTGCCACTGAAGAAGTTGGAAGAGATTCTGAGATGGGGGAAAAAACACCAGATTGCTCCCTGTACATTAACCAACTTGAAATCTTACTGGCTGCATGACAGGCAGAATTCATCACTAAAAATTAATTACAGTTCGAGGAATGAAAACAGTGCTTGGTTTTCATATTAAGCTCACCATTTCACTGCATCTATTAATAGTTCTTTACAGCACAAGTCTTTTGACATGAACTCTATCACAGTCCTTATTGTGGAGTGCACTGAATGTGGGTGGGCCTTTTTGTACAGCTGCAAGTCTGCTCCGTGGACATGATATGAGGAATGAAGGAGCATCGGAGCTCCTTATAATCAACTATTCTGCTTCGGTTATACGATTAAAATGCAAACTGTAAGGAGAAAACGTCATAATTTAAATGGAATCTAAGCAAAAAGTACCAATGAGAAGTGAATTATGAACCGTTGGCATTTACAAGCTCATAGAAAACCAATAAAAATGGTATAACTGATTATTCATTATGTACAGTAAAGATTATACTTCAGGGAAATATATTCCCCATTGCCTATCTCCAGACCCCACCCACTGCTGTCAGACCTGTGCAACCCTTTTTACATTCTCCACACACACCTGTCCTGCAAAATAACCAGCCCCCAACACCAAAGCTGTGAACTACACAGTTTTTATTTCAGCCAGGAATTTACAAGCGGTGCAGCTGATAATGTGTGAAAAAAATAAGTATAATCCAATGTTAATCAACACAATGCCATCCTAAACGGCTAGACCCCTCATATACAATGGACCAAAGCAAGAATGGATTCTGCAAAAGCGCTTCTCACAGCTGAACAGACAGAGGTAGGCCAATAGTTGTCCTGCACCATCTCTGACCCCTCCCCTTTTGTCCCAGCTAAAATGCATGCTTGACCTCCATATGAAGAAGCACAGTAACATGGTCAGAAGCTACCCTACTATTTGGGTGTTGTTACTGTAGACCAGGGGTGGCGACAGTAAAGGTTAGGAGGGGGTGGCAGCGATGGTAAAAACTGTCAACTGGGGGGTTAAGTAAGTTAGTCTGCAGGAGCCTATGTGTGAGACTATGGGGGAGACAGGAGACTGGAGGAGCCAAGTGTGTGTGAATATTTGTGCCCCTATTTGTTAGGGAGTATGTCTGTGTGTGCTTTCAGGGATTAAACTTTTTTAATGCCTAATTTTTCTGACTCTCTTCTCAAGTTTCAGCATTGTTCGCAAAGGCATTACAGACCCCTGCTGTTTAAGTGCCCTTAATTTCCATCTCACAGCTTTTTAATTCTCGGCTGTGCACTTGCCTGTGTAAATATATGTATTTGTACTTTGGTGGATCTGTGCATGTTTGTTAGTGTGTCGCACATTCTAGATTCCTGTAGTAGTGTTTACACCTAATCCCTGCAGATTTGTGCTCCAGTGCTGCCCATGTTAGCCAGAACCCACCCAGCCCAGAGCTCCATGTGTGGGTATGTGTGTAATATGCATGCATCTACATTTTGGTTGCTTATGTACAAAGGCTACATATGAATGCCGCACATTACTGAATGCTACTGATCGCTAACTGCCAATGCATTGTAGTTATTAAAAAAAAACTTCACAAAGTAAACAAATCCAAGTAGTTCTTCACTTTCCCCGATGCCAACTGGCGAACCTACACCTTCAGTCTGGTGTGTGGCTAATAATCTACCTTAACTTGCCCATAACTTTCCTCAGGAGATATAAAATGTGCTTATAATAGAAAAGAATGCCCTAGGAACACCTTCCAAAGGCTTCAACTGGTACAACCCCCAGTGAGTCATGCTCCCAATCCAATAAAGGTGTTACTCTGTTACCTTACACGACAACAAAGGACTGATAAGGAGCAAAATCCATTTATGAGGGCTTTTTGTACATTTAACCGGACCGCACATAGTTGTCTACTTAGAATGACAATATTTGACAATATTTCCCCACAGTTTTACTGCCTCAGAGTCAGAGCTGCACTGATGAAAAGCCCTTGGTTTCTTTGGATGAGTTGCCCCAGTTTCAGTAGAGTCCTGTGAAATGTTCTCATGCATAGGAAATTCATCATCCACACCTTCAATTAACTTTTGCTTTCTCAAACAGAGCCCTGTGAGATCATATGTAAAGCAATCAGATGGTTTGTGGTGCATTTTGGTGAAACATGCAATCAGTGACTTCAAAACACTGAGGCAAGAACCACTCTGGAAATCTGGGTCAGATAAAGAACAAAAACAAAAAACTGTCCATTAAAATCAAACTTATGTCATTATGACACTATCCTTTTCATAAAGAGAAACCGCTTCACAATGGACTTTTGTTGAAGCTTTGTAGCATGTACTCAGTGCATAATGATATAACTGCTCTTTAGCTCATGTTGTCCTGAATTGAACCAGAACAAATCTGTTTATTCCCGCTGATGAATTTGTGTAAATATTAATAATAGCAGGGCTCCACCTGGTGGCTGTTATAAGTTTCATGGAGACAAACACTATATGCTGGCTGCATATACAATTCTGGAAAAAATTAAGAGACCACAAGAGCAAGGTGAAGCAGGAGACACTGGGAATGACCAGAAACCTGCCAGGTAAAGGGTGGAAGTCTCTAATGCCAGAGATGACTGTTAACTTATCTGACAGTTTCTCATGAATCGTAGGATGACATCAAGTGCCCTTCAAAAGGAATGGAAAACATTAAATGCAGGTGTGAAGTGCACTGCTAGGACTGTTCGTATCAGGCTCCTAGAAGCAGGACTGAAGTCCCATAAAGCAAGGAAGAAGCCCTTCATTAATGAGAAACAGAGAAAAACCGGGCTGCAGTTTGCAAAAAAAAACCCAATATATTATTCACAGACACAAACCCATAAATTGAGAAATGAGTGAAACAAAGAATTGTGCTGTGGTCTCTTACTTTTTTCCAGGGCTGTAGCTCTAATCACTCACACATTCCATGCATATACACACTTTAGTGATCACTCCATGCTATGTTATGACCAGGACAAGCTGGTGATAATCAGCCAAGAGATTCCTGGAGAGTTTTCAGTTTTGGATCAGTCATATAACTGTCCTAGTTATACACAAACACCGGTGATACCCAGATAATTTCTTAATACTTGTAGAAGACTTTACAAATCAAAGGAGAACATTATCACGGAACTATACCTAGAGAAGTGTGCACAGTCACAGCCATCAGTCCATTCCTTCAGACAGTTCGCTGTTTTGACACAAGGTGTAAATGGACAGACTGTACTCGATTTGTGAATATCTCACAGATAGCCGAGAAAGTCAAATGCATAACTCTTCCATGGATGTTGACAACTAGACTACAACAGAAATGTGAATTATAGAAAAATATACATTTTTAATTCCTGTGATGTCCCAGAAATTTCATGTTATGTGTTGTGCACCTCCAGAAAGGCAAATATGCTACGTATACTGCCTTCACTATGGACACTGATGTTTAGGTGTCTGAAAACAGCAAACATTAAGCAATGCTCATCCCTCCCCACAATACCATCCCTGTGGGGATACCGCAGCAACCTGCCTGGTAATTCCTCTCTAATTGCATGAGCAATTAAGAATTTATATTGGTAACGGCTGCCAACTGATGTTAAATATTTATTATTTTTCCGAGTTCAATTAATGATGAACGCTAGCTGCACTGTTGGCAGATACACTATAGGTTTACATTCATAACACAGGGTCAACAAGCCCTGTCTAACAAAAAGAAGGTCCTGCACCATGTGTCAACCACAGAAACTGTAAAAAATATGGATAAGATATACATTATACATATATATCACATATATACATCCTGCTTGTTAGAAAGGTCACTAACTTAGGGTGTCTGTGTGTGGTTATGCATACTCTGAAAGGTCTAAAATATAATCATATGTACATTTCTGTCATTACCAAGTCCACAAAACTGCTTGGAAAATAAACATATTTTAACATAATACATAATAATACGTATAAATGATAACACAATACTAGAACTGACAAATGTGTAATGAATGGTACGAAATATCTATGAACTTAATTCTAGTTAATTAAGCATCATATATGGTCAGGGGAGTGTTCAGTTCCTGTTCCAGGGTCTAAAAATGTTCCACTCACAAGACAGAAAGATTATGTCATTAAACGAACAGGGTTTGGAGTCATGCTGATCCAAAATAATTTGGTATAGACAGGGTGTCTTTGAGGTTACATGGCTATCAATTCATAGCCATCATATTTATTTAGCAGATGCTTTTATCCAAAGCAATGTTCAAGTGAAAATCAGAGAGCAGGGTCAGCCAGTCCCTCAAAGAGGGCCCATCAGCAAAACCACTTTGTAAGACATTGGATTTGAAACAGTGACCTTCCGATCATGGGCATGATTCTTGACACACAAAGCCATATGCTACCCCATTCACTTTGAGCAAAACTGCAGCTTTCCTACAGAGTTCTGCCAGTTCACCATAAATCCACCAAACCACTACATGATATTATTGTGATGGGTGACAAACAAGGGTCAACGAAATCCAATTACAAAAACTTTATTGTGAGCTGTGGTTCAGTAAATCCAGATAGTATTTTAGGTAAAGCCCATCAGATACATGGGCACTATATAGCTCCAAGTAATGGTAGCGCACTTTGCCTTGTCCAAGGCCCTGTTTCAATTGAATGGGAGACGTAGATATGAGGTACAGTGTCCTATTTGATCCTGCCTTGGGTAAGAGCTCACAAATTGAATGACCTGGAAATAAAGGTCGGTAGCTGTTAATTCAATTACCAAGGAAATGATAGCCCAAAGGCCCCTAAGGCAACTCGGAGAACGGTAACCCAAATATGACGTGGAATCACAGAAGAACAGATCAAATTTATATCATTCCTGCTTGGCACATGTACCACAAGCTTGAAAGCACAATGCCATGTCCAGAAAAATCAATGAATGTGCCAGACAAATCGTCCAACAAAAACAAAATTGAACAGTTGCACCTAACATTTTATGACAGACTCTCCCTTCGGTGTACACACAGACTAATACCTTTGCATTTCAATAAAAAGTCAGCACAAATCTAGCAACATAAATGACACTCAGCGGTTCTATTCTTCTTTACAGTAAAGATAGTTCAGGACATGAAAATGTAAAATAAAACAAGTCCAACATGTCCCTTACAAGTGTTCGTAAAAAAACACGTCATACCACCAAACCGCACTACATTGTCCCATGTCCATTCATGCAAACTGCTCTACCTGTATACCATCCTGGTTGTGGCTCGGACAGAGTCATGCAGCGACAGCCCATGCATGCTGAGGAACTCCTCCAGGTGTTTCATCTCCAGGGTGCTGCTGGGTTTCAGCCCACCCCAACACACTGTGGGCGGGTATGCCCTCCCGACAGGCCTCTGAAGCTTGGGGAGAGGTCGTTCCAGCTTCTGTACCCCTTTTGGTTTGGGGATCGGGATATCAGAGCATGAGGCTTTGTACAGGTACATCTTTCTCTCGTGCTATACTGGTGAAAGGGTCGCAGTTGTCCAAACACTGCATGTACAGGATGATGGCTAAGTCTCCCTCTTCAGCTACACAATAAATCTGTGCTGATACTTCAGCGGCAGCAAAGTTTAAAAAAAAATAAAAACTTTTTTTCCCAAGCTCTGACGTGGCGGAAGTTGAAAAGATGTAACTTATGAGATCTTTCAAGTGGAGTTTCCTTCATTCAAAGAATCCCTCATTCCCAGAACACTTCCTCCTGCACAATGTCTTTCAGCTTAGTTTTGTTTCACTGTCTAATAAATACCATGGGAATCTGGGACATTTTTTCATCTCTCTCTCTCCCTCACCCCCGTCTCTCTATTTCTCTCCCACTCACCCCTCTCTCCTACTCTCACACCCTCCCTCTCCATTTCTTCTCTCATCCCATTCCCTGCCTCTGCCTCCACTGTACCCAGGCCTCTTATGTTTTCTTGACAGTCACCCCATGGGATAGACCTGGGTCACAGTCCACAAGCTTTAACTTATCTGCTGTGAGTCATTCTCTGACATCACGTCTTGTTCAGGGGAATGTGGAAATGGAGAGCTGCTTTCCCACATCCAGACACAGTGAGGGCATGCATCACTGCAGACACTGGACGCCTCTGCACTCAACTCCCCAAATCCCTTTGTTTCCACATACCAAGATGACTGGCTACAAATGGCCGGGCATGTATACAGAGAACATGCATAAAGTCAATCCCGCATAAAGGAATAGGTACATTACCACTAACATAAATTAAACTTTACACACACATTCAAAGAAATATACACAATGAGACCAATACACACAAAGGTAAATACAAATTAAACATTCATAAGTGGTATTAACAGTGAAACCTTCTTATAGTAGTCATATTCCTCCTTGAGGAGGAAGTTGAGGAGAAGTTTAGACTTTTCATAGGCCATAAATTTCAGAGGCATGGCTGTGGAATAAACTTAAACCTATATGTAGATCTACTGGTATGAGCTCAGCATCCATTTTGACACACTAATACAGAATTCTGATTATTAATTTAGAGTAATTATTATACACAATTTTTCCATACATTAACAAACCTATGATAAACTGAAGGTAGTCACTTGGATAATAAAATATAGCAGCTAAGTATTATTACTATTATTTTTGTCTATAACAGCCACACGCTGGAAAAAGTTTCCAGTAATAAATCATGGCCAAGAATACCCAGCAGCCTCAATGCAGGTGGAGCTCCTCTCCCCCTGAGTCATCTCCATAACACCCACCCACCCACACAGCAACACTGTGTCAGAGGGCATCCAACAGCCATAGCTCATCTGTTTCTTGCAAGTTGCTTTCCATTAACGATAATGATCTCAATTTGCAAGTCTAATTGGATAAATGACGAAAAGAATCCCGACACTTATTATTTTAGCAAGATGTGACGACCTAAATGAGATGTTTCATAGCCAATCCAACCCTGATCATTTCTGACTTGGGTGCCAATCTTTCACAGGAACAGAACTCAAAGTAAACACACAAAAAACGCCAATAACAAACAGTAGAATTTTTCAGTTATACAATATCAGTACAAATTGACAAGGGTTTCATGATGCAAACCCCAATTAAATTCTGAAACATTCAAATAACATAATCCAAGGTGGAAAAGGCATGGACCAAGTAATGCTTTGGTTTTTTTGGATTTTTTCAATAACTAGATACACGAACATATAATCCATTTCTGCGTTACTGCAGACATCTAACTCAGGTTAATACTGTAGCATCTTACACTGTTTCAAATTGCTGCAACACTACAGAAACACTGTGGGAATGATACAGGAGGCTTTAGCTACCAGTGAAGGTCACAGGGAGCTTTTTCTGACACCAGTTTGAAGCACCGCTGTATATGTCAATCAACATCCCCTCCCCAGCAAACACATGGCCCTTGCCATGAAATGCAGAGCCATAGATAGTCTGAAAGTATCCAGCAAGAGTCAACAAAGGTCAGTGAAGACTGAAACAGATTGGTGTCTCTCATTTCCTTTTCCCATCCTATGTCTAACTCAATTACAAAACATGACAGAATTACATTTTATTTTATCCAAAGTGACTGTGGTAAACGAGAAGGAACAGGCAACTGGTAAATGGCAAATAGACTAACATACTTAAGCGACAGGTTTTAAAATTCAGTATCAGCTTCTTATGCTTTTGAAGGTGGCTAATTTTGTCGTGGTCATCACATGCATGTGATCCAACATACTCTTCAAGTTCATACTTTATCTGATCAGACTGCTTAACCAAGGACTTCAGTAAAGCTTTATTTAACCAAGGACTTCAGTAAAGCTTTATTTAACCAAGGACTTTAGTAAAGCTTTTCATTCAATAAAAAACTACTAATACAGAATTAGTGCTCATCTACTGCTTTCCCCAATACAAACAAATAAACTATGAGCGGTTTCACAAAGCAGGGTGAAGAAAATGATCTCCATTAAAACAGATGAGATTTATAGTACACCTGATGTTCCTGGGACCACTTACCATTCCTAATGTTGCTACTCTTGCAGCGGAGCAGTCACGTAGCTCATTCCAGTTTGAACAAGAAAGCAATTCAGCAGAAACATGCAAACCTATAAGAGAATAAGTAAAAGCAGACAGAGTAACCTTTAGAGCCCCATCAGTTCAACCGGTCCTATTTCCTCCAGGAGAGCTGGGCCAGTGGTGACCTTAACAATGTCACTGAGGAATGCTGCAGATGACTCAACTTATTTCCAACAAGATCATCCCAAGTACAAATGCACCATACTTCCTGTAATCAAACAACACTATATGCTTGAAAGCCATGCTCTCACTTTCTCTTCACTTCACTCTCATTATGAGTCTATGTATGATTTCACTTACGGTGATATTTTCACATAGTAAAAAACGAGAAATGAAAGACCAGGGAACAACTTCCTCAAATGCTGGAAGTTGGTCCATGTTTTTGCTCCCTTCCGAGCTCCCTACCAGACAGTCCACATTTTTGCTCTCTCCCAGCTCAGGATAGGTAGTAAAAACGTGGACTGTCTGTGGGTCTCCGAGGACCAGACTGGGAAACACTGCTATAATATCAGATGAGTGTTGGAGTGGGGGTCACAGCGGATGGACAGCACCCTCATGACACAGGTGTTATTATTCTCATCAGAGAGTGATGGTTAAGGACTAAGAACTAATAAACAAGAGGACTGTGCATTACCACTGTGTTTACTGCCATTTTGTTTTCTATATCATACATTTTTCTACTCTGAGCCACTGCTTAATTGTCCCAGTTGCAGACTTTGTTTTAAAATACTGACCAATTTACAATTAAAAGACTGAAAGAAAGTGCCACAGCGTCCATATTGGCAGTTTAAGTCCTTCTAAGGCAGAATGGAAGAATGAAACTGT
Source organism: Mormyrus iriodes (assembly GCA_011763525.2). Lineage (NCBI taxonomy): Eukaryota > Metazoa > Chordata > Actinopteri > Osteoglossiformes > Mormyridae > Mormyrus > Mormyrus iriodes. The sequence goes on along the minus strand of JAAGVU020000036.1, from coordinate 1,331,806 downwards.
AGCCATCAGGGGGCAAAACAGCCCACCCATTCTCCGAATGTACGTGGCTGAATCAAACCAGAGAACTAGAGGCATGTGGGGAATTAGAGCTGACTGACAAGGAAGAAAAACTGGAGCAAGAGATGAACCAGGACGCTCCCCACCCACAGACACCCAGAGTTTAGTTCCAGTGACAATCTGCACATTTGTAAAGTTCTTACAAGTTTCCACCACCTTCACAAAATTTCCACCACCCTCACCGATCCACTAAAAAAGTCAATGAACATAAATATTCTATGTGCCTCTCAATTGGTATAAAATTGCAATTGACTCAAATGACGAGTCTAAGTCTACTTGAGGGCTACCAGGTTAATCTGACCATTGAAATTTACAAGTCTAACAGAGACTGGAAAATGCAGTATCATATTAAACAACTAATTTAATATTTATTATCTGAAGATGCGAAATGTGTCATTCCATCGAGAAGAATGGTACATAGTTGCTGCCATCAGATAATTACAGAACAAAACCATTAAATGAAGGGTTCTTGAAAGCATCCTCTACACAAGTGTACTGAAACACCATCTGAATAAAACATCCTCCTTCAATTTGAGACATTTTATCAGGTCGTTTTGTGTAGAACAATAGGTTCAGTTCAATCAGCATTGGCTGCTGAGAAGAATCCAGACAAAGACTCCAGATACAACACAACAGCAGAACTCTCTTTTTCAAAGAGAAAGGCCCTTGAAATCCAGGTCTTTATAGAATCTCGTGTTTATACAAGCGACTTCCCCAATGCTTGTGCTCTGTAAGATCTGGGTTCTGGTAGTCTAGGTGTTCTAGGACAAACTGCAAGTTTAGACTGCAATTAGGGCCTCTTCTGACGGCTCTTTCAATGACAGCACAGGTGGGAATGCCAGGGTAGTGAGTCAGCAGGCTCAAACCCCATTGCACTAATCTCATTATCTTTGTTGAGATAGATTCATGGAGAATGAGGCAAGGGTGGTTTGATGAAATAAAAAAAATACACAAAATGAAATCCTATTGCTAAGAAAGGTTCAATGGATTTGAAATTTTGAAATATGAAAGGTTAAAAGATACCTACACTTAGTTACAACATGCCAACGTCTTCATCTCAAAATCCCCCCATCGCACACACACATATATATAGATATATACCACTGTTACAGTATCTGAAAATCATTAAAATCTATTTCAAGTCAGCAGTAAAGAATACCCTTAAAAGTACAAGCTCAGCGACAATTAATAGCATTCTCAGCATAACATCCACCTCTTGAATTGCATCTGAGTTACCCTGATCTGTTCTGAAACACAAATGAAGATGTCAAAAGTTTGAAAAATAATTACCAACTCATTCATAGTAATTAAAAGCATCATAATTTTATTTCCTATAGGACAATCTCCATGTTGGTTATGGATTCTTAATGTCTATTTGTTTAATAAGAAAATAATGTAATTTTGATAGAGGCTATTAACTGGCTGGCTGTAGTTTAACTTTGATAGTGAAAGTGCCCATTGGTACTGCCTGCTTCTGATGCCTGTGATTTCAGGCAATGCTAACTGGGACTATGGGATGCCATAGTCTCTGTTACACCCATATCGTTCATATCCATCCACCCAGGCATCCATCTTCCAACTGCTTATTTTGGGTAGGGTCATACGGGGAGGGGCTGGTGCCTATACCAGGCAGCTCAGCACACAAGACAGGGTCGCAGCCATAAACAGGATGATAGTGCTTTACGGGGCATACAATCATACATGACGAGAAATTTAGAGACAAAAATATCGAACCGGAACACTCAGAGAGAATTTGCAATATGAAGGAAGAACCCTCACACGTATCAGAGGCTTGATTCAAACCCCCAATCCTGGAGGTGTCAGGCAATAGTGCTACCCACTGAGCCGCCATCCACTCCTATTCACCCAGCTTGTAAGTTGCCTGGCTACAACACGTCAAGCTTAAGGCAGATGGAGAATGCCAATGGGCGTGAAAGACAACCATGCCCACTGTTGGCTAAGCTGGGTGTCACAGGATCACTGGACTAGCCAAAGAACACAAGCTTAAAATAGTGTCAGCCTGAAACAGTAACAAGAGTCACACCACTGTTCATATGCACTGAATCGTTCACACTATAATAGGACTTCGGATTCTTGGTAAGTATACCATCTTTAGCAAAAATGTTCCTCTGTGCAGCACAACTGAGCAACAGAGCTAGTTCAAACAGTTTAGCACGAATGTGGATCTAATCATTGATGCCCTGAAGGGGGACTACTTACTGCTAGCCCTTCAATGATCCTGTGATCTCACCATAAACAAATAGCAGCCCAGTTTTACCTAACAGAGCTGATATGTGTTAAACCTTTAGATCAACCGCTCCAGCCCAACCCATGAGGTTGGCTCACCGGTAGGGCATTCGGGTTCTGTAGGCAGTCGTGTCCTCTCTGGATAGCCCAAACAGCTGCAGATACCAGTTGGTTTCCAGCTCTCGAATGAGTGCCTCTTTGCGGGTCTTCTGCAGCCCCTGCAGGATGCCACTGTTACTGCGGTTGTCACGACTGTTCTCCTGGGTGCTTTTCAAGGCACGACCACCACTCATGGATGCCACAGATTGCTTCCGGAGCTTAGAGGGATCCTCATGTCCTCCCCGGGCTCCTACAGAACTGCTGCGAGCTGCAATCATTCCTTGTTCTTGGCCTGGCTATGAGTTTAGCACTTTTACTGCTGTCTCTTAGTCTGTTCTCTCCACATCTGATCTTCTCCTCCCTGCTCTTATAACCTCCTCTTGGTCCTGAAGCTGTAACACGAGCTCCTATGCTTTTCAACCCACAGGGAGTGAGGGAGAGACCAGGGAGATAAGCAGGAAGGGGCCCATACCACCATCAATATCTGGCCTCCAGCGTGTAATCAAGGCATGAAATGAACTACCTGAGGAACTAGTAGGACTCTTTGCAAGTGATGGCAAGCCAGCTAGAATCAGTGTTGGGGAAGTAACTCACAAAAGTAATCCATTACAAACAGCGGTGGAAAGTTCAAATTCAGAAAGCACAAATTCAGACCAAGGTTTTGTTTCAACCAACCACTTGAGTCAGAATCATAAGGTATTCAACTGGTGTTGTGAGTCACTTTCCAAACACTGACCGGGACCCTCAAATACAACGTAAGCGTGGTAGGATTTTATTATGCTTTAAACCTAAATTCAATGTCCTATATATCTCTGTATGCCAACAGCACTACAGTTCAAAAGTCAATGATATAAGCAAAATATCCAGATACACAGCCAAGTGAAAAGAGATTTTGTCATTTTACAGCCCACTTGGACCAGTTTCAGATCAACCTGACTCATACCATTTACTCATTTAATGCTGAGTAACCTAGCAACTAACAGATGAGAAACACCAAGGGAAAACCTGGACCTCGCAACACATAACCCCCAATGTTTAGAGACACAGAAGCGCTTGCACTAGGGATGGGCAATGCGGCCAAATTGTCAAATCATGATCTTTTTGGTTAGAATCACGATCCACAGTACAGATCAGTTTTGTTTACAAACCAACCAAACAGGAATGTATGGCACAATGTTAATTTAAAATTTAACTACTTACCCACCAATTCTATCCTCACAAGAAACACTGCTTGTACCATTATAGTAATTAAGGGAAACTCAAGAAAGAAGAGGTCAGATTGCTGAGTGACACAAGTCACAAGCTGACATTCAAGTCTGTAATTCAGGCCACAGTCATGCCATGAAACATGCAAGCTCTTAGGGTCACGCTGCAGCACAGTCAGAAAATACTCAGATCGAGAAAAAGTGTTTACCAGGGTCAGCAACAGAATCCGATTCATAAGGCCCATTTCCTAGAGTACCTCTCCCATCCATCTCAAGCCTACTACTAAAGCCTCTTCAAAAACAAGTTAATCTCTACAAAACTATTTAGTGGTCAGAAATGTGTAGAAAGCACCTAAAATGGAACGTTCTCAGCTACCCTGACACTGATGCTCACCAAAGGGGACATAATATGTCATATACATAATACATTTTAAATAAACACACAAGAGCTCTTCAAACCATAGCAACAAGCATGGTTAGAAGCTTAGGTCTAACAGTGACCAAAAAGGGAAAAAGTCGGGGCTCCATCTATAAATCCTCCAGCTGCTACAGTAATTATTAGAGATCTGCTGCTGATAAATTTATAAAAAGGAACATATAATTGCAAGCAATCTATATAGCTTTATATTTTACTAAAGCCTTGCTATGAGGTACAACAGAAGGGTTTCACATGGGCATGTTACACGTCTATGTCCCTAAACACCATCCTACCCCCCCTGTGAGATCCATGTTTCAAACAGGGGAAAAAATCTAAATCAATCAGAATTCATGTGCTAAATAGCCAGAGCTGTCCATTTACACAGTCCAGAACATAACCCATGGCTGGGCACCTTACATTCCGCATTACATCCACTTATAAAGAAAAAAGTGGAAATAAGGCCCATAGTCCTCTAGCATCCATGCCTTTCTATCATTTCCTTTTACATTACACAGCTATTCATTTCACAGCTGTATAATTATGTGTTCTTTTTCCTGGTTCTATCTTAGCGCCATTCATTAAAAGCCAGTACTGGGCACATTTATCCAGGGGATAAAAAAACTTGAAAATGAACTTTTTCAACTTCTTTTTGACTGTCAGATTGATAAATTGATATGAATATAAGTATTTGTGGGCCTGGTTCAATGGGCAGCCCACTGAATAGTAAGAACACCAGTAAAATCCTGAATCTGCCGCAGTGTCACTTCCTAACCTGGCAGGAAATGGCAGCACACCACAGGTGCAATCCGAGGGTAGTTAACTGGGACCATGCCTTCTATAGGAGTATTACTGCAGTGACAGGTATTAGACAATTGGCTCTAATGGACACCCCCCACAGATGATGACAAAACCATAGTTAACCATAGATAGCCCAGTGCTCAGCAGCACGGCAGTGATAACAGCCACCAACAAGACACCGAAAACACCTGCAATAGTGTCTTAATGCTCAAATAAGACAATAACACAATTACGTGACGGGTAGAAGCAACAAAGGTCTACCTAAGAGCCTCTCTGATTACAGGAAATAAGTAATATTTACATATGAATGAATGATGCAAGCTCATAAGTAACTATGTATGAAAGGGTTACAAAAACTCATTTGTAAAAAGTTCCATAAGTGATGTTCAACCAAATGGGACTGGATACTTGTATTTTTTTTAGTTTGCTTTTAATCTGGTCTTGTTATCATCTGCGGGGGGTGCCCATTTTCATTGGCATGTCTCCTGTACGCCCTGCTGCTGTACCACTGTTCATCCTGCCATTTGAAGAAGCACCAACACCTTCCTGCCATCACCTGCCTGCCCTCTGCTTTGTGACTTAGATGTTAAAATTGGGACAGTATAATTTGACCTCCTCTGCCGGCCCCTGGAGGACGGGCTCCTCCTTTGAGTCTGGTTCCTCCCAAGGTTTCTTCCCTCTGGGGAGTTTTTCCTTGCCACTGTCGCCTCTAGCTGGCTCACTAGGGGCTTTAGGCAGGGATAATGTAAAGTGCTTTGAGACAATGTAATGTTGTGAAAATGCGCTATACAGATACAATTGAATTGAATTGAAAAAAACAAATTAACTTGTGTACCTTGGAATGGGTATTTTCCAAGCAATGTGTTCGCGTCCTTCCATCCATCTATCATCTGCCGCTTATCTGGGGTCAGCAAGGCTGCCTTAGCAATGGAGTCCTGGAACATGGCCCATTCAGGATCAATGTCCCCCGACTCCCTTGGGATACAAGGGAATTTCTGCGGGAGGCGTGAGTTGAAGATCTCCCAGACAGGGGCCTCCACCAGATGCTCCCAGCATACCCTCACTATGTGTTTCGGTCTACCAGGTCTATCCGGCATCTTCCCCCGCCATTGGATCAGCTCCTTTCTTTTCCGAGTGTCCAAAACATGCGGGTGCAGACCTGACGATACGATTACAAAATCAATCATCGGACTACAGCCTACAATACTCTGGTGCCAGGTGCACTTATGAACACCCTAATGTTCGAACATGATGCTCGTTATGGACAAACTGTGATTAGCACAGAAGTCCAATACCTGATCACGGCTTGGATTCCGATCAGGCAGGCCATTCCTACGAATTACACCCTTCCAGGTTTAATTGTCATTACCCATGTGAGTGTTAATGTCCCCCAGCAGAATAATGGAGTCCCCAGTAGGGGCACTTTCCAGCACTCCTTCCAAGGACTCCAAGAAGGCCGGACACTCTGAACTGGTGTTTGTCGCATACACAAAAACAACAGTCAGAGCCCGTCCCCTGACACAAAGTCGAAGGGAGGCGACCCTCTCATCCACCGGGGTAAACTCAAACACACTGACACCAAATCAAGGGCTTTAAGTAGCCCCAAACCCCTGCCCGAGGCCTCTCACCCTGGACAACTCCAGAGTGGAATAGAGTCCGACACCTCTCCAGGAGTCTGATTCTGGAGCCCAAGCCGCACATTGAAGTAAGCACGACTATATCTAGTTAGTATCTCTCAACCTCCTGCACCAGCTCAGGCTCCTCTCCCACCAGTGAGGTCACATTCCATGCACTGAGAGCCCGTTTTGGTAGCCTACGATTGGTCCGTTGAGGCCCCTGCCTTTGACTGCCACCCGATCGACATTACACCCAACGGCTCCGTCTGCAGGTGGTGGGCCCACAGGAGGCTGAACCGATATTATCCCTTCGAGCTATATCCAGCCAGGCACCATGGGCGGAAGCCCAGTCACCCGATGCTCACCAAGCTCCTGCCCCAGGCCTGACTCCAGGGCGAGGCCCCGGTCTCCCCAATCCGGGTGAGGTAACATGGTTCTTATTGTCGATCATCATAGGAGTCTCTGTGAATCGCAATTAGTCTGGCCACTCACCTAGGACCAATTTGCCTTAGGAAACCCTACCAGGGGCAATAGTCCCCAACAACATAGCTGCTAGGATCATAGAGGCACACAAACCCCTCCACAACTACATGGTGGCGATTCATGGAGGGGATGATTCAATGTGTTTGCATTGCAATCTAAATGTCACATCCGATCACCTCTCCAAATGAGCGGAAAAAAGAAAACGAAAATTACTGTAATCATTCAGTTCATGCCTCCCAGGCCTATTGAGTTATAGTGGGTTGGAATGGCTCATTATTTGGGGTAATTTGTCATGACTTTATATAAGTATCGGTTAAAGATCCAGATCTGTCCATTAAAACAATAGGAACAAAGCACATAATGTGACTGATAATATATAATTCCTTGAAAAATGACTTTATTACAATACATGTAAAATAGAAAATTACAGAACTTTATTCTTGATTCAGGGCTCCTTGACAGTCTTAACCCTGAGAATCCTGCCTGAAGATTTCAGTTACAGCTGTTTCCCCATGATTCAAAAAACTGAGTAGACACCATTTTAGTCAATTATTGCATCGATCACCACTCACTCGCTGTTGTGTGGTACTAGTCTTTTCTATCCAAGCTCTTCATGTTCATATAAAGAGTCATGAGTCGGTAGCTTCTAAAGAAAATCTACATATGTGTTACCAAATATTTTTCTTAATGTGACTTACGTATTGGGGCAGCATGCAGTGCGGTGGTTAGCTGCACACATCTGGGACCAGGGTTTGAGTCTCTGCCATGGCTCCATGGATGTGGAGTTTGCATGTTCTCCCAATGTCATTGTGGCATTTCCTTTGGGTACTCTGGTTTCCCCCCACAGTCCAAAAACATGCTGAGGTTATTTGGAGTTACCAAATTGCCCATAGGTGCACAAGTGTGAGTGAATGGTGTGAGTGTGCCCTCTGATGGGTTGGCACCCCATCCTGGGTTGTTCCCTGCCTTGTACCCATAGGCTCTGGACCCCCCGTGACCCTGAACAGGATAATTGGTTACAGAAAATGGATGGACTTACATAATGAAAGTTTTATACATATCTGTATCAGAATAGTCAAGCATTGACCAGGATAGACACTTCTGGTAGAGAGATAATGACTTACCAAAATTAACATGCAGGTAAACGTGAAAGGGTTAAATCCAAGCGTGCTTAAAACCGGAGGAAATTCAAGGTACTACTGTCCATTACAATACAGATTACGAGAGGTAGGATCTGAAAGACTTAATGCCACAAGCTGCAAATTTTCTTGAACACATGTCTGCCCTCTAGCGTCCAGTGGCATGCACTACTTGTCAAACTCAGGTTAATGTAGTCTGGGAAAAGGCACCTATTTGCGACCCTTTCACCTGATAGGGCTCAAAAAAGGTCTGATGTTTGCATGCATAAGACATCAGCAACAGTACACTGCCATGGGCTCAGAGAACCGCAGGTGTCGTTTTACCGAACATCCTGCAGCTCTCAACACCGATACCGTTTCAGTCCAAGAGCAGCCCAGTTCATCAGCTATGCATCAAACAGAACGATCAGCACGGATTTAAGGGAAGCCCCAAAGGCACGGCGACATGGTTACAGGACACACACAGACACGCTCTGGGCTGGCATACCCTGCCTACCTGTACAGCATGGTAAAGGCACGGCAGGATGGATGGACGCCACTTTGACCTCTTCTTATGGTCGGCAGCTTCATAAAAAACGTCAGTGACGGCTTCGTGTATGCTTTCAATAAAAGAAAAGATATTTCGTCTTAGATTTTGGACGACGACAATGTTTCGGATCGACTTTTCATTGTATCGTGTATAACCGAAAACTGCGGAATCCATTAAATGACAGGGCTGGAAAATAATATTTTAAAAATGTCGTGTTCCCTCGCAAAACAAGCAAGGAACACAAAACAATTTTAAAATGTATTTCCAGCCCAGTCTTTATGGGCTCCGTAGAAATTGTGCAGGGTTGCCAAAGTCACGCATCTGGTGTGACACTAACGCTTTCAGACTTTCATGCTCACGCAAGAAATCTTACAGCAAATCTATATTATTCCATTATAAACCTGAAATTGCTTGTACTTATACCAAGATGTCAAGTGTAGAAAACGGGTTTTATGGTTTTATGAACACACGTTACATAATCGGAAACGTAACGATTAACTGAGTATCGAAGTCTAAATTACAATCATTTCGATTCGGTTTATAAAATTTGTCTGTAGCGAGCCGTAAAAAATAATATCGTTGTGGTCTATTGTGGTCACTCTCACTTTTGAGAGTATCAACTCTTATTATCCGAGACAAAGCGCGAATTTGAGGTGTCCGGGAGCCCTAATTGCGCGCCGATATCACCGCAGAATCCGAGTCAACCGCAGCTTTGAGTCGCGCATGCGCATTCGATTTGAGTCGACCTTGTAAAGTTATTATAGTATTAAACTATTCAAGTAATAAAGGGGGGCGGCACGGTGGTGCAGTGGTTAGCACTGTTGCCTCACACCTCTGGGACCTGGGATCCATGTGTGTGGAGTTTGTTCTCCCCGTGTCGTCGTGGGGTTTCCTCCAGGTTCTCCAGTCCCCCCCCCCCCCAACAGTGCAAAAACATGCTAAGGTTAATTGGAATTGTCAAATTGCCCGTCGGTATGCATGTGTCAATGAATGAATGGTGGGTGCGTGTGCCCTGCGATGAGTTGGCACCCCTTCCTGGGTTGTTCCCTGCCTTGCGCCCATAGGCTCCAGACTCCCTGTTCCCCCGAATGGGATAAGCGGATACAGAAAGTGGATGGATGGATGGATGGAAGTAGTAAAGGACTTTAGACCATCTGTCAAAATTGCACCCTTACCAATTACTTAATTTAATTTATTTGCATAAATTTTCATAAAATGGCTGATTACCTTTAATTGTCTGTATTGACACTGGCCTGGTATTTGGCTTGCTTTTAGTTAGGTTTTAGTTTTAGTTAGTTTTTGGTTGCTTTTGTGTTAAGCTTTCAACACTGGCGCATTTGTAACTCAAATCCACGGATGACTCATGACTCACTTTTGTAGTGACAGGCAACACCAGCTTTTTGCGTAACCCCCCAGGGTGCTGGCAGAGTGACCCTGAGCTCCCCTGGTGTAAGCATGCGTTCCCCAACCAATGCACAGGACTGGAGGCGTGTGCCCACCACACAGCAGAGGCTACCCCTGGGCCAGGCCACGCTATAGGCAACATAGGTGTGATGTCCAGCCCTTCCCGGTCTGTGTTTCCCCAGTGGTTCCCCGCAGGCGGGGCTGGGTAGCAGCCACGCCTG
>JAAGVU020000036.1:1300466-1312966 GCA_011763525.2 Mormyrus iriodes | reverse complement strand
ATTCCCTGGAGTCTGAGAAGCGGACAGGAAAAGCCAAACGTAAGTGAACCCCATGACTTAAAAGCAGAGAAATCTTTACTTGACAAAAGGTCTGTGCTGCTGGAGTTCTCCTAATCCAGTGTTCTTCTCATTTAGACCTCACTTCCAAATCCAGGCCCTTTTTCCCGTTCTCCCATGTACTTAGTTTAATAATTACTGATTCTGATTAGCCAGAGGCTTCACACCTGGTTCCCAGGTAAAGAAAGGCTGGAAAGGGCTTGGACTTTGAGGACTGTAATTTGAATAGCCCTGTCCTAATCCCATCTAAATACAGCACCATCCGCTGTTATGTGCATCATGGTGCTCACCTGTCGTGTTGCTGATCTCGCCATCTGCACAGGGGATGCAGTCAAAGCAGCAGACAGGCTCGCCCTGCCGGATGCCTTTCCTAGTTCCCGGCTGGCAGCTTTCACTGCACACTGAGCGTGGGGTCTGAAAAACAGAGGCACCATACAATGTTCAATACAGCCTGCATACCTATAATCCACAGAATAAGCGAAGTGTGTGAACAAAGTGGGAAGACTTTTGCTGAACTGCCCCCGCCTTAACATTATGCATCATTTCAGTTCCAAAGAACAGGGCACCTGCAGAGCATTGTTGTTCCAGACAATAGACTCATTGTTGATGGTCAGCCTGGCACCCAGGGGCGCTGTGCCATTGTAATAACCAATCTGGATGAAGGAGATATGGCCGTCTTCGTTCGCCTGCCAGTTGATGATGTCGTACTCCCCGTTGACCTCGCCGTCGTTGAAGAAGATGTACTCTCCTGTGTGCGGAACATTGAATCTCAGATTCTTCAGGTAGTACATCAGCTGGAGAGAAAGGGCAAGATAACACAGCCATTCATCATTCGCAATAAAGGCCCAGGTGCAGTCCTGTCCAATCAGACTCAGCTGAATGAACTCTCACCTGCCATGGCTCAAATTTCATGATGTCAGCACAGCTGTTACCCTCGAATGGGCCCTGGCCTGGCTTACAGTGCTCCAGCTGGTGCAGGGCCTGGGCTACGGCATACACGGCCTTGTAGACGCTGTAGGTAAAGCGTAGCTGCGAAACGTCCATGTACGTGTTGTTAATGCTATCCAGGGACTCCTGACCCGTGCACAGCCTCTTGGTAGAGGTGACAGCCCTAGTGAGAGAGGAATTTCCGGCCCACAGGCTGCTGCGTGCAATTGGGGCCTGGCTCTTGTCCAGCGTGCAATTGAAAGCCATCTCCCAGAACTCCTCTGTGAGTGTGTTGTCATACGGGTCGATCGCACGGAGGTGCTCACGCAGCCCAGGGATGTCGGCCCTGCGGATGCCAAAGCCCAGCGTTCCACCCAGGACACCATGGATTCCAGGCTGCGCAATGAGGGCGGAGGTGATCCAGGCCTCACTGGCAATCCAGGTACGGTTAGTGATGTTGTGTAGCTGCAGCTCCAGGACCAGGGGGCTCAGGTCCACATCAGAGGAGAACACCACGATGATGTTGGCAGTGGACATCTTGATGGTCTCCACGATGCGCTGGATGGCCTCAGGAGAGCGGACTTTGGGTAGAGTCTCGGAGAAGGAGATACACACCCCGGCCTCCTCTACTTCTTCCTTGAAAGCTTTGATGCCATACTTTCCGTAGTCGTCGTCTGCGGCAATAGTGCCCACCCAGGTCCAGCCAAAGCGTAGCACCAGTTGGGCCATGGCCCTGGACTGGTGGACGTCACTGGGGATGGTCCGCAGGAAAGTGGGGAACTGGAACCGACTCTCCAGGACAGAGCAGGATGATTCATAACTGACCTGCAGGGAGGAGGGTTTGACAGATTTAAAAACAATTAATCTCTTTTTCATTTTTTATGTGTACATGCCTTGTAAACATAAACTTCCTTTGTCATTGTGGATTCAGTTGAAAAGTGAATGCAAACTAACTTCTGAAGGACATAATGTCTGATGCCTTGATCTAAGTTACCTGTGGGAAGTAGTACAGGCCTAGAATTCGGGCGGTGGCGATAGAGAGGTCAGACCCGCCGGCACCCACAAGGGCCGCCAGCGGCGCCTCTGTGCCACACCGGTAGTTGGGCACAGCCTCATCCTGTCCAGTTAAGTACGTAAGTGTACCCTCAACTGCCTTGGAGATCGTAAAGCATGAATCGTAAATGACATAGCCGAGGTCTGTTTGTGGAAGTATCTCGTTGTTGTTGTTAATTTCATCGATGGCGAAGAGCATCGTTTGAGCCCAGCGAAACGTTCGGAAATTAAACCTGCGAAGAGAAAGCATAGAGGAACTTCAAGGTTAATACGTAAAAGTGTCCCCTAGAGGGAGACAAATCACTGTAAATGCATGGAAAATGCTCCAGTTCCTTTCATGGGGAGCAAAATGTAAAAAAAGAAGAAAATTAAACATGACGTATTAAAATGAAATGTTTAAATACTAGGGGGTATAAAGTGAGTGGGCGAAATGGATTTTTCTGGTTTTGAGAGATCAGAGAATAAAGTAAGATAGAGGTGTGTTCAAAAAAACTGCTCTGATTCTGCATGTTTATTTCGCAAAGCCTTGTACTATCAGGGCATATGAAAAGTGGCATTAAATTTGCACAGCCTTCTTGCTGGAATTAGGCCAATTGTTGAGCTACACACATCTGCAGATGCCGGCAAATGTCACTTTTTGTCCACGACAACCCTTAGGCCCCTCCTCCATCATAGTTACCAACATTACTAAAATCACACCTTCATACACAGACTGAAGCAACCCCCTGGAGATCATTGCTGGGTGGAGGTTAAGTGAAACAAAACAAATCTCTGAAATCTCTTTCTGAATTGAGAGCCCGAATAGTCCCCTTCGTTCATTGGATCGTTGAATGTACAGGGATATTGTCACAGAGTCCTGGGAGCAGCTAAGCGCACATAATTGTAACAACGCATCAGTACTTGCCATTTGGAGCGCTTCTTACTGTAAACGAAGCTGACATTGACTGAGATCATGCATCATGACAGATATAACAAAGGAAATCCCTTAATGCAAATTCCCCTTTAATCAATATATTATTACCCATAGAGAAATTAGTTTGAATATGGCAAAAAACTGCTTCAGTGTTACGGTCTACAATAAGGTTTTGCTCGAAACATAAACTTTATACATGGAAACCACTCATTATTATACATTATTTACTGGTTATTTATGTCAACCGGTAACCCAAAATCCACTCGGCAGGCAGGCACGGAAATCCTCACCCTTCGCATCCAGACGATGTGGGTATAGATGACGTGTTGGTGTCGGATGAGATCACGCGATAGTGGACAGGAAACATCCCCCCTATTACTACCTTTTTCTTCTCTATGTTTTTGTATCCATTCAAGTTGAACTTGGCCTTCAGTTTGCAACTGGATTCCGCCCAAACGCTCCCAAAAACCTGCAAAAACACACATAATCCAAGGAAAGTGTGGAGTTTCATTTCCACATTCGTACAGCAAAAAGCATGAGGTGTGGGGCCTGCAGCTTATTCTGAAGCAGTGGGTAATCTTTGCAGTGCAACCTGGCTCAAACCCCTGTGGATTTCAAGTGTTGCATAAGGCAGCCAGTCGCACATATCAAACTGCAGTACAACGACGGTAATGAACTGAATGAGTGGAATCCCGGGGACCCGTCAGTTCACCTGCTATGTTTACAATTAAATTCAGCAGATATGCAGAGATGGATTTACTCCACAACTGCCACAGCTGCCAGACATGACACATTATCTTTTTACATGAATTTACTTTGACAGACGTTAACGTCCAGCATATAATTGGCTATATTAATTTGAATTGGGCAGATCATGTTATAGAAACTGTAGCCTGCTTACTGGAAACACGGTAAAAGTCTCCAGGTTCGTTTAACAGTCAGAGCTGGGTCTGAAGTCATGGATAAATGCATCGTACTTACGGAGATGTGGAAAATGAAGAATAAGCTAAGTTGTTTCCTTGTATGGTGTGAAACAGGCCAACTGAGGTGTCAGCAGATATTTGTCCACAGAAAAACATGTTTATTGATTTTAGATAACCAGAACCTAAGATGGTTTTGCGCTGAGAGTCATTGGTGTTTAAGGGGACATAAAACCAACATTACTGAACGTTCTGGTGGGATTTGTCACTTGATAATAAAACTTGTAAGGCCTCTTAAAACTGTTCAAAATTTTTTAAGAATTTTAATAATGGAAGGCCTTGTCAAAAAATAGTGTGAAGTCATTGTGAAGGGGCCTAGTTTTCTTGGAGATACCCTGTAATTTATCTGTGACACACTTGTTACACTGAGTTAAATCTGCTAAGAATGATAGAGATCTGGAAGTGAATAACTGAGGTAACTGCAAATAAAGTTAATGGGGCAATATCAGCTATACCCTCCCACTCAGTGTCCAACTGCATATACTGCTCATTGCCACAGAATAGCACCTATAACGTTTATAGAATAGAATAGAATAGAAAAGAATTTGAATATAATAGAATAGAATATAGCATTATTATATAGTAGATAGTATATAGAACTAGAATACGATAGAACTATTCTATTCTAGTATATACTCTGCTCACAGTTATGGGATAGCAGCAATAGCGTATATAGAACAGAATAGAATAGAATAGAATAGAGTTTTAAAGTGTTAAATAAATACATAGAGAAAAAGTGCTTGGATTTAATAGAATCAAAATAGAAGCGTGGTCAGGCCTAACAAAGACATACTCCTGGGGCTAATTTGCCGTCGTGTTCATGTATCAGTCTTGTTGGTGCTGTGCTTGCCTGCTGTCTCCCTGGGACATTTAGTCCCATACGGTTCGTGCATCATAACAGATACTGTGTCTTATGTGAGCCCTGGGCTGTTGTGGAGAACTGAACTTGTTGCCACTTGTCCTTCAATCACCCGCCACAGCTGCACCTGAACCCCAGGTTGGGAGTCGGCACAGAGGGGGTGTCAGCTGCACACATCCCCTCTCCCAATTAGGGTCATCACAGAGACGCTTAACGGGCCTATGCTCTAATTAAACACTTACCATGGGCCAAAATATTTTTCATAGAGCATATCACATAGTAGAGCACATAACATAACTTGTTCTTTTATTAATAAATCATGTTATGTTATGAAAATTTGTATTATGGAGTATATTCTGGGAGACATACTGAGGTAGACAAGGTAATGTCTGATCAGGCGTCAGTCCATCACAGAATATGCACACACACACACACACACACACACACACACACACACACAAGTATAATCACAAACACCATAACTGGGAAATGGATAATATGCTGACATAGATATCTATACCTGTAGCAAAGTCATGAATTGTATGTACATATATTTCATAGATAGCATCAGGCTATGTGGTGACATTGGACCCCCTGGTTTTGTGGGTCAGGCTGCACAGGGCATTGCTCGTTTCCATTTAGTTGTACTCCAGTTGTGAAAACCTGAGAGCAGGTGTTTGTGTGCACTGTAGCTGTGTAGTGGAGACATTCACATATGTTAATTGCTTCCCCAGTAAAACGTTCCAGGGGCGCTGGATGGATGTCTGACCCTGCGCTCAGACCCTGAGCTTCACTCTCACCTCCATATGTGTGCGTCCCTTTAAAAGGAGAGCATGATGGGAAATGTAATGTGACATTTTCCATTGTTTTTGTACTTGTACATCGGTAAATAAAGCTTCATTTCACTTTGTCTTTACTTCTTCATCACCCAGACCTCATCTTTTCCATGTAATTCCATCTGTTGGACCAGCACTGATCCACATTGCTGCGAAAGGTCCAGTATGAACTGGGCAACAATGATTCCACACATCACATATTACAGATAAAATGCATGTTCAGCAGGAAGGCTCAAAATGATAACAGATCCATGATTCATAATTTAATAAATCACAGATGTACAGGGAATTCGGAAACTTTTTAGTACAAAACGACCACTTTCAACCCTCACGAGTTACACTGGGATCATTCACGTATGTTAATTTTTCCCCAGCAGTAAAAGCTACACAATGGCTGAGGAAGATAGGAGTCTGCTCCACGAGTACTGCGACCCAGATCATTTTGATCAGCCTGACACTGATCGCCATGACCGCTGCTGTGTACATCAGGCTCCTGTAGTCAGACTGTTTAATAACTTAAAAAATGACTTTATCAACCTCAGGACAATCTAGTCATACTTTAACTACAGCGTGGTGTATCTACCTAATCGGTTATATAATATTTCTTTGTGCTTTTACTAATATTTCAAAATATTTCTTTTTTTCTTCTTGTTTTTATTACTATTTTATTATAATTTTTCTTGCTTTAGTTATCCACACTGGCTGACACCAACTTGGCAACTCTGAATTCTTCGACCCAACAATCTAACTGGCCTATCCTGTCAGCAAGATAAAAGATTGCATCAGCCTCACTGCTTGGTGTTGAGGTATAAGGACCAGAAACTGCCCAACAGCAAAACAGTCATTGATGTCTCTGGTCCTGGTACCCAGCCACTCTCTGTAGACAAGCGGGGATTCCCAACCCTCCCTCACCCTTCACCGGTAATTCTGTTTCCATGCAGGCTGCTAAACAGCTCACCCCTACCAGCTGGCAACATTGCAGAGCAGAGACCATAATATTGTCATATTTAACGATCAGATAAAGTTGTTTTCAGGGCATTCAGCCATTATACTAATTTAATGTGAACAGTAACGATCAACTCGATACACATGATCCGTCTCACACACAGCGGCATAGATCAGAGGTGCCACAAGGATCACTGCACATGAAGTATGAAAATGGTACATTTAGAGGTGACGGCTCTGGTAAACTCAGGAGTAAAGCTCACGTCAGAATGCAGAGATGGGCAATTGCAGATCAAACTGATGAGATTATGAGCAGGCTGGCTGGACATTGGTTATAATTAGTCTGAAGAGTGGGCATACTCTGGATGTTAGTCAACAAGCCGCCCTGATTTATGAAATTTGACTCCAATATTTCGGTCATCCAATGTCCCACTCGCTGATTTTTTATGCGACCCTTCCTAGACACAAGGAAAATCCATCTGACTGTTGTATTTGGATAAATAATTAAAGTTGCTGATGAGGGCCTTCAAAGAGGGGGGGGACAGATGGGAAATATTGGTGTGGAAGTGACACGGATGTATGTAAAACATTGCCCAGACCCTGATCTTGCCAGCATATTTTAACGTAAACTCCAGGAATGGAGTGCCAAAGACATTCAGAGGAGGAGTAATGATTTATTAGAGGGAACCTGATAGAATGCGTTAGAACAACCAGGCTGCCACACTGAATGATCCTGGATGTGGCATGGATCCAAGTCTTCTGTCTGTACCAGGTGTTCAGTGTCCGATCTGTACTCTTCCAGTTAATAGTCAGGTAAATTATCAGATGGATGGCCAAGTATGCCGTGCTTCGGTCCCTCTTGATAGTCAAGACATGCCACAGGATCCACAGGACTCTGATGGTCAGGCCCTCTCATGTATGATGAATATGCTGCTGCAACTTATGGATAAGGTTCAGAAGAGTGATACACATAGAACCAAGGCTCAGGGCCTCTGTCAGGGTTGGCACTCGTCCAACTCCATCCTACATGTTCCGTTTTGACCAGCAGGTGACTGGCCATCCTGTTCCCACCTCCATTTTGAAATCCTTTAGCCCTAGTGTGTTCTCCCTGTGCCCAGCGATGGGTTGGCGCCCCATCCTGGGTTGTTCCCTGCCTTGCGCCCGCAGCCTCCGGGATAGGCTCCGGACCCCCCGCGACCCAAAATAGGATAAGCGGTTCTGGGAAATGGATGGATGGATGGATGTTCTCCCTGTTCTGTAATCTTCTGCATACACTCACTGGGTTGAGTGAGTGGCTCTGACTATTAAACTCTCCAGTTGGCCAGAGCCTCACCTGTTTTTCTGGTTTTCCTAGTGTTTGTTATTGATTATCAGCACTTTCCTGTTTTTGGTGATTCTGTATTTCAGTTGGTTCCTTGTCTTTTGGTCCTTGTCACCCGTTTGCTCATTTTCCTTGTTTTAGTTAACCCTTAGCGTTTGTCAATTTTCCTTAGTCTCTAGTGCTGTTTAATTGTAATATGCCACACCTGTTCCTTGTTTGCCCTGAGTCCTTGTGATTTGTTTACTGGCTGTGATTCTCACCCGTCCTGCATTGCGTCTTGTTAGCCGTGTATTTAAGTGCCCGTTCTGGTTCAACTCTTTGATGGTTCATTGTAGTTGTATTGTCTATGCATAGGTAGCGGCCTGGTTTATGTTACTTGTTGTTTAACCCTGTTCCTCATTATCTCTTAGTTCCTTTGTGTGCTTAATTAATCGTCTTAAGTTTAGTCTGTTTTCCGGTTTCCAGGCAGAAGACCCATTAAAGATACACTTCCTCGGCCTTGCCAGGCTGACTGCCTGGCAGCACTTGGTGCCTTTACATGAAGATGATAGGAAGTACACTTTTTACACAACGCCCATGGGCCTATTTGAATATAACAGGCTTCTTAGGGGCTATGCAACAGCCTTGGATGTTTCATGCCAGTGACGACGAGTATATTTTGTGATGAGAATGTCCTGAGTTTGTGTTACCGATACAATCTTATTGGTTTGGCCCAGATGAGAAAACAGTGATAGAATGATTGGAGATGGTGTTGTGTACTTATAACCTCCAAAGCTGGCCCCAAGAGATGTAATTTCATGAAAGAATCAGGACACTCCTTGGTCACATAACTGATAAGACTGGAATGTCTACAGACCCAAGGAAAGTGGAGAATATATCAATGATGACCAGCTGAGACCTGAAGGATTCTGAAGGTGTTACACCATCTCAGAAGTGAATTAGATCCTTCTTGGGAATGGTTAATTATTTTCAACACTTTATCCCCAAATACTCGGGCATTGCTAAGCCACTTTTTGACCTCCTGAAAGGTCAGAAGAAAAGAAAAGAAAGTCTATTAATGTCTTGCAGCTCCGACACACCAGTCACTGGACCTCAACAGCATGTTTCTGATACTTTGAAAACATCATTGATTGATTGTGTCATACTAGCCCATCCTGATTCTTCACATCCATTCATTCTGTTTACAGACGGTTCTTTGCATGGCATTACAGCCATTTTATCAGAAGTTCAGGAGGGAGAATTGAAGGCTGGGCCCATTGCTTTCTCTACCAAATCACTTTATCAGTCACAAAGAAATTATACAGTTAACCTTGTCTCAGCTTTAAAATGACCTATCTGTCACAGATTTCACCACTGACTCAAGGGCCATATGTTCTTGGTTTGGACTGATGATAAACTGCTGGCTGACATCATGACAAAGCCCAAGCTTGTCTCCCATGAACAGCGATGGGTGGCTAAGTTATCAAGTTTCACCTTCATATCAATAGTATGCCAGTTCCACAAAGGATAGTTGCTGACGCTCTGAGTCGTATCTCTTTCGTCAGAAAGCCTATTGGTCATAGACTACTTCCGGAACCATATGAGCAGCCACTATCAGAAGTTAGGGCAATATCTGGTGTTTCCAGCAAATCTGTTACCTGGCTGATATACACTATGTCAAGGCCATATTAAGGGTGAAATAGGCGTTGTTTGGAACATGTAAGATCAGTGTTTAGGGCTATTCAGACGTTTGTAGCCACTGCTTGTTCAGGTCATTGTGTTTGATTTTCATTAAATGTTAAACTTATTCTACATTCTGTACTATTGGAATGAGGGTCAGAAAACCTTCGTGTAAAGAAAGGGTGGGGGATCTTTTTTTTAAGTCCACCTTGGTTTTTAAAGTGTATTGGGAATACAATATTCATGGACCTTGCGGGATGTATATACACATTTCGCAGTCTGCAACTGGTGGGGGGGGGGGCTAATGCTGCCTTCGTCCTTACGGCAATGGTCACCAATTCTGAAACTTTTTAGTACGAAACGACCACTTTCAGCCCTCACCAGTTACACTGGGTGAAGTGGGACATACAGGCACACGAGGACACAGGAATCGCAGTACTGCAGAGATATGGATGTTAATATAGTTGCTTTACGGTTACCATCACCAAAATGTCCACTAGTGGGAGCCCTTGTAATATGTATGAAGACCAGTTTATCAGCAGCGATCACTTTAATGACTGATCAAATGACTATTCATTTAGAGGGAATGTATGTAGGCACAATTAATCTGTGAACCCAAATGACACAATGAATCACCAATGTGAAAGTCAGGACAAATCTCACCGAGGGATCCGCCGTTGAACCCTTGAGTAGGATATGATCGCGATGAAAATTTCATGAGGCTTAGTGGTCCAAAGGACACTCCTGATCCTCACCGTTTTCTCTCGAATTTACATTAACCCAGGCAACACAAAACAGTTTTCTAACATCTTTATTAAAGCTTGATTTTGTCATCGTACAAATTTCAATGTTGAAACTGCATGCAGCTGTTCTGAGGCACATTAAAAAGAAAAAAAAAAAAAAGTCTGTCTTATAAAGATGAAGGCGACTGAGTCACAAAATTGCATAAATTAAACTCAAAATAGTGATTTATATTGCAATTAAATGCAACTACAAAATCAAGAGATCACTAGCTGTAAGATGTTGCTTAGTTTTACACAGAGGGAGAAGGCGGCGGACATTAAGAGCGAGAGTTGCGATTAAGACATGGAAAAAGTCCATCTTGATTTCTCGCTGTTTTGACAAACACTGCACGGATTTGGAAGTACAAAGACAATAAACACCTAAAATACAAGCTTCAACTTAGCACGTTATAAAACTGAGCTGTCATAAGTTACGTCTCTGAGGTCAGAGTACACAGTGGGTATGGAAAAGAGACACCTAAAATGTTCGCTCTCGAACCCGGGTCACAACAGGAACTATAAGAGTGAGACACAGGGCAGGAGAGGATGTGTCATGGAAGTAAAACGACTTATAGCTCTTTGTTTTCTGGTGAATGATAGAAGCAGAATTTTGTGAAAGCACTTATTGCAAGATGGATAAAGGGTATGTTGCACAATTGTGCTTGTCGGGGGGGGGATAGGCACAGACCCACATGACTGCAGCCCTGTACAGCAGTTCTACACGAGACACAGGATGAGTACAGTGTTCTTAGCGGAGAGTTTGTACAGCAATGGGGAGAAGGCAGCCCGAAACCCACTTCTGCATTTGGCAATAAAAAAAAAAACACAAACCCAAATCCACTTCAATTATACATAAAAAACATGACAGAGAAAAACAAGTTTCTTTTCCTTTAAAAAAATGACGAAGACAGCGGCCGAACCACACCCAGCATCGGAGCTCTGAAAGAGATGTAGCCTTAGCCTTGTGTTGATTACGCTGACACAAAAAAAAAAACAAAAGAGAAAATTAAATCTTTCCCCACCCAAAAAACAATGACAAGATGGGGCAATCTTTTGTCTTCAGGTGTGCTGCTGGTCACAGTATTGCCTGGCAACATTGGGAATGTTGTTGTCATGGGGGGTGGGGGTGGGGGCTGGGTAACTTGGGGGCAGTGTATTGGTGGATGAGGCAGGAAAAAAGGTATTAAAAGATAAAATCGGATCCGTGCATTTCATTCCCACTCGGTGGTCCCGGGTGGCTTGGACGTCAGGTCAAACATGACCCTGGAGATACCTGGGATTTTCCTGATCTCCGTGACCATCTTCAGCACCACCTAGGAAGACAGGAGAAAATTGCAGCACAAGCATCAGTGTTGCCAGAAAAGCTTCCATCCATCCATCCATTCATTTTCTGTAACCATGTGTTCCATTCAGGTTCGCAGGGGGTCCAGAGCCCATCCCAGAGACTACAGGTACAAGGCAGGGAACAACCCAGGAAGGGGCGCCAACCCATCACACACACACACACACACACACACACACACACACACACACACACACACACACATTTTTATTAATGTTTATACTGCAGCCATTCCCACTCCAGTTAGTACATCACGCACAGGACACTTGTCCATTCAGAAGTACAAGAGCAGCAAGGTTTAGGCACTGTCCAATCAGGACTCACCTCCTCAGGGATCTGATTTCCGGGCGTGGCAGGAATGCCGGTCATGAAGTCGCTGGTGAGGAAGGTGCGGATGACCACTGAGCGCCGACAGGAGGGCTGCTTCTGCAGGGGGTCGCGGTCGAAGTGTAGGGGGGTCAGGATCACCGGCATCTGGCTGATCTTCCCGGCATAACCTGGAAATGCAAACCAGCCTCTCCGTTACTCACTAAAGCCAGAGTCCGAGACGCCAAACCCGTGTCGGCGTGCACTCGGCACACAGCCCATAAAGGACAATGGACTTCCAAACCCCAGGCGAACAGCAGCTTGCAGAGAACCCTCTGAAATCTCCTAGATTTACTGTCCGTCTTGGGCCCGAAGCAGCACAGGAAGATACCACATAAGAAAGACGGGGGGGGGGGGGGGGGGGGGGCCCCACCCCCCACCCCCCCAGGAGGGGCGGAGCCCCGGAGTCCACCCGAGGGGGGTGTCCCCGCCCCCCCGGGGGGGGGGAGGGGGGGGGGGT
>JAAGVU020000036.1:1260682-1300366 GCA_011763525.2 Mormyrus iriodes | reverse complement strand
GGGGGGGGGGGGGGGGGGGGGGGGGGGGGGGGGGGGGGCTAACGTGACATCCAGCCACGCCTGTCCTTCTGGTTCCGTGGGGATGAAACGAGCACCGTGATAATCTGAATATTCGAACTGTTATTACTATTATTGTTATTTTAATATAGTGAATCCATAGATCAAATATGAAATACAAGTACTTGTAAATTTACATAAAATGGGTGCAACATTCAAATATTTTCCTGCGTGTATTTAGTCCTTATATATTTACAGCTGTTTCGATTTTTCCGTATGCTGGCTTTCTGTAAGGATCTGCTGGGAATTCATATCGAAAGCTTTGTGATTCTTTCCGAAATACAAAATCCTAGTTTTCACAAAATGGTTCCTGGGGGAAGCATTTGTAGCAAGACACCCCTGTTGGTCAAGGCTGTGGGCTCCTTTAAGCCAATGGATCCAGCAGGAATAAGCAAACAGATGTCTGAGAGCACCCCCCCCACCACCACCACCACCACCACCCCCCTTCCTGTGTCCTGCTCATCCCACCGTCTGGATTTAGGATAAATTTAGCCCGCTGTGGTGAGCCACGGAAGGGGAGGAACAGCATGAGCACAGACTGCTCTTCCCTTGGCGGCTGTTTGGGTGGTGGCCAGCTCATGCAGGCACAGATGACCACAGATGCAAACATCCAGTGCCCTTCCCATGATACATCACCCACTAGGAAAATTCCACTGTACTACCAGCACTACAGAGCCACAATCAGGCTCAGTGTACTCCACACACTGCCCCCTCCACTGGCAGGAACAACTGACCTTCGCCTCCCCAGCTCTATAAATTATGTAACCCTGCATGCAAGACTGTCCCTGGCACGGGAGTGATCTAAGAAGAACCTCTGACCTCGGCATCAGCTTTGCACTAGACTTACCTGGACACCCACGGTTTTGATCGGCAGGAGAAAGGCATTGAGCGAATGAAGACTAGTTATCTGCATCAGTTTCTCTTCTTCCTCCTCTGATATGCAGGACTTTACCTTCTGCAGCAAAGTGTGGGGCTGGCAAAGAGCGTGCGAAGGGTCAGTCTCCACAGGAATCATCCCACACTACATAAGGCGCGATAAGGGTGGTCTACAGCAGCAAGTACTGAATCAGCTTCCATTACAACCTACAGGCGGGTACAACGGATGCAGAACAGACCAGAACCAGACCGGAGCGGGACCCGGGCTCACCTTTTTGACGCTGGCAGAGAAGTCAGCGACGATCTTCAGGATATTGTTGGTCTCGGCGAAGTCCTTGCAGATGTAGGGATCGTCAGCACATATCACCCTGATGGCCAGACCGGGACCTGGGGTGTGCAAGAGGAGAGGGGCTTCCAGGATCAGAGACACGTTTCAAGAGTGCGGACAGACCACGGAAGCGAAACCACACGGGTCTCAGTCCACAGGAAATTTCCCAGAGCAGGAGAACAGGTGAGGGTGGAGGGGGGCAGGTCACCTGGGAAGGGGTGTCTGGACACAATGTCCTCCGGGAGCCCCAGGTCTCGACCCAGCATCCGCACCTCATCCTTGTGGAAATCCTTCAGTGGCTCGATTACTCTCCCCTGTGGACAGAAGAGCGAGTCATGTGTACATGAGCAGAGGGGCTGTGGGTTTGTCCAGGCAGGAACGTCGCAGCAAGCGATTCAACAAAGCTGTAACGCAGCCTGTGGTCTAACAGGGCTCAGGACCTCCTGCAGACCAAGGCCTTGTAAACGTGGAACCCATAGCAGGAGGTCAGCCCGGTAGAGCTGTGATATGCATATTAACGATTACCTCATCTGACTTCTAATGAAAGCGCATGAGTACGTATCATGGGCCGATCCATGAACTCATACAAACTCGACGATGGTCCAGAGCTACCCAAAATGGACAGGAAAGGGGCCTCGCGTGCCGGTACCTCATCACGCAGCTTGCGGATCAGCTCCGTGTCATTGTGGTGTGTCTTGATGACGTCAGCCTTGCCGCTGGCGATAGCGGAGGCACTCTCGATCAGGTCCGGCCGCAGCGTGCCCTGGGCCAGGAACACCTCGTCTGGCTTCAGGTTCATCTCCCCAATCACCTCATTGGCCACCTACAGGGAGTGAGAACATCATCCGAGTTTTGTGGCAAGCTACAGAGTGTTTACACGTACATCAGCAGCACATTCTTCCATCACAATACAAGCAGACAAAAAACCATGCATGCGCCCATCGGTCAGCGCTCAGTGAATAACTGTTCATGCATTTATTTACCTTTACAAACTTGACCCACAGACCGAAACCCCAATCAATGTTTGGAATGACCGAAACTAGCAAAACCAGTGGGCGCACACCTTAACGAAGGTATCTCCGATAATCTTCCTCTTCTCTTCTGGGTCGGTGGTCATGTTTAGCGTCTTGCTAATTCGTTTCCGGGGTGTTCTGTCCTCCTCCGAGATGGGCAGCGTCGTTGTACCATTATAGAAGGTGTGAGCCGCATTCACCACTGAATGAAACCACAAAACCCAAATGGCTGCAGAATGACGTTAAAGGTCTTTTGGTCACACGGTGGGGCGTGACGCGCAGGACAGACTCACCCTTGACATTGATGCCCAGCTTAATCAGTGCCTCCTCCACCATCTGGCTCTCCCTCTTGCGCATGAAGCCGTTGTCAATGTGGACGGCGATGACCTGCTCCTGGTTCAGGGCTTTGTTCAGCAGCGCCGTGCACACCGTGGAATCCACCCCACCGCTCAACAGCACCTTCGGAAAGGCCCACAAGATTGGTTCATGTGTATGTCAGTCACCCCCTCAGCCCGACAGAACGGTACTGACTGGGAAAGGCAGGAATTCATAATCGAGTGCGTATTTCACGAGGGGGGCGGCAGAGACGACTCGTGTTGCGACCTCTTAAATTATCGATTTGAACTGTGTCCAGCGTGGTTCCGGTGTCCAACAGTGCTCTTTTTTTAACGTTAAAATATATATATGATTGCAGCAGCACTGGTTGTTTAAGATGAATGGAGCAAGCACGTGACATTTACCCCAGATCAAAGGCCCACTGCTTCAAGGATAACGCAGCATAACAGAGACTCACTGGCCAGCATGGTACATAAAGAGAACCCAGATCAACCTCAACCCACAGAGGATCAACTATGGCGGCCCTATGAGTGAGCAGGGAGGCGGTCAAGCCCCTGGCTCCACAGCAGCCTCACCAGCACTTTGGCCTTGTCCACCTTCTCGCGGATCTCCTGGATGCAGGTCTGTTCGCGGCCCTGCACGGTGAAGTTGCTGCTGCAGCCGGAGACGTCGAACAGGAAGTTGCGAAACATGTCCATGCCGTGCTCCGTCAGGTCGACCTCTGGGTGGAACTGCGTGCCGAACAGCTTCTTCTGCTCGTTGGCGATGGCTGTGAGGTGGCGGCGGTGGTGGGGGAGGGGGGTAGGTTTAGGGGGAGGGTGAACTTGATGGACGGCCTCGATATACTCTGTGCTGCTATTGCCGGGCTCCTGCAGCTCGTCTACCTGCCACGAGGTTCCCCGACTGCGCCACCACCTTGAACCCGTCTGCCACCTTATCCACGCTATCGCCGTGCGTCAGCAACACCAGCTCCTCCTTCTGGAGGCCTCTGCAGGGGGAGAACATATGGGGAGTGAGCATGTGCGGACACAGAGTTCCAACCAATAAGCAGTCATGTGGCATCAGGATATAGGACACACACACACGTCAGCACGACTTTCCTAACACCACAGAGACCCACCTGAAAAGGGAACACGTGGTATCAATGCTGATGCTAAACACCCCGTCCTCCCGTATTGTTTTCTTATTCACTGTGCCACCGAAGACTTTAGTCATCATCTGGGAATGAAAAAACAGTCAGACTGGGGACCTCCATTCAGGGAGGGGCAGCCAGGCCCGACTCCACCATCCGCATCCCTGCACAGACCTGCATGCCATAGCAGATTCCCAGGACCGGCTTTCCGATGCTGAAAATGGCGGGGTCGAACCAGGGAGCGTCTTCCGCATACACCGAATTCGGGCCCCCAGATATGATGATCGCACTGTAACAACCGATGAAGAGAATATAAGTGCCAAGTATGAAAGGCAGTTCTGATCCCTGTTAACAGAAAGCAAAGGGCCGCCAAATACACGTCTACAAAGTGCCAGATCATCTGAGTATTGACCAGAAGATACCTCTCTGAAGATTCATTCATCAAAGAGGTCTTCATTGACAAATTCAAATTTCATTGACATCAACCACTCAATCTGTTTTCATGCAAGTCCTCTGAGTGAAAAGGTGTCTGCAGTATGAGGAGGAGGGACAGCAATAGGCAGATTCGTTCCCCGTTCTCTACTGCGTATAGGCCGCCATTCTGCACACCTAACTATCACTACAGAAATACTCTACCCCTGTGCTTACTTTAAGTGCTATCAAGATTCTACAAGAATAAAGAGCTCCACTGCATCTTCCAGCTGAGGGTCACAGCGGAACAATGTTGAGCAGGTCAAGCCAGGGGGGCTTGTTTTCCAAGCCACAGGCTCGTTCTTGGGGATCTCTCGATAAATAATGTGGAGGTGCACCAATCCCACTTTTTCAGTGCCGATACGATCCCAATACCTGAACAGAGGGCATCAACCGATATGAGTACCGATCCAGTACCAGAGCTCTTTTTATAAACATGTAAATACAAATGAAGAAAATGCCAAAAAAGCTGTTAATTCGGCTACGATAAATGTACGTTATGTACAAACAAGACGGAACAGTACATCTTTTTTTTTTAATCATTTTTGAGCCATTTGCAGTTCAATCTGAATATCTTCTGAGCGAGTATACGCAAGCGGCGAATGCTTAAAATGACCTACGATTTTTCTCCCACTGGCAACGGCAACACCTACACTTCGCTGTGACAGCAGCCCCTCGTGTATCACAAGCTGCAGCGACCGTGCAAAACAGCCCAAGCCAGCGACTCCCAAACCATCCGCTGCTTTTTTCATATTACTCGCATTGTCTTGCACAATCGCGTGCACTTTGTTTAGTGGGATTGATTGTACACTAAATGGTACTTCCAGCTCTCAAAACTTGCGCCATGCACTGCAAAGGGTGTGTGGATGACGTCACAGAAGGCGGAGTCACTGTGCTCACACACACAGAGGCAGAAAAACTGAGTGGCAGTGTTAGCGTTGAGCTTGAATGCCGCAAAAAACACATCTAAAATGGGAAATAGTTGACGTGCGATTGTACAAAACGATTTAATAAATAGGAGCTGGCATAATAATCTTTTTACAGACTGTTTTTGTCAGTCTGCCTAACGTGATTAGAAAAATGAACACGAAGGGGGTTTGGCCTTAATCCACGCAGCCACGGGGAGGCCTACAGACCTGCACAATCTACAAATTGTGGTGGTTGGATTATGTGAAGTGTGTAAGAAATTGTTCACGAACACTGTGTTAAGACAAGGCTGATCTGCCTAATTAGGTATGGATTGGTGTAGATACTGATCCTGAATATCGGATTGGTGCACCTCTAAAATTATGTAAACCTCGTCAACCAGAACTGGAAGCACTATAGAGCTTCAGCCATGCAGCCTTATCATTTTGAGTCATATGAATCACCAGTGAGACATACAGCTCAAAAGGCAATAGAAAGATACAAGATATGGCTCAGTGATGGGTCATTCAGAATTCAGTGTTTCAAATGTGATCATTTTCACATAATGTGCCATCCAATGACATTATCTTCTGGGCTTTACAGATTAATCCGAACGCCATAAAAATCATTTTACACTCAGTGGGGCAGATTTCCCGAAATGTGGACTGGACATCAGGTTACGTCAAATGTCACTTAGTTGCTATCAGATTCTTCTGTGAGTGCAACAACCTGCAAAGCCTGGCCTGAGAGGTAAAATGTACAAAAAAAAAGGGCACAATAAGCCCAGCATTTTGTAGGCACGTCCCCATCTCATGGTAAAATGGTTCAGGGTTGTAGCGCACAGAGATGGTGCCTTACCTGAATCCCTGCTCCTGGAGAGCGAAGGCTGGCGTCTCCAGAGGCAAGATCTCAGAGTGCACACACAGCTCCCTCACACGCCGGTCGATCACTTTGCCATACTGTGCGCCGGCATCCAGGATGGCCACGGCGCCCTCGTAGCGGCACGAGCCATCCTTTGATTCAGCATTAACCTGCTGTGTGATGATGCAAAGACAAAATAAGGGTTAAAAATCCCCTTCGATCGAACTGACACGCCCAACATCGACTTCCAGCTCAGGAGAGCTCGCCTCAGCCCGAACTATTATCACTAGTTTATTCGGGAGTCCTGTGAGACTTCCGGTGACGTTTATAAAATCTGGGTTGATATAAATTCACATTGACGGTTCCCAAACATTTGGATCTTAACAGTAATGGCAAATAAGGGTATTTAAACCGCATTCATAATGCTTTAGAACAATTGGTTTCGGAATCAGGAGAAATAATTCTGATGTCGGGTACCCCGGTATTATTACCAGTTGTGAACTGCACTTATCACTGGCCAGCACTTCCAGATGTCACACGCGTGCATTTCCCAGTCGATTTAAAATGCGAGCGGCGCGAAAATGACTCTCTCCTTTACGGACCCGTCTGGCAGCAACGCACCACAGGGAGCCGGGACAGTCTGCTGCACACGTGGGGGCCCCAAAGGTGCCTCCGTCTGCGGGACGGTCTGCTGACGCCCCGGGGCACTGCTCAACTATAAATGCGAACACTACACAATAAGCACACTACTAACTTTAGAGCTGAGGCTGAGAGTGGGGGGGGGACGCCGCTATTAGCCCACCACACAAGTTGCACGGACGGGGGCCTATACGAGGACGCCGTCCATCGAGCGGCCAGCCGCACGCCCCGCCTAACATGCCTTTCCCGGCAAAGCCAATCGGAGTCGCAGCGTTACTATAACACGCAATAAAGTCGGCAACCGCGATTCGTTAAGCAAAACAACACATGAGGCGCGCTTAAGACCGCGGTCACGCCGGGGGATCTAACCTTGCCCGTCTCGCCATCAAGCCCAGCACGCCACGGCCAGCCGGGACTCGAAACCGGCCTGCTGCTGCTGCGGGGCACCCCGGGGACCGAACGGAGCCAGCGACGCGACTCGATTCGCTACCGAGAACAGTTTTTCATCCCTTCCACTGTGTGGAGGCCGTGACCGGGGACTCTCCCGACGAGCGCGCCCGGTGACAGAGCCTCATGTGCTCGGAGAAGGGCGGATAGGGAGGCGCAGGACGCGGTGATCCTCCGCAGACCCGGGGGACCAGCGGCCACCGTGCTGACCTTGGATTCGCCGTTGCACAGAGCCATAACCGGCTGCCTGGACCCTTTTCCGTGTCGCGCAAGTGATTGAAGACCATCCGTTTGTGCCGCGAGCGTGAGTCTGACTCGGCGTTTCCCAGAATGCCGCGTGACTCCGGCCGTGACTCCGCGCGCTGCATGCAGAAGCAGCCACGAGCGGAGAGGGAGGAGCCTCGCGTGAGGTCGCCTGGCAGAGAAAGCGCGCTTATCCTGTATAATGTGAATTAAATTCCGCAGCGCCGGTCATTTGACTGCCGAAGTCCTTAGTTAAGGCGATTAGAAGCACGCCCGGCCCTTCTGATCCCAGTTTACTCGGAGAAATGTCGCTTTAACCATAGATTTACCGCATTGAATCATTTTTGTGTATTTTGGGAAAATTACAAAAGATTATTCTTTTTAAAAAATTTGTTCAACACAATTAAAGACTGCACGACACGACTGTTTCCAAGCTGCACCACACAGTGTCCGTGTTCCTCATATCGCATGCTTGTACCTTTGGGAAAGCGTTCTTATTTTTATGTTTGCATCTGTCTGTATTGTGTGGGGGGAAAAAATGCTCACTGTCACACGTGTCGCTAATGTCCCTGTGTCATTGTACTCAGTGCTTTTGGAGTCTGGACCGCTAAATTATGGACCGTGCAAAACCCCCTTGGCTCTTTGATCCGGGACTCACATGGTGCTCCGCTTTCTCGTTTATTTGGACCGATGGCAGCCAGTTCTTTTTCCACGGATACAAAATTTATCATTCGAGGAACCTGGAAACTGTGGATTACAATGAATGCACGACTGTGTTCAATTATGACCGGGGTCTACGTCTGAACATACTGACCATACAAGGACCGCCATCTCCTGGTGAAGAGTAGAATCAAGTCGTCGGTATTTTGTTCACCATCGATATTCCCAGTCACTCACTCAACACAACTTTCTTTCTAAGCTCCTTAAAAAGAGGGCTTATGTCTGGGGATAGTAATAAAACTACCACAACTATCACATGGATTTCCAAGCATGACCAGTCACATGCCACACGAGCAATTAACTCAATCCACATGGTTCTGATCCGGTCTGCCGAGCAGCGTACAGTTCTTGATTAACTGGAAAAATGAACATTTGAAGGGGGTTTGGCCTTAATCCACGCAGCCACGAGGAGGCCTACAGACCTGCACAATCTACGAATTGTGGTAGTTGGATTATGTGAAGTGTGTAAGAAATTGTTCACGGACACAGTGTTAAGACAAGGCATAAACTGAGCTTGACGTAGTGCACTGATGGGAAAAGCAGCAAGGAAAACACACCAGTTCAATTTCATGACAGGTTCCGAAGTTTCTGCCACGCGATCCAGACCATAGACAAGCAGCCATTGCATGGCTGCGTTACTGGACACTGCAACCGCACATAAGGTCTAGCGTGACCATTTACATTTTAAAACATTCTTTCATAAAATGATGATATAAAGCCGGCAGTTCTCTGGTTTAAAAAAAACAACTTGAAATAAGTATGTACAGAGCAGTTTTCACGCAATTTCACGTCCTTCATTAGTTTAGATATATTCCTAAAAAATATCTAACATGTTTTCAGCATCGTGTTTTGTACGCGTCCCGGGACATGTGCCCTCTTCGTTACAAATCAAGCACTGCTAATACGTTATTGCAAAAGAACAATGTAGTCGAATTAATTACCCATGCATATTACTGATCATAGAACCGTTTAAAGATGGGACAGTTTTCGAAAGAATCATTCCACGAGTACCAGGACACAGTGAAAACAAACGTTGAAAACACGTTTTTATTGTAGGCATCGTTTTAGATAATCAGGTGGTGTAATACCTTAAGCCTAAGACAGCAGCAGGGTCCACCTTGATTTTTACGTATATAATTCAAACATTTAAAAATGAGAGTGAGATGGGAAAGACGAAATCTCGTAAAAGTTATACATATATTCCTATCAGAATCAATTGGGTAAGATGGACGACAATCAATTTTCTTTAACAATAGCTTTCATGACAATGTGCTCAAGATTCAAGACGTATTATTGGCCAAGTGCAACAAGTGCACTGGAAAGAGTATTCGTTCGGCCACATCCAGCACAACGAACAACTACCATACCTTTTGATATGCGCATTTCACATCTATTTAAATAATAGTACGTATTGATAAATAAGTACTTAATGGTTCATAGATGCATTTATATTCTTGTTTATACATTATTTATATATATGTACATACAGCATTTTGTAGTACCTATTGTGTACAGTGACAATGAACGCCTTCTATTCTATTCTAATCGCACACAAATAGACAGACGTGCAGTACTGCCGCTAAAACAAGTAACACTTAGACATTACAATTCACTTAAAGTGATATCGCAGTAGTCCATATTTAGCTACCGGCCATGTAGAGTGCTTGAGGGAAGAAACTGATCATGGTTTGAATCGGGCCCGGTTCTAGACTATCAAATGGGGGGGCAATAAGAGATGTTGGTGGGTCGCATCTTTGGCTTTAGTGGGGCATGCGGAGCATTTGGTGGGGCATTGCCCCCCGTGCCCCTGCCTAGAACTGGCCCTGGTTTGAATCCCGTAATATGCTTAGTTCTTTGTTGTGCCAGCGGACGATGCATGTGTGTTATACCGAATGTCCACCTTAAATGACTGATCTGTCCTAATATAGTAGCTACACAAATAAGGTTTTAAAACATACAATCATAGCCCATAGGGTGAGCATTGTTAAAAAGGGACACCTGGCAAAATGGGACAGTTAAACTTTGCAGTTAATGTGTGTGTTTAGTAATATTATATTTGCTCTTTTATATAGTGTTCAAGGGGCACTGATGTATTTTGAATGGCATCAAGTTGCGAGTCAAGACATTGAGATGATTCTGTACATTTTTCCAGAAAACCAATATTCAGGAAGTGTCCCATTTTAATAATACTCAACCATGGTATCAGCATCATTTTAGGTCTAACTTTCGAAAACTGACACTTAATTTAAAATGCTGGCCCCAGCACACATTGTGGTACCTAAGATTGTATTATACTACATGAGACTACATGAACTGCTGCTAAATATACTATATTAGACTACATGAACTGCTGCTAAATATTCAGGCACTTAGAGTTAAAGTAACGATGATATCTGAATAACTTTATTTAAAGAATGTATACGCGGAATACCTAAAACGGTCACCGTAGCCTATTTGATAGACGCAATGGTCTAGGAAAATATCCATACGTATTGGTGATAAATTTTGTATCAATGCCGTAAACGTCTAATTGTACAAAGTACATATGAAAACCTAACGATTGCCACTAACTTTTTGTGACCCAATGAGTGCATAATACGTTTCTTCCCGCAGGCACATATGTCAAATATCATCAATAGATATGAATGAATATGAAGTGTAATCAATGGGCATGACAACCAGAAGCTAACGAAACTAAACTGCCAGTTCTCTATAGTTATCCTATAATACAGCTGATTGACATAGGTACGTCACACAATTAGATTCTTACATGCTTACTCGCATACCTCCTGCAGGGTGTACCCCTGTCTTTTACCCTATGCTTCTCCCTACGATCCCGTCCAGGATAAGCGTTTGGAAGGCGAACAGATGAATGGATACGCCCGAGTACTTCCGATCTCTCGCCTGAGCTTTGTTTTTTACGGGTCTCTATTATCGCAATCAGCAAGAGAAGGAACTGAAGTTTGAAGCTTTTGGACACGTCAGCTGAAAGACACGGAAAGCTTTCAATGTGACACACTTAACGGAAACCCGCTGGACACATGTGGCTTTGCAAACACGGAAGGGCTTTACTGTAACACACGCACTTGAAGTATACGGAATGATTTTGGTGAAACACACGTAATGCTTGCCTGAAGGGAACCTCTCAACTGCCGATTATGACTAGGAATTATAGTTTTTAAAAACTGTATTACGGTTTTAAAATACTTAACTGTTGATACGCAGAAGAAATACGCTTAACGTCTATGTAGTGTTGTTTGTAGTTGTGTTTATCGTTGGTCGGCATATTTGTTTAATGGGTTCCCCATGAACGATTTCATCGCAAAAGGTACGGTTATGCTGGCTAAATGAAATAATCTTACTAGCAGTCTAGTACCCATTATTTATTTTATTTTTTTGCATTCTGTTATTTATAATATTTTCAGTGTCTGTTATATTTCCTCAGCCTGTTTCCTGGAATTCGGTGTCTTTTGGGTGCACTATGGTCAATAATTGAATGCTAAACTGACTTAGAGTTTACAGTTACGTACAGCGAACTCTTGAATATATATAACCACTACATGTAGCGATCATCGATTGGAATGGGACGCTTCAGATCCTGTAACCTTTTCAGGCTTACAACGACATAAAGCAGTGTCACGCAACGTCATACGCTTCGTTGGTCTTTGAGGGTAATATAGGCGAGTGAACACCAAAGCAACCTTTTCTGCGGTCTGTTATCATTAAGAATTATTCTGTTGTCATATTATTCATAATTATCATCTACAACAACAATAATAATAATAAAAGTTATATATCATGATTAAACTAAAACCTTAATAAGTAAAATTAGTAAAATCTTTGTGAGTACTGTACAATAAAATATACCTTGATAAAAAAAAATTGTTTACCATCCCCTGAATTTTTTATATTGTAGGATCCTTCACTGCACTGTTGGATTGATGTCCAGCCTGAAAACATGGACCTGCCTATATCCGATTTGAGAAAGAATGGCCGGCAGAGGAGGCCAGTCATCTCCTGGGAGATGAAGGACAGCGATGCCATCTACCCATCCACTTTAGAGATGGAGGAAGAGGCACTGCTTCAGGCTGCTGAGGATGATGATGGACGTCCCAATGGGCACAGGAGTATTAGGGCAGAACTGGGCAATGTCTGCTTGCTGCTTTTTCTGTATGTTTTACAGGGAATTCCTCTGGGTCTAGCAGGAAGCATACCTCTGATCTTACAGAGTAAGAACGTCAGTTATAAAGATCAGGCATACTTCAGCTTTGTGTTTTGGCCTTTTAGTCTCAAGCTGCTTTGGGCTCCACTGGTGGATGCCCTGTACCTGCCACGGTTTGGTCGTAGGAAGTCGTGGTTGGTCCCCACCCAGTACCTCTTGGGTTTTTTTATGCTCTACCTGTCCGCAACTGTGGACTCGCTGCTGAAGAGCGACGACCACAAACCCCCAGACGTTTTCACTCTCACGGCTGTATTTTTTATGCTGGCCTTTCTGGCCGCCACGCAGGACATCGCTGTGGACGGCTGGGCTCTGACCATGCTGTCCCGGGAGAATGTAGGTTACGCCTCTACTTGCAACTCGGTGGGACAGACAGCTGGCTATTTCCTCGGCAACGTGCTCTTCCTGGCTCTGGAGTCAGCTGACTTTTGCAACAGTTACCTGAGATTTGAGCCCAAGACCACTGGCATTGTCACTCTCTCAGGTACACAAATGCACAGGATTTGTCCACACCATTTGCTCTCTGATCTGTAGAAACATACTAACTCATGTGTGCGCACCCTAAAGAATGATTCTGCAAGTACCATGGTTTTTGATTTCCTGTTTGTCGTTCTTTGGCTAGACTTCCTTTTCTTCTGGGGGATGGTGTTCTTGATATCGACCACTCTGGTGGCAATCATGAAGAAGGAGACCCCCAGACGGCAGACCAAGAAAGCGGCGAGGGAGGAATCCCAGGGAGTCATGGAGACGTACAAGCTGCTCATTTCCATCATCAGGATGCCTGCTGTCTTCACCTTCTGCAGCTTGCTAATTACTGCAAAGGTCTGTTTTGACTGTGTTGCCTCCCATTAGCAACGGTTATGTTACAGTTTGCTTTGTTTACATATTAAGCAATATATATCCAATATTACCAATGTTTAATACATATATGCTATTAACATGGTTGATTCGATCCCACGAATCGGCTAATGCTAATATGCTTCTTGACTTCGTGCTCTGCAGGTGGGCTTCTCCGCAGCAGATGCTGTGACAGGACTGAAGCTGGTGGAGGCTGGGGTGCCCAAGGAGAAACTGGCTCTGCTGGCGGTGCCCATGGTGCCCCTGCAGATCCTCCTGCCCCTCCTTATCAGCAAGTACACAGCAGGGCCCCGGCCCCTGGATGTGTTCTACAAGGCCTTTCCTTTCAGGTACACAAACACGCACATACACACACACACTGGAACCCAAATGGAGAAGGACAAGCTTATATCTATATTACGATATATTGTGAACAAGTTGGTTTGGTACTTGGGATATGTAAATGGGGCTTCTGTAGCCTTTGGAGCGTGAGCACCAAGTTAAACATCTCTTGGTAGGTTGCTGATTGGCCTGGAGTATGCTCTGCTGGTGTGGTGGACTCCCAGTGTGCGGCAGGAGAAAGACTTCCCCCTCTACTACTATGGCACGGTGCTCCTGAGCTATGCTCTTCACCAGGTCAGCCTTTTGATCATGGGCTCAAGGTTTTCTGGGGACAGTCAACGATGTTGTAGATGCTGCTTGGACACCCACACTATTAAAAAATTCCACCCCCCCCCCACAGGTGGCCCTGTACAGCATGTATGTGGCCACAATGGCCTTCCATGCCAAAGTTAGTGACCCCCTCATTGGAGGCACGTATATGACACTCCTGAACACGGTCACCAATCTGGGTGGGAACTGGCCATCTACGCTGGCCCTTTGGCTCGTGGACCCGCTGACCACCAAGGAATGTGAAGGAGCCGCAGGCCAGGCGTGTAACTCCCCCGAGGCAGCTGGGGTGAGTCTGCACTCTGGCTGATGATCAGCGACTGGCTGGCACACCAAAAAAGTGAAAACTCTGAGGAGTATTACACAGTACAGGGGTCTTTACAAACATGCCATTCCATTTGTGTGTCATCATGTATCTTGTTAATTGGATTGTTGCACTTCATTCAAATTTCTAGTTGCTAGGATACATTTCTGTATTGTTTTTGTTAATTAAATGATTAGGTGCTTAGCTTTGTGTCAGAATGATCATGACCTTTATAAGCCAAATGTGGGTAATTACTGAGAGCTTCCCTACATTATGTTTGTGCTTACTCTGTGGGCCGTGAGCGTTGCCATTTCTTCTCCCTGTATACCTGTATGTGGTGGAGATGATATAAAGTTCACTGACTTTGACTTCCCAGGATTTTCATGTGATCCCTAAGATGATTTTAATGTCTGTTCCTCCTCCTCTCTCTCCCCGCAGCTCTGTTCCCAGATGGGCGGCTCCTGTGTGACGCTGCTGGATGGGTACTATGTCGAGTCTCTGGTGTGTGTTCTGATCGGCTTCAGCTGGTGGTTCTGGTTGGGAAAGCGCCTGAAACGACTGCAGGATGAGAGGCCTTCGGCCTGGCAGTGCCAGGCGCCCAAGTGACCCCTCCCCCCCATTCCCTCGTGCAGCTGCGTATTGGTACACCTGATGCCAGACCATGCGGCCATCCTAGGTCGCAGGTGCCCATCCCTGTGCTGCCATTCAGCTCTGTGAATCGCCATTTTCTTGTCTGTTTATGTTTCTCAATCTTTCTTTCATTGTCACTCCTTCACCCACTGTAATACCAGAGGTGGAAAGTTTATTTCCAGAAAGTACAAATTCAGACCAAGATTTTGACCAACCAACCAGCTGAGTACTCTGACTCTTTATACTCAACTGGTTGGTTGAAACAGTTGGTTGAAATCTTGGTCTGGATCCGAACTTTCCACCTCCTCTTATTACGCCCCCTCACCCCAGGTTATGCCCTGTCCTGTATACATAGTCTGTTGCATTTTCCTGCAGAGTTGGCGTTACATATTTTCAAATAGTCTTGATCATAAGCTGGTCTTTTTGGCTTTTCCCCCATCTTGGAGGCCCAACATGATTATTCATCATAATATGTATCCGCACCCTTTCGTGTTTATGCTTCCTATCTTCAAATGATGCACAACTGTTGCACAAAATTGCATTAAGTCTGGGTGAGGGCTGATACAAAATATATTCCAGTATACAGATTAAATGTCTTTCTGCTGTAAAAGCAGAGTTTGATGTTGATTGTTTAGTCTGGTGATTTGGATGAGCGCTGGTTTAGAAAGTGATTTTGTGTAGTTTGCACAGTATTGTAGAAGGCAAAGCAAAATGGATTATAAATTCAGTTTTTGTGTATTTTCTTTCTGTTCTGTATTTTTGGTTATGCGGGGGATTCTTATGTTAACATGTAAGAACAATTTTTGTCTCCTGTAAATTTTTCTGAATAGCAAGTAGCTGTACTTTTCTTTTTAATTACGTTTTAAAAACATTTTTTATAAAAGATGGCACACACAGAATGTGTAGAATACTTCTACATTCTTGTAATTATTCATGTTCTGTTTGACGGCTCTACTGGACTGAGCTGAAAATCACCAAAAGACATTCAAATAGACAAAAGCTATTCCTTCTAATTTGCCAAAACACTTTTTTGTGTCACTTAAATGATTTTGACCTTAATTTTTTCTATTAATACTTAGATTTTATATTTGTTAGATTTAAATGGACCTGAACTCTGGTGATAGAGCAGCAAAAGTCAAATCCAGTCTTTTATTTTGAGTCATTGTTTTTCTTTACTTGATCAAATTATGTCATATATGACCTCTGCTTTAGGTGTCATGAACTGTATAAAGAAGGTTTTACACAAGTCCAGCTATGAAACAGTGTGCATGGGATGCTTTAAAATAGTGGGTCATTATTCCTGTCAGGCATTTTAACACAACTTTCAGCAGTAATTTTGCAATGTTAGGTCTATCTTCTCTAGGACCCTTGGTTTACCTTCACCATGCTCCAGG
Organism: Mormyrus iriodes; assembly: GCA_011763525.2. Classification (NCBI taxonomy): domain Eukaryota; kingdom Metazoa; phylum Chordata; class Actinopteri; order Osteoglossiformes; family Mormyridae; genus Mormyrus; species Mormyrus iriodes. The sequence goes on along the minus strand of JAAGVU020000036.1, from coordinate 1,284,284 downwards.
TTTTCACAGTGCGTCAATGTTCTGAGCGCGATAATTAGCTGGGAAGGTTCAGAGAGAACTTTTGAAAACTACTTTGGTCTTGCAGTGTGTGCAATTTTTGCTGAAGTTGGAAGGTTTTTTTTTTTTTTATTTAGATCAAATATGGCAGAAGTTACAGAGTGACTGTAATGACTGAGTGTACATATGCTGAACTGTAAGCAGTTCCAGGGAACTTTTGTACCAAAAAAATGACCAAGATTAAATATTATAAAGATTTAATACCTATCATATATAATAAAAATATTTAACAGTTATTTTGTTGTTTTTTTTTATCTTGCACTAAGTTCATTAAAATAAAGCAAAAAAACTCCATCTAGTTTCGTATATACGTTTAATAATAAGTTCGTGAACAGAGGCGTTTTGTGTCTAACCTACTTCAAATAACACGACCTTGATCAAAAGCGAAATCGCGTACGCACATATTTTGGCCCATTTGCCACCCACTCCATTCGGGTGGAGCTCAGTTTGTAGTTTTTAGTGGACACAACATGGCGGAACCCACATCATCGGCACCGCCACGGACGGGAGCTGTAGGCAGTGGAAAAGCATCCTCCAACATCGTTTCAACGATCTCCCAGTTTGCGGACGATCACCTCACTCTTGTGAGGGTACGAGCCAATTTCAACGCCGAATATGTACATTACAACCCATTGCCTGATCAGATAATATAGATTTATAACAACGCTACAAAGACAGCACTGTTTACAAAGTCAGACCTTGAGTTACTTGTACTTTAAATAAAATAGACATTTAAAACGACTGGCGTCTTGTTACCCATGTTGAAGGAGTATGTCAGAGTGCAATATCGATTATTTCTGTGATGTGTTTCTGCAGAGTCTCAGCACCGGTCTTGCGATAGCTGGGGTGGTTGTAATAGCACGGAGCATTAAACTGGTTAGTATCGTCAAGTAAAAGAAAACTCACATGGTCATAGCTTTACAGTAATAAACGCAGCACTAACTGGCATTCAGCGGTACAATGTATCTGGGGGGATAGTCAGATTACATTGACAGATTTGTGATGCAAATGCACCTGAAGAACATCATTTTTCACATTTACATGGCAGCGGGTGGCAGGTTGGGGTAATGTCAGACGTATTCATTATCAAGCTGTTACTCGTCTCTTGGAATATATTCGTGCATTTATTAGTAAATTGTTTAGTGATTGACTTGATATTCTTCATTTATAAGTCAAATTTGATCTCTGTCTTCTCACAGACTGCTAAGTTTGGCATGGCCTCTGAAATCCCAGCTTATTTCATAGAGAGGAACATCAGCTTGCGAGGCAGAGTGCATCGGGTCACTGACAAGGGACTGGAGGTGGAGCACATCCCCATCAGGATCCCACTGCTTTCGTCCCTGCTGGGAAAATGTACGCCCCCACCCCCCCCAAAACAAAGAGTACTTACAGGGAAACCCAGTACTGCCTGTACTTCCTACCTGTACGGTTTTTCATCCCAGTCAGATGTAACACATCATACCAGCTTAAGAAGTTTGGTTCTTGTTTCTTCGCAAAGAAGAAAAATAGCTTTAGTCATATAAACGTGAAGACAGACCCAGTAGTCTTTCATACTGACTTACATTTCTCAAAGTGTACCTAACCTTTACATAAAAATGGCTGACATTACTAGATTTAAACATGTTTTAAATAAATGGAAACAGCCTTTTTACATGGTTGCCCAAAAAAAAGAAAGTTTTGTTTTTTTACTTGGGAAAGTCATTTAAAATGCTCTTTGCTCATTAGATTTTGCTGTTGGTGTTTACATTCTGCTTTAGTTTCTGTGAGAAGTGACTCTTCAGTCAGATGGGATTATGGCCTGTTTTCCCCCCTACTCTCTTTTTGATTTCAAGGCTTTTAATGGGATGCCTTTAGGTCTCTCTAAGTTCTTCCCATCTCAGTGAGTATCAGGATTCTGCCCCTGGGAATCAAGCCACTGACATTGTTCATTGAAGTTTTCTTGCTGTCTGAGCTGGCCCATTCATGCAGTATCTTCTTCTATGCTGTGACAAGGTGGGCAGCAGTTAGCATGGTGGTTAAGAGAACTGGCTAGTAAATAGATTTATGGACCAACATGGCCCCTGCTGTTCTACCATCTTAGATGTCTTACTGGAATTACTATAGTGATGTGGAATATTCTAGGTCACTTTGAGTAAAAGCATCATCTAAGGTAGGGGTTTCCAACCCCCGGTCCGTTATGAGTATCCCAGCCGGGTACGGAACGCTGGGGGTTTTGAAGCAGGGGCGGTTAATTGCCAAAAATAAACTGTATTTCTATATAAACGACCCCTGATAATTGCGCTTCTTGATCACATGTGAAAAAAATGGAAACGGTGAAATGTATTAAATCTGGGAACCTCTAATCTAAGCAACCAAGAATTGAAACCGCATGACAATAAGAAGTCAGTGATTAGCCTGATATGGAGGCTTCTTGATCACTTTATTGCCTCTGTTTTTTTACAGGCCACTCGGACAGCCTGCTCGACGTGCGTCTTGCTGGAGTGCAGGTGACGGACGAGGGCTGGGCATGGCTTCGGGACCACCTGACATCCACAGAGACCGTATGGTTCAGGCTCATTCGGCGGGACAATGAGACTCTTGACTGTCTGGTGTCCCTGGGCAGGGTGAGTGTGGCCTTCTTTCTGTTTTGGGTTGGGGTGGGGGTGAGATATGTAGTTGGGGCTCTGCTTTCAAAGTGTCGTCAAATACTGGTGAAAATTAACATGCTGGCGTCTGCCTGCTCTTCCTGCCCCCTACGGTGGTTGCCGTGTCCCACCCAGAGTGTTGTGTTCAACACTTGGGTGAATGAGGAGCTGCTTTACCGTGGCCTGGGGAGGACCGTGCCGGTGGTGGGCCTTCATCATGGCTCCCGGCTCTACTGGAGGGTCCACAGGCGCCTGCTGAGGGCCGAGATGCAGGCGGAGAAGAAGGGACGGGGCCTGTGGGTGCGGGAGAGCTTTTGGAGGAGGCTGGCAGGGGCCCTCTGTGACAGTGTGGTGGGGAGGCTGCTTAAAAAACTGCTCAAACAGACCTAGAACCCCAGGGTGGACAAAAGCTGGTCTAGGTTTTGGTTGGGTGGAAGGTAAATATGTAAATTAATAACATTTAATGAAAGAGGAGACAGGCCAGAAGTGCTGCCTGGTCAGATGTATTTTCTGTAAAATTTCACATGACTTTGTAAAAACTTTATTTGTAAATAAATACAATATTTACCATGTGGTATGTTATATCAGATGTTAAAACGTGTCATGTGACATGGGGCTATTCCTGTAATACTTGTTTTTTTATTTCTTAACTCTTTCATACTGCAGATAAGTTGATCTTTTGACTAACGTGGATCTGTGAATCTCAGGATCACCAGGACTTTTGTCATCATAGTACAGGAGTGCTGAAGTAATTCCCGCAATCACTTTCGAACACCCCCCCCACCCCTTCCGAAAGCCCTCCCTTTGCTGTTGTCCTCTGACAGGGAGCCACATTGTTACGGTAATGGTGCTGGAGGGGTCCACTACTCCCCCTCACCCTCCCCCCCCCACTGAGAAAGGGGCCTTGGTTGTCATGGTAGCATTCAAAGGACAAAGCAAACCAAAAAAGTGAAACCCTAGATAGCTGTAAGAGGCCCAGCACAAAAGGCAGGGTATAAATTTAGTATGGGGGATGGCATCAGAGAAACTTAGATAAAATCTGAGGCTCAACTTAGATTTTGGTTAAAAAACAATTAACTATTGCTGGAATGACTATATAAGCCCCAATATAAAATACAATGATACAGAAAGTGCGTAACACATGGAGGCTTTGGTGTGTCAGGGTTGCTTACACCCTGCACCAGAACTAGATAAACAATCTGGGTTTCTTTTGTAACAGATATAGTTTTATTTATCTTTTACTTAAGTGTTAAATTATTTCAGTGAGAACAGAAGCTTTGCTCTTCCCAAGGTGGGGCTGCTCTGTAGCGGCTGAGTGGGGGACGCCAGCCGCAAACAACTCTCCCCATGTGTGCCGGTGGGGTTTTCATGGAGAAAAGCAAAAGAAAGTGTCCCCAAAAGAAAGACTGAGCCGGGTCTTTGTTGTGCCGCTCCCTCGGGCAGCCAGGGCAAGCCAGTCGCCCCTCATTGGACGGCTGTTTGAACTAGAAGGTAAATGAAAATCTGGTAGCTGGCCTGGAGGACTTTGGACTGACGGGGAGCGTGAAAGGCGGTTAAAGGCAGGGTCGGTGTGGGAGGGAAACTACGGAAAGGGTTACAGGGGACCAGGAGGCACAGAGAGCAACCTACAGTCAGGGCTGTGGGGGTTTCCAACGCCGAAACGCATCAAGTTAAACCTGAAGCATGACTGCCCCGTTGTACTCACGATTAATAACGCATTCGCATTTAATTGTAATAAAATGCCGTATATGTACGTTTTTTTTTCTTCAAAGTTTAGGCAGGTCAATCTGTGAGTGAAGGTTAGAATCCTACATTCACTTTTACTGAATGTGTTTATCTTGTACGTTTAAACATGCTTACAAACATAATAAAAATATTCTCGGATACTGAAAATGTGCTGTGAATGTTTTCCACTGCAAATATGATGACTTTAAGCAAAAGTTGAAAATAGATTTAAATGGAATTTAGTCAAATACCGGAAAAAAAGAAAACTAAACGTCAGTCAATGTAGTTAGCGGGGGGAAATTGAAGTGCGTAAATTAGGAAGCTTAGGGAACCTGGTCATGCAGTCGATGGCCGAAGGGTCCGGCAGAAATCCGCTCCTCGGATTCCGCGTCGCCGCTCGGGCGGTTTGAATGAACGGCGGCGCAGGGGCGGCAGACGCGCTCCGACTGAGCTGCTGACTTTACTGCACGCCGGCCGACACCAGGGAGCCGCTCCGAGGCATGGAAAGATCATATTTTCGTGAAGAAGAAATAATCTACCTGAAAAACTGATACCAGTAAGTATGGTAATTCTCTTCAATTATTTCTCTCATACTTTCAAAGCTTTTGGCAGGACGTCTAATTTCGTGTACATAGCCATTTGTAAGTTAAGTAGTTGTTATTCATAGAAACATGTGGCGGTTTTTTTCGTCGGGATGCAGAAGAAGCGGTGCAGTTATGCACCTGCCCAGCGCAGTTAGTAAAATCAGACCAGCCGCACGGCAGCCCGTTTGTGGGTAATTGTGTCAATGCGACTTGTGGCTGATCAACTCCGCGATTTGTGTTTGTTTAACACTGGGGGCCACGGGCACACAGCTTTTTGTGTCCCGCGTGTATTTAAACATATAATTAATAGTACTCAATTAATTTTCCCTGAAGCGATTTAAAATATTTTAGATTAATTTTGGGTTAACTAAGAAAATTGACTGGGTCGTTGATTTCATGTTAGGTGTGTAAAACATATTGGCAATTGTTAAAAATGGCTTTCTGTAAACCGGAATGACTGTTTCAGGATAAAAAAAAAAATTGCCCCGTTTTCTCTTTGACTCATTGGGGACGCTGTGTGTGGGTGGGTGGGTGGGTGGGCAGGGGGCTATTGTGAATGATATTTTTACAAGCCAAACTAATGGTGGATCCTCACAGCACCACCCGTTACCAACACACTTCGTTTTATCCTGCATTGGTACAGGCAAGTTTAAGGAACACCCTGTAGCCTTCAAGAAATGGGTGTTCATGTAAACCTTGTGAAATGCTTTTCTTTTTTTTTTTCCAAACCGTTCTTGTTACTCCAGAGTATTTTCTTTTCTCTGAAAATGTCGCCTCCCTCAGCACTGTGTCAAGAAACAGAGGGAGCCTTAAGAAGTGTGTTAAGTAGGAGGTCTAGTTGCGAGTAATCCGTATAGCAGAATCGTCTGTCCATCCAAGCCAAACCCCGGGTGTCCACCACTATGTGTGAATCGAGGTCCTGCAGTCCACTTTGGCTTCCATCACTGTTCCTGTTTGAACTAGCTGTAGGCTGTGTGGGCTCATGGTCTCAGCTGCTGTCCAGTTGATTTGCAGTAAACTGATTCCAGGGCCTGGAAGATGAGATATTCGCTCGGTGTGTATCGCCTTCCTCTGTGTCCGCTCTCAGACCGCACTGGAAACAGGCCTCTCTGTCAGTGCAAACCCCAGTGAATTATTTAGAGGCATTCTCCATGGGGGGAATGAGAGATGCAAATCTCCCCATGAACTTCTGCAGCTCTATGCCGACTGATCCGTTATGCTGTGTGTTCAAACCGGCTTTTGTTTAATGGTAGCGGTCTGGCCTGAATGAGTGTGTGGTGTGTATGTACTGGCTTATGAACATGTCAGGCTTGGGTCAGACGCGCTTATTTATTTTTAAGTTTTAAAATTAATTTTATTTATTTATTTTTATTTTTTGCTTCTCGTCTTGAATGAACTTTTGCTTTTGAGTCTGAAACACCCCCCCTCTTTCTTTGTGCATTTTCACACTTATTTTTTGGCTTGGTGTCAATTGTGTCTGAAGCGTCTCATGATTTTGCATGCAGTAAGGGCTCTGCCGGGGGTGGCTCAGGTTAAGGGGGGGCTTCAGTGCTGGCTTTCAGGATACTGGCCTCCCCTTATTCTTCCACCTGCTGCCCTGTTTTAACCCAGGTGTTTTGCAGTACATGTGGAAGGTGTGAACCTTCGGGAGAGCTTAGGTCAGGGCAATTGCTGGGGGAATGAGGTGGTCAATAAGGCCCCTCTCTTTGGATCCGTTCAGCACTCATCCACTCAGGATTTGCATTTCTCAATGTGGGCTTTCCCTTAGACCCGCATAAGCAGACATGACAGATGGTAAGAGAAATCTATAATATCGTACAATGAGACAGGCCTCATTTAGTGATGTGTACACAGACCCAGGGCTGCAATTATTCAGAGTAGCATGCGTCTGAAACTGGAGCTCAGTCATTATTTAAACTAGCGCTGATGGTCGTCCTAGCCCCCCCCCCCTTCCTGCAGTGCCTACCACTCAGTTCCCAAACCTTAAACACTCCTACCATGAACAAACATCAATCCCAGCCAATCACCAGAATCGGGGAGCCATTGGTAACCTGATATGATGGCCACGTGACATCTGCCAACTATACAAGAAAAAGACTGGTAACCAAAATTAAACATTAGAGATTTTATCTCAGAGGTTGTTTTTAGATTAGAGAATCCAAAATTTAAAAATATCACGTTGCTCATGATTTTTAAACTGTATTAGTGTTACGTAGAGTATAAAAATAGCAGCTAATACTGTTAATGTTGTGTAAGGACATGCTGAATCCAGATTGCTGGTGACATTTTCAGTGGTCTTCTGTGATTGTGTGACAGCTGTTGGGTTGAAGGGTGGCTATGGGAAGACAGCGCTCAAGTTGCTGAGAGCTTGTCTGGCCCCTGGGACTGACTTAATTAGTGAAATGATTTTTAAAGGGTTGTGGCTGTGAAGTTCCCCCCCATGTGTTTGCTGTGAAGATGGGTGTGATAGGAACAAGTGTAAAGGTCAGGGGTGAAATACTCAGGAAGCCCTCAAACTGTCATACACCTGTGTTCTTTGGTTCGTTGTCATACCTCAAATGAGCTACAAGGCTTTTCTCGTGAAGTGTTTCCCTGTAACTGTTTATTAGCTGGTATAAGTGTTATAAAATGATTGAATCTGGGCTTAGTCACTGCCGTTAACTCTCAGGGATTATATTATTTTTCATTATTACTATGTTATGCTTTTGTAAGGTTATATCTGTTGCACTCGCTATGTCTGAGACAGATGTGCTGGAACAGATGTGCCCACCCAGTTCTGAGAGAGTGATAACCCATGACTTACAGACAGTTCCTTTCTGGGGGGTCCCTGGCTTTACTCTGTGACACCCCAAACATATAAGGGTTAACTATGGTGGCAGCAAACTCGCCAAACTGTCTGTCGTCCTCGGACCTATTCTGTATGTCGTCTTCCGTGTTTCACTCTTAGGATCTCAAGTGGTAAATTCAGGGAATTGTTAACCTCTGAACCGTGTAATGCTGCGTCAGGTTTCAGTCTCGGGGGCCCTGGGCTGGCTCATGACCGCTGGTAGGCGGGGCTTGTTTGATTCTTGGGGGCGTTTCCTACAAGCTTGGCTCTCTGCCATTCTAGTGGTTCTATATTACTGTATTTGTTTTATAATTTTGATTAATATTGTAGCAGAATCTGCAGGCTTCATACATAGCAAAATGGTTAAAAATAAGACTGATGTCTGCAGTGTATGGAGATTTCAATTTTTGGTCCGGGTTTTAGTGAGGTGATTGGAATTATCCCTTTTACACAACATCTAGCGTGACCTTCTTCACTTCCTTGCAGAATGTCCCTTTATCCTTCCCACTAAGAAATGTATACTTGAGAGACGTATTTTTAGTGACTCTAACAATAAAAAATTATTCAGAAAAACGGAAACCGAAGCCGTCATCAGTTAAATCGACTCACAAATGTAAAAAGAAAGCAGTAGAACAGGATTGGACAACAAACTTGCTTAATCTTCTGTTTCTGGGAAGCCTCAAGGACACTGACAGACGAAACAAAAAACACTGTCAGATTGCACACAGGATGCCAAATGACCAGTAACAAGTGGCTTTAGCGTTAGCAGTATCTATGCGGGGACCCGCCAGACCTGGCGCCATGCATTTCCATCCCTACCATGTCGCTCGCAGTCTCATCCTCACAACAAGGGGCCTGCAGCTGTCAGCTTCAGCCAGGAGTCTCCCTTTTAACCATTGCATCCTGCCATCTTGCTGCCGGCTCCCCGTCAAACCGGACGCTGAAGTGTTCATGTTGTTGTCATAAATCTTCATTTCCTATTACTGTTTTACTACTGCAGTAGTACCAGCCTGGCTGTTTAGTTACTCCTTCCAGAGTCACGTTGTGTTTCTGCTCACTTAAACAGTCCGGTTGAGTGCCTCGAGCAAGGTTTTGCTGCAGGGCCCTTAATGGATAACCGGGGGCCCTCCTTGAGCTATAAACCTGAAGGTTATAAAGTGTGCTTTTAATCACTCCGCTGCCTGCCCGGAGAGGCTCCGAGAACGTCACAATCCATCAGCACTAGGCCTTCTGGGCCGCGCTATTTAGGTGCTTATCAGATGTCTCTTTTGAAGGTGACCTGTCTGACATTTAGCTAAAATGATTCAGTTTTTGAGCTTTTAAAATCACGGCCGTCTGCCCTTTCATCACATAGAGCCCCATATGCACTCTGTCTGCCGACCTTCGTGTTACGCGCGGGATGGAGTGATGTGTGAGTGCAGCCTGAAAGCCTTTCATGCTGGAGCACTCACCATAAGGGCAATGATGACCTGTCTTCCCCTGCCCCCCCCCCCCACAGGTCACGCCCCATTATGAGTTCACGGTGGATCAACAGACAGGGCAGCATGCGGTACTGTCGACATTTCTTAGCGGACAACAGTGCCTTTCACGGTAAGTGTTTTCCCTGTTACCGGCTGGCTGATGGTCTCCATGGAAACAAAGCCATTAATGGACCTTTTGAATAGTTCAGTTCATGAAATTTAAGATGGTTACTCAAACTACTCATAGCATAGCTAAGACTGCACATGGACTTCGTTTGACTGAGGCAAGCTGGGCTGGTTCGGCGTTGAGGAGATTGTCTTCGCATAGCGCTGTAATTAGGGAGGTGCAGTCTATCCGCTGGCTGCGGCGCTCTTCTCTTCTCACTGCTGAGCCCCTCCTGAAGAACTGTTAGTAAACTTTCAGCTTTGCCTGGTGTAACCGAACACTAGATGGCAATGTGTTACACCCTATGTGTAACAGCGCCTTTTACCGAAAAGGCAAAGCAGCACGCCGTTTAGATCACGCTGCCGCTTAATACTTTCGTACAGTTAAGCATATATTTCCTTTTATTTATTTACTGTTTTATGATGGTAAATTATCAGGTGTGACACTAGTCCTGTGACAGAAATAGGTTGTCGAAAATGTCAATCTGCGCTGACCGTCTAAAAAAAAAAGTCACTGGAATGAAATGTTTTTGTGGCAGGGTGAATTGGAATTATAAAGAAGTTTTATGTAAGTTCATTGAATAACCGGGGAATGTTGTGAAAGTGTGTAATTTGCACTCTTGTGCCTATTGCGGTTTTAAAGCCATCGCCTGTATCAGAGTACAAAGGTTCCCTTCGACAGCAGCGTGAACACTCAGAAACCTGATCTTCTCCGGTTACGACAGGATCTGCTCCTGTGGTTTGAGTTAGTGTGATATTGAAGAACGGAGGAGTATGGCCAATCAGAAAGCAGCAAGCTGCATGACTACTGTTTGTGAGGAGTTTTTTTGGGTGCGTTTGACACCGACGGCACGCTTACGGAGGAAATGCTGGCTTTTCAGAAGTCATTCGATTCGCCCTGAAGCAGCACTGATGCTGATCACTCCGCGCTCCTACCCCGCAGCGCTAATGATCCCTCTCCCCCTCTGCCGTGTCTTCGCGGAGCCGAACAGCCGTAATACCGACAGTCTCATTCGTCATCAGCGCCACATTCAACAGCCGCCGCCACATCGGAGCGCTGGGCAAAATGTAACGTTCAGAACGTACATTTAACTCTTTTCGTTTAGGAGAAGAAATTGGGGTTGAATACATGTATATAATTGAAATTTAATCAGAGAAAGAATTAATTTACTTTTATCTTTTCGATGATGGAAAATGACGGTACTTTGTTTTGAAACTGATCCGAAGAAAACCCTTCATAAAAAATGCATTTAATCATTAGTTCTCGACCCTATTTTTGGGGGGCTCAGTCCGTATTTCTTCAGGGGGCTGAGCCTCCCTGAGAGTCGAATTCTACAGTCGCCTCTTTTATTTTATAGACCGTTACTCTTGGATGAGTACGTCTGTGTTTTTGCTGTCACGTATGCAAACCTTGTAGTTATGTCATCACTGAAATGAATTAGCGCTAATTAACCCAGTGGAATAGCGCATAAAGGAAAACCAGTGATTCCCTTGATACCTAATCAGTTAACATCTCCTCTATAGCCTAAATTTTAATTAAAGTCATGTAGGTTTACGTAGCCTAATGGCCTGATAGGCCAAGCATGATGTTTTCTGCTTGATTGTCATTCGTGTTTATGATTTTCTTTCTATAGCCTTTCAACTTGGCTCATATAAATGAATAATTTCACACACCTTTTTCACGCCTTGCATAACTTTGGCTACATCTGATGGGCTATATACGGTTCCGTGACGCACTTAAAAAAAAAAACTGATTTTTCTGATGCAGAAAAAAATGCAGAAATGTGAGTAAACCTGTCCATGTGACGCTGGGTGCATTTTATTATCGTTTGCAAGTACAGCGACGATTTTTCTGTAATTCCTGCGCAAAAATGTAATGTATGTAATACCCCTAAACCTGCAGAGGAGCCGAAGCAGACAGATCGAATTAGATTCGCTTGATTGCAGTCGATGTTTTATAGTTATTAATAATGTTTTTGCAATGTGTCATTACTCTGACAACGTGCTATTTTTTTGTGACAGCACATCAGATCTGACAGCTGACTTATGTTTTTAAGGTAATAAGCAAGCCGCTTGTCAATCATAGCAATCAGTCATAGTTAAAATAGTTGGTGCTACCTGGAATACATTGTTTTGGTATTGTAGATTTTACTAAATGTGACAAAACGCAATCTATGGAATTGGTTTTCTACCCAACGCAGAGGCTGATGAGCTTTCAGGCAGTTAAATTACGCGCAGAAATCTGCAGTTGCTTAAGTGATATTACCCCCGGGGATAAAATAAATGATAAGCAAATCCTTCATAACCCTTTCATGGTTCATCTATTATTACTGCTGGTCACTAGCATCCAAGCTTTAAGCAACTCCAGGTCATTAATTGATCATTCGTTAACATATACGGGTTGCGGTCTAGGCTATAGCTGACGTGCCAAGCCGTGTGTATTAAGAAATTCATACATATATTTAGTTCTGTGTGTTTCACCCAGTCCGGATGCATCTCCCCTTCTGCACTCACGCTTTAACGCGCAGACCCACTCGTCCCTTATAAGTGGTATTTCCCCGTTTTTTGAGCGCTTGAATAAGCACCTCCGCTGACTCCCTTTTGCGCTTGTCTGACTCCCCGGTCGGTTCACCTGAGGATCGCTGAATCTGAGGGGCCACGCGCTGAGCCCCGTGCGTCGGAACCGGAACCGGACCCGAGCGGCGCTCCGCGACCCAGTCTGTGGTGCTTGGATATTTATGTGGATAATGAATTCTTAAAGCAGACCAATCGCGGATTTTGTCCTGCCCGCACGATTTCTCAGTTTTCCTTCCGTTCGGTTTTGAATAGGATTTTTTTTTGGCTGAAGCTATGCATGTGAATAATACGTTGAATGGCAGACCTTGAAGTTTTCAAAAACCTCAGCAGTGAAAAGGGTGAGTACATCTTCAGATATTTCATTTTAATATTGAGGATATGTTGGCTTTTTAAACGGGATCTTGTGTCTAAACATTGTTATGATGCACAATAAAACATTTCTCAATATCTTTAACGTTTTTAAGCAATCCCTTAAAATACTGTTTTCTATTTTTACGATGCAAAGCGTCAATAATTTGATTGCATTGAACTACGGTTCAAACTAATAAGCTAAACAATGCTTTTTAGTGTCACACCGTTGTCCATAGGGACATGTCAGTAGGTGGCAGCTCTTAGTGGTTAAATGTAAAACTAAAGTCATTAGAATTGTACCCAGTGTGATTTTCTGATTTTGGCGCGGTGCTGTCTGTAAGATACAAAAATAAGTTGAGATGTCATTACGGTTTCACGGATGCAATATTTTTTACTCCAGGAAAAGCGAATTTGTTTCAGTACTTATGAAGCGCTTGCAGAAGCGCCTGTCAGTGTTGAGAGCAGACGCCCACCGCTTGGGGAGAGGGGAAGGCGAGGGAGCTGTGCCGCGGATCAGGAACTGTCCGTGGTGCTGCGTCGTAGCTGCTCCGTCTCTTCTGCAGGGCTTGCTCCAGAACCTCCAGCACACTGCCTGGCCGTGGACATGTTACTATCCATCCATTTACCAAATATAGGATTGGCGGGGATACAATTAAACAAGCTCATGGGCTCTTAGGTGCCAATTCCAATCTGAACACTGAAATTTTAATTTCATTAGACATAATTGATAGGCATTGAGATAAAACAGTTCAGCCTGTATTAGCTGGTTAGGGCATGGTTCACATCAACATAATTCTGAGGAAGATTGTTTCTCTGACAGGTGAATAAGAATCACTGTCCAATTATCAGTTATTTGTATTCCTGGTATTTGTGCCAGGCACAACAAGGAAAATGGTTTTCAAACTGATTGCAGGTAGCAACTGCAATGTTAAACAGGACTCTGGTTTAACCATGTCTGCATTGTTATTAAAAATTGGCTCAATTTATACCATGCGTTGTAAACTTTACGCAGGAAAACAAGAAGGCATGGTCACAGATAAGTCGTCTTCCTAAACGATGGGCTGTCCGTCAGTGTGCCGGAGCGTGGACCTGTGGTGGAGCCTTGTGGCATTCAGATGCAGCTCTGGTGGGGGGGTGGTGTGTAGCTTGGCTTCTGTTCACAGGAGAGACACCCGCATGACGGGGAGCCTGGCATGCAGATTGGTATTACCATTTAGTTTTCTGCCTGTTAATTGAGGCATTCTGGGATGAGGTATATAAATTGCTAATCAAAACTACAATACCCAGAACATAGCAAGGGCATAGCTTTGGTTTTAACATTGGTAGGGTGCAAATCAGCCCTGAACTCCCCACCCCCTAAACACACGGTGGTTGCAAAATATTATTGGAGACCGTCCAAACCCAAATCTGCACCCTTGCTTCACAGACCCTGATTCTCTGACATTGAGGGGTGCTGTGTGGCTCAGTGGGTTAGGACTATGTGGTTTGAATCTTGGGGCTCACAGACTGATGCTGCCTTTGGGCCCCTGAGCAAGGCCCTTCACCCCGACTTTGCTCCATGGGTGCTGCATGCTGGCTGCCCCTGCGCTATGACCCCCAAGCTTGCTCTCAGCTGTAAGTGTGCTTGTATGTCTCAAAGAGAGCAAGATGGCGTATAGATGAAAAGACAGTTTACCCATGGGAATTAATAAGAATCTGTCATGACTGCGTGATTCTCTTTGTCCTGTGGCCAGATGGCAGCACACCTTCTCACCTGAAGGTTCTGCAGACCGTGAAGGAGATACAGAGTTACATCATCTCGAAAGGGCTTGAGATAAGGCGTTCCTGCTGTTTTTGCTGTGTGGTCATCGGGGGGTCATCTCTTCAGGAAGGAGGGTCAGAGGTCTGCTGAGAATGTGGCTCATGCTGAGCCTAGACCCAGAGCAAATGCAGAGCAGAAACTGGGCAACTGCTGGTTTTAAAACAAGTCAAACGACATCCAATTTTTGTACCTTTCATCCAGCCTGCAGTTTCTCGTTCCTTCCAGCTGACACTAGACTCTTCCATCATGTTAGAGTTATTTGCAAAATCTACAAAGGGTTTTTTGAAACTGGTAAAAACAAATAGTATTTTAAAATTCGGTCATTACTCGATGAGGAGAGTGCATGTTTGTCTAACTCGGTGACTAGATTATTGCTGCAGATTAAGTGTGTTGAGAGCCCGCTGCCCATTGCATTATTCATTTACTCTCTCAGACAATACCATAAGCAGGCACTTCAGAGGAAATCCCTGATGGGTCCCTCTGGCGGCTCTGATACACATGTACAAAGGGGCCGGCCGGTGTCTCCGTGGAGAGAGGCGTGTTTGGAAGGAGACGAGGGTGAAGGCAGAGGCAGCAGTCTCTCAGAGAAAGGTGATGGCAGGGCCAGGTGGGCTGAGGAAGTTTTCCCAGCAGGATGTGGCCGTGTTCCTGAGCACCGTGAGTGGGTCGGACGCCATGACCTTCCTGCCTCCTCAGCAGATCCGCCTTGTGGGAGGAAGTATGGCTCAGTCCAGCAGGCTAGCGTCCATAGGTGTGTGATGCACATCTGTCCGTGCGCAGGATGTTTGACAGGTGTGTTTGTGTGGGTGTATATGCATGTGAGGGTGTATTGTGTGTGTATTTCGTGTCTGTCTATGAATTTATCTGTTTATGAAGCTGTTCTCTGTCGTCTTAGTTGAAAAGTTAAACGTGTTTGTACAGGCAGCTGTCTGGGCTTACAGTGTAGTTTGCATGACAGATCTTTCTCTGAGAATGTGGAAATGGACATGCTTAACATTTAATTTGCATGACCATAGCTTTGTCTGACGGTGTGGAGATAGGCACGCTTAGCATGTAGTTAGCATGATAAAGCTCAGTCCGAGAGTGTGGAGATGGATTTACTTGACGTGTAGTTAGCGTGACAGAGTTCGGTCTGAGAGTGTGGCGATAACATGCTTAACGTGTTGTTAGCGTGACAGAGTTGAGCTCAGACTGAGACTCTCCAATGAAAATGCTAATCAGACTGGTCTCTCTTGCCCCGTGTGCCGGTACGCAGCTCGGTGTGAAGTGTATCTGTATCTCCGCACAGCCTCTCTCTGTTCATTATTTCTGTGCACAATGAGCAGTTTGCTGAAGCCTCCGCAGTTGCTGCTGTTAGCCTCCTTACCGGATTCAGAATTTCTTCATTAAGGCCGTAGATGACGGCAGTGTTGGTGATCATGATGATGATGATGATGAAGATGCACACAGCTGCGTACTGCATTATTCATGACTCCTCTGTTCTCTTATTGTGTTCCTGGGGCCCAGAGTTGATGTTTGTTGATGTGACCATCACACGCGCAAGCTTTGCTCCATTTACACAGCGTTTGATCCGGCCCCTGCTTTCACGACTGGCCAGCTTTGATTTTAACCGCCCACTCTGTGGTCCTCGCTCCCCTCCCGCCCCCACCCCAGGGGGGACAGCAACAGTTAACATCCCCCCCGAGTCTCAGTGGACACACAGTGCAATAAAAACAGTGATTAGGACAGCAGATTTGGTTGTAAGTTCCAACGTCCAAAATAATAAAAATGCAATAAAGGGTTAGAAAAAGTCAGATCTCTTCCATGAAGCTTGGGTTGAACAGGTTGTTTAGTGCCTGGGAGAACTCCTGGTAAGGTTTACTGGGTTTAAGTGAGCTGGAGAAATAGGTATAATTGTGAGTTTTCATCTGTAGTGTCTTACATGCCGAGTTGGGTTCTGTGTAAAGGTGTCACTGTGTACTGAGATTTCTAATCACTGGTTCTGTCGCTCGTCCATTTCTCTCCTGTCACCCACTTCAGTTTCCTGCACAAATAAAAGGCATGGCATTAAATTAAATGCTTATTTTGTGTGGTTTTTATATCGACGTGGCCGTCTCGAGAGAGCCACTGGCGAAGCAAACCCCGATGTTTCATGCATGTGTTTTGTTTTAATTGGATTGAGGATTTTCTCCAGTCTGGGAAGAGCAGATAGTGAAATGGGGCGTTCTTCTCTGAAAGCCATTCAGTCCCAGTGACGTCAGGTAGTTGGGCAGCTGGCAGGGGCGGTGGGGGGTATCTGTGGGAAAAGTGGAACGTGTCCACATGTTTCACTTGCTCATAATCTGGGATCAAACCAAATTTGTAACATGGGTTTTAAAATGGAAAAACAACTGAACTAGCACCCATCAGGTACCACATTTACATTTCAGCCTTTCTCTGGCAATGGGAGCCCTTCTCGGCACAACCTAGTCTCAGATCTCCCCCACAGCCGGACCCAGTGCAGCCAGCTATGCCTGGTGCCCTGCTTGACAACAGCAAGGGCTATTTGATGGGATTGTCATGATCCCCAGTGACTTGACACATGGAGATGCAGATCTTCCTGTGAATAGGAAGCAGCTTGGGTGGCGGAGTGGGGGGTGGGGCAGCTGTACCGCCATGGTAGGGGAACTGTGTCAATTAGGACAGTCCTCCTGCACAGATGTTCTTCCACGGCTGCGCTGAGAAAACCAGGCATTTCCTTGCACCCCTGAGTTTGCACCTGTGCTGTGTGGGCACACACATGTGAGGGGGAATCGAGGGGGGGGTGGGTGATTTAATTTCATATAGTCCTTTCTGCCTCTGAGATGGAGCCTGTCATGCGAAGAGGAGCCACGGCCCATGGTGGTGGTTCGAAGACATCAAACTTTAGTATTAGAGATTAATGGCCTTGCTGATGTCATCTCCTGCCTCCAGATTTCACATGGCCCCTCACATGAATGAAGCTTTTAGCCAGAAAGATTTATGCTTTTTTTTCTATTAATATAGCTGGGTCTTTCACTGGAGCAGATTCACCTAAACGGTTTGCTTGAGAGAATACCAGATCGGCATCTCCTGGGTTTGGACCAGCAGCCATGGAGTCCATAGTCCATGTCCTTCAACGAGTGTGAGAGGGTTTGGTTATGAATTGGAGCAAACCCTGGAAGTGCAGCGTCATGCTGGCTTTTCCGGAAAATGCTTCAGTGTGCAAGTCATTCCTTTTTTAGTCTGGGACTGTGGTCTTAGCTCTTTGGCCTCTATGTCTTGCAGTTGAACGATGCATGAGCGTGATGCAGTCTGGGACCCAAATGGTCAAGCTGAAGACCGGGTCCAAAGGTCTGGTGCGGCTCTTCTACCTGGATGAGCACCGCTCTTGCATACGCTGGCGTCCCTCGAGGAAGAGCGAGAAGGCCAAGAGTAAGTCGCCAGGGTCCTCAGCCTGTGTGAGAGGGTCCATGAAAGTCAACGCAGGCATGGGGCCTTTCCGCACCTTCAGATCTGGAAATGTTCCCTGCTCCTGGTGTACCTTTCAGATGTTCATGTGTTCAGCCCTCACCTGCTTTTACAGGCCCCGAATCCCTCAATCTGATAGCTTGGCTGACTCAACAGTTATGGGGGGGGTTTCTGCTTAGCAAATATTGTGGATTTTTTAAATTGGTTTCCTGTTTTGCTGTTTTGTAAGGGCTATAGAGCATTTGTGCGTTTCCCACGAACACGGGCCTTTTGCAATCTCGACATAATTAAAAACAGCCCGTTTCATGGTCTGTCATTTTTAATACGGTCGTGTGCAAATGAAAGCATGCTTTGGAAGAAAAAAAATAATTGAAACCCCACGTCTGTCTCCTGTGGCCCCGCCCCTGTAACTCCTCGCAGTCACCATCGATTCGCTCTACAAAGTGACAGAGGGCCGCCAGTCTGACATCTTCCATCGGTACGCCGAGGGGAACTTTGACCCTGGCTGCTGCTTTACCATTTACCACGGCAACCACATGGAGTCCCTGGACGTGGTCACCTCCAACCCCGAAGAGGCACGCACTTGGGTCACGGGTCTCCGGTACCTCATGGCTGGCATCAGCGATGAGGACTCGCTAGCCAGACGGCAGCGCACCCACGACCAATATCCTTTCTACTCTGTTGCAAATGAGGTCGTGTCACACTCAGGGGTCCATACCATCCTGAGTATCTCCAACAGACACCAAAGATCAAAGAGTGCAGGACTCGTTGGCTGAAATCAGAGGTAGATTGCTGTCTCAGAAATGCAGACTGCTGTTGTTAAATGAATCGTCTGTTTACATGGCAGCATTTTTAAACAGTGTAGTACCTCTAATTACAGCTCTGGGTAAAAGGCGAGGACACCGACCCTGAGTCTCACAGATTAGGGTGTAGGAAACAAAGGAAAAGAGAAACCGTGAAATGTGTGCATGGAAACAGTAAAACACCTGGACACTCAGGCCCAATAGGTGGCGCTATTTTTCTAGATTACTTGTTAGGCTAGATGCCCTTTTTCTGTGCCTACTGAAGATTTCCTGATTGACTCTGTGCTGGAATCTCCTTCCTGGCAGTCAATACCGGTCAACCCATCAACACCCACCAACCCATTAAACCCCTCAACACCAACACCTGTCTTAGCATGCCAATTTCATTTCGTCCCGGATGCTACTTGTCCCCTTTGCAGTGCCGGCACAGAACAGCTACACAATGGTGGTGGTGGTAGGGGGGTGTCGGCTCCACGTGACCTTCCACTGGCACTGCTAGTTACAGTGCTCCCCAAATATGGGTGTCTACTCACTCCCACCCCCAACTGGCAGGACAGAGGAGCTTTTACAACAGTTCCCACCCCCCTCCAGTTCCAGTGGAGCAGCCTGTAACACTAATGCGATAGGAGTTGTATTACAAAGGGAGATGTAATGCCCTCTTTGGTGTTTGGTGGTGCCCTTCATTAGGCTTTCTAATGTCTGTGCTTTCTGATGTCAAAAGGACCACATGTTATGGGTCTTTAAAATGCATCAGTCTGATTTATCCTCCCGTGGGAATCGTCCACAATGCACCAGGATCTTTTACCTCGACTGGCTGTCCATAATGTGTGTGGATTTGCAACCTGCCCGCACTGGCTTTCTTTAATGTGTGCTACGTGGATGAAGCAGACCTTTGAAGAGGCAGACAAGAATGGAGATGGCCTGTTGAATATTGAGGAGATCTACCAACTGCTACACAAGATCAACGTCAATCTGCCCAGGAGAAAAGTCAAGCAGATGTTTCAGGTGAGCAGCTCCTACCTTTGATGGTATGTATGTACCTGACACCACCTGATATTAACGTGTTCATCTTATTTCCCAAGATAACATGTTTACCTAGATCCCAGCACGTGTTTGTGATTAAATTAATAGGAACTGACAGGTGACCTCCTGACCTGAGGTTTGTTGAGTAAAATCCATTATTGTTTATTTATGGACGGAGAATGAAGGACCCATCAGGTCATCATGAAGTCTAATGCAGAAACCTGGGCAATAAAGACATTTGCTGCACACATTTGTGCAGAATAACTCGTTCAGTGTAT
Source organism: Mormyrus iriodes (assembly GCA_011763525.2). NCBI lineage: Eukaryota > Metazoa > Chordata > Actinopteri > Osteoglossiformes > Mormyridae > Mormyrus > Mormyrus iriodes. The sequence continues at coordinate 1,264,562 of JAAGVU020000036.1, read as the reverse complement.
TAGTTGCTCAGTTCGCCCAAAACAGTAGTAATATAAGAGAGAAATAGCAACTCACTCATGTTCAACCCATTGAAAGGATACACAACTGTGTTTAGAATAATAGCAGTGTGTTTAAAAAAGTGAATAAAGCTCAAAATCCTTATAATAGATTTTATTTCCATATACGCAAATGCATTGGGAACACTGCACATTCCATTTCAAATCAAACCATGCAGAAACATTTATCAAATTTGTTATTCCGTTACAGAAAGTGAAGAAAAGGGAATATTACTGTTAAAAAAAAATTAAATGTCTGCATTCTCCTTTATAAACTCAAACATTCACTGTGTAAACTGAAATGTTTCAAGATTTTGCTTTCCTTTGAATCACTGAACCAATATTTGGTTGTATAACTGCTGTTTCTGAGAACTGCTGCATATCTGTGTTGCATGGAGTCGACCAGCTTCTGGCACCTGTGACCAGGTATTCCAGCCCAGGATGATTGGACTACATTCCACAATTCTTCTGCATTTCTTGATTTTGCCACAGAAACAACACTTTTGATGTCACCCCACAAGTTTTCTATTGGATTAAGGTCCAGAGACTGGGCTAGCCACTCCATAATGTTAATCTTGTTGGTCTGGAACCAAGACGTTGCTTGTTTACTGGTGTGATTGGGGTTGTTGTCATGTTGAAATACCCATTTCAAGGGCATTTCCTCTTCGTAAAAAGGCAGCATGACCTCTTCAAGTATTTTGAGGTTTTCAAACTGATCCATGGTCCCTGGTATGCGATAAGTAGACTTGACACAATGGTATGAGAAACATCCCCATATCAGCATGGTGCTTCACTGTCTTCACAGTGTACTGTGGCTTGAATTCAGTGTTTGGGGGTCGTCTGACAAACTGTCTGTGGCCCCTAGACCCAAACAGAACAATCTTGCTGTCATCAGTCCACAAAATGTTGCGCCATTTCTCTTTAGGCCAGTCAACGTGTTCTTTGGCAACTTGTAACCCCTTCAGCACATCTTTTTTTCAACAACGGGACTTTGTGGGGGCTTCTTGCCGATAGCTTGGCTTCACATAGGTGTCTTCTAATTGTAACAATACTCACATGTAACTTTAGACCTCCTTTGATCTTCCTGGAGCTGATCATTGGCTGAGTCTTTGCCATTTTGGCTATTCTTCAATCCATTCGAATGGTAGTTTTCCGGTTTCTTCTATGTCCTTCAGGTTTTGGTTGCCATTTTAAAGCATTTGCGATGATTTTAGCTCATCATTTTCTGCACTACTTTATGTTTTCCTCTCTCCAATCAACTTTTTAAGTACGCTGTTCTTCTGAACAATGTCTGGAGCAACCCATTTTACTCAGATTTTTAGAGCGTAATGCACTATAACAGGCATGTACAACATTTGCTGCCTTCCTTCTTTAAATAAGGGCCATGATTGACACCTATTTTTTCGCAGAATGAATGATCTCACTAATTGAACTCCACACTGTTATTACGCCCCTTTCAATTAATGATTCAATTACACAGAATCAGCAGCATGCAGGTCTTGACTTTTGGGTCTGTTGGTTTTCTATTACTCTCCTACACCTACTAGTAAATTATTTGCCATGTAGAAATATAATTTATACCAAAAACGGTGATTGATCAGGTTAGTGATTGTCAGACTGCTGTTACTTTGAACACAACTGTATCTTATTTTCGGGCATATCCACACTTTTCGGGGAGTGTGGACAATGTGAGCAGGTGAGATTGATCTCCAGATCCAGGCCAAAGGAGCCAAGGAAACGGTACACCTGAGAGTGGGTGAGGACCTCTTCAACTCATAGATATATAACTGGCAGATATAGCCCATCACAAAACGCCTATGTGTGTCACTGTTGGCTCACTGCATTTTTCACTTGATTACATTTTTGTATCTTTTGATTAATCTGCAGGTTAATCTGTTTGCTCTGGAGTATAAAGATTTGAATGCTAAACAGTTCATGAAGACCTTTAATCATGATTAGTAATTGGTGAGGGTCTCCTTCATTTGTGAAAGTAGCGAATTATTTGTAATGAGTATTACTCCTTTGTGTTCTAGATACACAACTACATTCTGTACTTTATTATTTAATATAAGCTTCAATGGCATGCAGTGATTAATGACTGCATATCATTGTTCTTTATAAGAATTTGGTGTGTTTCATAAAACATTCAGACTTGGGAGAATGTAGCTGCTGTTTGAAGAAGTTTTGCATTTGATGTCTTTCCGTTTTCGAGGCACGTCGGCATGTGAGATGCTTCCGTCTGAGGGGTGACGGCACTAGCTGAGAGTTAGAAATCAAGTGCTTCTTTTGGCTGAGGAACAGATGAATTATGCTGTTTGTAGTTTATTGTTAATGTGGCTTGTGTTTGTGTAATTTATTACCATTAATTGTACCATTGATAATTGTCTTTATTGTACCTTGGCATTGTGTGTGGACAGCAAAGTAAGAATCTCATTGCACAGAGAAATGCACTTTTCTATTGTACATATGATAAACACTTTGAATCTTGAATCTTCAATCTTAATCATAAATTATGTTTTAATATATTGAACGGCAACAATGAGATTATTTAGTAAGCCTAAAATAATTCCCTAGATAATTTGAACTGCCCCCACGCCCCTGACCAACATAAGTGGTCAGAAGATGGATGGGTGGGTAATTTGAGCTGTCTTGTTAATTCTTTTTCATCGGTGACCGCCTGCATCAGACGGTTTGATTGATGCATTCAATGCATTGTGGGTATTGTCACTCACTCTACGGTGTCTGTCAAAGGAGGCAGACACGGATGACCAGCAGGGCACCCTCACCTATGAGGAGTTCAACGTCTTCTACAAGATGATGTCACTGCGTCGGGATCTGTACCTCTTGATGATGTCGTATAGTGACAAGAAGGAGCACCTGACCGCTGAGGAACTGGGCAACTTCCTGCGGACGGAGCAGAAGGTGGGATTTGGTGATGTCAAAAGGCCACAGCACGGCACCTGTGTGGGGTGGAAGACCTGATGGATCATGGGTAGGGTGACGATACTGGAGTTGAGCCAACATCTTGTGTCCCACAGATGACGAATATCACCTTGGAATATTGCCTGGACATCATTGACAAGTTTGAAGTTTCTGATGACAACAAACAGAAATGTTTCCTGGGTGTTGAAGGTCAGTCTGTCTCTTTCCCTCTGTCTGTCTCACTCTCTATCTCTCTCTCACACTCGCTTCCCTCACTGTTTGATCAAAAATTTGAATCCCTAAGTTAAATGTCCAGCTATATACAACTGTTTGCTTGCTTGCTCACTTCTGATAAGCATATCAAAAATACACCTTTCACGGCTGACATCTTTTGCTTTTGGCAAAGGCTTTTCTCGCTGTTCCTTATAAATCTCACAGTGCCTGGTTTGCAGAATTTCACAGACATTTACCTTTGTTGAAATGTGTGGCATTTAAGGACATTTCCCGGGTCACTGAAATTTTAGTGGGTCCCCCTCTGACTTTAGAAGAACTTCAGTTCATCAGTACTCCAGGAAGTAGTCTGTAGATCAGTGACTGGCATGATGAGTGCGGTTTGGACTCACTGATAGTCTGTGTGCTTCTGCTCTGAAGTGGAAGGAGTCTAGCCTCACAGTTTCTCCTGTCCTGGTGGGCCAGAGGTGTCACATGACTGAGGAAGGAAGGGTGATGTCATTGGTGTGTGAGTCTAAACCACTGTGTCTGTATGTGGGCTGAGACTGGGTGGACCAACGAAACACACTTTTGGGTTAGGTGTAGTGGTGATGATGATGATGGTTGATTTATTTTATATATATATATATATATATATATATATATATATATATATATATATATATAGATATAGATATAGATATTGATATTG
>JAAGVU020000036.1:1250281-1260582 GCA_011763525.2 Mormyrus iriodes | reverse complement strand
CAGTTCTGAAGGCGAAAGGGGGTCAAACACCGTATTAGTATGGTGTTCCTAATAATCCTTTAGGTGAGTGTATAGATATAGATATAGATATTGATATTGATATTGATTTGTTATAAATAGATGGGGCACTTATCAAAATGAGTAAACAGATGATTTTGTCATATAGTCTTATCATTTCAGGTGCAGAGGTGGACATTCTAGATCCAGAAAGTAAAAATCCAGACCAAGATTTAGTTTCAACTAACCAGTTGCATGCAAAGAGTCACAGAGGACTCAAATAGTTGGTTATAACAAAATCTTGGTCTGAGTTTTTTACTTTCTGGATCTAAAATGTCCACGTTTATTCTTGTGTACACTGAAATGCCCTGCTCCGGTATATGGCAGGACTAGCAGGGTGGGGGTTGTCCATCCTGTTCGTCCATCCTGCTCTCTTTCTGTCCCTGGGCCAGAGTTCACCGAGCATTTAATGTTTTTCGGGGTTTGTGGGTAGATTTTCTGCCTTGACGTTGTGCGTGATGGGTTTTAAAATACTCCCCGGTGTCGCTATGTGGGAAAAGCAGGGCTCCGGGGGTGGATGTGCAGCTCGGGAACACAAAGCGGATTTCACGGCACTTCAACATTTAAGCCCCAGTAATTGGACTTTGGGCAACGTTTAATGGATTGAAACTGCAATGACCGAGTTCTGCGACAATACTGTCCTGTGTGTGTGTGTGTGAGAGAGAGAGAGTGAGAGAGAGAGAGAGTGAGAGAGTGAGAGAGAGAGTGAGAGAGAGTGAGAGAGTGAGAGTGAGAGAGTGAGAGTGAGAGAGTGAGAGTGTGAGAGTGAGAGTGTGAGAGAGAGAGAGAAGAATGGAGGGTGTGTGGATTGCTGTTTTATTGTGTCGGGGGAGATTTTGGGGAGCAGCAGTGTCATGATGAATTTCTCTTAGAAAGAATCTAGTGGGTGGAGCTTCCAGTGAAAAATTTGCATTGGTTTATATGTGTCTCTGAGTGTATGATGAATATCAAGACAATTAATCTATATATAAGTAAGTTTGTGTGAGGTTTTCCAAAAAACCACGGGCCTCATGCTAATAGAGACTGATGTGACACTCAAGCTATTGTTCATTTTCACTGCAGGACTGTGGCTATGTTGCTGATTGTTGTGAGTGTGGGTTCCTTGGCTTCTCTGGTGCCTGTCAACGTCACCATGATGGTTCTCCTTGTCCCGCCCACCCTTGCCAGGCTTTACCAACTTTATGCGCAGTCCAACCTGCGACGTCTTCAACCCCCTGCACCATCAGGTGAACCAGGACATGGACCAGCCGCTGTGTAACTACTACGTGGCGTCGTCTCATAACACCTACCTGACTGGCGATCAGCTGTTGTCCCACTCCAAGGCTGACATGTATGCCTGGGTCCTTCAAAATGGCTGCCGCTGTGTGGAAGGTGGGCTGAACCACACTACATTCATCTGCAGAAGAGTCTCTCGGCACGTCACATGACGGCTTATACTTCCTGTTTCTGCCCCACACAGTGGATTGCTGGGATGGTTCGGACGGGGAACCCATGGTTCAGCATGGCTACACCCTGACCTCCAAGATCACTTTCAAGTCCGTCATTGAAACCATCAACAAGTATGCCTTCATCAACAACGAGTAGGTGGCCCTCTCCCCCTCTTTTCCTCAAATGCTTGTGCTAACCCGTCATCATTAATTGGCTTTCATTATTGATCCGTAGTGCAAGTATTTAGCCGTGCAAGAAAGTCCTGAAACCAAATTGGATGCACATGCTGAAACTGCGTCTTAGACACCTTTGAATATTTTCCAGCTGGTTTATAGAATCTAGGAGAGGAACGTATTTTAGAAAGTTCTGGGGTAAAGTAGAAGAGGCTTCTCTTAGGATCGATGCGTCATCCATGCTGATCTTACACATAGGGCGTGTGTGTGTCAATTACTCTTAGACGTGAAGTGTTGCGTGGTTGGCAAGCCCTAGAGTTAGTGTGTGTATAAGCGAGAACAGGTGAGGGTATGTGCCACAACAAGACAGAGGTATGTTTTTATTTCCTTACTGCGTGTTGACTCTTAAGCCCTTGAGATCCCTAGCAACATCACACTTCTGGGAAGATATACAGCTGTTTAGAATGGACCTTTTGCTGGGCTTAAAATTGAATATTTTTCTCTCTGTCTTTCCTCTGTGGTGGCCGGAATATGCTTGATTAAATTGGATGTGTGAAATTGAGTTTGTAGGCTGGTAACATTTGCTTACCCCCTTTGACTTTCATGGGCACATTAGCTTTGCTGCATTAGCTATATAATTTCAGTATCATTCAGGTGTATGGAATTGTCATTTGGAGTTTATGGGTGTTTCTAGCTACAGGAAAAATAAAATATAGAAAAAAATAGTCATGTAAGTGGTGATTTTGAATGGTTCTGGTGTTCCCCATTTTTGAAAGGTAGCTGGCAGACATCTTGCGTTTTTTAATTTATTTACTGTAGATTTAAAGGAACTGTTAGCCATGGAACCCAAGCCATGGTCCTGCTACAGTGCTGGTGAGCATGAACCACTTGACCATCCCACAGGTACCCGGTGATCCTGTCGTTAGAGAATCACTGTAGCATCCAGCAACAGAAGAAGATGGCCAGGTACCTGCAGGAGATCCTGGGGGACAAGTTGGACCTTGGGCCAGTCAACATCAAGGAGATGAAACAGCTGCCCAGCCCCAACCTCCTGAAGGGGAAAATCCTCATTAAGGTGCCTGCTTGGACCTATTTCTTGAGATTTAAGCCTGGCTGAGTTGCCAGGAGCCAGATGTTCTAGAGAGCCTGCCAAGCCTTGGATCAGCCTGGCTCTGGAGCTGCACACAACGAGGAGGGTTTTTTTGTAGTGCAGGAGCAGAAAATCTTGGGTTAACACCCTGTCAGGGCCTTGGCATGTTCTCTGTTCTTTTTTCGATGGATAAAAGCTTGTAGGACAGCGTGAGCTGGGGGTGAGGGCTCCTGGTTCTTTGCTGAGGATTTGAGCCTCTGCTGGTTCTGCAGGACCTGTTGAACTCAACAGATGGGGTGATGACACCATTCTCAGAGAGCGGTCATGTGATATACCATTAGCCCCCCCTCTCCAGTCCCCAAATGCTCTGGGGGGGGGGCAATGGTGCTTAGCTAATCTGAACAGAAGAATTAGCGCCATGTCACATGGTTGCTGGGATGGATTGTGTGGAGCTTGCGTGTGCGTCTCACGGTGAGACACGGTGGAGATTAGATCACTCCTTCCTGACCTTCGGGCTGAATGACAGCCGGTACGCCTTTGGTCAACGTGACGTCACTTGAACTCCTGGCACACGAGGCGAAACAACCTGACTGATTTGTTTTAATGGGCATGTATTGAGATTGAATCCTAAGCATGAACATAGTCTGCTGTGGAGCCAAATGACTGCTGAGCGAGTCCCTCTCCCATGGAGGTTTAACAGTCGACACAACGCTCCAGGCTGAGTGCGCACTGGATTTCACATCGGCGAGTCCCTCCTGTTTTATGGGATTTGGAAACGTGGGTGGCAGGGTGCTAAATGTCTGGCAGGTAATGTGTGTGCTTGTGTGTGTGTGTGGTATTCATTATTGAAATAGGCAGTAAGTCAGAGGTGGTGTGTGTGGGTGTGGAGCACCTAAGGGGTACATGACTTCCATGCCCCCCCCCAACCCCCACAGGGCAAACGATTGCCGCCGAACCTGTCTGCGGACGCAGAGGAGGGGGAGGTGTCCGACGACGACAGCGCCGATGAGATCGAGGACGGCTTCAAGCTGAAGAGCAGTGTAAGTCTGACACACGCACGCATGCGCATGCACGCACACACACACACAAAAGCACAGTTCATATATTACTATCCTTGTGGGGACTCTCCATTAACTTCTATAGGCGTAACCCTAAACCTAACTACAGTCTTAGAAAAAAATGGTAAAAATTCATACCTTTGCTTGTCACTGAGGCTGTATGCTTGTAATTGTACCTTTTAAGGTACTGAAATTGACACTGAGGAACATCCCAAAGGTACTAATAGCATCAATGTACCATTACGGATACAAACATGTTCCTCATAGTTCATTTCTGTATATGAAAAAGGTTCAATTACTGACAGCTAAGGGTACAACTGGTGAACCATTGAGGGTACAGCCCCAGTGACAAGCAAAGGTACAAATTTTCACCTGTTTTTCTCATAGTGTATGACGATCCCTTCCCAGCCCTAACCTTAATTATAAGTAACCAAACAAAGCACAAGTCTTTTGGCTATTTTAGTTTTTTGATTGGAGTCACAGATTTTTATAAAATTGACGTTTGCATTGTAGGAACCTGAAAAATGTCCCCACAAGCTAATAAGTAACGGGTTTTACCACATTGACGTCCCCACGATGACCCACCATAACACCCAGCCTCTGTGCTCTCCTCTTCTCTGTCGGCTCATATTGTACCCTCTCTTATTCCTCTCCTTCTTCCCTGGTGGACAATATTTGATTAGTGGGCTGATGTATCGTCCTTTCCGCATGTCAGACACACTCCACCAAGGTACTTGGATAATTCCAAGCCACTGACATCCCCAAGTTGCTGGGTAAATTTGCTAACCCCCCCCAAGATGTTCCCTCAGATTTGGCAGGGTGAGGGAAACGGAACCTCACCCCGGCCCTGTTTTCCTGCCAGGCGCGTCTTCAGTAGATAATCAGATTTAAACCCCGGCTAAGGAGCCTGACGCCTGAGCCTGCCTGAAAGGCTGCAGGGCATGTGTGTTTTGGGGGAGGGGTTTCAGAGCAGCTGTGCATGCTGGGATATGCCCCTCTTCTCATGAGCCTGCTGGGACGTGCCCCGTATTCCATAGACTGCGGTGTGTTTTGCCTTGATATTAGGCTTAAAATGAAAGTGCGGTTTTGTTGACATGAATACAGGAAATGTACCCTGCGTATATTCAGAAAAGTATAGTCTGGCTTCCACCATATCCATTTATTTACTTAGCAGGCAGTTTTATCCAATGCATGAATAGTGAATAAAGTTGGGTCAGACAATGGCTGGATAAATATGGGATTATGAGTCTTACTCATGGGCCCACTGGTGAAATCACTTTGCTGCCCCTGGGATTTGAACTGGTGACCTTCTGATCATAGGCACAGCATCCTAATCTGCTGGGCTACACACTGCTCCCCACTTTAGGTACATAAATGGCTGCACATCTGGTAGTCTCTCCTCCTGTACCCGTGCCCTTGCTGTCGGATGTGGGGCCCTGGGCACTCCCAGACTCCTTTTCGGCCGCTCGGCATAATGTTTTCATTGTGAAAATGAAATCAGCCGTGAACCCTCCATCGTGTGGGTGGGCACGTGGGCTTAGTGTCAGTAGGTCGTCAACGTAAGAGGCTTAAGAGAGAAATGCGGACCTTTTGCGGTCCAAGTGCGTAAGCTTTAAAAAAAGAATCCCTGGAGTACAGTAGGAAGAATTAAATTAGCTTTGAAGAATTACGATTAGATTTGCTAAAAAAAGCAGTGTTTGTAATCGGGGGTTTTACATTTGGAGGCTAGATCTGCTGTGACTTCTGCACGGCGAGCCTTTTTTCTGGTTATCTGAGCACTGAGCAGTGTTATGTTGAGAAGGGCAGAATCATCCGCTGGCTTTTATATGTTACAGCAAACATTTTCACCCCACAGCTCTGTGCTGTTAGCAGCTGGTCAGTCTGGGAGGTGTGTGTAATCTTCAGAGTGAGCCTCCGTGTGGTCAGTAAAGGGATGTACCTCCAGCTTCTTCCTAAGCTTACTGGCTTCGGCTGGACTTCTGTACAAGTATTTCCCAACCCGATCCTCCACAATTTGCTCCCTCATAGCTCCTGGAGCAAAAACGTGGACTGTCTGGGGGTCCCCGAGGACTGGGTTGGAAAACACTAGACGATCTAGATGTTCTAAACGATCACCCCACTGCCCCTCCCAGTATCAGCTTTATAGTTCTTTGCACTGACACGGTTCAGCAGTTACTGCTAGCAGGCATTTGAAGAAGACAATTTGATCCACAGAGCAACGGGCACAACCGGCACCAAGTGGAGTCCTTCATCAGGAAGAAGCTGGACTCTCTGATAAAGGAGTCCCAAATCGGTGACAAGGAAGACGCGGACAGCTTCTCCATCCGAGCCCTCCTGCAGGCCACCCACAAAGGTCTCGACAGCAACTTCAAGCAGGTATCTGCTTGCAGGTCCTGGCTTTTATTTCCCTCGGCCGTCTGGCTAATCACGGCGTCCAGGAGGCTGTTAGATGAATGTCACCGTGGTACCGTGACAGCCACTGTCCCCTGTCTGCCTCCTGCCAGTGCTGTTGTTATTCCGGGCACGAGCTGTTTGGAGACGCAAGTCATCCAGTCGCCAAGGAGTGAAGCCATTAGACTGCATTTCTCAGAGTCTATGATGGCTGGCCAGGGATAAACTGTGAGCGAACACACAAACACACACATTCACACAGACACACACACACACACACGTTTGTATGTATAGCTTTGTGGGGACCGTCCATTCATTTCTATGGGCATAACCCTAATCCCAACCATGACAGTCACAGATTTTTATAAAATTGAGTTTCCCTTTGTGGGGACCGAAAAAATAGTCCCCACAACGTCATCACATTCTGGGGACGTTTGGTCCTCACAATGTGATATATACATCACACACACACACACACACACACACACACACACACACAGTATTGGCAATGGATCACAGTAATCTCAGCAGGGTAGGTAATGGGATGTGGTGTTTGGGGGAGCAAGGCATGGTGTTCAGGTAATGAAGTACAGCTTTTACAAGAGTAATTGCAATTTAGTCTCATCAGGTAAAGCACTGGCAATTCTGGGAACTTCTGTGTAAGGATGTGTGTCTGTCTCCCCCGTATAGAAGAGCAATCTGAAAGAAGGTGGGAGGAGGAGCCAAAGTCGATCCTTCATTAGCAACCTGAAGCAGAAGGTATGGATGTTCCTGGGTGCAGTTAGCTTATACTCCTGGCGGGGTCAACAGTCAGCCTAACTTATGCCATGAGACTGACTGGAAGAAGTCATCTCTTCTGCTCGATCTCTCTTATATTGATTTCACATTTTTTGGTAGAAATCAATGAATAATCCATCCAACTGCTTGGATCATGGGGGGGGGGCACAAGGCAGGGAACAATTCAGGATGGGGCACCAACCCATTGCAGGGCACACTTACACATGCAATTTGGTGACTCTAATTCACCTGAACATAGGTGAAGTTTCCGGAGTACCCAGAGGAAACCCCACAATGACACAGGGAGAACATGCAAAGTCCACACACACCGAGCCATGGCGGAGACTCTAATCCCAGAGGTGTGAGGCATCAGTGCTAACCACTGGACCACCATGCCGCCTCAGTGAATAATGAGGATGAATAAACCAAGCTGACAAAGCCCAGCATCTCCAGTGGCTTTGGGTCTTTCCACTTTCCATCATCCTGGCATCGACTTCCTGTCATATCAGTCTAGGGCTCATTTCTTGTTTCGGCTGGGTGATTTTTAGCTCATGCCTTCTAAACGGTGCTATGAAACTCATTTCTTGGGGGCCTGAAGGGGGCGCTCTTTCTACACAGTGTGCATTAGCAGGTAGCTTTACTTTATCAAATTTGGAACTTCACCAGGGGCATCACCATGAATCATCGCGCCCAAACATTCCTGTTTTCTAAGCTAAATTTAGCCGTTAAAGAGAGCCTTGGGTTTTATTTATTCCCGTTACACACGCAAAACTGCGATTACTTACATGTTTGTTTGTTTGTTTTTCCCTGCAGCGACACTCCAAATCCAGGCTCAAGTGTCAGAGCGTGGACACAGATGAAGATGGACAGCTGGATGGGCCCAATAAAGAGACAGGGCAGTTCCACAGGTGAAAGCTCATTGGTCGCCTTGCTTGTCTGTCACCTCGCTTTTGCGCTTGACTGGTGAATCTCCCACTGGTTTCTGTCGGCTCCTTCGCCTGCAGTGGGCTCAGTCCAGCTGCTCTCCATCTGACACCTGTGCGCCGGTGATCCAGAAAGGTGGCCCCTGTCCTGATGAGGAATGAGATACCATGCAGAAGTAGGACAGGTTAGGAAAGCAGAGTCATGGATTGGGGCCGTCAGGGTGGAAAAGACCTCCCGCTTAACTGTGTGCAGTCTTCAAAGGATACAGTTTTATTTCAGTGAATGAATTGTAGCTCTAAATACTGAAATGAAGAGTCATTATTGGGCAAGCTAAGCAGAACACACGTTAAACATTTGGATAATAGTCATATATAATGCATCATAGATACCTTCATAATGCATTATAATGGCTTATACTGACCATCATAATGCATTATAAAGATATCTATAATGCATTATAGATGAGAACTTCATAAAGCATTCATAATGCCTAATGCACATAGCTATAATGCGTTATGCCTTTTAAATAAAGAATTCGTTATAAGACATGAAGGTATCTACAATGCATTATGATGACTGCTTTAAGTAAAGTGTCGCTAACATTTACTTGACAAATTTGTAATACACACACCATTACACAGCGGCAGTTAGAATGTATAATTAAGATGCACGTATTTGAAGCAGTGTCCTCACTTTCAATCATTATAATGGATAATTGAACCAAATACTGTGGATTAATCCAGTTAATGTCTCATTCAGCACAAGAGTCTTTTCCCGATGTCTCCATGCACTTCTATACTCAGTCCTGCGGGAACTAAATTAAACTCGCCTTCAATTCAAGGCCAAAGGTCCCCTGCCGGGCTTCGACGTGCTTGAGCCACTCACAGCCCAAAGGCCTTTTCATGGTCAATCGATATGTGTGAAAAGTCGAGTGAAAATCCACCACTGCACTGAAAGATTCTGTGACTGTTTCTGGAGGGGGGGGGACATTCTTTCTGTTAGCAGCCCCTGCTCTATAAATAAGTCTTTTCTCTCCCCGTCACTCTGTTGTTCCACTTAATTCAAGTTGTTCATTTTTTTCCTCACACTGGACACTTAGAACTTAAGTTACTCGGGGGAGGAGGGATGTTGTGAGTTTCTTGAAGCATACTGCGGGGGCTGAAATGATGGCACGTCAGCAGAGGGTTTCAATCTGAATGTCCTCTGCTTGTAATTGACTGGGTTTATCTTCATCTCATTGCTCTGATTTTGATGTTACTGTGCAGTTTTTCTGCCCCCTGCTCAGAGGTGAAGTTTTCTGTGTTGACTGGGGATGCTGGGCGATCCTTTCTGAATTTTTGCTGAAGTCTCGAGGCAGAGATTTTTATAGGAAGCTGTCAGGCATCCCACACGATTGAGCAGACTTGAGGTTTCCTTGCTGAAAGCCCACCTCCGGCTCTCCGCCTTCTGTTCTCATGGACGAATAAGCAAACTAGACTTCAGACTCAATGGAAATGTGCTGTATAGCAGTCTATTGCATCACCTGCACAATGTGTTCATGTTTCAGTATTGCATTTGGTTTCTAATGGTATTCATGTAATTTCTATGGGCAAAACCCTAATCCCAACTAAGACAACCTTAACCCCTACCCAGCCCTATCCTTAACCATAAGTAACCAAACAAAATTCACGATTTTTTGAAATTTTTAGTTTTTTGATTGCAGTCAAACATTTTTTTATAAAATTGAGTTTCCCCTCAGTTTTTATCTGACAGTTTTTATCACATTCTGGGGAAATTTGGTCCCCACAGTGTAGTATGTATATGAGACACACACACACACACACACATTCTTTCAAACATCTGTCTGATGTGACTGATGTAAAAGGATCCAGATGTGCTGGAATTTCACCACAGTTTGGGGGAGCCAGCAGCGTATTCTCATCGTCCCTTCGCAGCATCAATGACGAATAACTCCCCCCTCTCTTTAATTTCACTCTGGTGTAACAGGAGGAGAAGGAAGACCATGAAACTGACCAGAGACCTCTCTACCCTGGTGGTGTTCACCAACTCCATTGTTGCCCAGGAGAGCCTGGAAGAAAGTAAGTGTGTGTGAGGGTTTGGAGACGATGAGGCGTCGGACCTCTGTGCTGCGGCTGAGCGAAGCCCCCTGAAGGGGCCTCGGGCGGAGGAGAGCGGGCGCAGCGGCGGCGACGTGCTCAGTGTGAGGACGCGGAGGAACAAACCCTGCTCACCTTGCAAGCTTTCAGCCTGTTACTGAAAAGATGGAGCTCTCCCAGGCTCAGAGCAGAACAGTACAGGCTGTTCCCTCCATCCTGACGTTTGGGCCGTGTGTGTGTGTGTGTGTGTGTGTGTGTGTGTGTGTGTGCGTGTGTGCGTGCGTGCGTGCGTGCGTGCGTGCGTGCG
>JAAGVU020000036.1:1230724-1250181 GCA_011763525.2 Mormyrus iriodes | reverse complement strand
GTGTGTGTGTGTGTGTGTGTGTGTGTGTGTGTGCGTGTGTGCGTGCGTGCGTGCGTGCGTGCGTGCGTGCGTGCGTGCGTTTACAGGTTACATAACAAAGTTTGTGCCATTTGTTCCTCAATACCAAACTCTGCTAACGTGAACGGGTTCCTGGCCTGTGCTCCTGCTGATTGCCGTGTTTCCCCACCCCCCGCACTCCAGGCACCCCCAGTGACGTGCTGTCCTTCAGTGAGACGCGGGCCCAGCATCTGGTCCACCAGCAGGCCGAGCGCTTCATCCGCTTCAACCAGCACCAGCTGTCGCGCATCTACCCCTCGGCCTACCGTATTGACTCGAGCAACTTTAACCCGCAGACCTATTGGAACATGGGCTGTCAGCTGGGTGAGGGTCCAGCCTGCCGCACGCACAGACACACACACAAACACACACTGTGCTGGTCACAGGGCAGCTTCACCGCCCTAAACACTTTCAGCTTTCTATTTACACAGTTGTTTGATTTGTTTTGCTTGTTTTCCCCGTCTGGTGGAATAATGACATCATGCCATCCTCTGTGGTGCCTGGTGCTCTGGGTCTGACCAGGTCTGACCCGGCTATCTTTGGAGTTCCTAGATGACCCTGAAAGGTCTACGGTGATCCTGTCATATACTGGTACCATGTGGATTCAAGCAGAGTTCCTATGAGAAATCAAGGCCTCCAGCTTGTGGAAATGCGGCAGACAGCTCAGCCTTCTGTCGTGACTCGGTTTCATTTTCAGAGTCTTTTCGTTTATGTCTTTGTTTTTCTTCTTCCTGGATCTGCACAACTACTCAGTGGCTCTCAACTACCAGACGGAGGGCCGTATGATGCAGCTGAACCGGGCGAAGTTCCTGGTGAATGGGGACAGCGGCTATGTCCTCAAGCCCCCCCCCATGTGTAAAGGTACTTTTTGATCCCCACTGGGGTAATTTTTGCACAGAGTAAAGCCGTCTGGTCCAAAACCCCATTACATGTACATCTCAATAGCTGAGACCAAAACCAAATCCACCATGCTGTGATGTGAACACACAAACACCTGGACACTTCCATCCTGTCTTGCAGGTTTATCTGGCATTACGTTTTCTCCTCCAGGGTCTTTTAACCCTTTCAGCAGTGACCCTCTGCCAGCTTATCCCAAAAAGCAGCTCATTCTCAAGATCATAAGTGGGCAGCAGTTACCCAAACCGCCAGACTCCATGCTCGGGGACCGTGGAGAGGTCAGGGTCACTCCAAACGCACGCCAAGGCGACCGTGTCCTGTCTGCATGTGGAGAACCACCACAGGCTCCTGTTTACCTTCTAGGGTGTTGTATCCACTGCGTGTAATGTGGTCAGTCGCCATCCAATGTTTAGAAACCTTCTCTTGATAAACGCCCTGTCATCTTTAGATCATTGATCCGTTTGTTGAAGTGGAGATCATAGGCCTGCCTATCGACTGCTGCAAGGAGCAGACCAGGGTGGTTGACGACAATGGTAGGAGCATCATTCCGGTCATTAATCCTTCATCTCCGTTGAGCCCCTACATTACCCTGGTCTAATGTTACGGGTTTTGTGTGATGGCATCTTGTAGGTTTTAACCCTGTCTGGGAGGAGACGCTGTCCTTCACACTGCACATGGCTGAACTGTCTCTGGTTCGCTTTCTCGTGTGGGACCACGATCCTATCGGGCGAGACTTTGTGGGCCAGAGGACGGTGGCCTTCAGCAGCCTGATGCCAGGTCAGTGTGGGAGTCTGGCCCCCCTGTCCGTCCTGGGTCAGCGGACCTGAGAAACTGTCACATTAGCATACTCAGTCATGCGAAGCATCAGGCTCCGCGATGCCAACCCCCCCCCGACGTGGCTTACTCACACCCTGCACGTCAGAGACAGTGTGAATGACTGGGACGGACCTCCCGCGGGGAGGTCGTCTGTACCGCTGCGAGGCTGCTGCGTGACTTGTTCCGTGGGACGGTTTCGTGACGCTCGCTCTGCCGAGGGCTGTGCTCCCAGTCGAGTGGGTGAACCAGCGAATGAGAAGCTGCAGGCAGCCCCCGGTCTGCCCTGCGGATGTCCGGAGGGAAAAATACATCTAACAGCAAGAGTACAATTGTACTATTAGTACCCTGATAACAGTTATGATGTTTTTTGCAGGATTGATAGTTATTTGTATTACACTGTCCCTACCAGCTTTCCTTATAACAGTCATCGCAGCTTTTTCTCAGATAAGTACTCATTTATGTTACATTATCACTGTCATACTCACTACTGCCCTCTGCCTCAGGTTACAGGCACGTCTATCTGGAGGGTCTAACTGAAGCCTCCATCTTCATTCATGTCACCATCCATGACATCTTCGGGAAGGTATGTGACCCTTCAGGTTTTAGGCTGCCTCTGTCCTAGAGGTCAAAGGTCGATATAATACAGAAAGGGCTGCGGATCATCCCGCGTGTGGTTCACTTGGTCTGGCAATTTTGCCATAATCTCGGTCCTATATGGGAGGCTCTGTGGTCATTGTAGTGAACTGAGTAATATTTGCGTAAATAGGGTATTTGTTTGAAATCCCATGTGATATTCAGAGATCTGACCGTAGGGTTTCCCTCCTTAAACGCTTTCCCTTTCAGTGGAGCCCCTTAATCCTCAATCCCAGCTATACGATCCTGCACTTTCTTGGAGCTAACAAGGTATTCTGGGTAATTTTGCTCACTGCATGACAGCTGCATGTGCGCTGTGCTCCTGTGGATGTACCGTCCAGTCCTGGCTCTTCTTTCTTTCATACTGGACTTCCTTCCATTGGCTGATATTCCTCATTATTGCTTCTGTAAGGGTTTCGGATACAGCCAGAGAGCAGGGACTGAAGG
Organism: Mormyrus iriodes; assembly: GCA_011763525.2. NCBI lineage: Eukaryota > Metazoa > Chordata > Actinopteri > Osteoglossiformes > Mormyridae > Mormyrus > Mormyrus iriodes. The sequence continues at coordinate 1,247,331 of JAAGVU020000036.1, read as the reverse complement.
GACTTGAAGAGAGCACAATAGCGCAGGCTATGCATGGCTGTGCAGTTATACCTCATTACATGTGTAACATGGTGAACCCCATGGAGTGAATGTACAGCCATCAACTTGGGACACATTGTGTGACTGTGTTTGAGGGTTGAGGGGGGGCTCGCTGTCGCAGTGTTGTCTTCCCACATGCCACCATATCGACGCTGGAGGGTCTTCTTTCACTTGTGCGTCTGTTTCATGCCTCTCGTCTGCCCCTCAGGGCCGACACCTACGGGGAATCAAAGGCCTGTTCAGCCGGAGTTCCAGGAGTTGTGTGGACACTCCCCTGGTGGGACCCCCCCTGTGCAAACGCTCCATCAGCCAGCAGCTGCTGCGGCGCACGGCAAGCGCCCCCGCCAAGGGCCGCAGGAAGACCAAGCGGCCGCCAGCACCTCCAGGCGAGGGCGAGGACGGGGAGGGCAGGTCTCCAACTCCCTCGGCCCCGCTTCTGCCCCGCCCCACCTCTATGCCCCTAGACAAGCTGCTCCAGGACACCCTGGCTCTGTCCACCCCGGGGCAGGACACCCACGAGGCAGGATCCAACACCCCACCTGGTGAGTCTGCCAAACCACCCCCACACATCACAATTGGGTCACCTAAAAGTCACGGGGTCAAGGTATTTGTATCCTGGTTACCTGCGAGCTGTTAGAGTGTTACAGGTGGCTGAATAAATAATATAATTAAAATATTTATGTGTGTTGGAACATTAGTGTTGTACAGTAGTAAATATTGACAGATTATTGTCCACTGTTTTTATGTACTGTGTGCTTCACTCCCGCTATTTCAGGCTGAAGTGTTGGTATCACTGGTAACTCGCGCTTTTGTTTGTTCTGTTTTTATCGTTGCACTCCTCCGTAGTAGAGTACTGACTAGGAACCCCAGCAGGTAATCCCCGAGGCTTACTGAGGGCACCTCATCCAGAGAGATGTTTTAAACATTACCTCATCCCACTGATATCATTTAAAGCAATGCATTTGGAAACACTGTCAGGTCCTGCTCATCTTGTCATTTCCCCCCGATTGTATTAATAATGGATGTTCCTTACAGCATAGCTTCATTGACCCCCCCCCCCCCCACAATTGTGCTTGGTGGTACATTCCATCTGTCTCAGTGTCAGAATAGAGCATCTTACCTACAGACACCGCTGACCTCTTCAACTGTGCCCACAGAAACGACCTTCTTCCAGAGGCCCCGCTCCTCCTCCTTGGACATGCTTCTGGAGACCCATTCTTCTAATATAGCCCTACCCAAAAGCCCTCCGCACATAAGTGGGGATGCCAGCCCAGCCATGGGAGGACCCCATATGGACAGACTTTGTGACCTCTCTCTAGGTGGCAAGCAGGACCGCCTGACCGATACCACAGAACCTACTCTGCACAGAACTGCCTGGCACCAACCCAGCATAGGGGAGATGGCGGGAGAGAATCATTTACTACGAGAGACTGTGTGTGGTCAAGAAGGAGTGACTACCAAAACGCTGGAGCCTGGTGCTGGGCCTGTGAACCGGGTCGATACGCTGAGTGACTCATCCTTGCAGGACAGCACATTATCTCGTCTTATAGATGCTGTTTCCCTGGGCAACGAAACCTGTGGGTCCATATCAGCTCTCATCGGGCAGTTTGACGCCACTGTAGAGCCAAGCGGTGCGGCCCTGGGGTCCAGCGACCATGATGCCACCCTGATGCCATACTGGCCCTCGTCCTGTGACCCCTGCCACCCCTCTGGCCCTTCGAATGCAGTGCTCTTCTCCAGCCCGGAGACCACTGACCCGACCATCTACACGATACTCAACGAGGAAGTGCTGTCACCCATCTCCGAGTGTAACCTTGGGGAGAGTACTGTTTGGAGCCTCCAGATGGGGTCTGAGGAGAACACTCCTTTGGCCAGCCCAACCCCGTCCCCCGTGAAACCTCTTCTTACCTACGAGCCTCTCTTCTCAAGGAAGCAGGCCCCCTATAGCAGGGCGTCTCAGGTCCCAGGCGGACGGGACCCCTGCTTTCGTCCCATGGCTATGCGGGGGGAGGTGCCTTGGGGAGGCCATGGCGGGTCGTTCCACAGCGCTGCCTCTGACTGCTTCCTGCTCTGTCAGGACTCAGCTGGCAGCAGCTTGATGGAGATTGAGATCAACGTTGACGAGGACCCGCTCGACATCACACTGACCCCCTCCAGCCCTCCCCAGCAGTTAGCTGGCTTTTGCCCCTCCTTGACCTGTGGGCCAATGAATCATGGCCCCCTTCACGGTGTCCCGGGCAACTTTCCCCCCTCTGGCACCAAGACTGACTCTAGCCATCGACCCTGTAGCTGGATCCATGGGCCAACACCTTGGCGGCCCAGTCTTCAATCCAGGTGTGGGCGTCAGATGGGTGGTGAGCACATACCTGTCCAGGGGACTGTTAGGCACCACAATGGGCACACCCCCTCTGGCTGCTGGGCATTTCCTCTGAGAATCGATTGTCCCGTGGACCAGGCAGCCAGCAGGTCATCTAATGACTGGTCTCAAGGTTCTGGGGCAGAAAATGGCCACTTCCCGCAACAGGGCGACCTAGCCATCGGTACCATCATTGCGGCCCTGCCCCCGAACCCTGGTCCCTGCAAGTCCAAGAGCTTGGGTGACCTCACATCTGAGGACATCTCCTGCAACTTCGAGAGCAAGTACAAGTTCATCAGCCACAGCTTCATGGCGGCTAGAGCTCGGAGTGGCAGGCAGGCGTCCAGCCCGGCCAGATGTCCAGCACCGGCTGATCCCCTTACAGAGCAGCTGCGCCGACTGGTGTCGTTGGACCAGGACGAGCACTCCCCGAACCCGGCTTTGCTTGCCACCTCCCCCCTGCGCCCCCTCTCCCGCAAGCTGTCGTCTCGCAGCCAAAGCCGGGTCCGGCACATTGCCAGTCGTGCCCGCGAACGCCAGCAAGAAGCACTCAAGCCACGGCCCACCTGCGCCTCCTACAACACGACTGGGGTAGTGCTCCGCAGCAAGCCTGCCAACCACAACCCACCTGCTTGCCGCCACTCCACCGGCTCTTACATTGCTGGGTACCTGGAGCACTCTGAGGGTCGAGGGCTTCCGGAAGGTTCCTGCACCAAGTCCTTCTATGCCAATGGAGACCGCTGCTGCCACGGCGACGCCAGAATCCCTGTGGACTGGTGCCACCCATCAGAACCTGAGGTCTACTTCCTGCTTAGACTGTAAATATACTTCCTGTTCTGCCCTGAAGCATGAGCGAGGAGTCCCCTGTGTTCTGTTGACTGAAGTCTTTCTGAAGTCTTCCTGCGTCTCTGTGTTGCACTGTATGTACAAATGAATCTTGTAATAACTAAATTATGGATAATAGATTATAAGTCTGTGTGTAGGAACCTGCATGAGACAGTGGGAGTAACCAGCATGACTACGCTACATCGCATGGCTGTTTCTAGGCAAAGTGCCTCCTGCTGGGCCTAACACCCTGTGGCGTGAGAGCATAGAATGTCCTCCCCCCTTCTGGATTTAACGTGGTTCATGTCCGTTTTGTCTGAATCTGTATTTTTATAATTGCTTTGATATCGCAGATGATGCGGCTTTGGGGTGGGGGGGGCATGATTTTGGAGGGAGGAAGGTTTTCTTTTCTGTGAGTAAAACTCTGTACAGGCCTCTGAAATTGTCCTTCTGAAGTCCCAACTGATGCAATAAAATTCTGGAACATGATGAAAGCAGAGAAAGCCCGGTGCGTCTGTGTGTCTCCTAGCATCAGCAGGCGGCTGCCTCTAGGAGGTGTCCCTCAGTGCAGAGCCCAAGGCCATCTGCTCACCCCAGCCGCCATACTCTGATCAAGATGATGTCCACGCATCAGCGTTAAGCGATGGGGTCCTGATCGAATGCCCTCATTTAAGCATTTAAGTAATTTAATTTATTCATGCCCCTCAAGAAAATAATGAAAAAATGAGTGCTCAGTGAACGCATGAATTATTCATATCCTTCATTTTCACAGTGTGACAGCTCAGACTATTAACATAAATCAACAAATCAGCTTCTGTGTATAATAATAACAGAATAATGATACAGCCATTAATTATGAGTAAAAACAAAAATAGCGGAAGATTCATGCTTACTATGAGTATTGTGTCAGCAGCTCTGTTTGGGGTGTATCTGTTTGCTGTATCCCAGAATCCTGTGCAGCCCTCTGTCCCCACATGTCTTGAGCAGATGACATCAAAGGCCGTTGTGGGCCTCCCTGCTGTCCTAAGCAGGGTACTTTCTCTACACTTACCTAGAAAATGGGGTGTAATTACAGGAGAAATGTGGCTCTGTGGGAGACTGCACACCTGTGTCTCCGGCGGCCCCCATCTGCCCCGCCTCCCTCACTGCCTCTACCCCCCTGCCCCCCCATCATCGGGCTCTGTTTTAGCACTTCTCTGCCTGCACTGAGCTTTTCCATTTCATTCTTAAATTCATGATCAGTCTTTCTCCTGTTTTCTTTATAATTAAAAACACACTTTTGTGGCACGCATCTGCGCAAGCTCACCCAGCCGTAAAATGAGAAAATGACGGGAAGATTACCGCTGATTTGGGGGCCCAGGGGATAGTGAGCCCAGGCCTGTCCACGCAGTTGTTTACTCCTGGCTCGTGGCCCCCAGCGGGGCCCATTGCTGATGATAAAGGATGGTGGGGATTCCTGCAGGGCCACCAGACGGGCGGCCATGTCCCGCTCGCTCGCTCTCTGGCTGCTGCCCGCGGTGCTGCTCCCGGTCCCGACGGCATGGATGGCGGTAACCTGCTCGCGATACGAAGGCCTGGGCAACCAGGACAAATATGGCCTGTCCCAGGATGGGGACATCATCTTAGGGGGGCTCTTCCCCCTCTACAATCAGCCCGTCCTGCATAATGTGAACTTCACTCAACCGCCCAAGGTGCTGAACTGTGTCAGGTAAGGCCTGCCTTCCTGTGACCCCTCCTACTGGTCACCTAGTGGACTTCTCCCATTTCACATGTCCCCTTTTCCTTCTGGCCTGTCATTACCCTGCTATAAGCTTGTTTTTTGTGTGCCATGTTATGATTGGTTCAGCTTTCAGGCTCGGCCCCTGCGCTGGGCACACGCTATGACTTTCGCTGTGGAGCAGATTAACAGAGACCCCAGGCTGCTGCCGGGGATCAGGCTGGGATACCGAATCCTGGACAGCTGTTCCAAGCACCCCTGGGCCTTGGGCGCGGGCCTGTCCCTTGCCAGTGGGCGGGGCTTTAACTGCAATGCCACCGGATCTGTTCCGGTTGTCATCGGGGATTCTTCTTCCACCCAGTCCATTATCCTGTCCAGGACCCTGGGTTCGCTGGACATCCCTCTGGTAAGATGCCTTCTGGGCCTGGCTGGTATTGGAAACGTGATGTTTCCTTTCATGGAAGGGATTCGTTATCCCCGGGCAGCATGACCAGACGGTCAGCAGTTCGGATCCCAGGATCAGCAGAGTGGTTACACCACTGGCCTGCTGAGCAAGGTTCTTAATCCAGTTGCTTCAGGGACTGTCTGACCCCGCTTTCAAATGTATGTCACTTCAGTTAATAAGGTCTGCTAAATAAATACATGTTTAATTAAGGTTAATTATGTCTGTAAAAATGTAAGTGGTTACATATAATTCTCATTCTGAATGGGAATTATGGTGTTTTCCAGAACAAAGCATCTTCCACCTATTTGGTCTCAGGTTCATTAGTATGAGCTTGTTTTTTGTAATGCCGGGTTTGTCTCCTGTGCCCCGTTCAGGTCAGCTACCAGGCAAGCTGTGCCTGCCTGAGTAACCGGCGGGAGTATCCCAATTTCTTCCGGACCATTCCCAGCGATTTCTACCAGTCATGGACGATGGCGCAGCTGGTACGTCGCTTTGGCTGGACTTGGGTCGGTGCCGTCGCTGTCAACAACGACTACGGGCTGCTGGGCATCCAGGTGTTTGCCGAGGAGGTGCGGTTAGCTGGTGTATGCCTGGCATTCTTCGAGACATTCTCGCGGGAGACGCTGCTTGCAGACATGCCCCGGCTGGTGCGAGCTGTTCAGGAGTCCTCGGCCCGGGTCGTCCTGGTGTTCGCCTGGTACACGGATGCGGGTGCCCTGCTGGCTGAGCTGGCCCGCCATAACGTGACGGGCCGGGTCTTTTTGGCCAGTGAGGCCTGGAGCACCAGCGGCAGCCTGCTGCAGGACCCCGCCCTCGCCTCGGTGGGCCGCGGCGTGCTGGGTGTGGCCGTCCCAGCTGCGCCCATCCCTGGGCTGGAGGTGCACCTCCGTGCCGTCCAGCCCTCCCAGCGGCCTGGCAGTGCCCTCCTGCAGTCTCTGTGGGAAGAGACTTTCAAATGCACCCCAGAGAACGGTGGCGCAGCCCGCAAATCGCTACCCCCTTGTGAGGGAATGGAGACACTGCAGGATGTTCAGAACACCACTTTTGTGGACACCTCCCAATTGCGGATCACGTACAACGTGTACCTTGCCGTGTACGCAGTGGCACACGCCCTACATACCCTGCTTGCCTGCACCCAGGATGCTGCCCCCTATGGGACTCCACACTGCAACCCCAGCGGCGACATCAAACCCAAGCAGGTATTTAAATGGTACCTCTGTCTTAATGGTTCACTTGACACGTGCTTTTGTGTGTTCTGAGTATTGCAGCCCGCGCTCCTGAAATGGCCTCTTGAGGGCACCTGTGTCGATAAGCTTCTGTTTCCCCATCCAGCTACTGCAGCACCTGAGCAAAGTGCGCTTCACCACGCAGCTGGGGAAGGAGTTCTATTTCGAGGGTGGAGACAGTCGGGTGGCATATGACATTGTTAACTGGCAGGCTGGGCCCGACGGTCTGCTGCGGTACATGCTGGTTGGAAGGATGGATGGCTCCGAGCTCATAGTCAACAATTCGGCCATCGTGTGGCCCGATGGGCATATGGCGGTGAGTAGGTCCAGGAGCGATGATGTTGGGCCCTTAAGCGATATGTTTTCTGTCTGTCTGCACACAGTTGTGTGGAGGTTAGGTATGTTGCGAGTGCTGACCAGCCCTGTGTTGCGGACAGGTTCCCCATTCGCTATGCACAGATGAGTGCCCCCCCGGGACACGGAAGGCCGCCAGGAAAGGGCAGCCCCTCTGCTGCTTCGACTGCCTCCCCTGCGCAGATGGCGAGATCAGTGACACCGCAGGTGAGCTGGGTGTTTTGTGATATGTTTCCGTTTACCAGGTCCTTCTGGGGTGTCTGTGTGCGATTACCTCTCTCCTTCTCCCCGGTGTAAAGTTGCCGTTTGGGGTTTTTGTCGTTCATCCGCAGGTGCGGTGCAGTGTGATCGCTGTCCTCCCGATTTCTGGTCCAACATGCACCGTAATGCATGCATCCCACGTGAAGTGGAGTTCCTGTCCTTCGGAGACTCCATGGGCGTGACACTGATCACCATGGCAGCATTTGGCGCCTGCGTGACGCTCGCTGTCGCTGTCATCTTCCTGCACTGCCGGCACACGCCCATCGTGCGCGCCAACAACTCAGAACTGAGCTTCCTGCTGCTGCTGTCACTGGTGCTCTGCTTCCTGTGCGCCGTGCTCTTCATCGGTCGGCCTTCGCCCTGGTCCTGCTGCACTCAGCGCCTGGCGTTTGGTATCAGTTTCGTGCTCTGCCTCTCCTGTATCCTGGTTAAGACCATTGTGGTTCTGGTGGCGTTCTGGTCTGCCAGGCCGGGTACCAGTGCCGTGAAGTGGTTCGGGCCAGCACAACAGAGAGGCAGCGTCTTTTTTCTCACCTCTGTCCAAGTGGCGATCTGTACCACCTGGCTCTCCCTCAGGCCCCCCCAGCCTCACCGCAACACCGGGCTCCAGGGCTCCAAGGTGGTCCTGGAGTGTGAGATCGGCTCGGCCCTGGGCTTCGGCTGTGTCCTGGGCTACATCGCCCTGCTGGCCGCCGTTTGCTTCCTGTTGGCCTTCCTGGCCAGGAAGCTCCCGGACAACTTCAACGAGGCCAAGTTCATCACCTTCAGCATGCTCATCTTCTGCGCCGTCTGGGTGGCCTTCGTGCCTGCTTACGTCAGCTCACCGGGGAAGTACACGGTCGCCGTGGAGATCTTCGCCATCCTGGCCTCCAGCTTCGGCCTCCTGTTGTGTATTTTTGCCCCAAAGTGTTACATCATTATATTGAGGCCAGAAAACAACACCAAGAGATTTCTGATGGGAAGAATGTGACGTGATTTCAAAAGGAAAAATGTGAGACTATACTGCAGCCTGTGAGCTCATCTCATCTGTTGTCATTATCTTTATTTTTGTAATTATAGGTGAATTAAATGCTTTCTTTTCTTCCCTTATAGGCATTTATATAAGCTAATGAATAATTGTGTATTTACAAAGTTCTTTTAATTCCATTTGAGGGGTTGTAATGGCATTCTGTCATTTAATTTAATTTAGTTTCTAAGTAGCTTTGGGTAATAAGAATGAGAACAATCCAATAGCGACTTTGAAATCAAAATGCTTTATTAGAGAAAATGTATGACTGGTCCATTCATATTTTTTTGGTCTTTGTGGGAGGTAAAATTCAGATATATAAAACATATTGTTCTGTGGCAGAAATATAATGCAAATTAAATATGTCATTAAAATACAATCAATATGTAATTAAAATATAATCGAGGTGAAAGCAGTGTCTGTATTTTCTTCAGAATAATTAGTGCTCAATCACAGTCACTCCACAGGTATGAAATGGTGTGTGTGTACATTTGTGTGTGTGGGGGGGGGGCGGTGACATGTGACTCAGTGGGTTGGGACTCTGTGATTGGAAGGTCACCAGTCACCGGGGCTGACAGATTGATGTCGCAATTGGGCCCCTCAGCAAGGCCCTTAGCCCCCAATTGCTCCAGGAGCACTGCATGCTGACTGACCCTGTGCTGTGACCCCAAAGCTTGCTCTAACCTGTATGTGTGTCTCATGGAGAGCAAGATGAGATCAGTGAAGAGACAATTTCCCCACGGGGATGAATAAAGAGTCACTATACTCTATACTCTAAGCACCAGGCGTTCCCTTTGCTGATATAGGCAGATGATGGATAGTGTGAAGATGCACAGACCGTATGATGAGGTTGACTGGTCAAATCGCAATACGACGTCAGCAGCCTGAAGTGCTCTGAAGCCTTTTATTTGCATTCTGATTAGCAGAAGCTCAGTTTCACACGTGTAGTTCGTTTCAGTTTAATGTCATTTTCCTCGTGTATGTAATGCAACTCGTCACAACGCCAGAAACGAGTATAGGAACCATATCAGCATAAGAGAGGAGCACTGTGGGCTGGGCACGAGATCCAGGCTAGTGGCACGATGTGGGCCAAGGGGACCTCAAGCCCCCCCACCCCACACACTGCCAAGGAGACAAGGTGACCTCGTGTCATAGGAATGCCATCAGTGCCACATCCAGAGCAGCTAAACTGTCAACTTTTGAAAGCATTATAGTAAAAAACAGATGATAAATATATCATTTAAAAGCAGAAGGGCTACGCTTCAGCAGTAATCACTGATTTACATTTTGAATATGTTTCTAAAACAATAATAATATCAATAGTAATAATTAGCTACAAGGGGCTTATGAGCAAATGGGCTACAAAGGTTCACAGAATAATGCATCTACAGATCATAATGCCTGTAGAATATCTGAGATTTTGGGCAACGTCTACTTCTTAGGAGGAGCTCGAGCAATCATGGCTTTCTTGGTGTTCTTCTCAGGATGAAGCAGGATAATGTAACACTTTGGCATGAATATGGCCACTAGAAGTCCAAAGCTGGAGGCTAGGATGGCGAAGACCTCCACAGCATCCGAGTACTTCCCTGGCGAACTGACGTAGGCGGGCACGAAGGTGATCCAGACGGCACAGAAGATGAGCATGCTGAAGGTGATGAACTTGGCCTCGTTGAAGTTGTTGGGCAGCTTCCTGGCCAGGAAGGCTAGCAGGAAGCAGACAGCGGCCAGCAGGCCAATGTAGCCCAGGACACAGCCAAAACCTGACACTGAGCTCACAGCACACTCGTACACGATCCGGGAGTTCAGGTACTGGGTGTTTTTGAAGGGTACTGGGGGAGTGGTGATGAGCCATGCCATGCAGATGGTTGCCTGTACAGCGGTGAATATCACCACAGTCCCTCTCTGCTGAGTCGCCCCAAACCACTTCATGACATCACCTCCCGGCAGCGTGGCGCGAAATGCCATGACCACCACAATGGTCTTGACCAGGATGCAGGAGATGCAGAGGGCGAAAGCCAGGCCAAAGACCACGTGGCGGAGCCGGCAGGTCCAGTTCTGCGGCCGGCCGATGAAAAGCAGGGCACACAGGAAGCAGAGCGCCAGGGCCAGCAGCAGCAGGAAGCTCAGCTCTGAGTTGTTGGCACGCACCACGGGCGTGTGGCGATGCTGTACGAATACGGAGAGCACGGTCACACACACGCACGCCCCCAGCAGCGAGACGGCGGTCAGGCACACGCCCAGGGGCTCCTCGAAGGATAGGAACTCAATGGGCTTGGGCTCACAGCGGTCTCGTTCTCTGTTGGACCAGAAGTCTGAAGGACACCTGAAACACTCGCTGGAGTCTGGGACAGAGACAGAGTGCAGGAGTTATGGCTTTAGGGTAGCTGGAGAAGGAGGCACACAACTACCATCTCTCATTATCAGTAAGTAAACTGAAGTTACTTAACAACCAGATCCTAGTTGTGAAGCGCATTGAGTGGGACGATTTAGATTATTAGTGGCATGCCATTTGCTAATATCGTCTCTCTCTCTCTGTCCTGGTGTCCTCTGGTGTGACAGTTCTTCTCCTCACCTGTGGTGTTGCTGATCTCACCGTCTGCACAGGGCAAGCAGTCGAAGCAGCAGACTGGTTCACCCTTCCTGATGGCTAGCCTTGTCCCTGGGGGGCAAGACTCACTGCAAACTGATCTTGGGGCCTGGGGGAATGGAGTGAATGACAGAGAGTGACAGCATGAGAGAAAGTCTGGCTTTGATGGTAATTGTGCAGGTGATGGTGGTGCGGGCGGGGCGGGGGGGGGCTGTGTCCATTGGGTGCATGAGACCATCTGTCTTTTGTTGTCCTGTTCCATTTGCTGAACTGAGATTATTATCTGAATTGGGAACCACCATGCCTTCCAGAATTGGCTTATAATGTGAATTTCCTCTTTGTTACCTTGGTAACTGCCCCAGTACAGGCACAACGGGACAGGCCGTAAACACATTAGGTCCTCGTTTACAGCTTAGCTTGTCACTAGGGCTCACAACAGCTCATAATAAATTCACAATAAATAAAACACTCAATTTTCATAAACAGAAGAAGCAAAATTTGACAAGCACACAAAGACAGCATCATTATACACAGAGATTAAATCCCAAGTCAGAAGGTAATTGTGCTGCAGTTTGTGTCAAGGGATGAACTTACTGTGTATGTTTCAAAATTCCAAAAGATTTTGTTCTCGTCCAGCCGGAGTGTCTGGCCCTCAGGGGAAGACTCATCAAAGACACCAATGGTGACGACCTTAATGGCCCCATCGGGGCCCTTCTGCCAGTTCAACACATCATAGATGGCCAGGGCATCTCCATTCTCATCAAACGAGACTTGGTCCCCAAAGCGTGTGGTGAAGTTAACCCTCTCCAAATAGTATGCCAGCTGCGGAGGTGGCCAATAATTAGAGGATACCATTAGCATCTCAGACAGGCAGGAAAACTAACACAGACAGGCAGGTTTTGAAACGTATCAGCCACCAATACAGGATGAGAACCTCAAATGGGAGTGTGAGCATCTCAGAGTACAGGCGTGTGAATCTGTAATCTCCTTCACAGTGTGCAGGTGTAAATCTGTAACTTTCTGTAACCTGCCCACCTGCCAGGGCTGTAAAGTGTTCAGCTGAGCACAGGCATGTCCTGCGAAGGGTCCCCTCCCTGGCTCGCAGCGTAGCAGGTTGTGCAACGCATGCGCTAGTGCGTACACGGCCTTGTAGACATTGTATGGCGCCCTGAGGTTCGACACATCACTGTATGCCGTTTCCGTGCTCGCTAGGTCCTCCCGTCCCGTGCAGACGTGGCCACTGTCCACTCTGCGTCGCTCGAACCTGCAGCTGAACATCTCCTCCCAAAACATATCCACCATGTTGTTGTCTGGGTTACCATCAGGATGGAGGCGGAGCAGGAAGTCGCGGAGCCCTAAGATCTCGCCGCGGCGGATGCCGATGCCCAGCGTCCCGCCCAAGAAGGGCAGCAGTTGTGGGGTATGGAAGACAGGCGAGGTGGCCCAGGCCTCGCTGGCAATCCACTGCCGCCCAGTCACCCGTTGCACGACCAGCTCCTCAGCCAGTGGCAGCAGGTAGGCCTCCGTGGAGAAGACCACGATCACACGCGCCGTGGACTGCAGCACAACCGCCACGATCCGCCTGACTTCAACCTGGCTGTTGTCCCGTGGCAGAATCTCATGGAATGCCACGCAGCCAAAACGGGCCACTTCCTCGCGGAAAGCCCTGGCCGCATACAGCCCATAGTCATCATCGCTGACCACCAGGCCTACCCAGGTCCAGTTATACCTCTGCAGGATCTGGACCATGGCTCTGACCTGGAAGGCGTCGCTGGGGATGGTCCTGAAAAAGGATGGGTACTCCTTCCTGTTGCTTAGACATGAGCAGGTTGCAAAATAGCTCACCTGGAGGCATAGGAAAATACTGAATAAATCAGAGGCTGACAAAAACACATTATACAGAGGAAGAAGAGAAACAAGTCAAGCATTTTGTTAATGGCTTTAGGGTTCAGTTAGGATCACAAGGGTGTTTATTCTGGATGGTGAAGAGTAAAAAATGCAAAAAACACGACAGAGGAGCAGAGCCAGGGCCACAACCCTGGAGACATGGAATTATCTCTGTGGGCAGATCAAAGACGTTCCTGGCTGCCCTTTGTTCAGACTGAGCGCCACTAATTACTGCCGTCTCATCAAAGATTTCGCAGGGGAGCTAACTGATGTGTTATACCCCCATCCCTCCACTAAGTTCATACCAGAGGAACACGGAACAGTCCCAGCACCCTGGAGATGGCAATGGAATGAGTCGAGCCAGGGTCCCCCACGATGGCCAACACGGGCGGCGACCCCGCACAGCCTGCATCCGGGAAAGTCTCCCTGGAGCCGCTGATCAGTGCCATGGCTGCCCGGAAAGCCACACCCAGCTTCACGCAGTTGTCGTAGAGATTGTAACCTAGGGTGATGTTGGGCAGCAAATTCGGGTCTTGGTTGATCTCCTCGATTGCGAAAGCCATGGTCTGAGCTACCTGGAACCCGGCAGGGTCCAGCCTGGCAGAGGGAGTTGGGAAAATTGCACCATTATAATCACAAATAATGCTCTGTGCTGCAGTGGGCAGTCAGCGCCGCTGCTGATAGCGCCAGTTTAATGAGCAGGACATTTGTACCTGTAAAAGCAAAAACCACGGGGTTCATTGGGAGAGACCCTGCAGATCCTGGGACACATGATCCCATACACTGATTCTACATTCATCCGAACAATATCAGTCACCTAGAGGAAGACAAATGTCTGTCAAAACAGAGGAAATAGTCTGTCAAAACAGGGACCATGTGACTGGCTAAGTGTCCAGAACAGATCAGAAAGTGTGCTGCTGTCTTGGTGAACAAGAAATGTGTGCATTCGTCCATCCGTCCATCTGTCCGCACCTCATGCACTCACCGCTCGCATCTGGGCTGCTCTGGCTCTGAGGTGAAGGACAGCTCTGGAAATACAGTGAGGAAGTGAACCTCGAAAAGTCCCCCGAAAACCACGTCGCCTGGCCGCCACATCCTGTTCAGCCGAAACCGCCCCCATGGCTGGCAGGTGGCAGGGGCAGCCTCAGAGGGTGCCGACAGACACAGCTGGAGACAGAGACACATCAGCACGGAGCTCCGCATGCCCGCTGCCAGCCCCGCTCCCGCTTGGCCCCGCCGGGCAGCCTCTCCAATATTTATAGGCAGCTGCAATGACCTTCCCAGGGGACCAGGGCCTTACCGTGGCCGTGACATCGCCCCCTGCTGTCTGGGCTCCACATCACCTAGCAGAGTGGTGAGATCTTGTTATTCCAATACATCTTTCACAGCCTTCTGGCACGGCGTATTTAATGCATATCGTTGTCACTTTAGAAACACGCCAACATTGTCGCTTCCAAACATTCGCTCACTTTCACTAATGAGCAATTAATAACATTTGATTAGTCTGAGATAAATGGATCAGAGACAGACGTTTTGTTGGCAGTTGTGTTCATGCCAGTCTGTCTGTGATTTTCTGCATTCTGCAGTGGCTCAGCTGTGCCCCCGCAAAAACACATTCAGTGCCTGCAGGCAGGGAAGATGTGGCCATCTGCTGGGCAATTGGAGTAAGTGCGGCTGGATCCGTCACCAGGTTTCAGGGACTCCTCAGTTTGCTCGAGCTGGAAGGCAACTGGACTGTAGGTGGTGCTAATGGGCCACAGACAACAGTCTCACTGCGTTCTGTGGTTCAGTAGAGAGAATAAAATAATCAAAGACGCGTTTAGGGGCACCTGACCCACTGGAGGTCACTTTACACCCCGGCACTAATCATACAGCCTGGGTTCAGGGACTTCCCCCCCACCCATTACCTTAACTGTTTTATCGCTAATCCTATCACAATTATACACCCCCCACCAAACACGCAGCACGAGGCAGCACAGGAAATGCACCCCTCCTGTTTAAATGGCCTTCCTCTTCTCCACCGCATGTAAAACACAGCACAACTGTGTCTTTGAAAATGAGACCTGCCTAACCCACATTGTGAGAAGCGGACCTCGTTTGTCACCATAAAAGTGCCAATTTTCTCCATCCTTTCAGTATGAAGCCATTATACATCATTTAAAGCTCAGCCACACAATTATCCCCAGTATTACAATGGCTTTTTCAATGCTTTTGATATCCGAGGCCTCAGATGTAATTCAGTAAATGAATTAATTTTAAGGGATGATATAAATGATATGTGAAACTGATTAGCAGTTACAGACAACCCCAGTGTGTGTTGGAAAGATAAAAAACAGGCCCCCCCAGGGATGAGAACGTGGCATGTGGTGGCGTGACGTCATGGGGGTTGTGTTCCTCTGCAGGACCTCTGGCCCCAACGTCGCCCCATGGGGGCCCCCCTCCACCGTTACAGGCAGGTGTACTCAGCTGGACGTAATGGGACATATAGGACGGCTGCCGGGGCTTCAGGCCCATTGCAGGCGGCCGTCTCCCAGCTCCTCGCTCCGACATGCTCACCCACAGTGCTGCCGCAGTGGCCCTCCTGATGGCCGCTGCCACCACCGCCACCGGGACGCTCACCAGGTGCCTTCACCTGGGTGACTTCGAGCTGCCGGCTCAGGAGGCGGCTGGAGACGTCCTGATCGGGGGGCTGTTTCCCCTGCACATCACCGTGTCTGAGCCGGAGCTACACTTCACTACAAGACCCCGGCAGGGCCAGTGCTCGGGGTGAGTACCGCCCCCCACTGAGCTGAGGGATGCCCCGAGGGCTGAAGGATGGTCCAAGATGCCTGCGGTGATGTTTGGAGAGATATCCAAGCCCAGGGGTATGGTCGTGTTTTATTCCCTCTCCCAGCTTTGACTTCCGGGCATTCCGGTGGCTTCAGACCATGGTGTTTGCCATCGAGGAGATCAACAGAGACCCTGACCTGCTCCCCGGCGTCCAGCTGGGCTACCGGATCCTTGACAGCTGCGATCATGTCCATACAGGCCTGCGGGGGGCACTTTCTCTGGTCAATGGCTCGTCAGGATGGACGGATGCCAACCGCTCCTGCCTGACCGGAGCCCCCGTACCGGCTATAATCGGCCTGGCGTCGTCATCACCGACACGGGCCGTCGCCCATACCCTGGGCCCCTTTGACATTCCGCTGGTAAGTGCGTGAGTAGACAAAGCGTGATGTGTGTCCTGACACAGGTGTATGTGAGGGACCAGATTTGCAAGACTGGCTTCCACAGCTGACAGAACTGTACAAGGAGATGCAAGCTGGCATCATGGTACAGCATGCATGTTAAAAAATGATACGATGTCATTTTCTGTGCTGCCTGTGGATGTTAGTGATGAAGAGCAGCCTTGACCCCGTTAGTCACGGCAAAGTGGGGAGTGCCGGTACCAAGACACAGCATCAGCTAGTGAAGGGGGTGTGAACATCATCCAACACGTTTAACTAAACAGCGGGGTGCCGTCCATTAGCTCTGTGGGACCTGGGTTGAATGGATTTATGGACTTCGAAGGAGTGAATTGTCCATCTGCGCAGGGGCGTGTCATTCTGCAAGGCTAGGTGTGCCTCAGGGGTGTAACCAGCTCTTATACAGTGATCCCTCGCTATACCGCGCTTCGAAATTAGTGGCTTCACTGTACTGCGGATTTTATATGCAAGCATATCTAAATATATATCGCGGATTTTTCGCTGGTTCGTGGATTTCTGCAGAGGATGGCTCTTTTTATTTTTGGTACATGCTTCCTCGGTCGGTTTGCCCTGTTGATTTCACCGACCGAAATCAGCTGAGACTGTAAACATTACCAGAATGCAAATGGCGCATGACTGCAGTGTTCCTATTTTAGAAATATGATACTAATATTAAAGGA
>JAAGVU020000036.1:1189296-1205107 GCA_011763525.2 Mormyrus iriodes | reverse complement strand
GAGGCAGGCTCCCGCTATGGAAATCACAGTCAGGGCCAGCCCCATTGCATCATGGGAGAGGAACTCAACTGCCTTTAGTATGCATTCTGTCCTGGCTGCGTTGGACCAGTAGTCCTCAGGGCAAGGTGTGCAGTCTATTGAATCTGAAAGGAGAGATGTATCCATGTGATGTTAGGTTTAATGAAGAATAATTCTAAGAATGAATTAAAATAATTAAAAGACTGGTGCTGGTCTTACCTGTCTGATTACTAATCGTGCCATCGTCACATGGTACACAGTCAAAGCAGCATAGAGGCTCCCCACGACGGAAAGCCTTCCTAGATCCTGGGGTACAGCTGTCACTGCACACAGACACCAGCACCTGTCCTTCAGAGAAGACAGACAGATTTCAGAGTGGAAACCAGCTAATACCATCAAGTGAACCTTGCAGCTGTCAAACAGAGAACCAAATACTTTGTCAGTTTCTCTCTGTGTTAATCATTATCGGAACACAACTTGATTAAAACGATTGGACAGGATAATTTAAGTATATTACTGTTGTTTGTAATGGAAATACAATGGACAATGTTTCCAAATCTTATGCTCTGTGTTTTCCTGCATCACAATGGAAATAAACAAAAAAAATGTATTTTTGTAATATTAAAACAATGTATTTAAATGGCATCTATGCTTTTGTTATGTTACAGCTGATGATGCATGACAGTAAATTTATGATAATTATCAAGATACACTGTCAGCAGCCTGCCTCAGTTTTGTTATCTGTCCAAATTATTGCTTTCTCCTCGATGAAGAGTTCCTTCCCAGCAGCTTTTGCGCCATCAAATAATCCCACATTGACAAATTTGATATTTCCTGATGTGTCTCTTTGCCAGTTTATTAGATCATAGGAAGGAATAGAATCGCCTTTTTCATCAAAATTCACCTCCTCTCCTGAAATAGTAAATGACACTTCTTGGATGTAGTGTTGCATCTGTGGAAAAAAAAAATCAACATATACAGGAGACATTTATGGATGGACTGGATCTAAAAAAACACGTATGAAATCAAAGGTAATTTTTAAATTGCCAGTAAAAAACAATGTGTTCTACCTGCGACGGATAGATGCTGGTGGTGTTGGCACATGATGAGTTCTGGAAAGGCCCTTTTCCAGGCTCACAGCTGACCAGGTTATGGAGGGAGTGGGCGATGGCATATACAGCCTTATACACATTGTATGATATGCGAAGGTTGGAGGTATCAAGGTAGACAGGGTACTGTTCCAAGAAGGACTCTGACCCCGTACAGGAGGGCAGCTCTGGGGAGACCAGGCTGCTGCTGCTTGGAGGCTGCAGAGAGCAACCGTACAAGGTGGCCCACAGCTCCTGCACTAGGGAGTTATTGGGGTACCTCACCGGGTTTATAGTGAGCAGGTACTCCCTGAGTCCAGGGACCATCCCTTGGCGGATGGCAAACCCAATGGTGCCACCCAGGTATGGGTAGAACTCACTGCCTGCAAAGAGGGAGGCTGTTACCCAGGCTTCACTGGCGATCCACTGGATGCCGGTGATGTTCTGCTCTATGTACTCCTTCAGGAACGGGAACAATTCCCCCTCACCAGAAAAGCAGATAAGAACTCTTGCTGTGGACTGTTTTATTACCTTAAGGATATCGTGTATTTTCTTCTTGTCGTACACTTTGGGTATCATTTCATAGTAGGCCAGACATATCCCAGTGCTTTTGAATTCTTTCAGCAGACCCTGCACTGCGTACCTCCCATAGTCATCATCTTCAGTGATTATGCCGACCCACGTCCATCCAAACCTCTGTAAGAGCTGGACAATGGCTTTTACCTGGTAATCGTCGTTGGGAATTACCCGGAAAAATGTGGGATATTTATCTCTGTTGCTGAGACACGAGCAGCTTGAAAAATAGCTGATCTGGGTAGCAATGAGTAGCAAAGATTAGAATTACTGCATAATTTACGAAAATATGATTTATTAACTTTAAGCTTAATCCATTAGCATTTTATTGTGCATTTTTAATGGTTTATTCTTCACACAACACTAGCATAATTTTCTAGGCAATCGCATCATGTTAACAGTGAATGTGCAATTTTATTACATTTACTGATAGAATAAATGGCTACCTGAATTCAGACCATTCAGATAAGAACAGGTTGAATTCAAGGTGTGAATATTCTATTTTAAGACCATAGTGCCAGGCATAT
Source organism: Mormyrus iriodes (assembly GCA_011763525.2). Taxonomy (NCBI): domain Eukaryota; kingdom Metazoa; phylum Chordata; class Actinopteri; order Osteoglossiformes; family Mormyridae; genus Mormyrus; species Mormyrus iriodes. The sequence goes on along the minus strand of JAAGVU020000036.1, from coordinate 1,202,901 downwards.
TGGAAACGTCCCATAAATGTATTATATGCATATATTTAATCATGCATATTCTGTGAAGCGCTGCATTTTTGCAAGTTTGCAATGCAGTGATTTAGTCACAACAAATTTTAATTCAGTTCATAAGCTTTAATTAAAACTAGAAAATTCTCCATGGTTAAAAATGCATTGCACTCTTGCTGAAGGACACAGAGGACCAAAGGAAAGCATGGAAAATGTGGAGGCTGGAATACATACCATAGGAATTCTGAAGGGCTGTAGAGTACCTGAGACCACAATGGACTGAGATGACCCCGAATCTCCAATTACGGCCAAAAGAGGCGCAGCACTAGAACACTTGGGACTCTGGGCTAATTCTGGTCCATTCAGAGCCCCCAGAACTGCACGCTGCCCTCCTACATGAGTTGCGCAGGAATCATAGACCCTGTAACCCAGAGTGAGGTTGGGCAGCAGGTTCCTATTCCGGTTGATCTCCTCTATGGCAAATCTCATGGTCTGGGCCCATCGGAAAGCCCTGGGGTCAAACCTGCAAAGACAGCAGCAGTGGAGATTTACAAGGACTTGCAAAGTGGAGGGAACCTAGAGTGGCCATGGGAGTAACTGTTTGGCTTGATCATAGCAAAGCTCTGCATGGCTCTAGGTGACCCTGATATATGGGATTATTAAAAATACCCCAGAAAAAAAGATACAGATGAAACCATTAAGTAAACAAGATCAGGTCACCCGAGACACTGCGCATCAGCTGGTTTGTGTGTGTAATTCCAGTATGACATCTCCACCCAGTAGTGCAGGGGAAATAGTCCTCCAATGATAATGTCCCCATCCGCCTGGAAACTTGGAACAATATGGCCCAGCAGAGAGCAGCTGTAGGCTAGGGTTTGGGTGGTGCTGGCGAGCTCAAAGACAGAGACGTGGTAGAACAGGGACCACATGAACGGAGGAGCCATCTTCTGACAGGCTGGTGTCACATTGGGTGTGGGCAGAGCCATGAGAGCTCTTTTATCCACCACCCTCTTCATTTCGTACCTCGTTACATGTCCCCCTGGGATCACCTGTTGCCAGGAATGCTTGTGACATCATCCTCAGTGAACTGTCCGTATGGAAGGTTGGGTCACAAATTGAGTGATGATATAGGTTTTAGATTAGAAGATTAAGCTTTATTCACAAAGGAAATAGGGTTGCGTACACCTTGAAAATATCTATTACTGCCCAACATTTTATTCTGTTTGCCACTTATCTGGATTTATTTTGTATATCCACGTTTTGGATCCCTGCTTTGCAGGCGTACTATACACAAGAGGAGAGCGTGTTCTCTGCATTAAGTTTTTTTGGGCTGGACATGCATGGCCACCACCTGTGATTCGCAAGTCATGCAAGGGTATAGATTCAGGTATGGATGGTGGACACAAGTCCTGGCCGGTATTGTGGGAGAACTATTCATGCATGTAGCCACATAGTAAAATAACTGGTTTGAACCTCCATCCCCCTGAAATAATTTTTATTACCGATCAGGCATGTAGCCTGGTAGCAAAAGTGTCCCCCTCATAATTTTCAAATTATGCAGGTGAAATCCACAGATGGGACATCCCCACTCCCCAATCACCGAATTCTACCTATGCAAAATAAACTGAGATTTTTTCTGACTAGGGGCTTAGTACCGTGTGTGTTTAGGGAGACAGGGGGCTGATTTGGTCCCTACTAATATTGAAACCAAATCTGCACCCTTGGTCTCAGGTGTATCAAACAGCCAGAAGCGTTTAGGTTGACAGATGAAACAGGTGAGACGGTGCCGTGTGGTAGAACCAGCAAAAGGTGCCCAGCTGCAGCACTGTGTCTTGTTACAGTGACCGGGGGCTCTTTGCTGGGATGACCAAATCTATGCATCTGAGTCTTTCAGATGTAGGTGGGTCAGAAGTTCCTTTGTGACCACAGCACCACCTAGCGTGGCAGGAGCTGTCAAAGCCGGCCATGTGAGTTACTTCCCACTCCATCTTCAGATGGCGGTGTCACTGTTGATATCATCAGCCATTGTTTGTGTAATCCGTCAGTGTTTGTTGATGTCTCAGGATTCAGTCATTGTCCACAGGTCTGCCTGTGCTGTAAAGAAAACCATCATTTAGAGGATGATACTGAGAAGCCAGTTTAATCTGCAGCTTTTTGAGTCAGTCCTCTGACATCTCAGTTCATATCAAAGTAATAAAGTATTTCCTTAAATGAATGAGGTATTTTGGCAGGCCTTTTGACACTTCAAACTATGGGTTTACTCACTTTAGGTCTATGTCTCTTATTCTTCGAGTATAGAACTTCATTTCCAAAATGTATATGAAATGGTTACATGTCCAACAGTGCATTGTGGGCCATCATGTGCCAAAGTATGCTTCCCTGTGATTGGGTGGATCTCTTTACCTGTGGGATGAGCCTTTTGCTCTGGGCTTATATAGAGTGCCACCACAGACCTCACCAGCCTCTCTGTGGTGATGGCGCTACTGGCTGCCTGGCTCCTGGCCTCGTCTCTGCTCTTCATGTTGGTCAAGGTAGCAGAACCTACATCCAGGGCTGCAGCTTGCGTGTTCCAGGGAGAGGAGGACACCCGGAACCTCTACAAGGAAGGCGATATTGTTATTGGGGGTTTATTTCCTGTGCACTACAGTCCAAGATCTTTTAAACCTTCTTATCAGAAGAAGCCCGAGCCCACTGAATACAAGTAGTAAGTAATATGCTTTATTACACATGCAGCTAATTTAGGCATTGTGTTCCTTCATAACAGCTTCCTCTCCATATGATCGGTTGCTTCTGGAACTTTCTCAGTTTCAGTGCCAGAGCCCTGCGATGGACACAGACAATGGCCTTCGCTATTGAAGAGATTAACCAACGGCGGGACCTACTTCCTCATCGAAAGCTGGGCTACCACATTCGCGACAGCTGTGATGATATCCCCGTGTCCCTGAGAAGTTCCCTGCTCCTTGTAAGCGGATCGCCAAACTTAAATGCCAGCTCCGCCTGCAGAGGAGTGCCCAGGCCAGTGTCGCCCGTCATTATTGGAGATGCAGCTTCAGGCGTGTCGATGGCCATTCTCAGAACCCTTGGGTCCTTTGGAATCCCCCTGGTGAGACGTCTCCAAAGTGTATCTCAGTGCCTCTGAATATCACTGTTTTCTTAGCTTTCAGGCAGAATTTTGGCAGACTTGAGACATCTGACAAACATAGGGCTTCTTCTGGGCTAACTGCTGATTGGTCCTTTTTCAGGTGAGTTACTTTGCCTCCTGCAATTGCCTCAGCAATAAGAAAGAATTCCCAACGTTTATGAGGACGATGCCTAGTGACACTTTTCAGATAAAGGCCATAGCTAAGCTTGTCAGGTATTTTCACTGGACCTGGGTCGGGGTGATAGGGGTGGAGTCGGACTACGCCCGCTTTGCCATCCAGCTATTCCTGGAGGAGTCCTCCAAGTACGGCGTGTGTGCCGCTTACGTTCACTTTTACCCAGTGCTCCTCTCGAAGGAGTCCATCGCTGACCTGATGCAGACCATCAAGAGATCTACCGCCAAGGTAATCCTGAATTTCTCTGGGGAATCTGAGCTACAGACGATCTTGACGGAGTGCCGGCGGCAGAACATCACGGGCATCCAGTGGATCGCCAGCGAAGCTTGGGCCACGGCTAAGTCGCTGTGGAGGGAGTTTCGGGGCCTTCTGACAGGGACCTTGGGCTTTGCCATACGCAAGGCCGAAATCCCTGGCCTGCAGGGTTTCCTGACCCAGGGGCTGCTGGCCCGAGCCCGCCGATTCCCTTTCTTTGCAGAATTATGGGAGGAGACGTTTGATTGCAAGCTGAACGTCTCGCTGAATCCGCACGTGCACAGCGAGGCGGCCCTGGGCAGGAGGCTGTGTGCCGAGGAGGAGGCCCCCGAGGCTGTTCGCTCTGACTACTCTGACGTCTCCCAGCTGCGAGTGTCCTACAATGTGTACAAAGCCGTGTACTTGGTGGCGCACGCTATGCATGACATGAGCGACTGCATGGAAGGGGCGGGGCCTTTCGAGAATGGCACATGTGCGGACCCTGAAACCTTCCTCCCTTGGCAGGTGATCTGAACTGGACCCACAGTAACACCAAAACACACGAATAGGGAATGGGACACTGCTTACTGCTAGGTTTAATAAAACATTTTAATGTTATGTATCTGCATGCTTCCATCTCACGATTTGTATTGCACATTTAGGCTGATGGGTGCCATGAATATTTTGCTTAATATAGTAATTCCTGCGGCTGAAGCCATGTAAAACAAACAGACCTCAGCATTGTGATGGAAGCCTGATATATAATAGTTACTGTGTATTAATGTCACCTGATTCGATGCTCTGCAGCGTTGCTATGATATCTGACAATGATCAGCTGGTCAATAAGAGGCTAATCATTCCTCATCACTGTCCGTCCTCAGCTTCTACACTACATGAAGCAAGCCAGCTTCAACACGTTGGGGGACCAGATCAGCTTTGACAGGAATGGAGATCCCATAGCCTCCTACGACCTCATGAACTGGCAAGAGGGGCCAGACAGCTCCCTGCAGCTGGTGAAAGTGGGGTTCTACGACGCCTCACTGGGTGGGGAGAAGGACCTTGTCATTAACGATTCAGCCATCTGGTGGCATGGGGGCCAGCAGGTTTGTCCCGTCTCCCTGCTGATGAGATGCTCGGCGCTCTGCCTGTCTCTCATATTTTCCCTCGGCCCCTGGCTGTGGGGAAATGCCTCCCTATTGTTGCACCAGCAACTAACTTCAGCAGACATTAGGATTGCAGTGTAATGTAGATAAAGCTCCCTCCTAGCATCAAACTGGACAATCACTGCAGCCTCCACAATGTGCAGCTAAGTTACTGTACTGACTGGCTAACAATCATGAGTGAACCTGAATGACTGGGTAGTGAGTCTGCATTTCTATGGCGTCCCACATTGTGGCATCATTACAATGCCCTGCATCCCATACCCAGTCATGTGCTGCATCTGTCCTTCCCTAACTGATCACGACGCACCTGTAAGCCTATTAATATGCTGACTGACGCTCGGTCTGCATGCAAGGAGCACGATCGCCCTTGTGTTAACCTCGACCGTGGCCGACACCCTCCCTCCCTAGGGCCTCCCCGAATCTGTGTGCAGTGCAAGTTGCCCCCCCGGCTCCAGGAAGGCCACTCGCAAGGGAGAGCCCATCTGCTGCTTTGACTGCATTCCATGCGCCGAAGGGGAGATTAGCAATGAGACAGGTACGGGAGGTACTGATTGATGGTTCAGCCTTAAAGGAGATGTGACCAGCTCTTCAGCTGTGTCTCTGGGCCTTTTTGATTTTGATTACTTTGAGATATCTTAAAAAAAACACGTGACTGATGATTGTGTATTTACATTTCTGTCACGTGTTCCCTTTCTACCTCCCACAGACTCTTTGGATTGCAGGGGATGCTCTGTGGAGACATGGCCTAATAAAGCCCAAGACCATTGTGTGCCCAAGACCACTGAGTTCCTTTCCTACCGTGGGTCTTTGGGCATAGTGCTGTGTGCAGGCTCCTTGTTTGGTTTCTTTGTGACCATGGCCGTATTTGGGGTATTTGTCATCTATAGGACCACCCCAGTCGTCCGTGGCAACAACATGGAGCTAAGCTTCCTGTTGCTAATCTTCCTCGGCATCTGCTTCCTGAGTGGCCTCACCTTCATTGGCGAGCCCACCGACTGGCTTTGCCGCATCCGCTACACCACGTTCGGGATCAGCTTCTCTCTCTGCATCTCTTGCATACTTGCAAAGACTGTGGTGGTGCTGATGGCGTTCCGGGCCACTCTGCCGGACAGCCGAGTTATGCGGTGGTTTGGGCTGGCCCAGCAGAGGGCCAGCGTTTTCCTCTGCACCTGCGTCCAGATCGTCATTTGTCTGATCTGGCTAACCACAAGACCTCCTCTGGCTGTGAGGAACACCAGGCACCAGAGTTCCCGGATCATACTGGAGTGTGTAGCGGGTTCAGATGTGGGCTTCTGGGCTGTTCTTGGCTACATTGGATTCCTAGCCTGCCTCTGCTTCCTGTTGGCCTTCCTGGCCAGGAAGCTGCCTGACAACTTCAATGAGGCCAAGTTCATCACCTTCAGCATGCTCATCTTCTTCGCCGTCTGGATCACCTTCATCCCAGTGTACATAAGCACGTCCGGCCAGTATATGGTGGCTGTCCACATTTTCGCTATCTTTGCGTCTGCTTTTGGCATCCTGCTCTGCATTTTTGCCCCAAAATGCTATATTGTGTTATTGAAACCAGAAAAAAACACCAAAAAACAAATGATGCTAAAAAAATAACTCTTTACGCCACACTCACTGCAGCCTGAAGCCCAGTCAGAGGCATTATAATCCATGCCCATCCTTCATAAATAAATATACATAAATAAAATAAATGCCTGTATTAATGCCTTATGTACATATATGGTGTAGAATTCGGTTAGTGGGGCCACTGTTCACCTCTGTCTTTCCTTTTAAATGAAAACTGTTAACAAACTTTTTATGAAAATATACATTTTTTGTAAAAATGAAAATAAAAGTTTGACATCTGCAGTATATGTATGTGTGAAAGTACATGGTTTATGAGTATAAATAACTGAAAATCATCCATCAAAGCGTGGCTGTCTCCAGGCAGTGTAGAGGAAAGCCTGTGTGGGTTAATGCCGTCAAACACATTATTTGAGAACTGGCGGCTGGCACCGTTTCTGCAATAACTAGTCCCAGTAATTAGGTTTCAGTGAACCTGAGTTATTCAAAGCAGACAGAGTGATGCATGTTGGCACAAGTGTAGATGGACAATCTGGCTTGTTTAGCACAAAGACATAAAATAGTTTATTTTGGACTCTTAGGGAAAGCTGTCACTGGCTTCATGCAGATGGGATGAGAGGTGCCTGTTTACTCTGTCTGTTTATTGCCTTAGGGACAATCCAAATACGTCGATCTTTTTAATGAACCGATATGGGATGGGCTCAGGTTTCTGGGAAATCAGGTACGCGTGCGACCTTGGTGGAAAGGTCCTCTGGGTCGTGGCAGGTGGTGCAGCCCACACAAAAAAAAAGCCTGTCGAGGAGGGGAGAGACATAGCCCGCGAGGGTGGGTGTGACTCAGCAACCGCAATAAGTCCCAGCTCCCCCAAGCTCACCTGTACATCTTTTCTTTGTTGTGGTGACCTGTTCATGCCCTCATGCCCCAGCACTGCACTCCACTGACTTCACTACAGTACTATTGTATTGTACATAGAGACACATAGATCTACAATGTGTCTAGAGTGGTCAGATGATGTTTTTAATGGTCTGGTATGTTAGGATCAAGCTCATCACATCTGCTACATTCTAGACTAGAATGGCAATTCCTCTAATGTAATACTATGACAGTAAGAATTAAACTCATAGTTGGCTGGTAAATGTGTTTCAGGAAATTTAATTTTTACCAGGTACATCATATGATCAAATACCTATGAAAACATAAAGAAGAAATCATTGTGTATAAATTAATACATATACAGTATATATAATTGATACACAGTTTAAATGTCATAGATGTTTGGAGGACATTTTCCCCATAACATGTCTCCTTGTATTTATTTCTGGTTTAAGTAAAATTATATAACATTTCGGAGCAAAAATACAAGCCAGTAATCCAAACGTGGAGGACAAGATTGCAAATATTTCAACTGCCACCGTGTATTTTCCAGGCGAGCTTACGTATGCAGGAATGAAAGTTAGCCAGACGGCACAGAATATGAGCATGCTGAAGGTGATGAACTTGGCTTCATTAAAATTATCTGGCAGCTTCCTGGCCAGAAAAGCCAGCATGAAACAGACAGTTGACAGGAGGCCTATATAACCCAACACTGCATAAAAGGCTGTTTCAGATCCTGGGTTACATTCTAGAATGATCTTTTTGTTGCTGAGTCTCAGGTTCTGTTCCGGAAAGGGTGGTTTGAGACTGAGCCACAGCGAACAGATGAGGATTTGCACTGCTGTACATGAACACACTATCACCCTCTGCTGGGCTGGGCCGAATTTCCTGGCCATATTGTTGTTGGGGAGGTTTGCCCTGAATGCTGCCACCACCACCATGGTCTTGCCCAGTACACAGGAGATACAGAGGGCAAAGGTGACCCCGAAGGCGGTGTGGCGCAGCATGCAGGAGGAAGCTGTCGGTCGGCCAATGAAAGTGAAGGGGCACAAGAAGCAGAGGAGCAGGGAGAGCAGCAGCAGCGAGCTCAGCTCTGAGTTGTTGGCCTTCACCACCGGCGTGTCCCTGAAGCGAGCGAAGATGGCCATGACCACAAAAGCCAGGCAGGCGCCACACAAGGACAAAGCCGTGAGCGCGATGCCCATGGTGTCTCTGTAGGACAGGAACTCCAATTCCTTAGGGATGCACCGGTCCTTCAAGTCATTGGACCAGTAGGTTTCTGTACATGGAGTACAGTCACTTGCGCCTGTAAGTACAGCACAAGATACTGTGTGGGGGATTCACTCAGCGACCATTTACACCAACACCTCCTTATGCTCTTAATGCTCAGGTTATGTGACGTAGCACGCCACCATTCCTACAACACTATGCTAAACCCTTGCATTTTGTATTCCTCTGTTCTTGGATGCACAGCACGTTCTACCTGTAGTGTTAGCGATTGTGCCGTCGGCACAGGGGATACAGTCGAAACAGCACACGGGTCTGCCTTTGATCTGCGCTTTTCTCTTACCAAGGGGGCAGATGGCCGAGCAGAATCCTTCAGGAACCTGACAGAAGAAATACACTCTCTTAGTCATGTATGAAAAATGAAATCCTGGCAATTCAGCGATTGCTGTAGGCCTTTGCAAGTGAGAAGACATGTACCAGTTTGCCTGTATGCCAGATGATGTCATCGTCTTTGATTTGCAGCTCATAGCTGCCATTGGGAGCTGGGCCAAAATGGCCCACTGTCACATGCTGAACCTTTCCACCAATAAGCTGCCAGTTGACAATATCATAGGAAGGAGGGGGATTTCCCTTCTCATCGAAAAACACTGTTTCCCCGAAACTGTTAATGAAATGCACTTTCTTGAGATAATTAATGACCTTAACAATAGAAAGATTATTCAAATTAAAAAACAAGCATATAAAAGCCTTTACAATCCACAATAATAAAACCTTCAATTTTTTTCCAAAATCACATAATAGTAATTAATGGACAAATGCATATGGTGTTTCTTAATCATACAGCTTCCCACTCTCCACCCATGTGGAGGTTTGGATTACCTCACCTGCTGGGGCTCAATTTGTGAGACATTTACACAGGGACTGGCGGCACCATCTGCATTTTGCTTCTCACAAAAAATCAGCTGATGAAGAGAGTGGGCGATGGCGTACACAGCTTTGTGCACATTGTAGGTCACCCTCAGCTCCGTGACATTGAAGAAGGGGTCCTGTGACTGGTCCAACGTCTCATTCCCTGTGCAAGCTCTGGAATTGCTGGCCCCATATTTCAAACGTGGGTCACAGCCCACTATAGTTTCCCAGAAGTCATTTACGAAACCAATCTCTGGGTCAAGCGAAGGTCTTATGTTAACCAAGAAATCTCTCAGTTTTGGTATTGCCATTTTCCGTGTCACAAATCCAATGGCACCACCAAAAGACTGGAAAATTTCTGGGGTGGAAGGTCGAGCTGCGGTTATCCAGGCTTCACTTGCTATCCACTGGATGCCTGTGATGTTCTGAAGGACCATCTCCTGCATTAGAGGGTAGAGATCACCTTCAGGAACGAATGCCAGGATGACTTTTACATTGGATTCTTTAATTGTGTCAACAACTTTGAGTATTTTATTCCTGGGGTAGGTCCTTAGAACCGTCCCAATGAAAGCAATGCACACTCCCATTTTTTGCACTTCCTCGGAAAAGGACTGGATTCCATTCCGGCCGTAGTCATTATCAGACTGAACAGCACCTATCCACGTCCATCCAAATCGCTTGACGAGAATTGCTAGAGCCTTAGCCTGGTGATCGTCACTTGGAACGGTCCGGAAAAACGTTGGGTATTTCCTCTTGTTGCTCAGGCAGGCACATGTGGAGAAGTAGCTGACCTGAAGAAAAACAAACACACCCACACACATACAGCAGAAAGCAGGGAAACACACAGATACACTTGATTGTATTTCGATAGTAACTCAATAGTTCAGCAGTCTACATTAAATAATTCAGGCAGCTTATGTTTACACGCAGAGCGGATGAAACTTTACCATTGGCACATGGAAGGGGCCAAGCAACCCAGCTACTGCAATAGACTGTGAGGATCCTGACTCCGCAATGACTGCCGATAATGGTGGATAACATGCCTGAGGAGCCTCTTCTTTCTTCTGCACGCCTAACAACGTGAGTGTGGCTTGCAGGGTTCTGGTTGGTGAAGCACAGGAATCGTAGATTTGGTATCCCAGTGATATATTGGGCAGTAAGGTACTGTTGTTGTTAATTTCATCAATGGTAAACATCATCATTTGTGTCCACCGAAAGGCGCGAAGGTCGAATCTGTGGGGGGAAGATGGTGATGGAGACAAACAGAAATGACGCAGTTGGCAGCAGCAGTGGGACACAGCGGCGTTTCTTTCTGTGGCTAAGAACAGCTCCTATCAGTCACTCACCCGATGCACTTCGCTGGGGGAGGCTTAGCTTGATACGACGGGTTCATATAGTCTTGCTTGTTGAAAATGGGGAAAATTCCACCTATCATGATATCTCCACGCTTGGAGAGACTTGGCATCCCAAATGTCCCCAGTTGCTTGCATTCAGGACGCCCCTCTGCCTGGGACCAGAGCAAGGAAAGGACACAAAACAAGCTTTCCCTGAGTTGGCCCATGGTGGTCCTGTCTAAACACTTAGTGCAGTGCTGTCCCGCCTTTATATAGAGCTTGGCATCTGACAGGAAGCCCGGGTGCAGCTGAAAGCAGAGATGTAGCAGGCAGAATTTGCTCAGGCTTTTTCCCTGGAGGCAAATTCGACCCTGCATGACGCTAACAAACAGAGCCAATGTTAATTATGAGCCACCAGGGCATGAATCTGATACATGTGGTTTTTAGAATATGCACAAGTACATTTATTTTTCCCTTATCCAGATTCAAATGTGTCTATATTTGCATTAATTAATTTGCATGCAAATAAACGTGATGGGTTTAGATGAGCTACACAGACATACGTTCAAAGATTGACATGCAGGCAACAAAAAATAATGTCACCGGGCAATAAATTATAATCTGCGTTGTGGATATTAACAGTCATGTAACCATTTGGTCTGCAGTTGTCAGTTGTTGTAGGAACAGCAAACAACCTGCTTTACCTGACCAGTATTGAATCTGAATTAAAGACATTTCTTTACCTTGAACATTTCTCTTCTGTCTCTCCCCCCTGTACCGATTGCTGATTTTTTTTTGTGTAAAGCGACCTTGAGATTGTGAAAGGCGCTATATAAATGGAACTTAATATTATTGTGTGACAGGACCAGCAGTGGTTCTGGCTAATCGGTGCCCTGGGCGAAATCTGACCAGCCATCTCCATTATTTTAGTAGTTATGTAGCTCTGGTTTTGCTCTGAATGTTAGGTAGTAGCAGAGAAGAGGATGTTGGCAAAATTGTACAATATTATAGACAATTCTGCCCATCCAGATCCGGGGTTGCTATCCTGCATCATTTACCAGCTCATTCCAGCACATTGTGCTGAAAGTGCTACTGGGGATCGTTCCTGCCTACTGCCATTATAATACCTTATCCTGGTCTTCAAATGAAGAGTTCATTTCCAAAGCGAGTTATATCCATCCGTCTCTCGGCTGGCCTGGGAACATCTTGGTATTCCCCTGGAGGAGATGGAGGAGGTGGCTGGTAAGAGGGAGTTCTGGGTATTCCTGCTTAGGCTGCTGCACCCACAACCTGGCCCCGGATAAGTGACAAATAATGGATGGATGGATGGAAATATTTATTTCTGTAGTATTACAATATGCTGTTTTTTTCAGGATACTTTATTTGTGTACTGTATATTTTTTTCATTTAAATTTAAAATGGGCAGAGATAAAAACCTGAGTGACTTTGACAAGGGCCAAATCATTATGGTCAAATGACTGGGTCAGAGCATCTCTAAAATGGCAAGGCTTGTTGGGTGCTTATGGACAACCATGGTGAGCACCAAAAGAGAGTGGTCTGTGAATCGCTGACAGGGTGTTGATTGACCAGGATTCGTCAATGTGGGTTGTGAACAAAGGCTATCCCGTCTGATACGAAGTAACAGAAGGGCTACAGCGGTACAAATGGCAGGTGTTTTTGATGATGATCATGAGAGTGATGTGCTATGACACAGAGCGCATGCTGGGTATGGGGCCATATAGCCGCAGGCCAGTCAGAGAGCCCATGTCCACTATCGAAAGTGCCTACAATGGGCACACAAATTTTGGAACTGGACCTTGAGGCAATGCAGGAAGGCCACCCCATTATCCCATCAATCCCATTTTCTGTTGCATCATGTGAATGGTTCGGTACATGTTGAGCATCTGTGGCATTCGTTGGACTGACAAGTCCAATCCATGGGTACGTAGCCCCATATGCAGTAGGGCGCCATACATTGTTGGCCTGAGGTAGTCAAAGCAGATCCCTACCACTCTCCCCATCAGCGACCAACATGTTCTGATCTTCAGGAACCTGCCTGGTAAGAGCAACATGTCCACTTGCACTTGTTTGTGTGTATTTGCTCACGGTTTAGCTTGAATGTTGACACAGAGATTTTTGGAGAGGTGGGGAGAATTTGTAAGGGGGGCTAGAGATTGGGTGTGGGAGGAGTATGGATCAGATGGGGGAGAGAGGGTGGCCATCGGAGGAATACATTATTGTTGTTCCGACAGCATCTAGCTTGCATATCTTGGGCGGAATCGAGAATGAGGATTACGTTTCACTACTCAGTGGGTCTTATATTCAATATTCTGTTTTGGTTTGTTTTTTTTGGTTCAGATTAAAGGCAATCAGCTGACAGTGTTCGCTCCTCACTTCAAATATTTTCTGCCTTACTGTATATGTCATTTTGAATGGTGTGTGCGTATGCCCTGTGATGGGTTGACGTCCCATCTTGGGCTGTTCTCTGCCTTGCGCTTGTAGCCTCCGGGATAGGCTCCAGACCCCCCCTGCGACCCTCAGTAGGATAAACGTTTATAGAAAATGGATGGATGGATGGATGGATGGATGGACGTATATGTCACTTTTGAAAAAAATGCTTGCTAAGTGCCTGTAACCGTAATGTTTATGGAAAGTGAAGGTAATCATACTGAGGCCTCAGTGGGTGTAAAAGTCCGTGTATGGTCAGTGTACTGTCACCTGTGCAGCTGGGATAATCAGAGAAGGTGTCATAGGTATGGAATAATGAGGTCCCAGCATTCAGTGATTCAACATCAGTTATATAGAGGAGGGATGCAAAAATGATAAAGAGATGAAGGGGATAAATGTCTACCTCTTTAAGTGGTTAAAATGTGAAAATTCTATAAAAATAGCAAATAAGATCTATCTATCTATCTATCTGTCTATCTATCTATCATCTATCTATCTATCTATCTATCATCTATCTATCTATCTATC
>JAAGVU020000036.1:1084815-1131899 GCA_011763525.2 Mormyrus iriodes | reverse complement strand
GTGCTGCCTGGTGCAGCTTATATGACAGGCGGGAGTGGCTGCGTCGCCTCACTGAGTGACTCCAATTCCCCTTTGATGTGTGGCTTTTTCCCAAGGCTCATGTTTCTGGGATCTTTTGTTATTTTTCAGCTTATAATTAATCAGGTTTTCCATGTGTATGCAATTCCTTCACCTTTTTGCATTTAGTTAATTAATTTATTCATGTTCCTTAGTTAATGGATGTGTTATATTGATTGACCAGCTTATCGGTTTTGGACAGTGTACACCTAAAACATCAGAGTATGTAAGTTACTGTCCATTAGAATTTTGGGATCAGAATAAAAGTATAATACTATCTGGGTTTCAAACACTCAGTTTGAGTGGCCTGCTGCACCATTTAATTTCAATAATACAACAATGACTATTAGCTGCCATTTTGTTAATGACTTTTTATTCGCCCTTTGTACAAGTATGACTATGTATTCATTACAATGTTTCTTTTCTCTTTCCCATCTTGCCTTTGAGATTTACACACGCATACAGGTAAGAGTGAAGCTTGAGGTGTGAGTGCAGATCACCCAGTATGCAGCATCTCTGCTACAATCGGAGGTTAAGGGACTGTTCCAGGGGTGCTGTGTGCTTGTTGACCCTGTTTGCCCTGGCAAGATTCTATAGATAAAATTTCAATTATTATTCTAAATTAAATTGTTTTTGTCATTGGTAGCACTGTGAGCATATGTCAATGTCTTGCCATATGTATTTTCCCCATTTGGCCAGCAGTTCCCGCTGGCCATCCCATTTGGTGTTGCCCTAGTGTGTTTTCCCTGCTCCTTGGGCCACTATGTGGCTCAGTGGACTGAGCCTACAGCTTTAGAAGCTGATATCCCTTCCATTATGAATTTGAGGGTGACCTGAGGCTGCTCTTGACTTTTGTATATTATTTTGGTTTTATATTCTCCCCTAATTTCTGATATGGTTAATTTATGTGGTTGTTTTGTGTTCCTGTTTATGGTTTACCCTGCCGTGCCTTGTTTAATTATGTTCTGTTGTACTTATGTTCCTAGCCTCTTCTAATATAGTTAGCCTTCAGTGTTTGTTCCTGTGTCCTAGTCTCTATTGCCTATGGATTGTTTGTTGTTGCCCAGAGTACTTAATTATTGGTTGATTTGGTTATGGTTCTCACCTGTCCTGTGTCGTGTCTTGTTTACAGTGTATTTAAGTGCCTGTTCTTATTTTGTTCCTTGGTGGTTCTTTGTGGCTGTTCCCTGTGTGATTCTTAGTTGTAGTACCTTGTGTTAGTTATTGTAGTTTCCTGTGTTCCTCCCTTCCTTTGGTATTGTTGTTCCTGGTGTTGCTCCTGCCTTAGTTTAGTTTTTGACCCCTTTGTTTTCTGTTTCTGCCTTTATGTTCTGTTTTGGCTGCATTGTTGCTGTTTTTTGGAGCTGCTACGTGGATCATCTCTCCCTTCCCATTCCCCACCATAACTCCATCAAGATCTTTTTTATTGAACACTACAGTTTTAAGAAAACAGTGGTGAACGGTTGTGACTAGGGGTGTAATGGTAGACAAAATTCATGGTTTGGTACAAACCTCAGTTTTGGGCTCACGGTTCAATGCAGTTTTGATATAGCAGGGAAAACAATTGGATTTGAAATTATTATTAAAACTCCAATGACAAACTCAATTAGGTACAGTTGTAAACCAACGGCAGTTCATCTGTCTACATGTCTGAATAGCAAAACCTAATAGACATTAATTTGCACATTGTAAAAATAAATACGTAAAATAAATTTTTAAGTCAAAAATGTGACATCATGACCAAACGAGCTTGATGGGCCGAATGGCCTCCTCTCGTTTGTAAATTTCTTATGTTCTTATGTTCATCATAACAATAATAATGAACTATCCTGTCTAAATTGTGTTGTGTCCCACCAAGCATAGCCACATATTTCTCACACATTCAATGAGTTAACATGTTGGATGTGTTTCCAGCAACATATAAGTTTGGTATAACAGAACAGACAGACAGTCTTAAATAGCATGCTGTTTTGTTGTTTGTTGTCTGTCTTCCGTGTTTATCAGAGTTGCTGACTGGAGACGGAGGCACAATAGTAGGATGAAACTGTGTATCGGGTCCGAAGAATATTTTGTAAATGTAGTTCTGTCCCTGGATGCTCAGCAGGGTTGAGCAGCTTAGACAGGGTTTTGGAGTAATGGTTTGCTCGAGGGAGGACAAGGTTGACTTTTTATGAGACGATATACACAGACTGATTTTTAAAAATATAGGCAATATTGTTTGTCATCAGGATTAAGGATGTATATTTCAGGGGCAAGTTTGTCATGTTCATAGGTCTGGTTACTGTTATGGGTCTGAGGCGGGGCTCTGGGCGAAAGAGGACCCCAGTTGGGTCAGCAAGGGGAGTTCACCTCTGAGCCTTAAGGTACTAGGTACATTGGCTGAACTCAGGGATGAACAGGGCATTTGTGTCAATTCTGTATTTATTGTAAATATTTTTTTCCATTATATCGAATTTTTAAATTTCTTTTTTTTTTTTCACTGTGGAGCCTAGTGTTGTGGATTTTGGTCCTGTAAGCAGAATAAACAACATTGCACTAGTTGTTTATTGTGGCCTTGCCATGTATTTTACATTTTTTTTAACCTGACAAGCACCTGTGTGACAAGTTGATTTTCTAACAACAATATTATTGGAAAAGACTTTTAAATTTAGTGACATTGCCAAAACTATTTTTCGCTCATTTTTTACTAATTAACACACTGTCATGATTTACAGAAGCAATCAAGCACTTTTTTCAAGAGTATTTCCTGAATCCAGTAATCTAATTTAGTTACCATTATACCTAACAACAGATAGGGATGTTCTTCTAAACATCATATAAGAAAGGACACAGAATGATAGTATATATTCCCACATAGAAATTCTTAAATCTCCTGTTTCTGCTGTGCATTAGAAAATACCTTGAACAGTGATTAATGGTCAAAGTTAGATGGTCTAATGAGACTTTAGCCTTTCTCCTGCGTTCTGACGGGTTTACATTTGGAGAAACCCACATAATAATACAATCTGTTGGTATGGGAGACCATCCCATGGGAGATACTAGATCTGCATTGCAAACACCGTTACTTCATGATTTTTCCATGTCCCATGTCTATCTATCTATCTATCTATGATCTAATCAATCATAATATTTAAAGATGTCTGAGTAGAAAACAGTACTGACTGGGACACTGTGCTGTAAAAATGGTGCTGTCCTTTGGATGAGACGTGAGGTCATAAAAGATCCCTGGGCATCTTACGAAAGAGAACGGATTGTTTGCCTTTGTATGACTTGGCTAAAAAAATTGTCTGCAGTTGCCCTTTCAATTCTGGCATCCTATTCGTCCCCTGTATCTAATTGGTGAATCCTCTCGTGCCCCTTCATCACCTTAGCTACTGTGTGGTCAGCATTACACAGGGGTGGTGGTTGCAGTGGCTCCCTATTGGTTCTGTAAAGCGCTTTGGGAGTCTTGAAAAGCACTATATATATGCAATATTCATTCATAGTAACTTTTTTCATAATTTTTTTTATTTTTACATACATGAGAAGAATTCAGACTAAAGGTGATGATAGACAGGGCAACTTTTAGAGAAATGTTAGCTGGGCAATGCTGCTGACGAATGTCGCTCGAGCACAAATTTCTATTTGAAAAACTTTGATCAGCAGTTTTTGATCAGCAGATCAGCAGCTTTTTGCAATCATCCATATCCAGATGAGTTGCCCTTTGTCTCACCTAGTTGGCAGTTGCCGGGCAACATTGCACGAGAAATTGCCCTGTGTATCATCACCATCATAGTAACATAAGCACAGGGGTAGAATACAGGGACCCATTGTTAAGACACTTACATATATGAATGATTGCTTTTTTAAGTTATGTAGCTAAACCTGCGCTTACACAGCATACATGACAAAACAGGACTTCTTAACTGTGATTGGGGATTGCTTAATGTTTTTTTCTATAATATTTTCATGCGTCACTCTTTCTGGGACCAGCTTTTTCATAGGCCAGAGCCAAGGACTTTCCACTAGGGAATGCTGCAAGATTATACACAGAATGCATAGTCATTGGGACTTAGCATGGGTTTTACCCATTATATGCCTCCGTGTGTTTTTTTCTGGTTTAAATAATATTATGTAACATTTTGGAGCAAAAATACAAAACAACAAACCAAAACTGGAAGCTAAAATGGCAAATATCTCAACAGCCACAGTGAACTTCCCAGGTGAGCTGACATAAGCTGGGATAAAGGTGATCCAGACGGCACAGAATATGAGCATGCTGAAGGTGATGAATTTGGCTTCATTGAAGTTGTCAGGCAACTTCCTGGCCAGAAAAGCCAGTACAAAACACAGGGCAGAGAGGAGACCAATGTACCCCAGTACAGCCCAGAAGCCCACGGCTGACCCCACATCACACTCTAGAATGATCTTCTCAGTGAAATATGCAGTGTTTTTGTTAGGTACTGGTGGGGCTAATGCTATCCATAGTGTACATATCAGCACCTGCAAGAGAGTACAGCCAAAAACACTAAGCCGCTGTAAGGGTGCAGAACACTGTAAAACATTACTTCCAGGCACAGAGGCTTTGAAAGCATTTACTACTACTATAGTCTTTGCAAGAACACAGGAAATGCATAGTGCAAAGGTGATCCCAAACGCCGTGTGGCGCAGCATACAGGACCAGTGAGAAGGTCGGCCGATGAAAGTGAGTGAGCAGAGGAAGCACAGGGTCAGGGAGAAGAGCAGCAGGAAGCTCAGCTCAGAGTTGTTGGCTCTGACAAGAGGGGTGTCCACAAAACGGAAGAAAATTAATGCTGTTGCTGCTGTTAAACCAACTCCTATGACTGAGATAGCTGTTAGTAGTTTTCCCATAGTTTCTTCAAATGAGAGGAACTCCACCTTCTTGTGGATGCATTCTGTGTGATCTTCATTTGACCAGTATTCAAGTGGGCATTTTATGCATTTAGTTGAATCTGAAAAAAAAGTGTACAATAATTAACTGCTTATCTATAGGGAAGATGATTACTGAGCGGGTAGCACGACCAGAGTTTGGGGTTTGAATCCCGCTTCCAATCTGTGTGAGCTTGCATATATCCAGGTGCATGAGGGTTTCCTTCACAGTCCAAAGGCATGCAGTTACTATAATTGGCATGTATAATTTGCCCATAGTGTATGATTCTATATGGCAGCAATGGACAGGAATCTCATCCAAGGTTTACCCCACCCTTATGCCCTGTGCTGGCTGGGATAGGTTTCAAATCTCCTCACAACCAAAGAGGTTACAAGATGAATAGCAAATCACCCAGTACAAAAAATCTACTCCTTGTTGTTTTAATACTTTCTCACCAGATTTTAAGACAATAGAAACTTTATTGACCCCAGAGGGATCAATTTAATTATGATTGTCTGTGTTATTTCCGGGGTCGAAGTGACCCCAGTCCATTTTCAAAATGAGGCTAAATTCTATAGATTCTAGAATTTAGAACAGAAGAAATATAATTCACAAGGGTTAAGGATTCCATTCCAATTAAGAATCTTTATAGAATCAACCATGGATGAGGTGTTTTATCAGTCAAATGTTCCGTTATACCTTTGTTATGGGCCTTTTACCTGTTGTGTTGCTGATCTCACCAGAAGTACAGGGTATACAGGAGAAACAGCATATGGGTTTGCCTCGAATCATGGCCTGTCGGGTACCAGGTTGACAGCTTTCACTGCACACTGACTTTGGTTTCTGAAAAGCACATGAGAGGGCCTCACTGGATGGTTCACCTTTATACAGCAACTCTCACAGCCAGCCCTTTGTCCATCTTATTCACATTACACATGTCGTCATAGCCAAAGACAAAGAATAGCATTCATTTATTTTAATTTATCCTGCTGGGTCACATACAAAAAATACCAATATCTTATTGTATTCTTAACTATATTTAATTTATTAGACAGTTCAGACTTTTTAATTGATTAGGATTTGAGAATGTTAAATTGCATACAGAAATGAAGAACAGAGGTTTTCTACTCACCACCCATGACTCCCCTGCCCATACAATACTGACGTTGTTCATTGCAAATTGCTTTCCAGCAGGCATTGATGCATCATAGTAACCCACTGTTACAAACTTTGTTTCTCCATTCTCTCCCTTCTGCCAGTTCACTAGTTCATATCTTGCCATTGGATCACCATTGGGATTAAAATATACATTCTCACCATTGGGCATAGTAAAATTAACTCCTTGTAAGTAATGCCTCACCTGCATTTTCAGGAATTGTGGCAGAGATGTTAGAAATATACCATGTTTTTGTGCATGAGAGTTACTGTAAGAAAGTTATGCTATAAGGATTTGTCATTGACAGGAGCTGCTCCACACCTGAGCTACTTCAATGTCCTCCTTTCTCACATGGGTCTGATTCAGTAAGTTGTGGAGGGCGTGAGCCACAGCATATGTTGCCTTGTAGACATTGTTGGAGATCCTTAGCTCTGAAACATCAGTATACTGATTACTCAGCTCTCCCAGGTTCTCAGAGCCTGTACAAGGTCTCACACTGGTTGTTTCATTTAGAGGGGAGAACTGACACTCAAATGCAGTCTCCCAGAACTCTCTCAACAGGGCATTTGTTGGATTTTTAGATGGATGGACTTTGACCAAGAAATCTTTAAGGCCAGGTATCTTAGACTTGCTGATGGTGAAGCCGATGGCACTGCTTATCACAGCTGAGGTTTTCGGGGTGGCTAGATATCGGGCAGTGATCCAGGACTCACTAGCAACCCACTGGAGACCTGTCACATTCTGAAGTATAATCTCCTCCAGCAGGACCTCCATTTCACCCTGGGCCAGAAATGCTAGCAAAACCTTTGATGTAGACCTTTTAATGACCTCAACAACCCTTGCGAGTCTTTGTCTTGGATTATTTCGTAAAATGGCCTCTGAGTATTCAATGCATACACCCTCATCTTGGGCAGCCCCTACAAAGACACTCATCCCATTATTGCCATAGTCGTTGTCACTCCTGACTGCCCCCACCCACGTCCAGCCAAAGTGTTTGACCAACTGGGCCAGTGCTCTGCTCTGGTAGTAGTCACTGGGAATGGTCCTGAAGAAGTTAGGGAACTCTTTTCTGTTGCTTAGACATGCGCAGGTGGCAAAGTGACTGATCTGCAACAATTAAGAAACAGTGAGTTTTGATTAAAGTATTTTTCAAGAGCCTTGATATATTTTATGATTAATTGGAGGCACATTACCACTGGGATATGAAAAGGCCCGGTGATCCTTGCTATGGCTATGGTCGAGGAAGACTCCGACTCCCCGATAATGGCATGCACTGCCGCTTTGCCTGAGCACTGTTGTGCCGTCTGTTCCTGCCCATTCACCAGCGACATTGCAGCCCGCATGGAGACCAGGGTGGAGCTACAGCTGTCATAGATCTCATAACCAATGGTCACATTTGGGAGCAGGAGCCTGTTGTTGTTTATTTCCTCAATGGCAAAGGTCATGGTCTGAGCAAAGCGGAATTCTCTCAGGTTTAAGCTGGCAAATGCAAAGAACTGACAACGTAAAGTGCAATTCGAGAATGTTATCATGTTATCAACACAGATAGAAACATATTGAGATCTTACCTATTAGTGAATTATATTGAGTGCAACAAAAAATATTATATATATTGAACAAGTATGTAAAGCAAATAAAAGAATTGGTGCATTTGGTTTAATAATAAAAATAACTGGCACTATTGCAGTTTTTTCACATTGCTATTCTGTGCCATATCCTACAGGAAAAAATGTATGAATGAAATTAGTCTTTTTGTGTCAGATTCTTTATAATTGCATCAGTTGTTGCAAAAGCAACTTAGTAATAGCAACAAGAAACACACCTGGAGCAGGATGGAGGTTGCGGTTTGTTTCTGAAGGAGAGAGCTGGTACTGAGATTTTGCGGCGGATCGAAAAAGCTGCTCCAATCACGATGTCTCCTTTCTTGGAAAGCTGGGGGTACTCGGGGGTCCCCAGTATTTGGCAAGGTATTTGTCCCTTTGCTCCAAAGACACAGAGCACCATCACAGTGCAGAGCAGCATGGTGGACACTCTGTAGTGAAGGGTTCAATCAGCCCATGTGAAAGGAGCACTTTATATAGCCTACCGGGATAAGGGATATCTCTCTGCCAATCTGCCAATCTGTGTACCTCAGATACGAGAAACTCGTCCCATGGGGGAATGGAGCATAACTCCAGCACCGTATTCCAGGCCATGTGATTCAGCGCATTGATGCGAAAAAAATGTTCAGATGAGAGTTTGGGGATTATAGGACCTTCTAACAGCTTGTAAAATATTTACTACTTCTACATTATAAGATTCCAAGACTTCAAAAACTACCTACTATATTAACTATGTGGTGACTACTGGTCAAAGTCTTATCAATAATATTTGACAAACTGCACAAAGATAGCAGTAAAAAGCTATATATGTATGTGTGTGTGAGTGTGTGTGTGTGTGTGTGGTGACTTTGTCCTGGCAGGGCTGTCTTGCAAGTACACTGCAATTAAGACACAAAGCTAAATTTGTTTGACGAAAGACATAGTTGAATAGACTGCTGGTTTGGGATTCGAGCTGTACACAGAGCAGGACACTCTAGCTTTAGGGTCTCTCGCAATTGCACTTCAAGTTATAGTGAAACCTTTGGGTCAATAACTAGTGTATTTTACCTTTATTTGCTTTATGAATTTGAGTCCTGTAGTGTAAAAATGTATTTAGTAGTTAGAAACTTATTTTTAGTGTTGTGAAAAGTTATGTTAAATGAAGCAAATTGCCTAATGACCAAAATAACACAGAGGATTTATTTTATACTATTATTTATTTTTGAAGCTACATATCAAGTTGCACAAATAGTTTACATGCGTGGTTTCAGTTCAAATTTTTACAGAGCCTCAAGTGCGTTATAATGAATGTGGTGCTGGTCTGTTGCTAGGTGTTTGCCGGTGATAATTCTGAAGGAGTAAGCAGAACCTCAGTCCAAATCTCTTTGGCATCTGCTTCGGCTGAACATGAAGAGCCAGGACCCAGTAACGTGACACATGAAGATGTGGTGCTCATCACGCCATTCCTTTTTTTGCATGTTGCATATAATTTATATGATCTGTAAAAGATGAATAGGATTATGAGAATAATTCATTTTTCTTGAATACTGGTCAGTGTTCAAGGCTAGGACTAGCTGTCCCCTGGCTGTATGAGTGTGAGAAAGCGGCTTGCCTGCTTGATGATCAACCGGGCCCCAAGCACATGGTAAAGCATCAGGGCAGTGAGCAGGCTGGCTGTGACAAGGCCTTGACCGGCAGAGCAGGACCAGGGACCCACAGGCTTTGTGCAGCAGGCAGAGTGGCCGGGGGCTGGCTCACAAAGCCCCCTAGCTGTGGGGGTTCCTTTGCTGTACAAGCAGGTGGCCAGAATCCATGGCCTGTCAATGTTCAAAAACACAGGAGAACCTTCAGTCAAACTCAGTCACAGCAATGAAAGCAAACATATTTTGGTCAATGTTTTGATCAAAGGCAGAGTCTCGGGACGGTTTTGTGTTTTATACTTTAAAACCTTGGATTTAGCACATGGATTTAGTGTTTAGGTTGTCAGGTTAGCAGGTTAAACAAGACAGAAGTTAGCAGACTGTGTTTGTGTGGATTTGCTATCTTTATCACCTTATGGATGTCTGGCCTCAAATATCCAGATGCTGCTAGG
The DNA here is from genome assembly GCA_011763525.2 of Mormyrus iriodes. Taxonomy (NCBI): domain Eukaryota; kingdom Metazoa; phylum Chordata; class Actinopteri; order Osteoglossiformes; family Mormyridae; genus Mormyrus; species Mormyrus iriodes. Next base: position 1,122,144 of record JAAGVU020000036.1, on the reverse strand, counting down.
CTATCCAGAGTGTCTAATTACTAAGCTCTCTAATTAGCAGGTTTCCTGAGCCAAATGCACAGGAGAGGTGGCAGTTGGAGCCTTGGGGAGGGGGCTGTTGGCTGCTGGCTGCTGATTCCTCTCTCTAGTCTTGGTGAATGTGGTTCCCTGTGGAAACCTGAGGGGAGTGCAGGGCGAATGCTGGAGCAAGCCCCCAACTGGAGGCAGAGGGTCAGCTGCCTGTGCTCAGCTGCAGAAATCAATGGTCCATTTATTATGTGGGTGCACTAAGGTCATAAAATCACCTGTAAAGACAGAAGGCAAGCATTCTCATAATTCAAAAAGACCTCAATCTTTAGAAAATGGACTCACCCCAGACATTGCACAGTGACCTCTTTGCTTGTGTTGTGGTTCCAGGGTGCCATGTCCACCCAGCCGGGCAGTGGAGAAAGCTCCCTGGTCAGTATGTCTCCGTTAGCCAAGAAACTCGGCTCAAAATGTCCCTGTTGACTGCATCTGTAGCCTGGGCTCTGGACCTGGGGCACTGGACAGATTACAACCAGCATCAGAAGCAGAGCCATGCTGAAGATGGCTGTGAGACGCTCACTCAAACTTGGGACACCTGTTTGGTGCGAGTGTGTGAGCCTCACCTGTCACCCATGTGTTATGTGTCCGTGGACATGGTGGGGACAGCCCACACAACGGTCTGTACAGGAGCCGCAAATGGCTTGTATCAGAAAAAAGGGGGAGAGCAAAATATCTTGCTGCTGTACACAGAAAAATACGGCGTTTCATTGGCAGTGATTAACAGCATAGTGATGTGGCGGCTAGAATGCCGGCCTTGTTGTAGTTATTGTTTTAAAGTCATTAATCCTCTCAGCTAATCATTAGTCTATTATTAAGTATTATTCTTTTCTTTATTATTACAAATACATAATTCCAAAAGAACCAATTTTTTGGCAAGCCACAATTTGAAATTTGAAATCCACTGCAAATCATAAATAACGTAATAAAAATATATCTAAGAAAATTAGAATATAAACATGAAGCACACTGCCTGTTTACCTTGCTCTTGCGATACTCTGGACATGGGTATTAGATTGTGCTTTTGACAGTGTAGTAAAATAAACAGTTCATTACTGACACCTGATCCATTTATTCATGTTATTTTTCATTTTTGTTTTTAACAGCTTGGGGCATATAGTATTTGTTTAATATCCTTGAATAATTCAATTTAACACTGGGTGCATTCCAATTAAAGTGCGTATTGTTTGTGCAGCCAACCTGGAGGCGCCTCTGAAGGCGTCTGGCTGTTTGTGCCAGTTCGCTGTCAGGGCACAGATCCGCGTGGGGCCTGCTGGCTCCCTCCTGGCATGCCTACCCCACCCTCGCCACGCCTCACCGCGCCTGTTTGTTAAAGTCTAGAGACCGCAGCAGGTGTTACTGCCATCATGCTGAATCATCACCCATTAATTTTATTTCTCCGGGCTGTCCTGACAGTACAGCACTAGTGCTGTGTTTGTTTTATGTTTATGATAAAAAGGGTCTGTGTGTGCGTGTCTGTCTGCACAGGGCCTTTGGGGCACCCTGCTGGTGGAATGACAGGCCGGACACAGGGGACTCCATATGTGAGTGTTGTTCATTCATAATGGGGGGGATTGGAGTGGGACGCAATCTTGGCCTTCAGCATCCTCTGCTGGCCAGTTTCCAGACCTGCAACCTCCACTGCTGAAGCGATCTGTCAGGGTCTCATGCCATATCGTGTTTGATATGACGATAAATGTATGAATTATGCAACTATTAGAAAACATTGCTGAACTTGTGGGTGACCTCAGTTGTTGTCCTGTACTGCCCAGAATGGTCACACATCTGTGGTTGGAGGTGTTCGGGGAAATACCCAATATACCCTGATGATCTGTAGAGAATCTGTTATTTATGTCTGTTGTATTGAGTTTGTGAAAGCTGTGTACTTTGCAGATGTCCTCTACATAAGACATCATTATATTTTCTTAAGCAGTGAGACTTGGGGAGATAAGTTCAAAGGTCACTGTTACTTAACTCCATACTCATGTGAAGATGGCACTGCACTACATCCTATTCATTTGACAGATGCTTTTATCCAAAGAAGGCAGAGTCAGACAATTGGGGTTAAGGGCCTTGTTCAAGGGCCAAATGGTGAAATCACTCGGCTGACCCTGAGATTTGAACCAGCAAGCTTCCAATGACAAGTACAGTGTCCCCTTTACACTGCAGAGGTGCTGTCCAGCATCTGCCCTGGTGTCAACTTCAAGGTAACACAAACACACATATGGGCCCAGAAATGAAAGCCTAGTAAGGACAACCGTATCCTTCCTGTGTAAACTCCCAAAAGCTCATGGGGAAATGTGGCATGCTGGTGTGTGTGGGAGAGGCGCTATGAGCTCGCAGGTCGCCTCCCAAGCCTCTTCTCCTGAGTTTCTCTGTAATCAGGTGAGCCTCCCAGTGCAGCTGCCAGCCCCTAATCAGTACCCAGGAAATTTGTTATGATGCAACACTGCAGCTGGGATCAGGTCGCTGAGGCACAGAGCTACTTGAAACAGTTTCAAGTCTCTGCATGTCTAATTGGCCCTCCATCACCTGCACCCTCTGTCCCCCCAGAGGTTACAGGGAAATTGGCCGATCCGGGGCAGCATTCCCACATGGACCCCGAACCTCTGCGCTGCCCCCTTCTGGGTTTGCAACTTGTTATTAATTAAAACATCACTCTAGGCAAGTTCTGATTAAAAACCAGACATGTCCCATAGGTGATCTGTCTCTGCTCACAAACAACACTGTCGCATTATAATTGTTTTTGCTAGTCTGTATCAGTAATATTAATTAGGGCACAAGTCAGGTGACGTCTCAGGAAAAATCTTATGGTTGACGTCTCGCTTTCTTCTGTTTTTCCAGCCGGCTGCAGTAGACAAGGCAGAGGGAGCCTCTCACGGGTTTTCTGTCTGTGGACATTGACACATATCATCTTCATGGGTTCATTAATTATAGAAAATTTGCCTTTTTTCCTCTCGTTCACTTGCAGCTCATGCTCCCGTCTCTTAAGACATTAATGGATTTGGATCGGTAATAGCACTGTTCGGCTGTATTTGTCAGTTTAAGAATATGATTTGAAAAGACAGCCCGGAATATGTGGGTCGTACTTCGTGAATCATGATAGTGGATCACAGTGATGAAATACGAAAGTGAAATGTAGGGGCGCCAGCAGCTGTCTGGTGTCTGTGACAGCGTCTCTGGAGGAGGGGAGGGCTGTCTGATGAAGAGGAGCCGTGATAGTCCTCCTCCGACTTCCCCTACTCTGCAGCCCTGGAAGCAGCAGCCCCACCATCAGTCCATAAAGCATGAAATAATACACAGCCTTGCTGAGCCATCTCATAGGGCCTTTCGCTGCATGTTGCTAACTGCTTCTCCTCTGTGATTTTCTAGTTTAATAAGATGTAAGCAAACAAGCCTGACAGGTGTGCTGCTGCTCTAGGCGCCACGTTTTCGTCATAGCTTTATACGCCACGGTGCGCACTTGCTTACAATGAAATATGCGTAGAATTATTGTTGACTGGGTGAAAGCTTATTTCATGTTGTCACTATTATGCATTCTGGGGTTGTTTTAGGGGACTGTTGGGTTGTTACGAGAGCAGCTGGGGATGAATTATTGTGGTGGAGTGTAGGCCATAATGAGTGGACAGTGGGGGTCCATTGTGGAGCCCCCCATAACAGCAGAAAATGGTACAGACGCGATAGAACCTGTGGAGAGCCGACCCAGAGGAAGCACCAAGTGCTGGTCTAGCTTCGTCTGAGCTCTGATGTCTGGGTCTAGTGGTGAGGTGTAAACAAATCACTTCCTGTTAGAACACCCTGTCATGGAACCAGGCACAGGGATAGGCTCCAAAATATGGGAGCTGCGGGACTTTAAAGTGGGCACTTAGCGAAGTGAGAGTGCCTGTGTTGTCCCAGCAGAGAGAGCTGGAGAGGCAGGCTGCCGTCTCCATGTGGCCTGGGGCGGCACAACAAGCAGGCCCCGCTCCCCCTGTCTCCTGTCGCCTGCGGTGCTGTCCTAATGACCTGCTCCCACACATCAGCACCACTTAGCACACACAGCGGCCCTTAATGACTCATTAATCCTGGGCTTAAACCGCCCTACGGAGAGCTCCTGCTGCCTCTGGTTAATGGACGGACTGTGAAGCGTGCTGGTCTCAGGAGTGTAGCCCCTCTGTTACCAGTGGTATTGGGATCCTGACATTCTGTTACTAGAAAGTCCTGCATTCTTTTCTAGTTCCTGTGAGCAACTGGCTTTTTTCAGCTTCATGGAGAAGAAAAGCACATGCCTCTTTTTGTTAGGATCCACACTGCAGGCAGGTGGAGATTGTGTCATTTCAAGTTGCTGTGCCCCCCAGGGTCCTGGGTTCTGTCTGCAGGGAGGTGATGAGATGCTGCCCATCATGTATAAAGATGGGCGTCTGTGGGTGGCACCATGTCTGAAGGGCGCTCTGAGTGCCGGCGCAGGGCATGTGTGGCACAGGGCCCTGATCATGAGGGCGTGCGCTCTGCTGGGGGCGATCTGCTCCGTCATGCTCTGGGCTTCCTCTCACCAGCAGAGCTGCCAGCCCATCGCTGGACACTCCAGTCTGGCGGCACTGGAGCGAGAGGGGGACGTCACCTTGGGTGGGCTCTTCTCCCTCCATGACTCTGTGCTGGAACCTGACCTGACCTTTGGGTCCAGACCCGCCCCCACGCGCTGCTCTGGGTGAGTAGAAGAGAGACCAGCTCCTGCAGCAGCTCCACACCTTGAGGGGGTTTTCCAGGATGGGGTGGAGATTGAGTGCAGCTTGCTGGCTGTGTGCAGGGTGGCTCCACGTGACTCACATCTGATGCCTATGCTCTAATTGCCCTTTTCAGGTTCAATTTCCGAACCTTTAGATGGATGCAGACCATGATTTTTGCCATAGAAGAGATTAACCGACAGGGTCACCTTCTTCCCAACCTGACATTGGGCTACAAGATCTACGACTCATGCAGCACCACCTTCCATGCACTACGGGCAGCAATGGGGCTGGTGAATGGGCAAGGCCTGGGTGAGGCGGCAGCCGGCTGTGGTTCCGCGGTGCCCGTTGTCATCGGCGATGGCGGGTCCACTCTCTCCCTGGTGGTGGCGCGGCTCCTGGGCATCCTTTGTTTGCCACAGGTGAGCAGTCTGGTTTCTGTGTGCCTGCCAGTCTGATGTTAGTGTTCATGTATGACACGGGGGTTCCTCTCCTCCCCAACCCCAGGTGAGCTATTTTTCCAGCTGTGCCTGCCTAAGTAACAAGAAGGAGTTCCCCGCCTTCCTGAGGACCATGCCCAGCGACCTCTTTCAGGTTGACGCCCTGGTCCTGCTGGTTCGCCACTCGGGCTGGACCTGGGTTGGCACCGTGGCTGGGGATGACGACTACGGCCGGCAGGGCATTCAGATCTTCAACCAGCAGGTGGAAAGGCAGGGTGCATGCGTGGCCTTCCTGGAGATCATCCCCAAGAACCATGCCGCAGAGCACATGTCCAGCATCGTACGGCGCATACAGCTGTCCGGCGTGCGCGTGGTGCTGCTCTTTGCCCTGGAGCAAGACGCGGGGGCACTCTTTCAGGAGGTGCTCAGGCAGAATCTGACCGGCATCCAGTGGCTGGCCAGCGAGGCGTGGGTCACAGCATCCGTGCTGGCCACGCCTCATTTCTACCCAATTCTGCAAGGCTCCGTCGGGTTTGCGATTCGCCGGGCTGACCTGCCCGGATTGAAACCTTTCCTGCTCAGGCTGCACCCATCCATGGCTCCCTCCGACCCCTTTGTCCTTGAGTTCTGGGAGAAGACCTTCAGGTGCAGCTTCCAGGGTGCGCCAGGCCAGAGTCGATGCACCGGCTCTGAACAGCTCGCCAACATCACAAACATCTACGCTGACGTGACGCAGCTGAGGATCTCGTACAATGTGTACAAGGCAGTGTACGCCATCACTCATGCTCTGCGCTCCATGCTGCAGTGTGAGCCAGGTGGAGCACCTCTCTCTGGGGGCTCCTGCCCTCACGTCTCCAACATCCAGCCTTGGCAGGTAACGCTCGTGGAATAAATGTCATTTTTTTCTAAAAACTATGGTACTTTTTTTTCCTTTTTAAAATGTAAACATTTTGCTTAAAAAGTACGTGTTATCTGTATCAGTGTTTCTCAATCCGGTTCTTGCGAACTCCCACACGTTCCACATTTTTGCTCTTTCCCAGCTCCCTGCCAGACAGTCCACACTTTTACTCCGGTAGGGAGCTGGGAGGGAGCAAAAACATGAAACATCTGGGAATCCCTGTGGACCGGGTCAAGAAACACTGATCTAAAAATCATTAATTTTTCCCCCTTCAGCTTCTGCATTACATGAAGCAGGTGGAATTCACCAATGAATTTGGGGAGAAGACAAAGTTTGACCAGAACGGGGATGCCGTGGCAACGTACGATCTGATAAACTGGCAGCTCACGGGCGACGGGGCCATCAGGTTTGCCACGGTGGGCCGGTTCGACGGTACATTGAGCCCTAGTAAGAAGCTAATGATCAACGACGAGGCCATCGTCTGGAACGGGAACCAGAAACAAGTAAGCCTTTAATAGTCCTGGGGACATGAGCCTACTTTTGGGCTGACTGTGGTGTACGTGTACGATGCGAGCGCGTTATCCTGACTGCCGCAGTGTTCTCGGCTCCTCCCCCTTAGGTACCCCGGTCTGTGTGCAGCGATAGCTGCCCCCCCGGCACTCGCAAGGCCATCAAGCCTCGGCTCCCTGTCTGCTGCTTTGACTGCATTGTCTGCACAGCTGGGGAGGTTAGCAATCAGACAGGTGAGTACTAATGGTTTTTGTCAGGCTGTTAATCCTGAGGGTAACCAGACACCCTTGGAGGGTGCACACAGGTAATGAAACATTTGAGTCTCTGCCCTTTTTCAGATGCCATAGAGTGTGAGAGATGCCAGCCAGAGTTCTGGTCCAATGAGAAGCGGGACGCGTGTGTCCCCAAGCAGCTGGAGTATCTTTCCTTCCAGGACGCCATGGGCAGCACCCTCCTGGCGATGGCACTCTTCGGGGCCTGCTGCACCGCGGCTGTCGCTTTGGTCTTCGCACGCTACAGGAACACCCCAATCGTGCGTGCCAACAACTCGGAGCTGAGCTTCCTGATCCTGTGCTCTCTGGCGCTCTGCTTCCTGTGCGCCCTGGCCTTCCTGGGCCAGCCTTCGGCCTGGTCCTGCCAGCTGCGCCACACCGCCTTCGGCGTCACCTTCGTGCTCTGCATCTCCTGCATCCTGGGCAAAACCGTGGTGGTGCTGATGGCCTTCCGGGCCACGCTGCCGGGCAGCCGAGTCATGCGTTGGTTTGGCCCCATGCAGCAGAGGGCCAGTATCTTCCTGTGCACCCTGGTGCAGTTGCTCATCTGCAGCCTGTGGCTGGGGCTCGCCCCACCATCGCCACGGAGACTGCTGGTGCGCGAGAGTGCTCACATCCTGCTGCTGTGTGATGTGGGCTCCGGTCTGGCCTTCTCCCTCGTCCTGGGCTACATTGGCCTGCTGGCCTGCCTCTGCTTCCTGCTGGCCTTCCTGGCCAGGAAGCTGCCTGACAACTTCAACGAGGCCAAGTTCATCACCTTCAGCATGCTCATCTTCTGTGCCGTCTGGGTGGCCTTTGTGCCCGCCTACGTCAGCTCGCCGGGGAAGTACTCCACAGCCACAGAGATCTTTGCCATCCTGGCCTCCAGCTTCGGCCTCCTGGTCTGTCTCTTCTTTCCTAAGTGCTACATAATTTTGTTAAAACCAGAAAAGAACAACCGAAAGAACATGATGGCAAAATCGACATCAGAGAAGCAATATTAGATTGAAGATTCTGCTTGTCAATAAATATATGTAATATATGGTTCCAGACAGAATGGATTCCTCAGGTCGTATTTCTGTGTTTTGTCTGCACATAGGTATGATAAATGTATGGAACAAGAGCACTAAGCCTCCTGTGATCAGCTCCTGGTGGGAGAAAAAAAAATCACACCAGTAACCTTTGGTATTTAAAGGGAAAACAAATTAATATGTCTCCTTTCAGCCCATTTACCTCGTTACCGTGGACCATGTGGGGGCACCGTTTGGGGAGCAGAGTTCAAGCATAAATAATAAAGAGCAGTGCGATTTGGATGCTGTGGGTGGCCTTACTATACCATGTTCTGTATATCCATTTATTTATCCTCCAACTGCATTAAACGGGGAGCCCAGGAGAACATGCAGAATACATGCAGAACACATGCAGAACACATGAGAATGTACTATATATGTATGTGATCTGATATCATTAGTGGCATGACGGTCACATGACATCTCTGACTCTTTATTTTGCTGAAATATCTTGGCTGTAACTGCACAATGTGTAGATAGTTTGCAGGAATCAAGATTTTTAGGACTTATTCATCACTAAAACCCAGCTTCGGATGGCGTCGGATGTGGTGAAAATCAAAAGGCCGAGCCCATTCGCAGTTGGCTGGACACACCTCCACCAATCACGGCGGGTTTCTATCCTTGTTTTCAGGTTGGCTTGCTGCCTAGTCTGTGTTAATGAGCAATGAGGTGAGTGGTATTAACAATTTAACAATGTTTTGCTTACAAGCGTGCCAGTAACCGGCAGATTAATACATCTCTTTATCCGGCGATGTGCCACCCTGTGTAATTTACAGTTAGTGTGGAGGTTGTTGCTAATGTTCTTAAAATTTTATTGTGTTTTTATCTGTGCTGGCTTCCCTTTTTGCCTGAGATAACCAGCTCGAACTGCTAACTAGTGGTTTATTTCTTCATTATTTGTTTATCCCGTATGAATGTGTTTCACTACATGTAAGTATAACATGAATTCTGTAGTTATATAAATTAAACAACATGAGTCATAGAAATGTTCTTTGCTAGAATTGTCATTGTGGCGTGAAGGGTGAGGTAATTAGGTTTCTGTCTGCCTGTGCCTGTCCCTCTCTCCGTCAGTCCTGCCTGCACTCTGGCTTTTGGGGGAGGCAGGGAGGGGGTAAAACAGACCTTCGTTCCATAGGAACTACATGGAGAACCAGCTGTCAATGACTAATTAAAATCAGTGTCCCCTGAGATTCACTACACAGAAACAGTGCAGCCCACATCCCCTTAGCCTGACCCCACATTAATAAACAACCTGTTTCCATCATAGGCCATCCTCTTTGACCCCCCCCCACCACCACCACCATGCATATCCATTGAAAACAAATGCTACATTATTATATTTATGAATTTATTTTGTGATCAGGGAGTTAGTGTGGTGGAAGGTGATGTAGGAATAGTGCTTCTGTCAGCCTGAGGGCACAAGGCCGCTGCAATGAACTAATGTCACATAATGACACATAATGACCAAAGCGTGGTACACGGGACACACACTGTGGCTTTGAACTCAGGCTACAAGGAATGGAATGTGGTCCACCTGGCTTGAAATGTGTTGAAATTGGGCTGGAAATGGCCCATAATTACTAATCCTTTGTGTCTGCTGGTTTCTGCTTGAAGGCAGTTATACATTTTGGAGCCTCTTTTCCTGCAATCCTCTAATCAGAGAGTGACTTTGCATGTTTTGGCTGAACAAAGTAGACAACAATTTACAGCAATTATACTGTATTCTAGTATATTTTATTCCTGTTTGAAATTGTATATGATTAAGTCATTCGTCCTGCTCACAAATTAAGGCTCAAAATAAAATGTTTGTGTTTAAAAAAAAAAAAACATTTTTGTCTTGTCATCCTGTTAACCAGATCTTAGGACCACAGAAACCACGCTTCTGTTCACTCTGTTTTATTTTATCTATTTATCTTCTAATCTATCACGATTAAGCCTATACACACACGTGTGTGCATGTGCCTGTGTGCATGCGCGCACGCGTGTCCTTCTGCACTCTGATTTCCCTGAAGGTGCTGTTCTCATTAATTGGACCCTATAAAGTCTCGGTGCCGCTCACTGTGGGTCACCCCATTGAAGATGCGTGCTGCACTGGCGCTCTGGCTGCTTATCCTCAGCCCCAGCACTGCACAGGACGCCTGTGAGCGCTGGGAAGACCTGGACACCTCAGTGGTCCACAAGAGCGGCGATGTGATCCTGGGAGGCATGTTCCCCATTCACTCCAAAGGCGTGGAGGAAGAGCGCAGCTTCAGGACGCCTCCGGGCCAGAGCCAGTGCAGAGGGTAACAGGGAAGGAAGTTTGGGGGAGGGACTAGGAGCCAGTTTCGGTAGTACGATCATTCAAAATACACAAAAGGTACTTTATATTGCAGCTGATCAAAATGATAATTTTGTCTAGGTTTAACCTGAGGGTATTCCGCTGGTCCCAGGCAATGGTGTTCTTCATTGAAAAGATCAACCAAGACCCGTCTCTCCTTCCCAACATCACCCTGGGCTACCGACTGTATGACACATGTGGTATCGTGGGGCTGTCAGTGAAGACCGCCATGTCTGTCATCTCTCAGCCCCTGAAGAGGACGGGGGGGCAGTGTGGTCCTCCCAGCATCTCCCTCATCATTGGCGACTCCGGCTCCACCCTATCCATGGCCATCTCTAGGGTGCTCAACCTTTTCCGCGTCCCCCTGGTGAGCGGAGCAGGATAGAGAGAGCTGTAAACATGCTACTTCTTGTCACACTCGATGCTTTCGCCCAGACTAACCCCATGTTGTGAGATCTTGCTGTTCTGTTTGTTCTGTCTCCAGGTCAGCTATTTCGCCTCATGTGCTTGTCTGAGCAACAAGCGTAAGTTCCCTTACTTTTTTCGGACCATTCCGAGTGATGTGAACCAGGCGGATGCCCTGGCACGTCTGGTCAAGCACTTTGGCTGGACATGGGTGGGCACCGTCGGGGCGGATGACGACTACGGCCGCACGGGCATCGACATGTTCACAGTGGCTGTGACCCAGCTGGGCGTGTGCGTAGCTTACAGGGTGGTCATCCCCAAGATCCCCACGAGGGACAGGCTGCAGGAGATGGTTAGGACCATCCGCCAGTCCACCGCACGGGTGATTGTGGCCTTTGCCATCGAGGAGGACATCCAGCCTCTAATTCAGGAAATCATCCGTCAGAACGTGACAGGTAAACAGTGGGTGGCCAGCGAGGCCTGGGTCACATCCACCCTCATCTCTACCCAGGAAAACTTCGCCTCCTTGAGTGGGACCATCGGCTTTGGCATTCGCCGGGCAGACATTCCCAGCTTCAAGCACTTCCTGGAGAGCCTAGAGCCACTGGCCACACCCTACAACCCGTTTGCCAGGGAATTCTGGGAGACACAGTTCCAGTGCTCTCTGAACACGACGGCGCCGTATGCCTCTACAGCTGAGATGCCACAGTATGAGAGGATCTGCACTGGGTCAGAAAGTATCAGGGAGACAAACAGCATCTACAACGACGTGTCCCAGCTCCGCGTCACCTACAATGTGCACAAAGCCGTATATTCTGTGGCCCAGGCGCTGCATGGCCTGCTGGGATGCGGGAGGGAGCAGGGCTGCTCAGACCCCCGAGAGCTGCAGCCCTGGCAGGTGAGTGCGTTTCATATCCCACTAGATGCCTCTGGCCCACTGATTGGCTGAAGCTCCTTAATTACCCATGAGGAGGGAGCAGCAATTATCCAAATTAAATGATATTAATCCATCCATCCATCTTCCAACTGTTTATCCCAGTCAGGCACACGGGGAGGGGGGGGTGCTCTTAAACCTATCCCAGGGAGAATCAGGCACAAGGCCGGGGTACAGGATGCTACTCTAAATTATATTGATATACAATAATATTTAAATATTGTTATCTTAGTAGAAAAAACAGTTCCAGTCATTTTCTGAGCTCACAGGTAGTCAGAGTTAAAGAAGAGGAAGACAAAAGATGGGACTTCCTGCACTTTGCGTCACTGTCGTCTGTGTGACCATGAAATCCGAAGGTATTAAAACCCATAGGTGGTGCAGTTCCTGAAGGAGGTGAACTATTCCAACTCGTTTGGCGACGTCGTCTACTTCGACAAGAACGGCGATCCAGTGGGCTCCTACGACATCATCAACTGGCAGAGGGAGGGGACGGGGCCCGTGACCTATGTGACGGTGGGACGCTTCGACGCCACCCTGCCATTCGGCGAGCAGCTGGTCCTGCGGCAGGCAGACATCCTGTGGCATGGCGGCCGCCGGGAGGTGAGATTAGATCATTGCCGTGACAGCCTCGGAAGAAGACGGCGTTCAGAGCAAATGACTGTACATTAGGGAGCATCATCAGGCAGAAACAGGAGACTCACTCTCTGTCCTAATCAGCAACAGATCATGTTTTACTTAATGGTTTAGGCTCCTTTATGTTCAGCTGGCTGAATGTGTAATTTGTGCATAGATATTGAGGAAGTGATTTTCAAAAGTCAGAGGATGAAAACAGAAAAGAAAGAGGCCTTTTTCAGAACAGGGACTGCTGATAACAGGCTGGGCTTCTGTTATTTGAGCAGTGTGTGTGTGTGTCTTAGGGTCTATTGTAATGAGGAAAATGCCACAAGGGATAAAAAGTCCTGTTTCAGTTTCTTGTGTACAAAATTGTAACTGAAATTATAATAATGACTGTGTTAAAAAAAATTAAAAGTTATAATAGTTTTGTTTTAGAGTTTTGCTGAGTGAGAAATTGGAATGGGATTAATGTGGGACCTGGTGTGCAGTCTACACAGTGAACAAACATGTGCGTGTTTGTGTCTGCGTGTGCGCATGTCAGGTGCCTCCGTCTGTATGCTCTGACAGCTGCCCCCGGGGCTTCAGAAAAGCCACACGCACAGGGCAGCCTGTGTGCTGCTACGACTGCGTCACCTGCACCGAGGGCACCTTCAGCAACCTCACAGGTAAAGCCATGCCAACATCACGTGTCTCCCTCTGTGTTACACTGTAGTATGTGTACGCCGCACTCTCCCCTCTCAGACCAGGATGACTGCATGCCCTGTCCAGAGGACTTCTGGTCCAACATGAAGCGCGATGGCTGCATCATCAAGGAGACCGAGTTCCTATCCTACACGGAGGTCTTTGGCCTGACGCTGGCTGCAATAGCCATCCTGGGCGCGGTCTGCACAGCAGCCGTGGCAGCCATCTTCTCGTGGCACAGAGACACGCCGCTGGTGCGCGCCAACAACTCGGAGCTGAGCTTCCTGCTGCTGCTGGCCCTGGCGCTCTGCTTCCTGTGTGCCCTGGCCTTCCTGGGCCGGCCTTCGGCCTGGTCCTGCCGACTGCGCCGCACGGCATTTGGGCTTAGCTTCGCACTCTGCCTGTCCTGCTTGCTCAGCAAGACACTGGTGGTACTGATGGCCTTCCGGGCCACGCTGCCGGGTAGCAACACGGCCCGCTGGTTCGGGCCTATGCAGCAGCGGCTCGGTGTGTTTGTTTGCACTGCGCTGCAGGGGCTGCTGTGCGGGGTGTGGCTGGCTGAGGCCCCGCCCTACCCAGTGAAGAACACGTGGCTGTACCGTGACAGGATCATCCTGGAGTGCCACCTGGGCTCGCTGGCCTTCTTCTGCTGTGTGCTGGGATACATCGGCTGCTTGGCTGGCTTCTGCTTCATCCTGGCTTTTCTGGCCCGGAAGCTGCCTGACAACTTCAATGAAGCCAAATTCATCACCTTCAGCATGCTCATATTCTGTGCCGTCTGGATCTCCTTTATCCCAGCTTATGTCAGCTCACCTGGGAAGTTCACTGTGGCTGTCGAGATATTTGCCATTTTAGCTTCCAGTTTTGGTCTGCTATTCTGTATTTTTGCTCCCAAATGTTACATTATCATCTTTATGCCTGAAAAGAATACTAAAAAACATCTCTTATCCCAGCGAATGGCAAAATAATTTACCTGTCTGGAATCCAGACTTTTAAAGGAAATTTGATTTTGTTTGGCTTAAATATAGACATAGGATAATTTTTTTTTAAGGTTAAGGACCACAATGGCTTTGTTTGCTCGTATGTACTAGTAAGAATACACACACAGAGGACTTTTTGTATTGGTCCATCACATGTATTGTATTGTCCAACGCTGTTTTCCTTTGTACTTAACCTGTGGTGTTTGTGGGATGCCAAATCACCACCAGGGGGTGCTAAAGCACTAGAATGCAATTGTATGTGCAACCATTGCCTGTAGAATCTGTCTGAAGTGTTTTTCTTCTGTAGGTTGAATGCAAATAAGCAAAAAATATAATGGAAAATATATGTGATTCCTGTAGGAACTGGTTATTAAATAATGTGTCTTAGAGCTTGTCTTCTTGTCCAGGTTGTCCTTTGTGCGGAATAAAGGTGACAGCTAACAGATTTAAGGGCTTAACAGCTTGCTATTACTGTTCGTTAGTAAAAATGGGAGAGTTTTACAATAAATTTTAAACTGGCTTCTCACTATAGTCTCACAGTGAATCTCTTCCTTTCCCCAGCAGCACTTGTTAATATGTGCTCTCGCTGTTCCGTTTTGGAATTGTTGACCTTCACGTTAGACCCTGTGATCACATGTTTATGTTAATCCTGTCAATAAAATACCATCTTAACGCTGTCCTTTGTATTCGAGCTACAGAGGCGCTCATTCAACTGAATATCACGGTGAAGAATGTGCAACAGAATTGCTGTGGGGCTCATTAAAACTGAAAGGGCTGCACTAGCTACACTACACCTAGATACCCAGGCACACCCAAATATTCTTATGGCAACAGACTGATAGAGGGGTACTATACATTTCTAGCTAACAGTCTAATAGCATTCTGTCAAGCTATGGATATATAATCTTATTTACCCTTCTTCAGTGTATTGCTTTGATAAAATCCTGATTTATTTACATTGCCCACCGAACATTCTATGCATCAGTCTATGGCTCTATTTGCATTTCTTGCAATGATTTTCCTTCTTCTTGATTGAACTCCCTGCAAACAAGAATAATTACATAATTTATAAAATTCCCCTTTTCCCTTTTCATCAGTTGGGAAAATTTGAGAGCCTTTGTTTTCACACAGTGAAAAGTCTCCCTTTTCTTCCTACAGTGTGAAGTCAGACTGTGCACGTGTTACAAACATCCCACACTACACTGTGCAGTGATTAACGGTTGCTGACGTCCCTGATTGGTTAATTACCGAGTGGGATGACATTACACTCCTTTTATTTCAGGAACTCGTCTCTCTCTCCAAATGCAACTGACCACTTCTCCTTCTCCTCCTCACTCCTCTGCACTTCCTTCATCTGGAGGAGATGTGGAGAATCTGTGTCACGTGCGAGAAGAGCACAGCTCCACCATTTGTTCCCTTTGGGGGGCCATTCTGGCTTCAGTGACACTGTGAGCCCCACCCACACATGCAGCTTGGATTCCAGCTCCTGGCAAATCTACATCAGGGGCAGTTCGGCCTCACAATGGGGCGATTCAGTGAAGCTCAGAGGACATGCTGTTCCACCTCAGCACGCTGGGAGACTTGGCCCAGGTCACTGACACTGTGGCCCAGTACTCTGCCTGTTTGGGGAGCACTGTGGGGTAACTGGACCTGATAATACCCACTGGGAGATAAATATCTGGGCTGCACTTTGACTGGGATTATGCACCATTTTCGGGAGGGTTAAGTGATTCCCATACAAGCTGAACAGTGCTGCAACATTTCTGACTCCAGCTGAGAGCTGTCAGGGTCATAAAAGCAACTCTGATGCCTGGAGTGATTGATGGACCTTTATTTATGTTCCAATATCTTTAATAAATGTAACATGCCAAAATGACACACGAAAAGCAGGCCACACTCACGATCCAGATAAACATTCAACCAAGATTTTTCTAACATTTGACTGACACTTTCATCATGGCAATCAACTTCTAAGAGTCACTGATGATAAAACTGAATATGTGATGAACAGTGACCTTCACAGGCAGCTGTTGGGTTATATATCAGCCTAAACAGGTACATGTGGATGAACAAAGCAACGTTTCCAACTGTGGGAATTTTTAAATATTCTTTCCTTTCATTTCGCCATCATGCTCTTCTTTGTATTTTTTTCTGGTTTCAATAAAATTATGTAACACTTTGGGGCAAAGATGCACAAGAGAAGTCCATAGCTGGAGGCCAGGATGGCGAAGATCTCCACGGCGACTGTATACTTCCCCGGCGAGCTGACGTAGGCAGGCACGAATGCCACCCAAACGGCGCAAAATATGAGCATGCTAAAGGTGATGAACTTGGCCTCGTTGAAGTTGTCGGGCAGCTTCCTGGCCAGGAAGGCCAGCAGGAAGCATAGGGCAGCCAGCAGGGCGATGTAGCCCAGGACACAGCCGAAGCCCAGGGCCGAGCCGATCTCACACTCCAGGACCACCTTGGAGCTCTGACCTGTGTTCTCAGACGATACGGGGGGGGCCTTGGCCAGCCACACCACACAGATCACCACCTGAATCAATGTACAGAACAAGAGTCCCATCCTCTGTTGGGCAGGGCCAAAGTAGTGCATAACATTGTTACCTGGCAAGGTGGCCCTGAAGGCCACCAACACCACCACCGTCTTACTGAGGATGCAAGAGATACAGAGGACAAAGCTGATTCCGAACAGGGTGTGACGCAGCTGGCAGGACCAGGGTGAGGGCTGGCCCATGAAGGCCAGGGCACACAGGAAGCAGAGCGCCAGGGCCAGCAGCAGCAAGAAGCTCAGCTCCGAGTTGTTGGCGCGCACCAGCGGCGTGTCTCTGTGGCGGAAGAACACAGCCATGACGACAGCTGTGAGAGCGGCCCCGATCACAGAGAGCACGCTGAGGACGATGCCCAGGGTCTCTCCGAAAGACAGGAACTCCACCTCCTTCAGCACACACTCTGTTCGCAAACTGTTGGGCCAGAATCGTTCTGGGCACCTCATACACTCAGTGGAACCTTAAATACAACAGCAATGAAAAAGGATGCATCAGAATTAAATAACACATTCATGAGTTTCCTCTGACATCAAGATCCTGTTCACTGAATTAAGGCTAAACGCTAAACCAGTTTTCAGGGTTAGGTACTGCTGGAGGAGGTTAGGGTCCAGTGGCACCTGTCTGGTTGCTGACTTGCCCATCTGCGCAGGGCAGGCAGTCAAAGCAGCAGATAGGTTTCCCTCTCTGGAGAGCTCTCCAGGTACCCGGGGGACAGGGCGTGCTACACTGAGACACAGGGACCTGTGGAGACAACAGGCCACACACCTGATACCTCAACCCCACTGAAGTAGGCGGCAGGCAGATGAGAACCAGGCACCGAGCCCCACGAGCAGTAGAGAGGGCATCTGCAGTCACATGCCGCAGCGTGACCTTCCAGGGCACTTTTGTTTGTTATTCCTGGATGGCGGCCCTATTAATGATCACCTCTGGCATCGTACAGTATCTGAATTCATTCCAGAACTTTCCCACAGGCCATGCACTCCTTTTTGTATACGTCGCACTGAAAGGCTGCAATTAACACGCTGGCATGGGCCAATCACTAGTGAAATCTGTCATATTTTTAGCTGCGCTCGCACACAATGCTGGCACTATGAATGATCCCTGTTTGTGGGCCCGAGGCGTCCATGAACGACCTGGCTCCGTGGGGTCAGAAGGGGGTGGAAAATGCCAGGAATCTGAATATTAACGTCAGAGATTTGTGGCATGTGAACTAAAGGCTGACCACCGTGAACTTTCAAATTAAAGCGCATGAAAGGCAGGGCACCATGGACCACTCACCTCCTTTTGGGAGCCACCCCAGAAGACCTTCTTAACGTCGAAGTTGAACGTGCTCTGAGACCCGTCCACAGAATCAAACTGGCCCACCTTGACGAACTCCACCCGGTCCCCGGGTCCCCTGTGCCAGTTGATGATGTCATAAGATGGCATCGGGTCGCCGTTCTCATCAAAGCGTATTTCCTCCCCGACAGGTGTGGTGAAGTTTACAACTCTCAGGTAATGAAGAAGCTTCCAAAACAAGAGGTCAGGTAATGGACACATGTCACAGAGAAGATCAAGCGCAGAACATGTTAACCACAAGCTGTGGATGCTCCATATATTTTACTCTAATAAGTATACTACATTATATTCCTGATACAGAGTATAGCAAGAAAAGGCAGTGGAGTTGGGATGGAGCTTTACCTGCCATGGCTGCAGCTTAGAAACATCAGGGCACTGCCTGTCTTCAAAGGGCCCTTGACCTGGCTGGCAGGTGAGCATGTTATGCAGGGCGTGAGCGATGGCGTACACGGCCTTGTACACGTTGTAGGAGACCCGCAGCTGCGACACGTCCGTGTAGATGTTTTCCACTAGATCCAACTGCTCTGTCCCTGAGCAGCGGGACCTGGTTGACGCCAACTGAGACTGCCGGTCCTCCAAGGAGCACTCAAACACAGCCTCCCAGAATTCCCTGACAAAAGGGTCAGTGCCGGATGAATTGGGATGAAGCCGGGTCAGGAAAGGCCTAAGTCCCTGGATGTTTCCTCTTCGCACAGCGAAACCGATGGTCCCGCCTAGCGAGGCCATGAACTGGGGGGCAGAGAGCAGGGTGGATGTGACCCAGCCCTCTGTGGCGATCCACTGCTTCTCTGTGATGTTCTGCTTCACCACCTCACTTAGCAGAGCGTGCATGTCTGGGGTGATGGCAAAAGTGACCACCACCTGGGCAGAGGACTGCTTAATGACGTCCACAATGCGCGCCATCCTCCTCTGTGAGTAGGACTTGGGGATAATCTCGGAGAAGGCCAGGCACACCTCAGAGCTTTGGAGCTCACGCTGCAGCAGAGCGACGCCCGACTTCCCGTAGTCGTCGTCACTGGCAACCACACCCACCCAGGTCCAGCCCAGCAGGCGTAGCAGGCGAGCCATGGCCCGTACCTGGAAGGCGTCACTGGGCACAGTGCGCAGGAAAGTGGGGTACTTTCTCCAATCGCTCAGGCATGCACAGGAGGCAAAGTAACTCACCTGGGGGCACAAAGCTCAATTATGAACTGAACTAGCAGTACTATGAAATCATAAGGTTCGTGCCAATAATAACTCAATGTTAACTAACGCTTAAATGTCATCATGAAAGATCAGCAAGTAGTTATCATTATATTTAACACTGACTGGTTAGGGCTGATAAACACATAAAAAAGCAATAACATAGAAACCTCCAGATGGAAACAAGGAGGCCATATTTGACTGGACGCTTCATGCAAGCCTGAGTCTGAAAGGAATCTGCAATTATTGTGAATGGCCTGGGAATAATTAGTAATCCACTCACCAGTGGGATGCTGAAGACACCGAGTGTGCGGGCGATGGCGATGGAGGAGGAGGAACGGGCGTCCCCAATGATGACAGGTACAGCCGCGGCACCGCAGTACGTCACGTGGTCCTGCCCCGTCACCAGAACCAGGGTGGCAGCCAGCGTGGTGCCCTCAGCCAAGCAGCTGTCAGCCACCGTGTAGCCCAGCGTCAGGTTGGGCAGTAGGGCTGGGCTGCGGTTGATCTCCTCCACGGCAAAGATCATCGTCTGCAGCCAGCGGTAGGAGCGCAGGTCGAACCTGGGGGAGCGACGGAGGGAAGAGTAATACGAAAACACCAGCATTGTTTAGCATCGACGTTCAAATGCACTCAGTGCATGAAATCGTGTACCGTAATGGCAGGAATTCACAGTTAATTTCAGGCAAGTGGTAGCACACAGGTGCAATGACATGTTTTTACTTAATTTGAGATTTTATGCCATATTCATTATTAAATGTGTGCAGAGATAGACAGTGGTTCTCCATAGAGGCGGATTTTCTCACTCAAGGCACTTCGCGGCCACAGCTCTCTGGGTGAAGAGCTGGTCAGGATCAGGAGCCTGTACATGTACGGGGAACAGCCCCCCCATGAGCACGTCCCCCGGCCGGTGCAGCACCCCCGAGGGTGGGCCACCCACCGCCCAACAGGCTCCGTCCTCCAGCGCGCGAGCAGGGAGCGGCCCGAAGCAAAGCAAGTACAACCAGGCAGCCGGGCCCATGTCGGGCACGATCGAGACACGGACATGCGGGGCACACCTGCTTATGTATGCCGCGGGCAGTCTGGCATGTAAAAAAACAAGCCGTGCATCGATTAGGCCGAGCAAGCAGCAACGTGCAAGAAAATTGAGCTGTCCCTTGTGGGGCGCAGCTAATCGCCGCCTAGCGCACACAGAGGAATCCCATTATTGTTATTACTTCACCCAGACCTCCGTCGCCGGAGGACACAGAGTTCTTACAGCCTTGGCAACTCACTTTGTTTACAATTCATTCCGGATCGCCGAGGTTTTTTTTATGATGTGCCGTGTCCTGACAGATGCTGATGTTTAATGATGCTGCTAGACCCTGCCTTCCAGCACACCGATGAAATAAAGAAACTGGCAACATGGAAATCCACAGAACAAGAGGGATATGGCGCGCTGGAGACCAGGATGCTCTTCCTAGGTGTAACCCAAAAAGAAAAAACCAATTATCACTGTCAAACCACGTAGATCAATGACACATACAGCCGTAAGGTGGTGAAATTAGATAAGATGGCTCTGAGCTTAGCTTAGTACTAAATCTCTTCTCTAAGGTGAAGCCTAGGTCTTTCACTCATTCTGGGACCTGCAGGGGCGTAATGGAGCTGCGCTCCCTCTGTACTTCCTTTTCACGGACCCGCCGACTCTTTTCCATTTCCATTATTTTTCAGCGCTGTGATCTAGGGGCCTTTCTGGTCAGGAGTGTAGCTCCTCTGCTATTGTGCAGCCTGTGTTTGTGCATGCTTGTCTGCACGTGCTTGTGTGTGACAGACCATTTTTGATGGCCCTGGGCAAAACGGAATGGCGTAATTGCTAGTTAATGTGTCTGTTTTGCAACGGCCCTGAGAGAGGGAAGATCCAGCCCCCCACCCTCCCCCCCGCACATTGCTGATTATTGTTATTCTGTTACTATTGTTTGTCTGGCAGTGACTTACTCAACAATGCTAACAGTGAGTTCCTATTTGTTCAGAGTTGACTCTCAGCCCCAGAGACCAGCCGTCCTACTAAGGTAGGTTACAGGACAGGCTTTGATTCAGCTCTGGTTACATTGCCTTCCACGTTGTTTCACTGCAGTGACTGAACTGGACCAGCAGGGATCATATAACAATGAAGCTGGCAGCTGTGTGCTTCCTGTGTGCTCTGTAACCTGACTGACCTGACAGTTCAAAGAATCCTTTACCCATTAGCTCTGTTACCTGCTTGCAATGGCACTCCATGACCTCCTTCTCAGATTCTTAAGCGCGGTGAATCAGCCATTACTAACAGAAGCATTGCTTCATCATGGGGATAAAAAATTACTTTTAAACCAAAAAAACAACACCTGGTGGAACTAAGAGGGGTGAACCTTTATATTTTGCAGTATAGATTGCAAACCCTTTGTTACAACGGGAGACAATTGCTGCTGATAGCATTTTCAGGTGTATTGCTCCAAAAAAGGCAAAACGTTTTAGAGATGGATTTTTTTGTTAACTGGTACATTCACTATAATTCATTTAGGCTGCAAAATAGTACTAGTTTCTACCAAGAAACCCTCCTGTGAAGACAAATCAACATAGCAGCTCAAAGGTAAGGAAATGGGAATGCAACACACCTTCTCACATGCCATAACTTCTCATTCAGGACACATATTACACAATAAACAGCTTTGTAATCTATAAGTCACATGACCTCATTCTAGTATTCCGGTTTTTTATTTTCCGATTATCCATCATGCATTGGCCATGATGTCCCTTATTCCTCTGCCTTTCTTGAATCCAGGTGGAACATCTGAAATCTGTCTGCATTTAGCTCTAATCTACATTGACCAATCCATATAGGCAGTCAACATGAGGTCAATTGTCTGTTAAGTCTCCATTCTTTGGTATGTGAATTTAAACCAATCTCTTCCAATCTGTTTTCTGAATCTGTTAGAATAATTATCTCCAGACTTTAATTGTTCTTTAGTTGATTGTGATATTTCTGTTGAGATGCCATCTCTCCCTGTAGGCTTCATTTACAGCTCATCTGATCTTACAGTTAATCTGAGCCTGTTTTCCATGGCTGGGGGTTCTTCCACGTATCTGACCTCATTAAATTTATGTTGGCTGTAGTTGTCATCTTTGCCATACAAGCCTTCAGTGTATTCCTTCCATCTTGATCTTTGTTTTGCCAGTGTATATCTCTCCTTTGTTGTTATTCAGTCGACCCACTCGAGGTTAGAACTTCCTTTTATGGCCCCCTTTAATGTCTCTCCGAGACTATTTCTGTCACTTCTGTGAACTATATAATTAGCAGAAACAGGTCAGATGCATTTTGTCTGCCTGTCCAACTGACATGTGAAGAACAATGGATTTCACCTTCCAGAGTGAGCCAGCCACTGGCATAGACACAGCATGGAAGGTCAGATCACACTGAGCTATGAATTCGGGCCAAAATCTTTCTCTGCCCCACACCCCTGCCCTTTCACATCTCGCACCCCAAAAGTGGTATCTGCCAAACAATTCACAAAAGGCGTCTAGTAAGATGTGAGAAACTACAGAATCTTGATTGGATGCCACTTTCATCAGCTATCCAGCAATCTAGCAAATGTCCTGTGAAAAATTAAATGGACACTGTCCCAGATGAAGAGGCAAGCCCTTTAGAAACGTCCTGGTCCTGCTGGAAACATGTGTGGAGGCCTGGCCCACTACAAAGTTCAGGTTTTAAGCACTAACACTCCAAAATCCCTTCTGGCAGGATGTGGTCCATGTTTCATGTTGGATTTTTAGTATTTGCCTGCAAAGCTCATATGATACTGCTGACCGTAACCCCACAGCCTCACGGCTCGTCCTCCTCTGCAGCGGCATCCACACTGATGGAGTTTTTCTAAAGTGACAGCACTTCTGAAAAAGCAAACAGCTGCGGGGCTTTGGGCACTGACAACATTTCGGTTTTCTCCTGTGGGAGGGACCACTGCAGACCTGCTGCAAACAGACAACATGTGTGCGTCTATAGTGTGAGTTTCCTGATGGAAAATGTGTGTGTGCATGTGTGCGTGCAAAGTAAGAGAGTGTCTGATTCTTGGCTTTGTATATGTTTACGTGTATATGTGTATGTGTACGCACAGCTGTTCCTAGAAGCACAGAGACACGTTTAGGAAAGGGGTCAGGGGACACATTCCTGAGCTCCCCTATTAATCCGTCCTGTGTGGAGCGTCGGTGCAGAGTGCCCTGGGTGCCTACGAACCTGATCCATCAGAAACACGGAATCAAACGAATGGCGCAGGCAGGTAGGTCTATGTCTGATGCCGATACCATTCTCAGCTAAAGACTGTGTGAATAGCTTGCAGGTGAATAGGCTGGATGGAGATACATACCTGGGGTGACTCTTTGTACGCACCCGGGGATGCTTGTCTCAAGAAGACATTAAGCTGATACCCTTGTACCATCAGCCAAGTTGAATGGAAGTATGTACATCAGTTCTTAGTGACTTGAGGCTGTAAATGTTCTGTATCTTGTCATGGAAAGCTGATTGGGATACAGTGAGTTCTACATTCATTTATATGATATAATGGAGTTTATATTTGCGGATAATGTAAGATGTCAGAACTGATATCTGGGAGGTTTATTCCAGAATTCAGACAGAGAACATGCTACACCCATTACATGTGGAAGGGGGATGAGGAGGACACTTAAGTGACTAACCCTAAGCCACATACTTTAGAGTCCGACGACTTCTCCTTGAATTTTCCTTCTTATGAAATGTGAAACTTCTCAGGCTACTCATTAGCCAGCAAACATGGACTAACTGTGCCACCACACTGTGCTGAGAAAACCAGACAACCTTGATCTTATTAGGGTCTATGTTTCGCTTGTGCTTAGGGTCCTCTGTGCTTAGGTTTTTGTCCCCAACTGCAGGTCAATTGGATGTCTCTCGTCTGGTGGTCCCAGCTCTGCTCATGCTTGGCTGGATTGTGGGATGTGCAGTAGTTGTATACTGGGTCTTCAACTAGGTCAGTGTACCACCAGTGCTGTGAGATTGAAAGGCAGGCTCCTTATATAGTTCTTTAAATGTTAATTTCAGAGAAAAAAAAGCAATTAATCATATTAAATCACTTATAGCCTAAGTATTAAGCCTTATTCAAAGCTTTCAAAATGCACTTAACCTGTGTAATCAGGTATAGAAATCTGAATCCAACTGTTTTTTGTGTAAATGTATTCTCTTTTTGCAGGATAATGAAAAATGTTAAGAAGCGACAGAGGATGTTACACATTATGAGCTGAAGACTGTTATTCAACTGTTAAAGTTGTGTGTCTTTGCATGTATATGAACCTGAAAAGTAAGTTTCATGGAGGTAAATATTTAAAGCATAAATCTTTTGTAAAGTTATTTTGTAGCACTAAGCCACCATGGTCCTGGTCACTGAAATGGAGTCACAGAGACTCCTTCATCAGCTTAGGGATAGGGTACTGATTTGGCTCACTTCCAGGCGTTTCTGTCCTGGGAAAATGGCCCATTTGTCACAAGCCTGGCCCTGGTGACAAGGGAGGCGAATACCACACGTGTCTGCAGGGGCTCATGGGATATGGAGCAAACCAGCTGTCATACCATTTTTCCACTCTTATTTTCCAATATCCTTTCCTGCCTCCATGTATGTCCTGTGCGGCTGGATGCCATTACCGTGAAGAAGACACTGGAGGACAGCTCCTCCGGAGGGTCATTCGAGGCTTGCAGGAAAGCAGCCTTTCTCTGGCTGTAAATGTAGTACTGTTGCGTGTTGTTGTTTGCCATCTTTTATTCCACAGACTGTCAACACCATAAAAATACACTCCACAGGGCGATAAGACAAATAACTGGGTATGATAAAACTGTCAATGACGTGTTAGAAATGTTTGATTCCCCTTGCCTTGACTTTTGAATAAAAATGTGAAAATGGAGGATATTTTCTCAGCTGGCTCATTACACCGTTAGTCTCATACAACCCTGAATTATATGGAGAGGGCAGCACATATTTATCAAAGGACATCACATGACCACTTATTTCCCTGCACTGCCAGGAACAAGCTCCAAGCGATTCTGAGGGAGATGGATGGATGGATGTTCTAACGGGTGTGTGTTGTTTTTATTTTTTTGTTCAGGTGAACTCTGGTACAATGTAAACTTTTACACTCATTTCTTAATTAGCACACAGGTAAAAGGATTTTTGGCATTCTGTGAGGCATTCTGCGGACTTAGGCCCCACTTAACAGTTTTTGCCATAAATTAAGGTGACAAAAAGTCACCTTGCAGTAAAATTTAAAAAAATTAAACCACAAATTAAAAAAAAATAATAACAGTGAGACCCTGAAAAAATTAGTGAAATACATGAAAAATAGAAACCAGAAACTAACCAATCAGATCATCATGCTAGAGAGCGCGAGCGGGACTAAAACCGAACTAGCCAATGAATTTACAGTATTTGAAAAACTGTACGTTGGCCGCTCGAGGCTGTATCAGTGAAAGACGACATTTTTAGTATTAAAGTACCAAAATTAATCGTGTTGTTTAGAAAATTTTAAACTGGAAAGACGCGACACTCTGTAATGGTCGAAGCTTTCTATAGTCTTTTAATGAGTGTCAACCCCAAGCGTACATCACACACAGCAGAGTCTTCGAAGAACTAGCCTGCAGCGAGATGGTGTTCGTGGTAAACATTGTGAGCGGAGAGGAAGTTGGCAGATGCAATGTTACCGAGTAAGTACAGCTGGAATTACATGATATGACCACAAGGTGTCGGCTTTTAGCTCAATTCTACAGGATTGCCAACTGTCACGCAAGAAATCTTACGGCAAATCTATATTATTCCATTATAAACCCGAAATTAGCTAAATAAAAAGTGTCGGAGTAGTTTGCAAACTCTACAGACTATTTATAAGGTAATAAATCTATTACATACATGTAAATGAGTGTACCGGCTTGTCTCGAAATGAAAATCTCACTCCAGCCAGCTGACCAAAGCTGGCAACCCTGATTCTAGTAAGAACAGTTTTGTTGGTTCGTCTGGGTCATCTTGCTGTTGTAGAAATGCCACGAAACACTATACTTGTTGCATAGCTCCTGGTATTTATTCAGTCGTTATTGATTAGAAGCTAGTGCATACAATCAGTCCTGGTTATTTTATTGTGTTTGGTTGCGGAAATGTTACGGAGGAAACTACCAATCACTTCCACTCATTTTCCACACCTTTAACTTGGACTTCATCCCGCCTTCTCCACTTTGCTGTCACTTGCTCGTTATTACCCTGTTAAATTCATTTGCCTTGCAATATTTATGGTATTCTGCCGGGTCATTTCTGTTTATTACATGCACTCGTGTGTTTTTCCTATCTCCTAACTAACCTCGGCAAAAGGTGTTTCAGGTATTTTTCCACGATATCAGATGTTGTACGCAGGGAATTCATCCGGCTCTAGTGTCACGTGGGCTTCCTGCACCGTCATTCTCAACACCACAAAAATGGCTGCTGGAGACAGGGGGGTGGCAGCTAATATTTCTCAAGAGTTTGATTTCACTTTTAGATAAATTGGAAGCCAGTCTGCCAACCTTGTTAGCATTCACTTCTGACCCTGTGACTGAAAAGGTCACACCAGGCAGCTGGCATTCTCCCCAAACCCAAACACCCATCTGCCCTCCCCCAGTTGCTCTGTCTTTCCCTTGGACTAACTCTTATGTAACTTCACCAAACTGATGTTTTTCTGTCTCCCGCTTTAATGTACCTATTTAATGATATTCCTCTAGTTTTTTGTTCTTTCATATATTGTCCAATAAGACTGACTTATTAACATATTTCTTGTTTACTCTAGTTACTGATTTTATTTCCCCCCCAGTCAGCTGGATATTGGAGGCAAAGTTAAGGGTAATCTTATGATTTTATTACTTAAACAATTTTAACGGAACCTATGGAGTGACAGGCATTTTGCTTTCAGAAAAAAAGGTCAGCATGTAATGTTAATTTTTTAATTGCTATAGACTCATGGGTCTTTATCTTGGTTAGAATTTCTCATGGTTCTTTAAAAGGAATGTTTTGCAGTAATAGATGCTTAAGAGACTTGTTACCAGTCTTAGATGCTGATTGATCTAAAGACATTTTAAGCTGTGCTTAAAACACTTGTGGAGAGTCTGCCTGATTACCTTACTGTGTCAAATATCACTGCGCAAAGAAGATTCTGTTTTACCATTAATGATGCTGACAGCAAAAATGGTGACATCATTTAAATGGCAGGTGGTGGAGTCTGAACAAGCTGAAATGGTACATACCTTCAGTGTGTTCCAATAAATGTAAAAGTTTCGGTTACAAGATGTAATGGTAATCGCTTCGTCCCTTGCAGTGTGTAGTTTATTTTGTGTTGTTTTTATGTACAGGTGCAGGATACAGGTTCATGCAGCTGAAGTTTTTAGGGAAGAGGTGTATGATGTTGTTTTTAATACAGGGAGCTGTTTCGTTAAAGTAATGTCTTTACTCATGAAAATCACAGTGGTTGCAGGTACATTTGACCGTAACTTCATACCGGCAGACCTAAGAACAGCCTTTAATTTGAGAGCACCGCCACTGGCTGCTCTAATGCTTATGTGAAATAATTATTACCTTTGACTAGAGTATGCTTCAAAGACCTTTCATATTTTGGGTGCATCTCACTGCCCCTACGTGCAAAAGGTAGCTTTGAAAAAATGGAGGTGGTAGGTAAAAAAAAAAATGCATTGTAGTGAATGTTAAAGTTAGGTTGTTATCACTGCACACATGTGCCTGTGGCTAATGGTCTTTCTGCACTTGTGTGTGTGTGTTTGTATTTACTACATTGTGGAGACCAAATGTCCCCACAATGTGGTAAAACCTGTTAATTTTTAGCTTGTACGGACATTTTTAAGGTCTCCACATTATAAACCTCAATATTATAAAATATTTATGAATGCAATCAAAAAACTAAAATAGCAAAAGGTCTTATTTAGTTTGATTACTTATGGTTAAGGTTAGGGCTGGGTAAGGGTTAGGGTTATAATAGTTAGAATTAGGGTTAAGCCCATACAAATGAATGGAGAGTCTCCACCATGATAGGAATATTTGAACTGTGCGTGTGCGTGTGGTTAATGCTTTGGCCATGTCAGTATGTGTGTGCAAATGTAGCATTCTGCTTGCATGTCATGGTGAGCTATCATTGCTCAGGTTTCAGCTATGGCTGCTGCCTGTCACCTGAGTGCCAACAACTGTGCTTTTAATCAGAAGGGGGGTACTGGTGGGTATATTTAACACATCCCGAGGACATCCATAAATATAGCAGGGGCAGTACCTGCAAATGGGATGGGACATGGGGAGTATTGGGGTCTGCGAGCTCCGTTAAACACAGTCACAACATTTACAGAATACTGCACTGCAGTCATGTGATTAGCAGTGGTCAACTGTGAGTTATGGTGTCTGTGCTCAGAGAGACCTTTTAATGTGCAGTGCCCTTGACAGTTTTCCAAAGAAATTTTATTGTGTTGCACATACTAAACATCTGCTTTTCATGTTTGCGATGTCATGGATCACAAGACTGCCGTATCCCCTAAGATGGGAGAAAAAACTGCCTGTTCATTTGATGGTAACTGGGACATAGTCAAAGAACAAACAAAACACATTTATGTTTGAAATTTATTAAACAAAATTTCTTTGAAGATGCTTATTAAAAAGTATCTAAATACAGGCATCTGAGGTATATCTGACTGTCCCTCTACCAGAAAGATAAATGTGGAGGGAAGCTGCTTCATGTGAAAATTGACCAGAATAATAAGGATTGGCTATCCATGAAAATCAAGCATAAAACTAGACAAAATCAAAAAAAGAAGTCTCCAAAAGACAACACCATACACTTTGGTTACGTTTTTTTTTTTTTTTTTTTTTGGAACAGAATGCTATTGTATTGAGGTCAATAACTGAGAGGACCCCATGTAATCCCATGTAAAAGAAAATGGAGGAATATAAATCGTAAAAGTACACCAATAAACTGTTACCTAACAATAACAGGGTCAATCATTTTCAGTTTAAACTGGAATTTGAGTTTTGAGTTCTTCGCTTTTGGCTTAGGAAAAACCTTTAAATAACAAAATGTATGCAACCTGGACTAGACTCTGGGGGTCAACACTTCGACCTTAAGGTGTAGCAAATTGTCCTAGGTTAAAGTGTTGACCCCCCCAGAGCAAAGCGCAGACAGCAGACAAACCAATTGTCTGTTAGCTGCTTGCAGTCATCACCTAGGGTCCCAAAAAAACTAGCATGGAGGCACAGTTTGCCATAAAATATGCTTTGAAAGCTTAATAAATATTAAATTGGAGCCCATAACATATGACATTGATAACATAAATGTAAAGCTGAGTTTATTGAATGTAAGGCACGCTACTGATCATGGTCTAAAAATCTTACACTTAACAGAAACTTGGCTTTAAGCAAGATGAGAACATTCCTCTGTATGAGTCTGTTCTTCCGGGCTATGCTTATAAACATAAACCCAGATATCTCGAGGTGATGGTGTTGCTGTTATCTTTGAAAACTAGGTACTACAGAGCGATTAGGGTGTGAATTCAACATATTTGAATTCATGGTTTTTACCATGACAAGCGTGGCGACATGCAACCCTTTCTCAAATGTCATTATGGTTGTTTATAGATCTCCTGACCCCTACAGTGACTCCATAAAGGAATTTACTCATTTGTTAACTAGCTTGATTATATATATATATAGATAAAGTTTTCATTGTTGGTTGATTTTAATTCCCATATAATGGTATTAAAATGACAGTGATCCTCTCAGGACAGCCTTCATCTCCATTTTAAATTCTGTTGGTTTTTAGATTTGGTTCTTAGCTGTGGTATTTAGGTAGAAAATGTGGAAATTCTCCAACTAAACTCTACTATCTCAGGTAATGCACTGGTGAAGTTTGAGATTCAGACAAGGACTATGACATCGTCGGCTCCTAAGCACTACTTTAGTTGTTCGATCAGCCCTTCGAGTGCTGCAGCTCTGGTCGATAGACTTCCACACACTATACATGAAGAAACGAGGCCACTAGTGAGGCTGAACTGGAATTTGTGTTCCAAATGGTTGAGCAGGGATTTGGTAGCAGTCATTACTGTTTTGCTCCATTGAAAAGAAAACAACTTAAAGACAAGAAACATGCACCTTGGTATATAGACCAAGCACGTGATCTTAAGCAAGCCCCACATAAGCTTCAATGTAAGTGGCATATCACTAAGAGGATTTCTTGATTGCCTGGAAAGAAAGTGTTTTAACATACAGATATTCCCTATCTAGGGCCAGGTCCACATACCTCTCCAGGCCGATTGAAAACAACAAAAACAATCCCAGATTCCTATTTGGCATTGTGATACATCTGTCAAGGACTCATGCAACAGTGGACTCGCAGGTTCCAGTGACACTTAGCAGCAATGATTTTATTGCGATTTTTGATAACAGCCAATATTATAGAAACTATTTAGGGTGTTCCATTGGTTGACCTGACATTCAGACATCTGGCTCAGCTACATCTGACAGAATAAATGAGATATTTGAATTCTTCTCTATGATAGGTGAATCTGATGTACTGAATCTAATATCTCTACTAATAAGTAGCACACTACTTAACATGATAAATCTCAAAAATCTTAGAAGTAGTTGCTAGTCAGCTCCCTCTGTTTTTGCAAAGGAGCAACATTGATGAGATGTTCCAATCAGAGTTTAGGCGACGTTACAGTACTGAAACTGCACTATTGAGAATCATGAATGACTTTGCTTATGGCTGATGATGATGGGTGCATATCCCTTTTGGTCCTACTGGATCTAAGTGCAGCATTTGATACTATTGACTATGATATTTTATTGGTAAGGTTAGAGTCTTTGGTTGGTGTTAAAGGGCAGACACTGTCCTGGTTCTACTCATATTTAACTGACTGTCACCAATTCGTCCATGCGAACAACGAATCCTCCGAGTCCATCAGATTGAGGTATGGTGTCCCGTCCAGTTCTGTCCTGGGCCCACTACTATTCACCTTATACATTCTGCCTCTTGGTGATATTATTAGGAAAAATAGTGTGAGTTTTCATTGTTATGCAGATGACACACAGCTGCACATAACTGTAAAAACAGATGAGCTATCACAACTGTCAAAGACTGAGGAATGCCTAGCTAAATTTAGGAGCTGAATGGCCAGTATCTACATTCTGCTAAACTCTGACAAAACAGAGATGTTACTACTGGGCCCTAAGACAGCTTATGGTGCTGTTGATAGCCTAGTCAATGTAAGCACAATGGTTAAAAGCCTTGGTGCTGCAATTGACTCAGCCTTTTCTCTGGATGCTCACATAAATAACGTGGTTAAAACAGCTTTCTTCCATCTGAAGAACACTGCAAAACTTAGGTCTCACTTGAGGATGCAGAAAAGTTAGTACACCCATTTATGATCTTTAGACTGCACTATTGTAATGCTCTATTCGTTGGGTGCACCTCTGGCTCATTAAACAAACTCGAGTCGGTTTAGAATGCTGCAGAAAGAGTCCTAACAAGGATTGTGAAAAGTGAGCATATTAGTCCTGTACTGGCATTGATCCACTGGCTTCCGGTTAGGTCTCATATCAACTATAAGATGTTACTGCTAACCTATAAGGCACTGAATGGTCTAGCACCAGAGTACATTAGCAGTTTTACTGGTTCCATATAACCTCACTCATTTGTTTCGTTCTCAAGGGGTGTGCTACCTGACAGTACCTAGAGTGGGAAGATCTTCATTTGGTTGCAGAGCATACTGTTACAGGGCTCCAAATATGTGGAAGAATCTACCAGCAAACATCTGAAATTCAGTCTCACTCACAATATTTAAGTCAATGCTAAAAACCCACTTGTTTAGTCTAGCATATGGTGACAAAACTAATATCTAGCTCTCACCCATAGCTAGGGTTACAGTGTGAGGCGCAGAGTTGTTTGGGGATCAGTGTCGTTGATTTTGGATGAACTGAGTGTCCAGTACTCTCACTCGGGCTTCATGTGTCTCATGAGTGCTGATGCTCAGAGATCCCTCATGCCTGTATTCCTTCCCACCTCTCCTGCCTTAGTTAATTAGACCTGTCAGAGCCTACTTATCTCCATATTGCACTCTAAATTACTCCATATAATGTTATCCATTTGTCACCCAGTTTTATTAATGCACTGTTCATTTCTTCCCTACACCATGAGGGATTCTGTTAGGGATGCACCGATTGATTGGCTAGTGACCGTAAATGGCTGAATTTTGTCCCAATCAACACTGACCAGCACTCGGCCAATCAGTCTAAATATGTCTGATTTTTATGAGCCAATCAACTACTTTTTGTACCAGCCAGTGGGGGTCGATACGGCGATATTTTATTATACCCGATTGCAATTGTATCCACAGTATACATTTCAGAGGTATCATAAGAATAGAGATACAGCACTACATTTATATTTACTTTTATTTAGCAGACGCTTTTGTCCATAGCGACGTACAAGTGAGGCACATAGTACATTACAAGTGCACTACTTAACACTATTATTATAACAACAAACCAGCAAGCGCCTGTCACGTGATGCCTGCGTGTCCAGTGACTGCAGCAGTACCACAAAAAAAACAGACCGATGTGAAACAAAGCAGTTTCAGTGTGCAAAACATCTCAGCGCTGTCTGTATATCTCACTGCTTTTTCAGTTATATGTCTCAGTCAATCTCAATGTAGTGGCTAGATGTTAATTTAAAAACTAACTTGGTGAAAAAAAACCAACAAACTTTATATACTACTACTACTACTGTTAAAAATATTGTACTTGTGTCACAAGGTAAATAACACAAGGTCTATAGACTGGTCAGCTATGTTGTTGAATAAATAGGGTGTGTAACTGATGAGGAAGAATTGGTTCCGAAAAAGGTTCTACTTTGCTTGAAAATAGTTTGTATTTGTGAACCAACCAACATGGATCAATCTAACGTGTTTTGCAAACTTTGCAAAGGTACCATTCGTACAACAAGTGGCAACACAACCAATTTTTTTAAGCAACTCAAAGTACTGGTCGGCCATGCCCCCCTGTTAGAGCAACTGCCCCTCAGCACGTCACTGCCAAAACATTTGGAACAACCAATTTAATACGACAGTTGCGGAACCATTTTATTTTGAAATGGTTATTTGAAATATTTTGCTTGCGGAAAGTTTATTAAAGAACTGTTAAAAATGTAGAGTTTGCTAATTATTATTAAACTAAGAATATTGGAATCAGCCAAGATCGGAATCGGTCAGTCAGGTTTAGAAAAAATCAGCAATCGGGATCGGCCAA
Organism: Mormyrus iriodes; assembly: GCA_011763525.2. NCBI lineage: Eukaryota > Metazoa > Chordata > Actinopteri > Osteoglossiformes > Mormyridae > Mormyrus > Mormyrus iriodes. The sequence continues at coordinate 1,088,869 of JAAGVU020000036.1, read as the reverse complement.
AGAAAATGCAATCGGTGCATCCCTAGATTCTGTCCTAGAGCTCCTGATGATGGGCAATTCCCTCCCTCCCCACCCAGCCTGACTTTCCGTCTGTGCTTTTTTGCTTGCTGCTGGACAGCACCACCCCTCCATCCTGCCAACGGAAACTGCATCCTCACCTCCCTGCCCAGACATCAGCATTCATTACTCCACTGGACATTCCCCATTTATACCTGGACTATTCACAAATCTGCTCTGTAAATTGGGAGAATGGGCTCCCACTTTGGGTCTGGTTCCTCCTAAGGTTTCTTCCTATGAGGAAGTTTTTCCTTGCCACTGTCACCTCTGGCTTACTCTGTGGGGGCTTTGGGCAGGGATAATGTCAAACACTTTCAGACAATGTAACGTTGTGAAAATGCGGCATACAAAATGAATTGAATTGAACTGAAAAAAAGAATGTGGAGGGAAGGGGTCTTGAGAACCTTTGGTGTAGACATTGCTTTACTGCTAAATTAGTCATATGGCCTTCCAGTCTACACTTATAAAGAAAAGCAGAGCAACCAAACACACATACATACACGAGTACAGACACTCACTTACACACAAAGCAGTGGCTAAGCTCTATGGTGAAACATAGCCAGAATTATAATCAGTAGACTACTGTGCTATGGGGAACTTGTTTGTGTCAGCCCTGGAAATTGTAGGAATCATAAATCAAAAGGCATATGACAGAACAAGTCCTTCATATTCAACTGAACATGTACAAGATCTATATAAACAATATATACCATATGCATGTTGACCTAACTGAAAATATGTATACCACAGCAGTTATGTTAATAGATATAAATCAAAATTAAAATCTTTAAGGTGATCCTTTATATATTTTTGAATTTGTGTTATGACTTCATACCAGCCACATAAAAATACTTATGCAAATTTGTTCCAGACTTGTTTTAGTTCATGACATATAAGACTGTGTGCTCACAATAACTGAATTCAGTAGAGTTTCTGTAGAATCACATTAATCCTGCAGGACCCTGGCTGTTGATTTATGTACTCATATTATCTGACAGCTGCATCAAATAGTTTACTGTGATGTGATGTGCAACAACAGATCCCTGTTCATTACTAAAAATCTTCCTTGAAGTAAATGCAGAGCAATAATATACTGGGATCTGCTTGGTTATGACTGAGTTCACAGAATCATACATAGATCAGTTAAATGTACTACATAAAATGCTAATTGGAGAGAGCAATGCTCCCTGTGGATACACAGGTCATGGAGAAAGTATCTGATGGCCCTGGCCTACCCTCTGGAGGACTGTGGATTACTGCTAACCCTTTCCTAGCGCCCAGCAGTCAGTGTAAAGCTGAGATTTTCCTCACATCTCATGCTTCTGGTTCATCACCAGACTCGACATGTCGTCTGAGGCACCATGTAGGAGTTCCTCTGGCAGTTGAAGGCTTTGGCAAACTCTGGGAAATTCTGAAGTGATCCCAGTACCCTGTAGAGGACAAAATATAGAATGTTCTTTCTCCAGTATTTTCATTTTCACATTATCAATTTTTTTCTGATACCGAGACAAAACAACAGCCTGACCTGAACTTCCCTGGACTGTGGACATCAGTCTTAATAGCATTAACAGCATGCTCCGGCCTATGAGTTCCACACCACACCTGAGAATGGGGGGGGGTTAAGGTGTTTAGATGGAGACCTGTATATTTTTACCTGTATATTTTTATTTACAAATCACCACTATTTCAGGATTGTTAACCTCTGTAAAGCAGGAAGTGTTAGAGGTTTTTATATGATGATGTTTTTCCCCGATCCATCCTTTCATTTGCTCCCTGATGGCTTACCCTATCAGGCCTTCCTTAATGTGCTCCTGTGAGCACTTACCTGGGCGAAGTTGAGGAAGAAAAGCTGCTTGTGGTTCAGGCTAATGCCAGGTAGAGGTGCCTCCTCACCGTGCCTGTTTATGTAGTTCAGGTAGGCCTGAAGCATCAAGCAACATATCTGGTTCAGAACCGCACAGGGAAAAGACCTCCTCTGCATCTTGGACTAGTCATCATAGTCAGATGCCCTCCCATCAGGTTTAAGGAGCAAGATACTCTAGGTCTGAAAACCTCAAACCCTGCTCCTATAGTGATCCTTGGGCATAAAGGGTGTCTTTGAAATCGGAGGTGAAAACTCCAATGATCAGGAAAGCAGAAGTGCAATGCTCCAAACTCCATCTTGGAGACAAAAGGGGCACTCTCTTCTGTCCAGCTTCTCATTCCAGTTTTTGCATTCTTTAACAATTGATGATTAGGGACATAACTGCATTGTAAACATGTTGTGTTTTGCCTGCTTTTTTATCATCTTTTGGCAGGAGCAATTGCCAAGAAAAGAATTATATTTCTTCAAACAATTTGACATAACACAGCTGAATCATGAAAACGAATCTGCCTCACAGTCCTGAGCTTCATGTAGATCCAAACTGCAGATTCCTTTCTAATGGTCCAGGAAAGAGACTATGAAACTGTCTACATATACTCCGTTCAGATTAAATCCATCCTTCCATCATCATATGGTGACAACAGGAATTACTCCCCACACTGCGGCTCAAGCTGATAATTTTAATAGTCATGACCACCATCACAAACATGGTTATAAAGCGTGTGAATCAGCTAACATGAAACTGAGTAGGGGAAATTATTACAAAAATACCTGTTGTCTATTGTAATAATATGAAAATGGTAAAACCAATCTAAGAAAGACTTTCTAAATGTAAAAGTTTTATAGTATACTCTTAGAGCCATATTCTAACTTAGTGAACAGATATTAGAATGTGCCATCCTTACTTGATATGACTGTCGGATGCCCCCGTTGTCTGCGATGTTTTCTCCAAGGGTGTTATTCCCATTGATCTGGTCACACGGGCAGTGCACAGATAAGGGAACAAAAACAGTCATTTGGGGTTTTCTTTGTGTGTTTTGAAATCGCTGCCTATACCAGGAAAAACTATTAAGCTGTCTGCTCAGTGGGGAAGAACACCATTGTTAATGATCACAATGCCATGATAAGGGAAATGTGTCTGCTTTCGGGTAGTTCTTTTAGGGAAGAACCATAAGCAGGTGGGGGGCAGGTCTAGATGTCTCTCTCAGAATTTTCTGTGCAATGTTTTCATTTATTCTGGTAGCTCCCCTGGCACACTGCTGTAAAAAATGTAGGGTGGGGTGACATGTGGACATGTGGCTTCCTTACGTTTTGGCCACTGGCCAGATCCCAAGAGAAATTTCCATACTGATGGACAATGCACTTTGACAGATCCTGGAAGCGCTCTGTGGATGCTGTGGTCCACCAGTCCTTCAGGTCTCCATCCTTGTTGAAGTTCCGACCTGTTAAATGAAGCACACTCATACTGACTCAACACATTTTGTGCTGTTCTCTCAAAGTAATCTCTGAGTTTTGTACCGCATTAACTGTACCATACCTTATCATAAAATTTATTTTACCATAGTAACAGTGTAAAGAAAATCATAGCAAATATAAGTAAAACGATATTTATAATGAATGAGGTCTTGACAAAAATGATGAAAAGGAAAAAGTCAGCCATCCATTAGAACTCCTTTGTCAGCATTTTGTAGGGTTTGGTTTTTTTGGCAGCCTATAAATGCTGATTTGTATGATCATATGCCATTACTCATGCTGTTTTTACAGTTCTAATAAAACATAATCTTATTTTTTCCTTTTCTTACAGTGTAATAAGATTTAGATATACGTTTCTTCTGATACTTGTTCATTACATTCCTTTCCTGCATTAATTGCAGATGCAGACCCCAAGGAATATTTAGTCCTACATTGTTCAAATTAAGTATCACTTCATTGCATCTATGAAAATTCCTCGGTGTAGATTATACTGGATATAAGCTTTTGGAGCATGGAAATTTTTAGGTAAAAACTGTACAGTGATCCCTCGCTATATCACGCTTCGATATTCACGGCTTCACTGTATGGCGGATTTTATATGCAAGCATATCTAAATATATATCGCGGATTTTTCGCTGGTTCGCGGATTTCTGCGGACGA